>CM046881.1:123987316-124601789 GCA_025667525.1 Glebionis coronaria
GTTTTTTCATCTTGTTCTCTCTTTCAAAAATGTAGCCAGATCTATTTTGTTGATTTTGTTATTGTAAAGACTATTATCAATTAGATAATAGAGTCACACCAGATTAGCTGTGGTGACTTGTTTAATCTTTATCTTCAAACTCGTTTATGTTTATTAAAGGTTTTGATTCTGAGTTCATATCTTTCATATTTTGATTTTATCCTATATTTCTTCATGGTATCAGAGCCTGGTGCTCTGAAATCGTTGGAAAATATTTTTAGGGTTTCAAAATTTTTTGGGGTTTTTCAAAATTGATATGTTTTTTGGATAGATCTGCTATTGAGATAGTCAGATTTAAAAGGTTTTATTCTCACTGTTTTTTATTCGTCCTAAAATCGATTTTTTAATTTTAGGGTTTCAAACTTTTGGGGGGTTTTTTAATTTATATATGTTTTAACCTTGTTTGTGGTGCAGGGACGTTGTTTCTTTGATCTATTGCATAGATCTGTTGGTGATTGCACTTTTCCCTAATTTTTCTTAAATTAGGGTTTGGTGAGGAGGTTCTGTTTTCTTCTAGACTAAGTGAATCTAGAAGAAACAGTTCGATTGGACTTTTGTGTATGCACTGTAACACCTCTGCTCTCTCTCCTTTTTTGATTATTTGGTTACTGGCTTATTTGCTTTCTCATACTTGTTTTTGGGTGATATTTGTGATTATACTCTCTCGTATATTGTTACTCTCTTTTTTGCTGACCTTGCTATTGTTTGTTAGGGTATTCTGTTTATTTGGACCCTTAATCACTGTCTTGCCCTTGACCTGTCACCCTTGAGTGGTTTGGAGGCCTGGGAACTTTGTTGACTTTGATTAAGTTCTTTTTTTGGGGTTTGGTTTCTGTGACTCATCACCATGACTAATGTTCATGGTGACACAGACACTGAACATCAAGATGACCATATTGGGGAAGAATCTGTTGTCACCTTGATCAGTAAACTTGATATTAGTGACCCTTTGCACCTCTACCCTAATGACTCTACCACATTGACTGTGATTTCTATTAAACTTAAAGGGACTAAGAATTATCAAATTTGGTCTAATGCTATGCTTTTGGCCTTGGAAGGAAAAAATAAAACTGGTTTCATAAATGGATCTTGTAAAAGATCCCTAACTAATGATGTGTTGGGAAGAAAATGGGACAGAGTCAATGCTGTTGTGTTAGGTTGGATTCTTAATTCTATATCTGATGAATTGTTTCTTGGTCAAATTTTTTCTAAGAAAGTTGAGCATGTGTGGAATGATTTGAAAGAAACCTATCATAAGGTTGATGGGTCTGTGATATTTAATCTGTATCATAAGATTAATACCTTGAAGCATAATGGCTCCAACTTGTCTGATTATTATCATACCTTGAATGCTTTGTGGAAACAATATGATGCAATGGTTGAACTTCCTAATTGTGTTTGTGCTGCTACTAATGAATTTAAGAATCATAACAAGTTGTTGAAATTGATGCAATTCTTAATGGGTCTTGATGATACTTATATGACCATTAGAAGCTCCATTCTCTCTAGAGAGGTTCTTCCAGATATCAAAGGTGCTTATGCAATCATCTCTAATGAGGAGTCTCACATAGTTGCTTCTGGCAGCCTATGTGGTACATCTCAGAGGAATCAGACTTCTGCTTTTCTCTCAAATGGGCCCACCAAAAATGTGTTTCAAGGCCACCAAAATGTTAACCCTAACCCTAATGGTGGATTTAGACCTAATTATAATAGCAGCAGTCCTAATGGTGGTTTTAGACCCAACTATAATAGTAGCAGTCCTAGACCTAACATGGCCAATAGACCTAATACTTATAGACCCAATGGGAACTCTGAAGTGGTCTATGAAAATTGTGGGTACAATGGGCATACTATTAATAGATGTTTTAAACTCATTGGCTTTCCTGCTGATTTTGGAAAAAAGAAATCTGGTCAAAATTCTAAAGGGAAAATTTTTTCAAACAACTTTGTTGGCTCTAATTCCAACTCTGTGTTTTCTGATGAACAACTTTCTGCTTTACTCTCTCTTATCAAAGAGAATACTGGTTCTGAAAAAGGAGTGTAGGCCAATATGGCAGGTACCTACTTTAATTCTAGTAAGGTTTTTAATGATAACTTTGGGAAGTTCTTTTGTTCTAATATTCATTCTAAAGTGACTCAACATGGGAAAGTGGTTGACTCTAGGGCAAACCAACACATGACTAATAATGAAAAGGAATTGGACAATGTGTTTGACATTTCTCATCTCAAAATTAAAGTCAGTCATCCTAATGGTACTGAAGCTTTCATATCTAAGATTGGAAATCTAAAATTGGGAAATGGTCTTATCTTGTTTGATGTGTTGATTATACCTGAGTATTGTGTTACTTTGATATCTGTACATAAATTAGCCAATGATAACAAGATTTTTGGTTTTTGATGAAAATAAATGCTTTTTTCTGAATCAGGATTTGAATCTGAAAAACATTCTAGGGATTAGTAATCAATGTGGTGGTTTATACTACTTAGATACTAAAGGTATTAAGTGTAATACTAGTCAATCTGCCCCTGTTTGTTCTCTATCTTACTATGATTGGCATTGCAGACTTGGCCACCCTGCTGACCCTGCCTTAGACACCTTAAAAGACACCTTGAAACTTGATAAACATGATAAATATGACTATTGTGAAGTCTGTCAAAGGGCTAAACAAACCAGAAAGCCCTTTCCTTTAAGTGACCATAAGACTAAGTGTTTGGGGGATATTGTTCATCTTGATTTATGGGGTCCTTATAAGGTGACATGTCACACTGGCCATAGATATTTTTTTGACCATTGTGGATAATTTTACTAGAGCTGTTTGGGTATATCTCATTAAGTCCAAGGATGAAGTTGTTACTTTTATAGATGTTTTTTATAAAATGATTAAAAATCAGTTTAAAAGAAACATTAAAGTCTTTAGAAGTGATAATGGTACTGAATTTGTTAACCAAACTTTCAACAAGTTTTGTAACAACAATGGCATCCTTCATCAAACTTCATGTGCTTATACCCCACAACAAAATGGGGTGGCTGAAAGGAAACATAGACACCTCTTAAATGTGGCTAGGTGTCTTATGTTTCAGGGGGGAATTCCTTTGAAATTTTGGTCTGAATGCATTCTAACTGCTACTTTTCTCATTAACAAATTACCCTCTTCTGTGTTAAATGTAAAGTCCCCTTATGAAATGATTTACAATACTTGTCCTAATCTATCTCTTATCAGAATGTTTGGCTGTTTGTGCTTTGCTACTATTTTGAATAGTCATGATAAACTGTCTAATAGGTCTGAAAAATGTGTTATGATGGGTTACTCTAATTCTCAGAAGGACTACAGGCTTTTTAGTCTTGATAGAAATCAGTTTTTTGTCTCTAGAGATGTGAGTTTTTTTGAGTCTATATTTCCTTTTAAGGATTCTGTCTCAAAAGACAAACATGATGAGTTTAATGTCCCTAGTCTTAGTCAAGATAAAAATCTGTTAAACTTTTTTGATTTAGATAACCCTGAGCTACCTAATGATGATGAGAGAGTAACAGCTAGTCATAATAGTGACCATGAGTCACAAAGTGAGGGTAGCCACTCTTCCAACCATGGGAACAATATGGACACTGTTGATTCTCCAAATATTGGAGATGATGCTCATAACAGTGAGGATATTGAAGTTGGGTTGGGAGAGGAGGCAGCAACACTTGATGAAAGTAATGAATCTAAAGGTCACTTGGATCAAAATCCAAGTGCTCCTACTCAGGGTGTTAGAAGGTCTACCAGACCTTCTGTTTTTCCAAAAAACTATAATAATTTTGTGGTTAATTCCAAGGTTAAATATGGTCTTGAAAAATTTGTGGGGTATTCTAAACTTAATCATAAAAACTTCTGTTTTGTCACCCAACTTAACAAAAGCAATGAACCAAAGAATTTTTTTGAAGCTTCTCAAAACCCTTATTGGGTTGATGCTATGAACTCTGAACTTGCAGCCCTTCTTGAGAATGATACTTGGGATATTATTGAATTACCAAAGGGTAGAAAAGCCTTAGGTAGTAAGTGGGTCTGGAAACTTAAGTTTAAATCTAGTGGTGAAATTGAAAGGTACAAGGCTAGGGTTGTTGCCCAAGGTTTGGTCAAAAAGAAGGTATTGACTTTGATGAAACTTTTGCCCCTGTTGTTAAGATGGTTACTGTTAGATGTTTGCTTAATATTATTTTTATAAATTCTTGGCCTGTGTTCCAACTTGACATTAATAATGCTTTTCTTTGTGGTGATCTTGATGAGACTGTTTACATGAAACCACCACAAGGATATCTTCCTGGTGGTGACAACATGGTCTATAGGCTCAAAAAATCATTGTATGGGCTTAAACAAGCTCCTAGGCAATGGAATGCTAAGCTTACAGCTGTGTTGAGTGAAAATGGTTTTGTTCAAAGTAAATCTGACTATTCTTTGTACACCAAGTCTCTTGGTAATATTTTTCTTGCCTTACTTGTGTATGTTGATGATATCATTATTATTGGGAACAATGTTGCTGAGATTGAAAAATTTAAAATATTTCTGAAAACTAAGTTTATGATTAAAGACTTAGGAAAGTTGAAATATTTTTTTGGGTATTGAGGTTGTTGATACTAATTGGGGCATTTGCTTAAATCAAAGAAAGTATGTGCTGGACCTTCTTTCTGAATATGGTATGTTGGCTTGTAAACCTGCTAGCACTCCCTTGGTTACCAAGCTTGCTATATCTAATGAGCCCACTATTGATGACCCTTTACTTGATAATATTGTTGATTATCAGAAATTGATGGGTAAGCTTATTTACTTAACCAATACCAGGTCTGACATATCTTATGCAGTTCACTACTTAAGTCAATTCATGCACTCCCCTTTGAAATCTCATCTAAAAACAGCCTTCAAGATATTAAGATATCTTAAAGGCTCTCCAGGTTTGGGCATTCACATTAAGAAGACATGTGGTATGTTTCTAAATGCTTATTCTGATGCTGATTGGGCTAAGTGTGTTGTTACTAGGAGATCTGTTACTGGTTATTGTGTGTTTGTTAACAACAATCTTGTTTCTTGGAAGAGTAAAAAACAAAACACTCTCTCCAAATCCTCTACTGAAGCAGAGTATAGAGCTCTTGCTTCAGTAACCAGTGAGGTCATCTGGATTCTTAAGGTTTTAAAAGACTTAAAATTTGAAAACCTTTTGCCTGTAACCTTGTACTGTGACAGTAACTCAGCTATCAAGATAGCTGCTAATCCAGTTTTTCATGAAAGAACCAAACACTTAGAAATTGACTTACACTTTGTAAGGGGAAAAATTTTGAGTGGTGTTGTTAAAACTTGTAAGGTGGATTCTGCTAATCAAATAGCAGATATCTTCACAAAGGGACTGGATACATTGCAACACAATGCTCTTGTTAAAAAACTTGGCATGCTTAATCTGTATGAGGTATCTGATTAAGGGGGGATGTTAAATCTTTGGACCTAATCAGATACCATTATCCAACTTGAGGGACTTATTATGTATCTTTTGTTTGTTTCAGTTATTCCTTGGATGAGAGTTGATGGACACTTGATGAGGTGGAGGGCTTATTCTGGCTACTTGGAAAGTTTGGGCACCACTTGGTTAAATCTACAAAGCGTCCAAAGGACGCAATGTATCTTTGTGGCTTTTGAGTATATAGATGAGACGCTCCCATTTTGTCATCTCATCTGGGTTTTTCATCTTGTTCTCTCTTTCAAAAATGTAGCCCAGATCTATTTTGTTGATTTTGTTATTGTAAAGACTATTATCAATTAGATAATAGAGTCACACCAGATTAGTTGTGGTGACTTGTTTAATCTTTATCTTCAAACTCGTTTATGTTTATTAAAGGTTTTTGATTCTGAGTTCATATCTTCCATATTTTGATTTTATCCTTTATTTCTTCAAGATTTCAGATGGAGAAGCCAATTGATTCATACACATAAAATTATTGTGCAAGGACTATTATGCCCATATATGTTTACCAACCTAACCAATCCAACATGTAAGCATAGAAAGTTTTCAATGTTTGCCATATAACCGGAATACATTTAGGAAAAATAATCAAAAAAATCTTTAAATTTAGAGCAACATGTCATTTAGTAAAAAAAACATGTTTTTCTCATTTTGTCCAAGGCAACAAAAGAAGTAAGGGCAATTCTGACGGATTGCCCCAAAAAAGTTGGGTAATTCTGACAAATTGCCCCAAAAATAGGGTAACAGAGGACACGTGACACATTCTGCACCCAGTTGTCCTGTTGCCCTAAAAAATAAGTCATTTTCAGAAAGACAAGTGTTAAAGGCTTTTGTAGGAATTGAAAAAAAAGGTTTTTGACTCTTTTAATAATTTGGGAATTGATATATACACATACTAATTTGATTTGTACACATAAATATAAGTATGAATAGACTCTTATGCCCTCGTATTAATCTTTAATGTGAGATTGTTTGGCCCGGAATATGCAGTTACACATCACTTCCCAATTAGACAATTACTTCCATGTTCACCCGCTAAACCATGAATCACATATATATAATTGACTCATATATCTTTTCATATGCTAATTAATCACTAAGTATCGATCTACCCCATAATCGTTTGGACACATTCATCATGGAATTAGCTTCCATGACACGTTTAACATTTGAATTCGCAATCTTTTTTTACTGTTAAATATTGACATAATTATTTTCTTGATTATTCGAAAAAACTTTACCTATCGTTTGTACATTATATCCTTAATAAGAGGGGGGAATCTCGGTTCCCAATGAACAGTTCCCCCCTCACATACACAATATAATATATTTAGTTTCCCCCTCACACACTTCTCCCTCACAAACTTTACACACACATCTCACACAGTTTCATCCCCTGTTCCGTTATACAAATCCCCTGTTCCGTTATACAAAATTAATGATTGTTGCCCCTTGATGATTTATTAATTGGCCCCTCATTAAATTTTTGGTTGTATGATTGTGTTAGTGGCTACAGTAATCCCTTTGGTATATATATAATTGCACTATCTCCAATAATTGCACTATCTCCAATAAATCTGATCTCGGTTTTAGATCTGGGTTTCGTCTACAGTGGTCCAAGCTGTGATTATGATCGAAAAAAATTGGGGGTTTTCCGGTTTTTGTTTGATTGCAATGGTTGTGATGTGTGATGGAACCCTTCGTTGCCGCTGATCTCTTCATTGCCGCCTTCGACGGCGTGCGGTGATGTGGGTCTGTGTGTGACGAGGTTGGATGCCTCATGTGGGTGGTGGTGGTGCTGTGGCCGAACCATCACATGTTAAGATCTAAAAACCTTCGTCATTTGTTTGTCTGGAGTTTTTATTTGTTCTTCGATATGTGGGACAGCATACCCGCTGGATTAAAAGGTATCAGTCTTATTTTTGTTGTTTTTTTTCGATTTAATAAGTTCTAGCCAAATAAGTAGCCTTTTTCATTAATTATGTTTTTATAGGAGGTATCTTTCGTTATACAATTATACGAGCTATGGCGAGTTGTGGTTTCAATTGTGTTTTTAGGAGTATACATTTTACGAGGCTGTGATGATAGTATTTGAACGTACATATATAGTTGGCATTAGATGCATATAGAAGCTGGAAAGACGTGCTATTGTGTGTCGAGGGATGCGGGTAACAAAGTTGTATGTTCGGTTTTTTCAGGTTGACGGGGTATGATGCACCTGAAAGCCTCTAAAAAAGCTGACCCTGCCCACTATTTGGCGTGGCAATCGCGTTTGCAGCCATGGTGGGTGTCGCGCGTCTTTGATCCTTAATAACAAGAAAACAGGAAAATAAGGGCGGGCTATAAGCCTAGATACATATCTGAGCTGTTTGGTTTTTTTCCTGTCGTGATAAGGACAATTTTTTTGGGAATATAGATTTGCTAATGATAGCGTTTCTAAAAGGCGATGATGATAATATGTGACCATTTTTTACCGTATTTGACAAGAATTTGGGTTTTGTGGCTCTTGGCGGGGCAAACTTCACAAGTTTGCAGCCATGGCCGGCCATACACTCATATCCGATCTGATCGCTCCTTTATCTGAGCCTAAAAGAGTTTCAACAAAAGTTACATGGAGTTGTCAAAAGCTGCAGATTTTTTTAGGGGTACTCTTTGTATTATATGGATTTGACGCCTGCAGATAAAGTATTTTAAAATAAGCACGTAAGGACATAGTTGCTTTGAACCTTTCATACATACTATCATTGCACCGTACTGAAAGCGTTGAAAGGTAGGCACAAACATACGGTACAAATCAGCTCTGCAATGACCAGGTACTTGATTTATGAATTAGTAATGTATCTTATATATATCCACAATAGGCGTACATTTTTTATACCTTTTCTTGGTATATCCATATTTCATATCGCTAAATTCTAAATGCATATTTTCTCACGATTATTTGTGCTTTTGCAGGGTTTGAGACTGTTATACCATCAGGTCAGCAAGTTTTTCCTGAGGGATTATTTCACCAATAAACTATACCGACACAGCTGCAATGGCGTATGAAAGTCAGATTTTTGTCCTCTTCGTGTTCAGCGGCTCGGAAGAGGCACATCAGGTAACATATTTTCGTTTTGCTCCCAACGAGAAATCGTTAGTGACTATAATATAAATAATTACACTCAGTTCTATTTTTGTGTAAAAAGGTATCTTTATTCAATATTTTGTCAACATTTTTATTAATTTATGCAAAGATGTAGTCCAGACAAAAAACATGATATGATATTTTAATAATAAACAGTTATATTACATCTTATTCATTTGTTAATGTAAGATAGCGTATACAATGTTTGTTTGATTTTTTTTCAATTTGGGTCCCAAATTTTCAGATGGTATACTTGGCTATTACCCTGATCTATGCTTATGTATGCATTCTTCATAGACCTGGTAATTGATTCTGGGTATAACATAGGCTGTCTTAGTAGTTAGTATGATATGTGAGTAAACGTGGGTGAGTTCAACAAGCTGGTTAGTTGGCTGTGATGATGGTATTTGAACCTGTTTAAGCAGGCTCACGTCAAATTTGGATTGCGTGCAACTTGGCGAGGCACCCTTGATGGGTTTGCAGCCATGATGGTCGTATTTCTTATTCCGATTGATTGCTTATCTGAGCCTCATAATAAATGCCCGACTGCTTTTGCGTTTACTGTTTTGAAACTACATTTCGATAGCTGGACCGATATTTGTGAAATTAACCCGTGTCTTGGCGGGCCAACACAAAATGGTCAGATGGCCATACACGGATGTTATGCAACTGAGCGTTGCAGACAAAGGTGGAACAATAAGTAGACCCAAAGACGCATAATTGGGTTTTTAATTAATCTTACATATGTATGAAAGTCAATAGTATTGTATTAGTCTGTTTTGTTTCAGGTTGAAAGCATTTTCGTCCCGACAGTTGGTATGTCAATCATGACATTCAGTTGTGTTGTATGAAACTAACGAGGCTATGAATTTTGTTTCTTAAAATGAGAACTTGAGAAGCTGCACAAAGGATTTAAAGTTGTGTCATTCACTTGGGATAGACCAACAGTATTCCTTAGAAGCGTATGCGAACAAATTTGTAACTATGAGACTGTCACTACATCCTCTAGCAAGGTAGCAGAGGAAGCTTTAGAGAAATGACGACTGAGCCATTCAGGTGAGATAATCCTACCTTATATTAGACGTACCACATAGCCTTAAGAATGACCAGGCCAAGTGAAAGATCGGTTAAAGTGAAGCCCAGTTTTGGTATTACGTGCCTTAGAATTGATAAAGTTTTGGCCTTTTTAAGATTTGAAGGTGTAGTAACCTGTTTTGGGATTGGGATTTCTCTGTATTAATGGTAAGTTACGAAATAAACGTATGTTTGGGATTTTGGTTATATGAATTGCCAAAAAAAAAAGAGTATAGCAACCCACCAAGTACTTATTTTTTAAATGTAACAAACCTTATATACATACTAATTTGGTTTTTCAGTTTCTCAAACAATTACAACTAGAGCAAAAACATCAAACTTGCGCCAGTTGACTGACCCCCTGCTGCAAGGAGGAAACCGCGACGAGTAAATCAGCAGCCGATGAGGACCACTTCTCATAAAACAGTTTTACAAAAGACGTTTCAGCGAGTAAATCAACAGCCGTTGAGGACCTTTCGATGAGTATAAAGACATGAATCGCGCTGGTATGTTATTGTTTGCTTCAAGTTATGTTTCATTTTTGATAAATTTGTCACTGATATACACTGTGCAGTTACATTTAAAAAATACATATGTTTTTATGTGCCTAAAAGTAAGGATATTTATGTGAAGTGTTATGAGGTTAAAGACATGAACATTCCTGTTTTTGGCCACATGACCATTGCTCCCATAATTTCTTGCTTGATTACTTAGTATTAGTATTGCTGCCGAGCTAAATGTTTTGTTAAATATACTTTACAAAACGGCAAGATGCTAGCAAGCTGTGTAAAAGTATATGCATATAGAAACTAAAATGGAGTGAATAATATGGTTACTGATCTTAATGAATCGATGTGTTATCCATCAGGTTTCTGTCATGAATCTGCAATCCGAAACAACAGATAACTGCATTATGTCCATCAAATGTTCCGGTGTAAAGAAACGGACTCAGGTACATATTCATCTTGCTTATTAAAAATGATACAACACAAATATGTGTTTTTTATGAGACACACAACACTTTGTCCGAAACAACAGATACCTTGGTGTATAAAACAGTATAATAAGCTTTTCAACAACTTAGTTTGCTTATTTTATCACACACGAGCTTCTAAAAATAACCGATATTAACCAAATAAGCGGTCATACTAGAGGCGTGCTTTGCTAATAACAAGCTAATCAACACTACATGGATTAATCAGTAAGTTAGCTTGCATTATGAAATTTTGACAATCGTCACGGTTTAGCTGCATTCAAGGGGCTTATTATTAGGGGGAAATCAATTATGATATGTTCTGTTAAAAAATATTTGTAATAAGAATAGGCCACAAATCATGGTTATGTGAATATATTATCAAAGCATACATTTTACATGTGCGCCTGCGTGCTCTTTGGACCAGTTGGACCAGTTGATGCAGATATAGAATTAAGATCAGTGGCCCTAGGACCAGTTGATGCACCCTGATTGTTTCTCATGAACCCAATGGAGTTCTGGGTCTGGGATGCAACTCTACCATTTAGACTACTACTATTACTAATGGGAAAATCAAAGTTGTTGGCCCAATTGATATTGTTATTTGGTTGATTATCTATACGTGTACTTGAAGCAGTTGATACCATTGGTAGTTGCTGCAGGGCCAGCCATAGGCCAGTTTGCAAATGGATCTAAATCATCAAAGCTCGCATTTGAAGAGCCTCCTTTTAAATTATTGTTATCACCCACTTGAGAAATGCCCGAAGAAGATGACTGAACAGGCCACTCGAAATCAGCTGAAGGACATGAAGTTGTTTGCTGTATATATGGAGTAGACATAATGGGTATTTAAAATTTGTTTGAATTATCTTGGACAACTGGTGTTGGATTTGTAACTGATTTAGGTTGTGCAGAGAGTCCTTTTAACATTGTAGACGCAATAAAACACTTGCAAAAAACGCCCGCCCTTCGCGCCGCAGCGAAGCGCGGGCAAAAACCCTAGTTTGTTTCAATTTGTAAAATGGAAGATGAATATTACCTACTTAGAGTACTTATTACACACATTGAGTCTGCTTATGCTTGAAATCTATTAGAATATATTCAATTATTATTTAGACTAGACGTATATTTGCGTATAATTGCGAAATGTAGCTAGCGGTAAATAGTGAGCGAATCATCGGCGGTAACTCGACTAGATTTACCTGAAGATCGAATTCTTGACCTAGCAACTCGACCGGGTTGACCCATTGATCGATCACGTGACCGTTACTTCGATCGGGTTGACTAGGTGGTCCAACATGTGACTCAGTAACTATTACACTTGTTTTCTGTTTAAACATTTTGTTTAATTTAAATATGAAAATGTTAAAATTTTCAATAAATTTATACAACCGTAACCTTGTACAGATATAAAAATTAATGTGTCGTTTGATTTGTGGATTTGTGTATGTTGTCTGAGTTAATTTCTTGAGTTATGTTTGCCAATTGCCACATTGTTTTATCCGGCAAAGATATTAGTATCGTGCATGCCTAAATGGTGGAGCTACATAGAGGCCCGGAGGGGTTCCGGCTTCCCCAAAAGTTGTGACAAATAGTATAAATATTACTCGGTCGGTCTTTGAGTTGTTGTCCAGTTTTTTATTTTGGTATGTTTAAAATAATTCGACCTCCCAAAAATAAATGTTTAAGCTCCGCTATTGTAGCCTACGTCTTTGGATGTACAAAGAAAAGTACCATTCTAGTAAATTTAATTATTCGATATAGAAAATGTTACATAAATTAATTTAGTTGGAGGGAAAATAGTTCTCAGACGAGTGAAGATTGATTATAGGCAAACAAATTTAAAGATGGTTCAAAATGAAGGCTAAATGTATGGAGGGTTAAAACAGTCCATTTACATTTTGTTTTATGTACACAAATCAAATTCATATGTGTAAACATCACCTCGCTAATAATTTTCCCATACATTTAAGTCTTTCTTGACAGTTAATATTTTTTTAGATCTTCATGTTTACTATGTAAATTTATATTTGAGAAATGATACATTCATCAAAAGTTTACACAAAATTATCCACACATACATGTGTCATGTAATTATGGTGGGTAAAAAGGATGAAAGAGAAAACTGCATGCATTATAATTAGTCAACCACATTTGTCATGTCATTGTGTGGAAAATTTTGTGTAAACTTTTGGTAGATGTATTATTTCTCTTTATATTTATATAGATAATATAGAACGCACTAATCATATATACCGAACAACATGAAGAGAAATGTATCATATATACCGAACAACATGCGAGCCTCTTATTATGCTATAGGATAAGTTTTATTTGTCGACGTTTAAAAAAAAGACGACTATTTTGCTCTGCAATGTGACCGCTGTGATGCCTACCAAGATGGACTAAAAGTATGAAAAGCAAACTAGATAGAATTAATGAAATAAAGTTATACAATGCAGATTTGGTACGAGCATCTTATATTAATCAGGCCTCTAATTTAGCACGAGTATTTTTTTATATTGTAGATCGTTATAGTGACGTCGTGATTTTACAACATAAAATAATGGGTTTACTTCAACGTATTGATAGGACACAACTGTTTAACAACTGTATGAAGCTTATAAATTGAGATAGAAAGAAATAAACGTGAAATCAGGAAAAAATGACGAAGGGTTGGTTCGTTTGTTGCATGTTTTTAGAAGAAAAGTCAAATGCTGAAGAAGTATAAAGGAGGGTATAACAGTTGATTTTAGGGGTGAGCATGGTTCGTTTTAGTGCAGTTTTTTACTAAAATCGAACCGCAACCGCACTTGCGGCTTTTATAAAAATAGAAACCGCACCGAACCAAAAATCGCGGTTTCAGTTTTGCGGTATTTTTGCGGTTTATGCGGTTTTACGGTTTTTAACCGCACCGAACCATTACTTGTGACTTATATAATAATTGTGGCTTTTTGCGGTTTTTTGTTTAAAATGTTGCTTTTTTTCGGTTATAACAATGCGTAAACTGAATCTAACAAACACTTTACTAATAACTTATATGAATATCAATGATAATGTGCACTAGAAGTCTTATAACTCGCATAAAATAGTCGATGTGACGTTTTCTAGTATAAAATAATTATTGTGTGGTGCGGTACAGTTTTGCGGTTCGGTTTTACGGGCGAAAACCGCAACCGAGCCACATTTGCGGTTTTTCTTTTTTCTTAAAACCAAACCGTCGGTTTTTGTCGTGGTGCGGTTTCTACGGTTCGATTTTTGCGGTTTTGTGGTTCGCGGTTCGGTTTCCGCTCGCTCCTAGTTGATTCAAATAAAACATATGTGTGATGATCAATTTTCTATGTGCAAATATCAACTCCCTTTCAAATGGAATAGGAAGAAGCGATTTTGAGTGAAGTGAACTCGGTGGTTTTGTTTAGTTCAAAAAAAGAAAACTTGGGGCCCGTTTGGTTCACCGTAACCTAATGTAATATAATGTAATTGTAATCATGAATTCCGTTGTAATCTTGTTTGGTTCAATATATTGAGTGAATTATAATTTGAATTACATTATATATGTTGTTTGGTTGGTAATGTAATGGTAATATATTCATTCCAATTACAACAGGAATTCAGATTACATGACAAATCAGATGGAATGTTTTGAATTACGTCGTAATTCAAGATGTTTACAATTTTAATTATCGGTATAAATGTTAATAATATAAAAATAATTGAATAAAATAATACATAATTTTAAAAATAAAAATATAATATAATAAATAAAAATAAATAAATAAATAGTTAAATAATTAAATAATTAAATAAATAATAATAAAAATAATTATTTTAATTAAAGCGATTTTATAATAAAAATAATAAATAATTAAAATAATCATATTTATAATTATAATAATAGTTTTAATTATTATTATCATTATTATTTATAAATAATAATAATAATAATAATAATAATATTTTATTATTATTTTACTAATGTTTAGTATTTTTATTATATATTAGTTTTTTATTTATATTATTATTATTATTATTATATTAAAATAATATAATAAAATATTAAAAAATAATAATAATAATTTTATTATTATTCTTAATTACTATTATTTATTATTATTATTTATAAACTGATTAATTTTTAATTTATATTTTTTTCTTTTTTAAAATTTTTTTAAGTATATTATTTATAATATTTATTTATTTTAATTTTTAATTTTTAATTTTTAATTTTTAATTTATTGTTAATATTATTTATTTTAATATTTTATTAATAATAATATTTTTTATAATTATACTTTTGAAATAATAAAATAATATTAATTATTACTATTTTATTTTAATAACAATAATAATAATTTTATTTTATTTTAATTTATTTATATTTTTATTATTTTGTCTTTTTATTTTATTTTATTTTATTTTAACTATTATTTTTTATTATTTTTTAAGTTATATAAAAAAATTTTGAATTACAGTACGTTGAGACTCAACCAAACACATCTCAAATTTAATCTATTACAATTCCACAACATTATAATTCGAACACATTCCTATTCTTTCAATCACAATTACATCAAATTACAATTCCCTCTAAATATTACAATTCCCTTTAAAATATTCTGCGAACCAAACAGCCCCTTGGTGGTTTTGTTTGAGGTAAACTGCCAATTTCGTCCCTCGATTTTATAAAAAACCGCAATTTTACTACCGAGTGCAAACTTCAAGCAATTTTGTCACTATACTTGTATTTTCCATGCATATGAGTGTGAAATCCCATATTTTGAGACACAAACAGTAAAAACCGTTTATCTAGGTTATCAATTGTACATGTGATGAATCACCGCGGAATAGCACAATTAATATGAACAAGATGTTTATCAAAGATGAAAGATTCCCAAAGGGCTTGTATTATTGATTAACAAAAACCACTCTAGGCATGTATACATTGAATCCCATGCCTAGAGATCAAAGACTTTGTAGGTTACATTGTAGTAGTATGAATGAATGAATAAACCTACGGTCTGGTGTTCCTTTTATAACTTAAGGAACACAGGGCTACATGGAAACTAAATAAAACATTAATGAATAAATCAAAACAGAAATATTCATTCTTATCATTCTTTGACTAAATCTCCATCTTTTTAATATATGGCAGGGGAATCTTCAAGCAGTGGGAAGTAACATAGTAGGGGGAACCAATCCATATTTTGTCCACCAGCTTGAAGTTTCACATAATGCCATATTGGCCCTTCTTGTTTCCATGGTGATTTGACTCATCAACTTTTGACCCAACAATCTTCCCCTAGTTGATGATGTCAAAACACTTCCCCTTAAGCATACAACATCAAAGATCAACAAGCTGCACATTCTTTGTAAACATCTTCCCATTTTTGACATGATCAAATAGGGGTCTTGTATGTGAGCAACCTTGATATCAACCACCACTAACCAATATCGTACATCAACCCAAGCATTCTACCTTTCAAAATACCCTCCATGAAGCTCATAGGTGGGAGATCCTACTAAAATGATTTTGAACAGTAGATACTCACATTAGTTGTAGTAATACCAATGATTAGTAGCAAAAATATTCACCTCAATGCCATATGAAAATTATTAACACTTTAACGAATGAGCTTCCCCTTAAAGTGTGCTAACTATTTATTTTGACCAAAAGTAGAGTATTAACCATAAGAAGCAAACGAAGAACTAACCACTTGAAGAGACAAATACTGTGTAGTACCATCCATGAAGATCAGTACTAGAAATTAGCATGTAGTACTTTTTGAAAAATGACCACACCAGTAGATGAACCAAGCAGTTGAAACTCTGAAGAACAACTTTATTATGGTTGAATGGAGCAAATAAGAACGACTTTTGTCAAGAATCTTGAATCTTCAAATTTTGTAGGCTTTATGTAATGATTACATATGAAGAAATCTGATTATAACTTACTTGATGATGAAGTAGAATAACCCGAACTTGCGTTTTATATCTTGTACTAACCACGTGACAAAGAGCTTCAGAAATACAAAATCCTCATTTTCCTTGAAACGAGACACGGAGCACGATAATGTAACTCCTTCAAGTGATAGAAAATATGTGCATAGAGTACCATAAGAAAAATCACACATTCCTAGTGTTAGCCTCAAAATATTGAGTCAAGCAAGAATGTTCGGTCATAGGTTTATATTGTAACATTTATTAGAACGTTGTTATAGTTAGTTAAATTAGTCGTGACATTACGGGCTTGATGGCTAGCTTAAAAGGCCTCTTTCAAGGTACTAAGCATTTATTCAAGCCTGGCCCAATCAAACATATAGCCCATTATGCCACATGTAAGCAAGGCTATATATACCCTTCCTAGCATGTTAGGAAGGGTGTTGGTTATTCATTTTCTTAATCTAATCTTCCATAAGTTTCACACATTTCTCTCTCTTTTCTCTCTCTACTTTCTCTCTCTAGAATTCATCTATCTCCTATCTACCTTTATTCTTTAATTCGTGTTTAATCATCATATTACATGGGACAACAATTGGTATCAATCGCCATGGGGTAGATTTGTGATTGGTTGTTGTGATTCTATTTGACTCGTATGATATAATCTATATATCATCTCTCGGATTCAAATTTTTTCTTTGTGTTTTCCGTGCTTTAAATCTTGCTATACATCTCCTACATACTTGTGGTAGGGATTTTGTTGTTTTTATTTGGTTAAAATCACGGATTTCTTGTCAAAAATCTCAACTTTTTACCTAAAGTTTCGGTATTATACCAGTATTCCGACAAAATCCATCAAGGGTTTCTATATTCTGATATATATTCCGACAGAGTTCCATCAGAAAAGGGTTTCTAGGTTCCGACAATTAATTGCTAGGCCCAATAGTGATGAGTCATTAACTTTTGAAGAAGAGAGTAGATAACTAGTGAATAAAGACTTTGTGGAACCATATAATTATGCTTATGAATATAGTCTTTATGAAATTTTCAAACCACAAAAATAGAAGTCTCGTGAGAAAATATTTTACAAATGTGAACAAATAAGAATTAAATGGAGACAAATTTTTGCCACTAAGAAAACTAATGTTTCTAAATTTATTGAGTACTTGCCATATAAATCTTTTGTAAGCAAGAGTAAGCAAACACTTAGTTTTCTTAAACAAAACATTGAAAATTTCAAAAAGGTTGTTGACGACGACTTGAAAGAATGTGAAAGTTTGAAAGGCAACAAAGAAATTCCTCACAATATAAATGTGCTTGTGAAAAGTATTTTGATTCCGCTTGCGGAAAGAACGCAAAAACATTTTTTGGAATTTGAAACATTAATTAAGCAAGAAATGTTTGATGATTTGAAATATGTGGAATCTATTGAACAAGAAGTGAGCGGCAATCAACATGAAAGAGACGATTTTTCTATAGCATATGATCTACGCTTACAAGAATTCCTCTCAAAAGATATTATGTGTGTTTATGTTACATCTTGTACTGATATTGATGAATATTCTGATGTTGCATGCAAATATCTTGATCAAGTCAAAGAGTGTGAACGTCTTGAAATTGAGCTTTCGAATAAAGTTGACCAAAAAGAGTTTTCGTTACTTCAACATAGATATTATTATCTTTAAAAACATTGTCATTCACTTGAACTTGCTTTGCAAAACAAAGTTAGCAGCTTTTCAAATGATACACCTTTGGAAGTAAAATTATCTGAGTCATGTCGATTACTAAACGAAAAAAGTCTTGATATTTGGGATTTGAAAGCTCAGTCCCAAGAAAAAGACATAGCTATAACAGAGTTGAAGAAACTCATTGCTAAGATGGGTGGGAAAGTTGTGGAACCTAGCGTTAACAAACCTGTTGTAGGACAACTCAATGCCTATAAAGTGAATAGATCCTATATCTTGGGAAAACCATCCGCTTTCTCAAATTCCTCGTTTACAAAACCTGTGTTTGCCCTCAAGATGAATGGAAAGGAAAGGTTACCACAAAATCAACCCATAAGGAATACTCTAGCACCTAGCGTTAAGCACAATAATATGATTAAACCAGGGATGTATAGAATGACCACTAAACCCACAAACAAAGTTAGTCAATCGCCTCAGACTTCTAGAAACACTAATACTCGTGTGTCTTCTACTATAAGAGTAGTCTCCACTGCTAGAGTTAGCCGTCCTCCGCTTAAGAGCACTCAAGTGAATGATAAGGTTTAGAAACACAAGAGTCAAGGGAAGATGAAGGAAGTAGAAGAGCACCCTAGGAATTTGAATGTTTCTAAGAATAAAACGTCTGTTATCGCATGTAATGACGATTTGAATGCTTTGAATGTGAAATTGTTTGTGTCAAATGTGGAAAATGTGCTGTTAATGCTAATCATTCTATGTGTGCTATGAATAATATCAAAGGCGTAGATACTAGAACTAAGAAACAAGTTGTGATGCCTATTAGTGCTAGTAAACCCAAACGCAAAGTGAACAATTTTGGTGCAACCCCTACTAAGAAAAGTATTACATCAGACTCCACCACTAAGAACCCTAGAAGCAGAATTAGGGAATTATATGAATCTGCTAGCAAGTTGTGGAAATGGTGGTTTGCTAATCAGTGTCCTCCAGGATATAAATGGATGCCTAAAGTTAGGACAGGAAATGTGACAACGAGTGTTAGTATGCCTATAAATGATGCTAAGGACACTAATGATTATGAAATCACAACTAACGTGGTGTCCAATTTAGCAAATTCTCCATCGTGTTCTAATTCTTCTGCAGGTGATACAAATAATTCTCTTCATACTGGACTCCGGATGCACGAAGCACATGACGGGGAATCTCAAGCTTCTAATTAACTTCGTGAAGAAGTTACTGGGTATGGTCCGATTCGAAAATGATCAATTTGCACTGATCCTAGGATATGGAGATTTGGTTCAGGGGAATATCACGATCAAAAGGGTATACTACGTCGAAGGGCTCAATCATAATATTTTCTCGGTTGGTCAATTCTATGATGCAGATTTGGAGGTTGCATTTAGAAAGAAGACATGATTTGTTCGTGATTATGATGGGAATGATTTACCCATCGGTTCACGGGGTACCGATCTTTACACAATTTCACTTCAAGACACAACTTCCTCAACTCCAATTTGCTTCATGGTTAAAGCTTCAACGACTCAGGCATGATTATGGCATCAACGTTTATCTCACCTCAATTTTGATACCATCAACTTGCTTTCCAAGAAAGATATTGTGAGAGGTCTTCCAAGCTTGAAATTCATCAAAGATCATCTTTTTTCTTCTTGTGAACTTTGTAAAGCTAAACGAAGTAGCTTCAAGATAAAGACTACACCAAGATCTAAAGGACGGTTAGATCATCTTCATATGGATTTATGTGGCCCTATGCGTGTTCAAAGTATCAATGGGAATAATAATATTCTGGTAATTGTCGATGACTACTCAAGGTACACATGGATTCACTTCTTGAGGTCCAAGGATGAAACATCCGAAGTTCTCATCAACTTCCTTAAGCAGATACAACGTGGTCTTCAAGCTCAAGTAAAAGTGGTCCGTACTGGCAGAGGCACAAATTTTTTGAATTCAACTCTGAAGAAATATTTTGAAGAAGAAAGGATTGAACATGAAACATCTATTGCTCGAACACCTGAACAAAACGACGTTGTTGAAAGACGAAACCGTACTTTAGTTGAGGCTACTCGAACATTATTGTCTGCTTCAAAACTTCTACTATTCCTTTGGGCCGAACCCGTGTTAACCGCATGCTACACACAAAACCGATCCTTAATTATCCTAAGACACGAAAAGACACCATATCACATAATTCATGATTGAAAACCTTCACTCAAACACCTTCATGTTTTTGGATGTACTTGTTACATTATACGAGATGGTAAAAATTTGGATAAGATGAAAGAGAAAGGTGATGCATGTATTCTACTGGGATATGTAACTCAGTCTAAGGGATATAAAGTTTACAACAAGAGAACAAAATTGATAGTCGAGACTATTCATATCTGATTTGATGAAATACAAGAAATGAAACTTGAACAAAACAGTTTAAATCCCGATCCACAACGACAAACGACTTCCATTCACAACCGTACGGAACTCGGAACTCAAGACCATAGCAATGAACCGTAAAGTTCAAAGTTGGTTCAAGGAAATGTTCCAAGAGCAGACATGACAGTCAACACGACAATTGAAGAGTTGGAAATGTTATATGGACCAATGTATGATGAATATTTCACGGGGGAGAAACATGTTGTATCGAAGTCTTCCGCTGTCACTCATGATAAGAATGATGATACCGATCATCATCAACAAAAGGATACAACTTCATCTACTTCAACACGAGTTGCTGCATATTTACCTCCTCAGAATATCACTTCAACAATCAATCCTACAACATCCACATCTATTGTCATTGCTCCAGAGAACACAAATCAAGCAGACGATGCATTATTTGACGATGACGATTTTCACAACCCATTCGGTACACCGGTACACGAAATTGGAGAGTCTTCCACTCGCCATGTTGATTCGTCAAATATGCATACGTTCTACCAACGACATCCTTCAACACATCATTGGACCCGAGATCATCCTTTGGTTCAAGTAATTGGAAACCCTTCACAACCTGTTCGTACAAGACGACAATTAGAAACTGATGGCGATGTTTGTATGTTCGCACTCGCCGTGAGTACAGCTGAACCGAAAAAAATCAAAGAAGTCATGGCTGATCATGCTTGGATTGAATCAATGCAAGACGAACTTTTTCAATTTGAAAGACCTAAAGTCTGGGAACTTGTTGACAGACCATATGATGTAATTCCATTAAATCTTCGATGGGTCTGGAAAAAAAAGATGGATGAAGAAAACACAATCATCAAGAACAAAGCAAGGCTAGTGGTAAAGGGTATGGCCACAAAGAGGGTATTGATTTTCAAGAATCATGTGCACCAGTAGCTCGAATGGAAGCGGTCAGGATTTTCCTTGCTGATGCTGCACATAAGGGATTCATTGTCTATCAAATGGACGTAAAGATGAAGTTTCTTAACGGTCCTTTGAAGGAAGAAGTCTATGTCACGCAGCCGGAAGGATTCGTCAATCCTCATTATTCTGACAAGGTGTATCGTCTCCATAAAGCTCTTTATGGATTCAAGCAAGCTCCAAGGGCATGGTACGACGAGCTCTTGAAATTTCTGGTATCCAAAGGTTTCTCAAAAGGTTCCATTGATCTAACTTTGTTCACTTATAAATATGGGGATGACATTTTGCTTGTGTAGATTTATGTTGATGACATTATTTTCGGGTCTATAAACCCAAAACTTTCAAAATGGTTTGAAAAAGTCATGCACAACAAATTTGAAATGTCAATAATGGGAGAACTAAAATTCTTTCTATGAATTCAAGTTCACCAATCCCCAAGTGATATCTTTATTAACCAAGCTAAATATTGTCAAGAGATAATCAAAAAGCAACCCCGTTGGGACACCTTTATCAACCACATCTCTAGATGCTGATTTGGAGGAAGATACCATAGATCAAACAAAATATCGTTCCATGATCGGCTCCCTCATGTACTTAACAGCAAGCCGACCATATATGTCACATGCTACGTGTTATTGTGCACGATATCAAGAACGACCCACTGAAAAGCACCTCAAGGAGGTTAAACAGATCTTTCGGTACATCAAGAATACCATTCATTTGGGACTCTGGTATCCGAGGGAAACCAGTTTCTTTCTAACGGCCTATTCAGATTCTGATCATGCAGGGTGTCTTGATACATGAAAAAGTACTTCTGGCGGTGCACAATTTCTAGGTCAAGATAAGCTCGTGGGATGGTCTTCCAAGAAGCAAGATTGCACGTCGCTGTCATCAGCCAAAGCGGAGTATGTGTCTCTATCTACGTGTTGTGCTCAAGTTCTTTGGATGAGAACACAACTCACAGATTATGGCTTCCACTTTGATAAAGTACCTATGTAATGTGACTCAAAGTCCACCATAGCCATCTCCTGCAATCCGGTACAACATTCCCGCACGAAGCACATTGATGTCAGATATCACTTCATTAAGGAACAAGTTGAAAGGGGTATCGTTGAACTATACTTTGTTGGAACTGATTGCCAATTAGCTGACTTGTTTACAAAAGCTCTTTCGAAAGAGGGGTTTGCATATCTAGTTAGGCAAATTGGTATGAGATGTTTGACTCCAGCAGAACTGGAGATTCTGGAAAAGAAGCCTGCTTAATTCATCTATCAAGCATCTACATGTAAATATTAATGAAAAAGCAAAATACAAAATTAAAAATCTTTCAAAATCTAAAAATATTCTTCTCGAAATGTCTTTCAGTATTGATAATATGGACGTACCTAGAAATGTCGCTCAATAGCGACACGGGTGTGTACATAAATCTCGAATGAAAGTTGTAAATATTTTTCAAAACATGTCATCTCTACTTTTTATAAAGGAAAATGTCTATTTTGGACAATTTTTTCAACAACGGGTAGAACAATCTATCTTGGGTTGAGCTTGTCACAAAACATTCAACGTTTTGAGCTCTACACAATGGCTTGTAATCACCTTCATATTACAACCCGGATCTATATTCACGGGAGAGTGTACGATTTAGTGCGCTTACCCTTAGCAAAAGAAGTTAAATATTCTTACACTTGAGTGGATTTGTCAAGACATTCAAAGTCTATGAACTCAAGTTTATGCTTTAGGAAAACCTTTTCGCCAAAAAGAAATAGAGTTTTTCAAAAAGCGTTGAACACAATTTTTTCAAGAGCTTTTCAATGATTATTCAAAATCTTTCAAAAATTGTGTGTTCAACAACTCCCATCCTCAAAAAGCGAAATGTGGATCACATCCTCACAAAGACAATTAAATTGGATCAATTTTTGAGGGGGAGCGTTCCAAATTCATGCTAAGTTTTACATATTTTTCTCCCGAAAGTTTTCAAGACTATTTTTCACAATATATTTTAATCAAATTTGATATCTCTAATATCAAACGATTTTATATATTAGAGATAGGGGAGAAAATGTGATTAAAATGTGATCGAAAGACTCAAGCACTTATGGTTACGATAAAATACCCACCACATCTTTAATCCACGACGTTATTGGTGTCAAAAGGGTGGTTAGGTTTAAGTCCTATGATCCAACCAGAACCGGAGGGATCTTCCCAGGGACAATCCAATAGATTATTAGAAGTACTTAGGAAAGATGGAGTAGAATGTGAACGTAGCTGAATGCAGACTAAGTACTGAAGCTAGCACTGGAACGATCACAACAAGGTGTTAGTAATGATGTCTTGGTAAGCATTGAAGGGGTTGAAGAATGAAAAAGAAATGTAAGGATAAAGGGTGTAAAGAAATTATCCCTTCGTACAACTTAGGCAGAAACCGGGTCAACACATCATGAAGATAACGCATCATGAACCCAGTGATGTAATGCACAACCTCTCGTCAGCTGACTCAGGCTTCTCTCAAAAGAAGTTTGTTTTATTGTCACGGAGATCAACACGACTTCTATTGACTATGTTACTCCGAGATAGTTGATATGAATATGTGGCATCTGCTCCAGCCTCCGACCACTAATAGTGAACAAATCGAGTCTAGAGCCAATAGATCAATCAAATCTAGTTAGGACACACGAATGACGATCAAGAGAGTCCTACGCTATATCCTTGCGATATTGCTAGAACACTCAGAGTGATACTACCTAGTATTCACAATGATGAGTGGAAATCCTTCCGGTGTTAACATCAAACAGCACTGTGGTAGGTCATGTGTAAGATTATTTCTGAATTAAACATATGTAAAACTGAAAAGCAACAGTGGTTTGTTTCTTTATCGATTCAAACTCGTTTCAGGTTTCTACGCAACATCTTTATGGTTTTGCCAGAATATTCAGAGTGATATTTATTAATATTCACAGTGACGAATGGAAATCCTTCTAGCGTCAACATAAAGAGAGATACGGTAGGTAACTTGCGAGATTCTTATGAATCAAGCTTGTGTCAACTGGAAAGCAACAATGATAAGATTCTTAATGAATCAAACTTGTTCCAGGAATTTGAATTGACGACTTTAATCAAGCGAATATTTACCCAATTGATTCACTCTTTATGTTCGTAGTCTTCCTTTGAGACGGTCGAGTAAAGAGAACGACTAGTACTGCCGCGAAACCCTGTCAAGGAGATTCTTAATTGAATCTACCAAATCACATGTACGATATTTAATATCTTCTAACGGTCTTCACCGATCGGAGGTAAAACGCTACCTATTTAGGACGAATGTCAAAGCTATTTAGTCCGTGTCTATGTTTTGTCTCAAGAAGGTGGCGTTACGGTGTACTCAGCAAAGTCGGAGATTCAAAACCACATACTTATGCCTAAAGACATATTTAACAATCAAGAAAGATAAAGACTTCCGCAACTATGATGATCAAAATCTTCCTTATCAATTAATGTAAAGGAATGACCTCTCTTCAAAGGAGGTTGTTAACAAGCTTTCTAGATAGTGCAAAGTTTGAGCATGTGGATAAAGACACAAGATCGCAAGATGGAAAAGACAAGCCAAGGATAATTTGAAGATCTCAAGTTTAAAGACAAAGTCAAAAGACAACGACGAAGGCTCAAAGATCACAACATGAAGGAAAAAGACTACGATTACATGTTCAAGATTCATTTATGACGAAATTCATAGTCTCTATTTCACTCCAAATATCGAAGAGGAATGACCTCACATTGGGGGAGATTGTTAGCCTCAAAATATTGAGTCAAACAAGAATGTTCGGTCATAGGTTTATATTGTAACATTTATTAGAACGTTGTAATAGTTAGTTAAAATAGTCATGACATTACGGGCTTGATGGCTAGCTTAATAGGCCTCTTTCAAGGTACTAAGCATTTATTCAAGCCCGGCCCAATCAAACATATAGCCAATTATGCCACATGTAAGCAAGGCTATATATACCCGTCCTAGCATGTTAGGAAGGGTGTTGGTTATTCATTTTCTTAATCTAATCTTCCATAAGTTTCACACACTTCTCTCTATTTTCTCTCTCTACTTTCTCTCTCAAGAATTCATCTATCTCCTATCTACCTTTCTTCTTTAATTCGTGTTTTATCATCATATTATATGGGACAACACCTAGATCTTGTATCACTTTGTCACTAAGCGTTTAAGCATAAAACACATACTCGCAAAAATCTCCATCATCTTCAAACAAATAATAAAAACTTTTCTTTGTAACCAATAGAAATATGATATTAATCGAATTGGCTAATCCTTGAATTGATAACAAAAAAACAAATAAACCTCCTGCGCCAGAGAAGCAGGTTTCTCCCTAGTCTAATGACTCCCAATAATTGCCTACCTAAACTGATAATCTGGGTGAGTATATATAGACACCCCACTCCTAATCCTAATAAAACTCTAATATGTAAATAATAAATAAAAGATAACTACTGGATTACTTCCAGAATTTACAGTTTACTCCAACAGTCCCTCAACTCTTTTCTTTTTGCGCCTCTGGAAAACTTGACCGAATCTTTGACTTGTATTTGTATTCATATCAATACCCCCTACCCTAAAAAACACCTTTTCCTCAAGGTGAAAGTCTGGAAACTGGTTCTGTATGAGTTGAAAAGGTTCCCATGTAGATTCATATTCTGGTAAATTTTTCCAACGGATAAGAACCTCCCGATCTTCTTTGGAATTACTTTTCCCTTCTCGAACACCAAGCACTTCTTGTGGTTGCACCAACATCTCCATCTCACCTGATAACTCTTGTGGAAAATCAGCTTCAGCAAATTGGTCACCAATCACCTTCTTTAGTTGAGACACGTGAAACACGGGATGGATTGATGCTGTCTCCGACAACTTAAGCTTATACACCATCGCTCTGATCCTTTCTATTACTTCAAATGGTCCGAAGTAACGGGGAGCTAACTTCTCATTTAACCTTTTGGAAACTGAACGTTGCCTATAAGGCTTGAGCTTCAAGAAAACTATATCATTCAGTGCCTGATTTGTCCCTTGCACAGGATTTGTATGTAAAGTATCCTAAGTAGTGTTAGTCACTGAACTTACGTATGTTATAAGTTCAGTGTGTCATTCTTTAGAGTTCTTTAGAGTCTACGAGATAGACTCGTCATTAGCTGAGGCGGATCTCAGTAAGTGTGCAAAGAATCAAGGATGATGGAGTTAGTAAGTGATGACATAATAGCTTACTAACTCCTCAAGACTATTACTGATTACAAGACCTGAAGATGTTAAGAAGACCTGAAGAAGTGTCTTATGTATTAGTGGGCACATGTCTTATTAGCAATAAAGACAAAGGTTCAAGAGGAAGGCTTACTTTGTCAAAGGTGCAAAAGATGAAGAAAACAAAGTACAAGGTGGTTACTTGTACTTTAGTAAAGCTTCTCAAGGAAGCTTCACACTCGCACTATATATATGTGGTACTTTTAATAGAATAGTTATTGATTCCTACCCATAGAAACAAACATGTAATACTTTAGTGGTTTAGGGTTTCATCCTCCCATTGTTGCATAAGCTTAGCTAGCTATGAACATGGGAGTTTAGTTTGTCATTCATCGCCCGGTTGTTGTTCCGCAAACAACCGGGCAAGTCATGTATATTTGTTGATTCATTATTAATAATATATACATACGATGAAAAGTACAAGCTTGTGTTATTAGTTAGTCAATTGGTTATTTGTGTACATTGTTCTTCATTGTTCTTCACAGATTCATTGTGTGCACAAGATTCGTGGACCAACAATTGGTATCAGAGCGGGTTGGATTAATTACTATCCAGATCCGTTCAGTATATGGCTGCTAATAACATTTTTTTTAGCATTATCAAAATCATCAGTGAGTTCAAAACTGCATTTATAGTAGCAGTTTTTGAGGGGGAGATGAGCACTGTTATTTGGCTTTTAATAATGCAATATCCACACAATCCTTATCCACTACACCCACCACCACCGAATCCTAACACACAAACATTTATCGGGATTCCTTCTTACTCATTAATCCACCATCACTTTTAATCAAAAAAACACCACCGTCACCAATCTCCCATCTCCCATCTATATTTCACCGTCCTCACCAAACATATCTTACAAGAACCCAGATTAAGAATCATATACATCACCCACCAAACTCATTTATAACCCCACAAAACATCTAACCCGGATCGAAATCGATCTAGATCTCAAAAAAATCAAATCGAACAGAAGTGTTATTCGTTTCTTACGGCCACAGAAATGGATTCCGTTTATAATTAAAGATCGATGTTGATTTTGTTTGTGGTCTGTTGGTGTTACGGTTATGAACACAGCAGTTCACGATGGTATTAGGAGCACTTTAATTTATTGATTGTTAATGGTTGTGAACAATTAAAGATAATGGATGGTGGGATTTCGAGTGTGTTAGAAAGGTTGCAGCTACATGGTGTTACAAATCTAAACGCCAATGGATGAAGAATTAGAAGGGGTTGGTAAAACTGATTAAAATAATCAGTGGGTTGTTCAGTAGGCTTTGGATAAAAGAAGCTGACAAGTGTAAATGAAGTTGGGTATATTGATGAAGAAATGGTTCTAGGCAGAATGATGACCTTCCTGCTGAACCGGCTAAACCCGCTGGTCACTTTGTTGAGCTCAATGAAAATCAGAGTCGCTGATATGGACCCCCCAGATCAGTGACATGCATATCAGTCGCTGGTGAGGTGAACGTGGATCATCATCAGGAACCTAGATGCTCCAGCTTAAAAAGTTGGTCACTGAACGTCTGGTGAAAACAGTAGGTCAGTGAACATGGCGAATCAAAGGCCTAAACAAGACTGTTATAAGGCAGTTATGGTGTTATGAGTGGATAATGATGGAGCTGGTTTCGATGATCCAGATGAACGTACTGTTAAAAATCATTTCGATATACATGGAACAAGTGCATCAACCAGTACATCTTTATCATTCGATGAGTTATGATTTATCTTGATAGAGCCTCAGGTATCTGGACCCCCTGGACTTTGTCAAAACGCTGGACTGGCAAAGCTGAACCTCTGTTGCTGAAACCTCAGACGACCCCTGTCACTAAACCCCTGTCAAGAGGTAGCTGAACCCCAGGGTAGCTGAACCCCAGGGTAGCTGAACCCCCAGGGTAGCTGAACCCCCAGGGTAGCTGAACCCCCAGGGTAGCTGAACATAAAGGTCGCTGAAGTAATGAACTTGTAGCTGAACCATCAGTTCTCAACCTTCAGCCATTTTGAACCCGTGAACCATCAGCAGTTTGGACCTCTTCAGCAGATTCTGGACCCCTGTCATTCAGCCAGTCTCTGAACCTACATCAGTCATTTCTCATAATCACGGCTGAAACTCTTCGCTGATACAAAACCCTGTCAACAGCGAACCCCTGTCAACAGCGAACCCCTGTCAAAAGATGCTGCTAGAGCTGCATATTTTGAGGGGGAGAGAACCACGGACATACACACCGCTGTGATATTGATGCCGCTGTGATCCACATGCAACTGTGATATACCCACCCAAACCATACACAAAACACACAACCCAAAATCCACAAAAAAAAAAAAAAATCAGCTTTACAGGTATTCGCTGGCAAGATGACCAGCTGATCAACACGCTATCTTCAGAGCCTTCAGCTGTTGAAGGACTTGGTCACTCAGGAATTTTTTTTTCTCACACCAAGATAAAGAAAGAAGATATGCTCACAGCCCCCCTCCCCACCCCAGCAGTTGTCACCCTCCCCTACCCCGCTGTAACCACAGCCACAGAGTTTTTGAGAGACCAGGCTGTGTTACAGGGGTTTGATGAAACATTTATTATACAGGGGTTTGATAACATCAGGTGGTTGATAGGAGATGAAATTCAGGGGGAGTTGTATTTCAGGCGAGATGAAGACCATCACGCTATGCTTGTGTACTAGTATGTAGCCGGTCAAAACTTGCTTGGTTCCCTAGCAAATTTTGAGGGGGAGAGAAGCGAGGACAGAGGTAAACTTGTGTTTATGTGAAGAAACACCAAGTTTACTCAAGCTACATACATACTATCATACACAACACATAACCTTCAGGGACTTAGAATGTTTACATTTGGCTGATTGAGCAAAGTCACTGAAGATGGGTTGCTGAACAAGTTGCATTGTCTGATCTTCTATGGTTGCTGCGTCAACCATTGACCACACTTCTCTGATTGAAGGTAAATGAACTCGTTATCTACATTGATATAATATGCTACTTTAATATATGCTAGGGTGAAGCATATGATCTTTATGGCAAAGCATATAATATACTTCACTGATGACCTAAGGTGAAGTTACCTTTATGAGTTCTATATAAGCATCAGGGAATTGGTTCAAGTGTTTCTCAAAGTACAAGATCAGACATTGCAGTTCAGTAACAACTACAACAGGTACAAGACGATACAAGTTAGCGGATGACTTGAACTAGTAAAGCTAGTTATTCTTGGTATTCATTGTTGTAATATAGTAGGTAAGAAGAAGCCTTTATGCTCACTTACTGCTATTTAACTTAGGCTACTTTTCTATCCAAATAGGGGGAGATTGTTGGGTCAATTCAGTGCCTGATTTGTCCCTTGCACAGGATTTGTATGTAAAGTATCCTAAGTAGTGTTAGTCACTGAACTTACGTATGTTATAAGTTCAGTGTGTCATTCTTTAGAGTTCTTTAGAGTCTACGAGATAGACTCGTCATTAGCTGAGGCGGATCTCAGTAAGTGTGCAAAGAATCAAGGATGATGGAGTTAGTAAGTGATGACATAATAGCTTACTAACTCCTCAAGACTATTACTGATTACAAGACCTGAAGATGTTAAGAAGACCTGAAGAAGTGTCTTATGTATTAGTGGGCACATGGCTTATTAGCAATGAAGACAAAGGTTCAAGAGGAAGGCTTACTTTGTCAAAGGTGCAAAAGATGAAGACAACAAAGTACAAGGTGGTTACTTGTACTTTAGTAAAGCTTCTCAAGGAAGCTTCACACTCCCACTATATATATGTGGTACTTGTAATAGAATAGTTATTGATTCCTACCCACAGAAACAAACATGTAATACTTTAGTGGTTTAGGGTTTCATCCTCCCATTGTTGCATAAGCTTAGCTAGCTATGAACATGGGAGTTTAGTTTGTCATTCATCGCCCGGTTGTTGTTCCGCAAACAACCGGGCAAGTCATGTATATTTGTTGATTCATTATTAATAATATATACATACGATGAAAAGTACAAGCTTGTGTTATTAGTTAGTCAATTGGTTATTTGTGTACATTGTTCTTCATTGTTCTTCACAGATTCATTGTGTGCACAAGATTCGTGGACCAACAAATTGCACATCTCTTCTACGGCTATCTGACTGTGCTTTCATAATCTGCCGAGCCTTGAAAAAATTCTTCCTCAAATCGTCCAAAACACGATCACGCTCCTCCAAGTATTTATCCACTTCAAGAGTAGGGGTTGAACTAGTCTTATAAGGAATTAGCTTCGGCAGATCTCTTCCATATAATATCTTAAATGGCGTTGCTTCACTAGACGTATGATAAGACGTGTTGTACCAATATTCAACCCAAGATAACCATCGAGACCATTGCTTCGGATTTTCAGAACTAAAACATCGTAAATAAGTTTCAAGGCTTCTATTGACCACTTCGGTCTGCCCATCTGTTTGAGGGTGGTAGGCTGTGATACATTTTAGCGTGGTCCCCTGCCACTTGAAAATTTCTTTCCAGAATTTGCTCTGGAATACCCTGTCTCGATCGGTCACCATAGATTTCAGCACTCCATGTAATCGTACCACCTCCCGCATAAAAGTTGCACCACTGTCGATGCCGTATAAGGGTGTCTTAATGGAACAAAATGCGCATACTTGCTTAGTCGGTCCACCACTACTAATATGATCGTGAAACCTTCGGATTTTGGAAACCCCTCAATAAAGTACATAGTTACCTCATCCCATACTTTGTCAGGTAACTCTAATGGCTGAAGTAACCCACTTGGTGCTAGCATTGAATACTTATGGCGTTGGCATACCACACACTCCGAAACCATCTTTGCTATATCCCTTCTCATTCTTAACCAATAGAGTTCAGAAGCCATGAGATGATAAGTTTTTATGTTTCCCTCATGCCCTCCGGTTGCACTGCTATGGAACCCTAAAAATAGTTTAGGAATCCATTTGGACGTCGTTGGCAACACTAGCCTACTTCTGTATAGCAAACACCCCTCTTCTATAGTATACCCGTCGCACGACTCATCCTTTTCTATTACTCGTTTCCACAAAGGATCGAGCTCCGAGTCACGTTCGAGATCCTTGAGCAATTCATCCTAGTGGCCAACACTAAGTACTGACACAGCTTTATATTCAGCTGATTCGGCTCTTCTCGACAAAGCATCGGTAACACTATTGTCTTTCTCGGGTCGATATTGGATCTCAAATTCATAACCCATTAGTTTGGTCAACCACTTTTGATACTCCCCAGATACCAACCGTAGTTCCAAAAGATATTTAAGACTTCTTTGATCTGTTCTGACAATAAATCGACGCCCCAAAAGATACGGTCTCCACTTTTGTATAGCTAAGACAATAGCAATCAACTGCCTCTCATAGACCGACTTCAGTTTAGCTCTAGTACCCAACACTTGGCTAAAGTAAGCAATGGGCTTGCCCTCTTGCACTAACACCACACCTACCCCATTCCCAGATGCGTCCGTCTCAACAATAAATGGTTTGTCGAAGTCGGGAAGGGCGAGGACAGGAACTTGCATCATGGCTTCCTTCAATGCCTGGAAAGAACAAGTTGCTTCATCATTCCAATGAAACTATCTTTCTTGAGTAGCTCAGTTAAGGCCCAAGATATCTTATCGTACCCTTTTACAAATTTTCGATAATAACCTATAAGTCCCAAAAACCCTCGAAGCTCCTTAATATTCCTCGGCATCGACCAATCTACCATAGCTGTAATTTTGGATGGATCAGCCATAACTCCCTCCCCCGTTACAATATGCCCTAAATACTCGATACGAGTTTGAGCAAAGGAACATTTTTTATTAGCATATAACTCATGTTGCCTTAATGTGGCTAAGACCAAAGACAAATGTTCTTTATGCTCTTGTTCACTTTTACTAAACACCAGCATATCATCAAAAAAAACACGAACGAACTTCCGTAAGTAAAGATGGAATACCTTGTTCATGAGTGACTGGAAAGTTGCGGGTGCTTTTGTCAAACCGAAGGACATAACCAAAATTCATATTGCCCTTCGTGAGTCCGGAACGCGGTTTTGGAAATATATGTTTCCTTCATGCGAATCTGATGATAACCTGATTTTAAGTCGAGTTTAGAAAATATAGTTGCCCCGTGTAACTCGTCGAGCAACTCTTCTATGACAGGTATAGGAAACTTGTCGAGTACCGTAGCTTTGTTTAATGCCCTATAGTCTACACAGAATCACCAACTACCATCTTTCTTTTTTACCAGCAAAACCGGACTAGAATACGGACTTGAGCTGGGCTGGATGACACCCGCAGCTAACATCTCTGTAGAAACTAGAAGGGGGGGGGGGGGGTTGAATAGTTTCTCTTCGATTGGTGACCAAATTAAAATTACTTTCAATTTGGTTTGTATCAAAACTATCTTTTACTTGAGGCTAAGTTGCATAATGATTAGGTTCAATTCAAATGCACTAGCAAAGATAATAGGTAAGTATAATGATAATGAAATAAGTAAAGAGTAAGGAAGGAGACAACCTAGTGGGAAGACAACAAGATTTATAGTGGTTCGATAACGAGGCTCTATCCTCGTTTCTACTCCACTCCTCGAGTACACCTACTCGAGATTTCCACTATATCCAAAAGCTCCCTTCTCGGCGGAGAAAACCTTACATCGTTGCTTACATTATTTTCCGACACTAAGCTAAATGTCGAGACCTAATCTTTAGCTAGGACCAATCTACACGACGTTGCCTACTTCACAATTTAACGACACAAGGCTAGATGTCGGGTTCTAATCTTAAGGTAGAACCAATCTTCACGACGTTGCCTACATCACCATTTTACGACACAAGGCTAGATGTCGAGTTCTAATTGAAAGCTAGAACCAATCTTCACGACTCTTCACTTTGAAGCTAAGTGAGAACTTCACACAACACAACTACTAATCACGTTTAAGTTTAGTGAGAACTCACAAGACACAACCACATCACTTTATAGTTTAGTGAGAACTCCTAATCAAATCTATTACAACTCAACTAGACTTATCCAAGTACACACATGTAGATTGGATTTACACAACACAAATCCAAGCAAACACATATGCAATGGATGTACACAACAAATCCAACTATCCACAAATAACTTGGATGAACACAACTAGTCCAAGTATTCATAATTACATTGGATTGACCTAAAACAAAAGGGTATCATGATGAATATGACTAGCTCATAGATTCATCTTTATCACAACACTAGTGAGTGAGTGATCTTCTCATTGGACAAGGTAAAGGAGGGGATCAAGAGGATAATCATATGTAAACATCCTTAATAATTTAAGTGATCATTTACTAATGATTATGCTATAGAAAATAGAAAGATGGCTGAGAAAAACGTCCAAGAGGCTTGCTGGAAAATGAGATTTGACCCACTCTTTAAAGGAGACAAAGTATAACGGATTTATAACGGCTAGCTGTGCGCGGTACCTTATCTCACCCCGCGGTACCATATCGCTAAGGTACCGCGTAGGTACTTAAGGTACCGCTACTAGACTCCGCTCCGTTTTTTGTCTTTTAGTGGGGTGGGAATATCTGAGGTATTTGAAACCTTCAAAGGATATTCTAACAGCATTTGGAATATGCTATTTTCAAATTTTCATTTTCCATTTTAATAAAACATTTTCTAAAAAAGAAAGTTTATTAAAAAGTCTTTTGTCATATTAACAAAAGTGAGTTTTAAGGATAATCATTTTGATGATCACTAAGTATGATTAAGAAAGGTTAGTGATATGATTATTACCTTGATGATAGTGTTAGTTAAATAATTCATTTTGTGTTTTACACTAAATGTGTTGTATGGTTTGTTGTGATCAAAACTAAGAAAGATTAGTTAACACTAATAATGTTTTTAGGCATCACTTGCATTAACAATCTCCCCCTTTTTTATTACGACAAACGATAAACTCATTTACGTAGAAACACAAAATATGGAATTATTAACTAGTTTATCACTATCATTTCTCCCCCTTTGTCGTAGCAAAAAGATTAGCTCAAGTCTTTGAAGAACCTCGAACTTTGCTAGTAGCTCCCCCTTGGTGGTTGCTCCCCCTTGCTTGGGGCACCAAGTTTGTGAGCTAAGGTGACATGCTACACAAAGGTTAGTAGAAAGGAAAGAAACACCAATGTATATATGATCACTACCTACTAAGTAACTTGAGAGGGAGAGAGAGAAGAAATCTCAAATTAGAAGTAAGTATTTTGCTAAGTATGTCCAAAGAGGTAATTGACAAAATCAAACTTCAATCCAATGAAGATGATAAGCTTGTCAATGGGTTAAAGCTTAGAATTGATGGAATCACCCATAAGCAATTGTAAAAATTAACCATGATCAACTCAAAATAGAACTAATGAAATAGCACACAAACAACACAAAGGTTACATAAAAGAAAAAGAGAGACACAACAAAGAAGATAGTCATACACATAATATGAGTATCTAAAAGCAATAAATATGGAAAATAAACCACTAAGCATAAGCTAGTCTAATAGTGATATTTTCTAAGATTGCTAAAAAAAATAAAGACTAAAAAGACGACGATGCATCATTCGAAGTTTTGTCCACCGGAACGAAAACTTGAATAGGAGGTCGAGTGAGGAGGAATTCAAGAAAATTTAACTTCTCATACACATGAGCAAGTTCAATTTGTTGAAATCGGTAACAATCACACGAGGATCCATGATGCAACATAAAATCGTTTGATGGGGGTATGGCATCAAACTTAGGGTTTGGTGGTGGTGGGGTAATGGGTTTGGGAATGTTTTCACAATGCCTTGTGAAGTTTGGGAAGGTTGAAAGGTCATTGAGTTGAGGGGTTTTGAAAGATTGTGGTGGTGGGGAAACATTTTCTTTTGCTCCGGTGATGGGGTTTATTGTATAAGTCTCATTCCAATACTTTATTGGAGAGAAGGTAGGGTTTTTGGGTGGTTTGGACGAAGATGGTTCATTCTTCTTAAGCCAAATAGGTCGAATCGAGATTTTCGGTTTCTTTGAAAGCTTGGATGAGGAAGCTTTTGGTGAGTGGGGTTGTGACAAAGAAATTTCAAGGTTAGGAATGTAGGAGTTAGGCATTGTGAGAGTGTGAGAATGAAATCTCAAGGTTATGTGAGAATGAGTTCTCAAGGTTGGGAAGGTGTGAGAATGAAATCTCAAGGTTGGGAAGGTGTGAGAATGAAATCTCAAGGTTGGGAAGGTGTGAGAATGAAATCTCAAGGTTGGGGTATAAGTAAAATGTAATCAAGGTAAGGATTTGAATACAAAATGTGTAGTGTCAAGGAATGTTTAGTCAATTTGAGTAAACAAGGAATCTTGACAGGGTATAGGGTTTTAAAAGTTTTGACCAAAAATTCGTCAAAAGCCACTTACTGTCCGCGGTACCGTATAGGGACCGGCGGTTCCATATCGCTAAGGAACCGCGGGACTTTAAGGAACCGCGTCCAGTGGTCTTGAAACCATGTTTTTCCTGGGTTTTGGGAAAAACTAAGACTTTTTCAAAAAGTTGCAAATCTTGGAATTTTACCTCTATTAGCACCAAAATATGCTAGGGTTGCATAAAGCAACACATTCACAAAGAATGTCTTAACAAAGGGTGACAAAATAATTTGGATATCATTTTGAACCAATTTTAGTCAAGTTTAGGGGTTGTGATAGATTTAGGTTCAATTTTAATTTCAAATTAAAGTTGATTAGTGTGCACAAAAGGATAGAAATACATAAAGCTAAATCCAAAGATCAACAACATGAAACATTCATTAAGGAGGCAAGTACAAAGACAAATAAAAACTAACTAATACATAGCTAGCTTAACATTAAATCTAGATAAGTAGTTTTCTTTGGATTGGTTTTGTTGAAAACTCTTATTAAGAAAACTCCATCATTCATCTCCTAGGAGGAGGCATGGAGAACAAGGCAAGCAAGAACTCTTGCAACCTCCTATGCAGCCCATACATGTCCATCCTAAGGTTATGGATGATGTAGTAGTTGTAAAGACAACATGGACAACTAGGACCATGAGTTTGTTGAAACCCATAGTATGGATCACCCAAAAGGAGGGAAAGTGGAACACCCAAAATTGGAATGTTTGAGTTGGGTGGAGGTGGAGGAGGCATGTTCTCCAAGGGTGATGTGGGTGAAAGTGGAGGCATGTTCCCTAAAGGGGAAATGAGTGAGTGTGGAGGTAAATTCTCCAAGGTTGGTGAAATGGATGAGTTGTGATGGGTAAATGGTGAAGTCACCAAAGTGTCATCAAAGTCATTCACAAAAGGAATGCTTTAGATTGGTTGGGGTTGTGTGATCACATCCAAGGGTGCAATTGGAGTGAAGGGTGAAGAGAGCTCATTCATTCTTGAGTTGAATGAAGAGGAGGTAGAACCAATGGAGTGGTTAGTACCATGAGTGGATGATGTCTTGCAAGGTGTAAGAGGTGGGGAAGGTGATGAAGAAATGAGGATAGGAGCCATCTCATTCTTTGGTGTGTGGAAAGGTGAGGAGTTAGGCTTGGCTACCTTAATCCTTATTTTGAGTGTTTTCCTTGGGGTGGAGGTCTTGGAAGTGTTTGAGGTTTTGGTACACACCATGGTTGATTAGGGTGGTTTAAGGTTTAGGGAAGTATGTTTGATGTGTGAAGAACATGGCAAACAAGGTGGGTTTAAATGGGTGAGGGGATGATCCAAACTAGTAATGGGTTAAAATCATTTTAGGTGAATAATGAATTTAGGTAAGCTAGTTTAGGAAATGTGCAGTTTATTACTAAAAATCATGCAAGGTTTACACAGATTTAAGAAAATAGTGTAAAGCAAAGATGCTGTCGTGCACAGTGACCGGCGGTTCCTTATCTAGGACCGACGGTACCTTATCGATAAAGAACCGCGGGTCGATATGGAACCGCGACCAGAGAGTTTTCAAAAATTTCTCATCCCAAATTTTGATAAACCCAGATTTTTCCCAAAAGATTCACAAGCCAAAGTTAATTACAGATCATAATCTAATAAGCTAACTATTATAAGGCATGCACAAAGCTATGTAAATCACTAACATGATGGCATAATTAGCATTAAGGATCAAGATAAATGATAATTCAAACATGCAATCATAAGTTAATACACATACAAGATAAAATAAAATTGTTCAACATTACATGTTTACCAACATGTATTCTTTGAAATACTTCAAAGCTTTCACCTTCTCTTTTTCCCCAATCCCTTGATCATATTCCCCAAGAACTTGAAACCTTTTCTTGATTCAACCCGGTGTTCGTGCAATTCCCCTCGAGTTCTAAGGTTTTCACGGTAAAGATGCTCCATATTGAGATCTTCCGGTACTTCACTAGAATGATGAGGAGGAGGAGCTAAGTCTTCAAATTCATCCTCGAATGGGTTGGAGGATGGATGGGAATTACTCGAAGAGTGGAAATGAGAACTAGTACCTATGCCATCACCATCACTTGTTGGCATGTCCATGTCCTCATCATCCATCTCTTGATGATCAGATTTTCTCGATCCTCGATCACTTCTTGTCTTTCTTGCATATGCCTCTTGAATAGGCAACATAACCCGATGAACCGGGTAGAAGCGAGAAAGATCGAGGTGGGGAAAATCATGAGCAACCCTTTTGAAAAGGCGAGTTAGAAGCATAGCATAGGGAAGGTTTGTCTTGGGCTTCGAAAGGGCATAATTGATTCGTCGAGCGATATAGAATGCCAAGTTGTACTTGGTGGATGTAAAGATGCAACTCAACATATGCACCATACACGCCGGGATATGATCTCGGTTTCCACCAAGACAAAAGACATTCTCCCTAAGGATATTGGCCCATTGGACCATAAAATCCTTAAGGTCGCTAGAGAGCACTTCATATCGATTCACATTTCGTACATTTGAATGAAGGCTTCTCACAACGTTTCCATCACGCTCTTTCGAGATGATGTCAAGGATGAACTCTAGATCTATTTCGGTGAGGTCATTTGGAGGTTTATCGAAGGATTCTGAGAGAGCATCAAGTCTCCATTTATCCGTAAAACGACAAGTGCCTTCATATGGCACACCGAGAATTTGACCAAAGTTTTCGAGGGAGTATTGAATCAATTGATCATTCAACACGAAACGAATGAAGATTTCTCCATTGTATTCAAGCATGGAGTAGGTGCTAAAGAATTCAAGAAGGTATAAGGGGTAAATATCATCTTCTATGTTGAGCAAGCAATCAAACCCCGAAAGCTCAAACATAGATTGGATATAGTCATAACCCGTTATTTCCTTGTCAACGTCTCTACCCTCATGGAAACAACGAGTGGAAAGGGATGGAAAAGCGTTTTGAAGTTGGGGGGAAGCATAGGTTTGGGAGAGGTTTGGCAATAGTGTATTGATGATCTTTTTGATATTGAGAAGGCATGATTAGTACCTAAATAAACATAAGACAATATATTTCCAATCACTCATATGAAAAATAAAATCAAAAATTGAAAATATGAGAATGTGTTATATCAATTTCTTGACAAACAAAGGATTGATTCCATATCATCCTCATGTTCACAATGCATCTATTCCATCATTAACCAAGAACACATGAACTATGTTGGATCAACAATGGATTAGAACATTGGTTTTTCAAAAACAAGGTTTTTAGGTAAGCATTAACAATGTCATTACCTACTTGTTCATGGGTTCATCTCAAATCCATCATTCAACCAAAATCATTTAGCCTAAATTCGGATTTGTTCTACAAGTAGGTTTTATTGAAATCTTAATGATTATGAACCCAAGGAATCATAGTAAAATAATCATGTCAACCCACATTCCTATTAGGGTTTTAATTCAATTTCAATTTTAAAAATCCCCAATTATGAAAGGATGAACCCTAGAACAAAATAGATGAAATTGAAAGAAAATACTTACAATTAATTGATGTTAGATGAAGGATGAGTGAAACCCACAACTTGGAATCAATTAATTTGAGTGATTGAAGGTTTTAGAAGCTTCAACAATGGTGGAAAAGGTAAAACCCGTCGGCTGTGTGTTTTTGGGAGAGAGAGATAGTGGTTTGAAAACGAATGAAATATTCAAACTGGCGCTCTGACTCAACTTACTGCCCGCGGTACCTTATCGATAAGGTACCGCGCCTTTGAGCCGCCTGGATAAGGAACCGCCTACAGAGGCAGGGTTTTATCTATGAAAAACGCCAAATGTTGAAAATCAAGTTTTTCTAAAATACTTAAGATTAAATCATGAGCCTTTTAGAATATCATTGGATCATCATAACACTAAGCAATATGCCTTAACGAAGGATTACGAGTTAAATCAAGATCGAAAAGAACCGAAACAGACAAACGACTACTCGTAGCAAAACGACTAAGTGGAGAGAAGTCAAGAGAAGTGAATCAAGACTAGGACCAATGCTCAAGGGATTAATGACAATCTTCAAATAGTTGTAATGAAGAGCTTGTGTCATATATAGTGGTTTAAGACGTGCCTTTCCGGCGAAACGATAAACGGCTTTGGTAATGAATAAGCACAAAGCAATTATTCAAGTATAGACTAAGATCACTTTCAATAATAGTCTTAGTCTAAACCAAAATATGAGCAAGGTATTAATTCATTTTCTCTCCCACAAAGGGCCTACTAACCGTATGGGTGCAAACCATGGAAATCATACTTGATACTTTAAGCTTCTACTAACTCACTCTACATCACCATAGTGAGTCAAGTATCCAAGCAATGAAGGTTTGAGAGGATAAAGGAAAAGGAGCACAAACCACAAATAAATGTCAAGGCAAGGATGCCGAGAACAAGCACATAGTCAAGTAATGATCAAAAGAATGATCAAAGGGCGTGTGGAAGAACGAAAGCGTACCTTGGCCACAAAGAGCAATCCATGAAGGAATAAGTGCTATGCCCAATCAATGACTATGATGAGTACTAAGTCTTCAAGGACTAATATCATTCCCAATCATCTTGGTATCATCATTCAAAGATGTTAAAGATCAATGAAGATGAGTCTTCTACAAGTGCAAGTAACTCAATCCACAACCAATTAAGTGATTGATCTTCATGAGTACCTACACAAAGCAAGATGCAAACTAGTAGATACATTTCAAGAGTATATCTAAAATGCATAAAGGCTACTAATCTTAAGTGGGATGCAATATTATCAATTAAAAGACCTATTTTCAAGGAAAACATAGTTTTGACCAAAGAGAAACTTTAGTACAACTAGACCTTCTAATTTGAGGAGACAATGGATCGATCCAAGTTTCAAAGTACAATATACTTCAAAGATCTTGAGTGACCATCGCTCTGATACCAATTGTAGAAACTAGAAGGGGGGGGGGGGGGGGGGGTTGAATAGTTTCTCTTCGATTGGTGACCACATTAAAATTACTTTCAATTTGGTTTGTATCAAAACTATCTTCTACTTGAGGCTAAGTTGCATAATGATTAGGTTCAATTCAAATGCACTAGCAAAGATAATAGGTAAGTATAATGATAATGAAATAAGTAAAGAGTAAGGAAGGAGACAACCTAGTGGGAAGACACCAAGATTTATAGTGGTTCGACAACGAGGCTCTATCCTCGTTTCTACTCCACTCCTCGAGTACACCTACTCGAGATTTCCACTATATCCACAAGCTCCCTTCTCGGCGGATAAAACCTTACATCGTTGCTTACATTATTTCTGACACTAAGCTAAATGTCGAGACCTAATCTTTAGCTAGGACCAATCTACACGACGTTGCCTACTTCACAATTTAACGACACAAGGCTAGATGTCGGGTTCTAATCTTAAGGTAAAACCAATCTTCACGATGTTGCCTACTTCACCATTTTACGACACAAGGCTAGATGTCGAGTTCTAATCGAAAGCTAGAACCAATCTTCACGACTCTTCACTTTGAAGCTAAGTAAGAACTTCACACAACACAACTACTAATCACTTTTAAGTTTAGTGAGAACTCACAAGACACAACCACATCACTTTATAGTTTAGTGAGAACTCCTAATCAAATCTATTACAACTCAACTAGACTTATCCAAGTACACACATGTAGCTTGGATTTACACAACACAAATCCAAGCAAACACATATGCAATGGATGTACACAACAAATCTAAGTATCCACAAATAACTTGGATGAACACAACTAGTCCAAGTATTCATAAATACATTGGATTGACCTAAAACAAAAGGGTATCATAATGAATATGAATAGCTCATAGATTCATCTTTATCACAACACTAGTGAGTGAGTGATCTTCTCATTGGACAAGGTAAAGGAGGGGATCAAGAGGATAATCATATGTAAACATCCTTAACAATTTAAGTGATCATTTACTAATGATTATGCTATAGAAAATAGAAAGATGGCTGAGAAAAACGTCCAAGAGGCTTGCTGGAAAATGAGATTTGACCCACTATTTAAAGGAGACAAAGTATAACGGATTTATAACGGCTAGCTGTGCGCGGTACCTTATTTCACCCCGCGGTACCATATCTCTAAGGTACCGCGTAGGTACTTAAGGTACCGCTACTAGACTCCGCTCCATTTTTTGTCTTTTAGTGGGGTGGGAATATCTGAGGTATTTGAAACCTTCAATGGATATTCTAACAGCATTTGGAATATGCTATTTTCAAATTTTCATTTTCCATTTTAATAAAACATTTTCTAAAAAAAGAAAGTTTATTAAAAAGTCTTTTGTCATATTAACAAAAGTGAGTTTTAAGGATAATCATTTTGATGATCACTAAGTATGATTAAGAAAGGCTAGTGATATGATTATTACCTTGATGATAGTGTTAGTTAAATAATTCATTTTGTGTTTTACACTAAATGTGTTGTATGGTTTGTTGTGATCAAAACTAAGAAAGATTAGTTAACACTAATAATGTTTTTAGGCATCACTTGCATTAACAATCTCCTTGACCAATTTCTCGATTTCATTCTTTTGTATAAGAGGATAACGGTAAGGTCTGACACTAATAGGTGTCGTCCCATCCTTGTGCACTATGGAGTGCTCATGATCACGACAGGGTGGTAAACCTGATGGTAAATTGAAAACATGTTTAAACTCTGCTAATAAGTCACCAACGTCAAATGATGTACTCGTAGTCGTATCTTCAGCTTGTGTGTCCTCTAATTGATTCATTTCGACCAAAAAGCCTTTCTTTTCCTTCTGCAATGAACATACCATGGACTTGAGCAACACCAAGGACCGACTCAAACCCGACTCTCCTTTAATTGTGACATGCTGTCCATCTTTCACAAAGTCATCCTTAACTCTTTCCAATTCACTGTCATGTCACCTAATGTTTGTAACCATTTGATTCCCAATATCATATCCGTGCTTCCTAATTCCAACGGGTAGAAGTCATCGACTACTTGCAGGTCGGGTAGTGTTAGCACCACGTATCTACACAAACCGTAACTGTTTTCTACCTTCCCGTTGCCCAAGATAACTCCCACAGAACCATTCCCACTAACAACTAACCCTAAATCCCTCAACAACTTATTGGACAAGAAATTATGAGTAGCCCCGCAATCAATCAACACAACAGAATCTCGATCACCCAATCTGCCCTAAATTTTCATTGTGCGGGGCTTAGTGAACCCCAACACCGAATTTAGTGAAACCTATACCGAATCCAAGTGAACATGCTCCAGATCGAAGTCTTCATCCTCTTCCTCATCTCCAACTACCAATACCTGCAATGTTTTACTCGCGCAAACGTGGCCAGGTCTAAACTTTTCATCACATCGGAAGCATATTCCCCTCGAGCATCTATCCGCCAACTCTGCATCCGTTAATCTCTTAGAAAGCCTTTGGCGGACTGTAGCAGCACTCGTTGGTTTTCTTTCTGGACTGGTAACCGACCAACGTGATGAACTTGATCCACTATAGTTTCGGCTCACATTGTAACCCCTGTCGGAGGTCGAGAATAGCTTTTACCAACAACATAATTTAACTTGTTCTCATCAATCATGATAGCAAGTTTCATGGAATGATTCAAGCCTTCAGGTTGCATAACCCGAACCGCTGAACTTAATTCAGGTTTTAACCCTTTAATGAAGGTTCCATCCATGACCTCCTCTGAAATCCCAACGAGTTGTCCCGCCAACATCTCAAACAAGCCTACATACTCGCGGACAGAACCTTCTTGGGTGATTGCCAAAAATTTCCCATACAAAGTACCCTCTTGTGATGGTTGGAATCTCTCCAACAACTTTCGCTTCAACCCTTCCCAAGAACGAAACAGCGATCTTCCTTCACTCCATCGAAACCAAGATAAAGCTTTCCCCTCCATACATAGAATCGTGGACCTAAGCTGCTCTCTCGGTTCAATATCTTAGACTTCAAAATACCTCTCTACCTTGTAAATCCAACCATGCGAATCTTCTCCATCAAATATTGGCATATTAAGCTTTCGCATCCTATAATCCGACCCCTGATGTCGCCTCCTGTTGTCATGATGTAGCATACCAGTCTCTTCAAATTGAGCATATTCCTCAAAACGGTCTTTAGGATCCAAACCCTTACCCCCATGCTTTGAACCCTCTGGTTTTTCTGTTAAAGGAGGAAGCGGAAAACCGAGGTCATCCATTTGTAAATATGTACGCTTAAGACCTCCCGTATAAGCCCCGAAAGAACCCACCTTTGGAAAATGTTGTTTGTTTGACAAATTCTATCCTGATAATATCTTCTTGATCTCTGTTAGCCTCAAAATATTGAGCCAAACAAGAATGCTCGGTTATATGTTTATTATGTATCGTATTTTAGAACGTTGTAATAGGTAGTATATTAGTCGTGTTATTACGGGCTTAACTTTAAGCTAAGGTTCATTAATAAGTAACCAAAGCCCAAAAGGAAAGCCCGGCCCAAACCATATAGTCCATAAAGAAGCCCGCATGTGGGTGGACTATATATACCTTTCCTAGCATGTTAGGAAGGGTGTTGGTTCATTTGTATTCTCACTTCTCAATCTAACATTCACCTAGTTCCAACCGTTTCTCTCTACTTTCTCTCGCTACTTTCTCTCTCTAGAATTCATCTCATTTCTATCTTTCTTTCTTTAAATTCGTGATTATACAATCATATATTAGGGAAAACAATTGGTATCAGAGCCATGGGGTAGTTTTGTGATTAGTTGTTGTGTTTTCATATGATCCGTTTGATTTGATCCATATTTCTTCCTCGAATTCAAGATTTTTCTTGTTTTTGATTGTGTTTCTTAATCTTTTAACTTCTTTAATCTTGTTGTAGAGATTTGGTTGTTTTGGTTTGGTTAAAAACACGATCTTGTTGCCTAAAAGTTGCTAAATTTGTTGCCTAAAAGTTGCTAAAATCGTTGCCTAAAAAGTTGGAAAAAAGGTCCCTTATTGCGACAGCTACAATTTCGGAAAAGGTAAGTACGGTTTCGATCGCAATAACCCTAGGGTTTTACTTTGCGATCAGTATTGCGATAGCCCCCTTATTCCGACGCTTATTGCGATCGTTATTGCGATCTGGATTGCGACGGATTTAAGGCAATCTTGAAACGTTACTCTTCCCACATTGCGATAGGTGTTATTGCGACAGATTATTGCGATCTAAATATTCCGATCTGGGATTTCATTATTATATCTGTCTACTGTCCAAACTTGTCCAAAAATTGTCCAATCAGTCCAAAAACTATCAAAAGATCTGTCTTTTTCCATCCAGTTTTGAGATCGAGTGATTTCATTTTTCAGAATGAGAAAAACTTTCCGTATGAACGAATTTTGAAAAAAGTTCCAAATAGGACAAAGTTCCGAATAGGACAAAGTTCCGAATAGGGAAAAGTTCCGAATAGGGAAAAGTTCCGAATAGGGAAAAGTTCCGAATAGGGAAAAGTTCCGAATAGGGAAAAGTTCCGAATAGGGAAAAGTTCCGAATAGGAAAAGTTCCGAATAGGAAAAGTTCCGAATAGGAAAAGTTCCGAATAGGAAAAGTTCCGAATAGGAAAAGTTCCGAATAGGAAAAGTTCCGAATAGGAAAAGTTCCGAATAGGAAAAGTTCCGAATAGGAAATGTTCCGAATAGGAAATGTTCCGAATAGGAAATGTTCCGAATAGGAAAAGTTCCGTATAGGAAAAGTTCCGAATAGGACTCTCATTCGACTCGAACTCTGCTTGGACAAAACATCACACTTACTGTTACTGTTACGACATCCACCTCATACCCAAACCATTACTGTTATGACTGACTCTCACTCCCCCAAACAGTGACACCTCACCTTTCATAAGACTCGAACCCAACACCTTCCACAACCCCGACTCGACCTCTCGTCTCACACAAACATCAACCCTCTCGACAAATCTAAAACACTCGAAACACCCCTCGCAAACACACCCACACAACACAACCTCACACAATTTACCCACCCACCCTCTCTCGACTACCCAACACACGGACTCGATTCACCAAAAGAATACCACAAAGAAAGACTCGTACAGTAGAGAGAGACTCAGACTAAATTTAAAACGTCAAGAAACTCGAAAAACCTACCCGAGACCCATTTTAGGATCTTGAAGCACTTTCTGTTCGTGGATTATATGATAAGATGGCTGTGAGTTTGTGAGTTTAAGGAAGAAGAGAGAAATTACATGGAAACGAATCAGTCGGAGTTATCAAAGAGTGAGATTAAGATCATATTGTTTGACTGAAATTGGGATAATTGAGATGGAGGAAACAAGTTGTTTATGTGAGATTGGGTTTTTGTGAGTTGTTTCAGTCAAAGAAGAGAGAGAGAGAAAACAGGAACGACGCTGTGTGTTTTTTTTTTGTCAGAGAGAGTTAAATATTCAGACGGAGATAACAAGAAAAGTGAGGGGCGGTGATATCTATTGGGCCACGTGGTATAGGGCTTTAAATGTGACGGAGATAACAAGAAGACACGCCTCTTGGCCACGTGGGGCATTATTTGACAACACAATTTGATTTGTATTTCCAATCTATCAGATTTAAAAAAAAAAAAAAAAAAAAACGCTTTGTTGATTTGTTTAAAGTCAAAACAAATTTAAAAGATTTGTTATTTTGTTTTTTTAGTAACTATTTATAGTTTTACATTTTTATATTTTAATTTAAGTAATTTTTTTTTTAGTTAACCCAAATTAGATTTTGTCTAAATTTTAAAATTTAATTTTCCAAAAATATATCCGATTTTTTATTTTCAAAATCAAATCAGTTTTTTTTAGTTTTATCCTTTTTTACTATCTTTTATATTTTATTTCTTTTCCTTTTTTATTTTGAATATTTTTTATTTTGGATATTTTTGAATATTAATTTCTATTTTGGATATTATATTTTTTAATTTTGTTTATCAATTCATATTTTTATTTTTATTCAAATTTTTATTTTGAAAAATTTTATGATATTAAGTTATAGTCGGGACAAAGTGACGTAATATAGTGACAAGGATTATTTAGCCGACGGATTGTTGAGGCGGTTATTCTGAAAGTTAACGTGGAAAAATCCTGTGAATTTCATTTCTTGGTTTATCCACGATTTGTCAAGTATCGTATTGGTCTTTCGACATTTACCACGATTATCTTTCTTCGACTTCTAATGGATTTTTTGAATTCGACATCAAACAAGGGAGAATCATATAATTTGCAAGACAAGGTCAGAGAAAGTGGCATCACTTCATTTCGAATGCTTCAATCTCATCTTGTCACTCTTTCGGGGATTCAAGGAGGGAGTGAATTTGTGACAATCTTTGGACAAGATCGTCATATATTCATCGACTCAATTTTCACCACTTTGACCGAACTAGCAGAGCAACTCAACCATGACAACTTTAATCACTCTGCATCGGCACTTGCCTATAAGGATCTTGTGACACAACTCACGCCTTTCCTCCACTTCAATATCATTCAGCCTGAAAGTTCTGTGATTTGCCAATCATTTCTTCGAGATACACATACCGAGCTTCGAGTTTTCCGTGATACAATTTTGAAACTCATGACATCGGTCTCGTCTTCGATTTATCAACAATCACAACTTCAGCAAACGTATGATAATGGAGTGCAAAAATCAATGCCGCAGATGCAAGAGGAGAATGGTCATACGGTTGACAACTTGGAGCCTAACGATGGCAAGAGCACGGATTCAGAAGGACAACATGATGTCAGTGACACGTCGGGGAATGTTCACGAGATTTCTCTTGATGACACCTTACCCATTTATGACGAAGAGCCTGCAAACATGGTACAATGTGATGTTGGTTATGATGTATATGCTGATGACATGCCGCATATTGAGCATTCTGAACCTAATTATGACAAACATGGGATGGAAAAGAGTGATAGAAATACCACTTCTGATTCATCCGATGTAAGTCATAATGGGGGAGAGATTGTTCAGAATGCTATAGTACATCATGAAAATTGTATTATAACTGCTTCATTGATTGCTTCTGATTCCAAGATTAGAGAGCTCGAAATGATTGTAGCTCAACAATCAAAAGATCTTGAGGATGCCAAACTTGAATTTTCTAAGAAAACGGTCAAATTTGAAACATACTTTGAAAAACTTGAAAAATCAAACGTTGTTCTTGAAAGAAAATTGGATCAAACTGTTCTAGATTCTAAAGCTGAAAAGGATAATCTTTTGAAACAAATTTAGTTATTAGAGTCTAAATTGGCATCCCAAGATAGAGTGCTCAAAGAAAATGAAACATTAAAGGCTCAAGTACAGGAAAAGGTTTTTGCTATAGCTGCGTTGAAAAACGAGTTAAGGAAAAATAAAGGACCTAGTGTGGACACTAAGTTTGAAAAACCATCAATCTTGGGGAAACCGCCTACAAATCAGTTCGTCAGACAACCGTTTGTCAGACAACCTACTGCATTTAGATCCGAGCGACCACAATCCTCGAGACTGCGGTTTGCCTCCCAAGTTGATTTGGTTCATCTTATTAGACCAGTCACTCCAGCAACTAGGCCCAATGTGATCACTCCAGCTTTAGCAAGACCAAATCATATGATTGCCTCTAGTTTCTCTAAAAATACCAAGACCACGTCTAGAACTAGTTCAAATGACGTTTGCCATAAATCTGGTTTTGGGAAAGCTAAGCAAAAGACACATGTAAGAGCTAGCAATGTCCAACCTAGTCAGATGCCTTCTAGATTACCCAACACTGCTAACCGTAGCATGCCATCTTCTAGGAGCATCGATCAATCATCTAGGAATTATTCAGACATTAAATATGCTACTTGTAAAACATGTAGAAAATGTGTCTTTACGGCAAATCATGATGCTTGTGTCAAGAAATTACTTGATGAGGTGAACTCCCGTGTTAGAATTAAGTCCCAGTGGATAGCTAAAATCAAACCCTTTGGTAAAGTTTGGCGCCCCACTGGTAGAACTTTCACTCTTGTAGGAAACGAGTGCCCTTTAACTAGGATAGTCTCTGATTCTACGAAGACTACTAGGGAGGAAATTGCAAAGGATGATACATCACTTAAGCCTGAACTTAAGGTTTTCTATAAAAGGAAACGTTTGCCAACTAAGACAAGTGAATCATCTCCTCAGGCCACCTCTGACACAAGTAAAGCCAACTGTGAACCCCCACGTGCTTCAAAAATAGATATCTCTAACCCATGCAAAAGTATACAAACTCCTAATGAGATTGCAGGTACCAAAGTTGATGTTCCAAAAGAACGAAGCGGTCCAATCGTTGTGTACCGTTCAACTAAGGACACTCTTAGAGTTTGGTTGATGAAGAAGCAGATATCAGAGAAACAAATGTCTCAGGGGATTCATGGTTAAGCTGCAAACAAGGACTTATAGTCACATCACAGACTATAACTCGATCTTCAAAGAAAGGAAAGTTCATCCCGATGATGACTTATCCTAAAAACGAGAAATTCATTTTTCTCGGGCATGAGCTTATATAAAAAACATTCCAAGTTTTTAAGCTCATGCATTAAGGCTTATAGATAAATGACAGTCTATAACCCGTTCTTCAAAGGCAGGAAAGTTTATCGCCGATGATAAACTTATCCTTACAACGAGAAATTAATTTTTCTCGGGCATGAGCTTATATCGAAAACATTCAAAGTTTTTAAGCTCATGCACAATGACTTACAGTTAAATGTCAGACTGTAACTCGAACTTAAAATAAAGGAAAGATTATCTTTTATGATAACTTATCCTCTTAACGAGAAATTCACCTTTCTCGGTCATGAGCTTGTCTTAAAACATTCGAAGTTTTAAGCTCATAAAGGAAAGTGTATCTTTTAACTAAGAGAACTTTTCCTCGTAACGAGAAATTAACCTTTCTCGGTCATGAGCTTTCCGTTAAAACAGTCAAAGTTTTCAAGCTCATGAACACGACTTCTAAGTAAATGTCAGCTTAGGACTCGTCCTTCAGATAAAAGGAAAGTTTATCGCCGATGGTAACTTATCCTTAACAACGGGAAGTTCACAACTTCTCGGACTTGAGCTCGCTTTTAAGATATTCAACATCTTAAGCTCAAGTAATTGTTTTTCAAAACTTTGCACACAATTTTTCGAGAATTTCTCAAAAGGTTTTTCTAAATCTTTCAAAATTGTGTGTTCAAAAACGTTTTGATAAAACGAGCATGTCTTCTGGAATCGATAATATTTACGAACCTAGAAATGTCATTCAATAATGACACGGGGTTGTAAATAAAGTTCGAGCAGAAGTTCAAATGATTTTAAAACATGCTCCATATGGTTTGCTATTATTTCAGATAGCAACCCGCTTTTCATAATCAAGTCAAGCATTTCACCGGAAAGCTTTGACTCAACAACGGGAATTAATTTTCTCGGGGACGTGACGAGGTGACCAACATTCGTGAACAAGAACCATGTGCTTCTTTCATATGCTGTTCTCCATTATTCAGGACCAACCTCGTACATTGCTAATCTTGTGAATTCATTATTATATATGATCTTTGCACGTAATAAATACCTTACACTTGTGTTTAAAAGGTATTTATTTTACGTTTCAAGTACACCCTCATTAATTTGAGGGGGAGCTTGTTCAAATCACGAAGATAATTGGATTTGCATTTTTCTTCCCAAATTTTCTTAAAATGCTATTAAATCAATTGATATTAAAAACATCGATTGGGTTAATATTTTTAATATGGGGGAGAAAATGTGATTTAATATGGGAAATGATTAATCACAAATGGTTTGACTTAACGTGTTAGCTCATCCCGACATGTGCGAAATGTTTTCGAATATCGTAGCATATGTTAAGGGGGAGCAAAATGGATTTGCACTTCAAAATGGATTTCATGGTGACAAACACTTACCCAAAACATCTCTATTCACGACGGTGAAGATTGTGGTGACATAAGGATGGTAGGATAGGTTAAAGTCCAATGATTTCTCTAGAACCGGAGGAATCTTCCCAAGGACATTCCATAGCTAGAAATAGTAGTCCTTAGGAAAGATGGAGAAAGATTGTGAACGTAGCTGAATGCCGACCAAGTACTTAAGTTAGCACTGGAACAATCACAACAAGGTGCTAGTTATGACGTATTGGTAAGCATTGAAGGGGTTGAAGAATGAAAAAGAATTGTAAAGATAAAGGGTGTAAAGAAAGAAGCCCTCCTTACAACCTTAGGCAGGAACCGGGTCAATTCATATGCTATTGAGATCATGTTAATGATTCTTGATATTGAAGATAGACATCATGGACCCAGTGATGCAAGGCACAACCCATCCCAGCTAACTCAGATATCTCTTAAAAGATATTTGTTTTAATCACACGGAGACAACACATTATCTATTGATTTATTCACTCCGAATAAATTGGTATTGAAAAGGTGGCACTCCTCTCCAGCCTCCGATCACAAAAATCCAAAATGCACGATTGAGTCTAGAGCCATTTGAGATCATCAAATATCTCATTAGGACACACTTTCATGATTCCTTGCTTCTTCACACACTGTGAAAAGTAAGTAAGATCTTAAGAGTCCTACGCAAAATCTTCATGATCTTGCCTGAACATCCGAGTAATACGAAAGTATTCACAATGAAGATGGAAATCCTTCTTGAGCGAATATCAAAAAGCTCATGGTAGGTGACTTGTGCGATTCTTTATGAATCAAACTTGTGATAACTGGAAAGCAACAGTGGTTTAATTCTTAAATGAATTTAAACACGTTCCAGGCCTCTACGCATTATCATATGATCTTGCCAGAACACTCAGAGTGACTCTTTATTGATCACAGTGACGAGTGGAAATCCTTCTAGTGTTAACATCAAACAGCACTTGGTAGGTAACTTGCAAGATTCTTTATGAATCAAGCTAGTGACAACTGGAAAGCAACGATGGTGCGGTTCTTAATTGAACTTCACTTGTTCCAGGAACATGAATTGACGGCTTCAAATCATGCGGATAATATTATCCAAATGATTCACTCTTTACGTTCGCAGTCAGCTTTGGACGGTCGAGTAAAGAGAACGGGTTTACCCGCGAAATCTTGTCAAGGAGGTTCTTAATTGAAACTACCTGCCACAAGTACGATATTTAATATCGTCCAACGGTCTTCACCGGCCGGAGGTAAAATGCTACCGAATTAGAATGAAATGTTCAAGGCCATTTCATCCGTGTATATGTTTTGTTGCTAACTGTCTTATGCAGCGTAACAAAAAGGTGGCATTGCGGTGTACAATCCAGAAGAAGTCGTTACCACATGCTTATACTACATACAATTAGTACTTCAACAAATTCAAGAAAGTCTGAAGGTCAAGTCTTCCGCTGTATCAAACTCTGAAGCTTTCAAGAATTTCAAGGTATCAGTATGTGGAACATGAAGTCACGAAGAGGCAAATTTCACAAGTGATGAATGCACAAGGTCAAGGCAAGGAAACATGCTCAAGACTAAAGTCAAAGATCACATCAAGCATATTCACAAGAACAAGATCGAAGACTCAAGCATAGTATGCTAGGTTTAAGATTTTGTAAAATGGTGTGACCTCCCTTAGGGGGAGATTGTTGGAAATGTGTTTTCCCAAAGAAAGTCTCGGTCACATCATTATTAGCATAGATCACGAGCTATAGAATATTTAGAACTTTGTAACTTGGAGCGACCTCCCTTAGGGGGAGATTGTTGGAAATACGTTTTACGTATTTATGAAGGATCGGTCGCTCCAATGATAATTATGTATTGGGCTCGTGATCCACTTTGTAAGTGTATAGTCCATATAGCCCACATGTAGGGTGGGCTATATATATACCCCTCCTAGCATGTTAGGAGGGGGTTGGTTAGTTCATTCATTAACACTTTCATTAATCTAATCTCTTTCTCTCTCTACTTTTCTTCCCTCTCCTTTCTCTCTCTACACCTAATCTCCTTCTTCCCCATCTCTTCCACCAAATCCATAGATCTAATCCATCATTTACCAAATCCTTAGAATCGGTAGGCCTTCAGATAGGTACACATTGCGATCTGAATATTCCGATCTAAGGATTCCGATAGGTGCACATTGCGATCAAAAGGACATTCCGATCTAAGCAACATTCCGATGGGCATTCCGATGGCACATTCCGATGACATGTTTAGCTAAATTTTGTTTGAGTATTTTTTTAGATTTAGCCACCGTCTAGACTAGTTTCGGAACGTAGTTTCCACGAATATTAAAAAAAAAAGTGTTAAAATTTTTAGGTCAAGTAAAATCAAATTTTTTCCATACTAGTTTTAGGACATTTCTAGCTCAATTTCAAAATTTGGTGATTACAAATTTTTTAGGTCTACCGTTTTGTCGGACTGAGGAATTTATTGTCGGGCTGAGAAAAAAAATCGCAATTTTCGGAATTTCAACAACCAAACAATCACAACACAACTACTTAAGATCCACATTTGATTCATCATTTCAGAGAATATTGAGATGGATTCTACTGCCGAATATCGTGTGACGAACAACAACATAATGGTGGCAGGTAACAAAGAAAGACCACCAATGCTTGTGTCGGGTCGATACGATCAATGGCAATCCCGTTTTATACGTTACCTTGACACAAAACCTAACGGTGATGCTTTAAGGCAATGTATTTTGGAAGGACCCTATAAACTCTCAAGGATTCAAGTTCCTGCAGTACCAGCCACAGACACAAGTGACGCACAACCCGCATATGAACGTGATGAAAAGAGGACCGACCTCACCCCAGAGAACCGTGCGTGGTTTGATGCAGAGAAGGAAGCAATCTACTTAATTCTCAGTGGCATTGGAGATGAGATTTACTCTACGGTTGACGCATGTCCTACTGCTCAAGAAATGTGGACTGCCATTGAAAGATTGCAACAAGGTGAATCACTTAACAAACAAGATGTGAAAACTAAGATGTTTTGGAACTTTGGAAAGTTTACATCAAAGGATGGGGAATCAATTGATTCTTATTACTCCCGGTTCTACAAGATGATGAATGATATGACCCGAAACAACTTACAAGTTTCCACCATGCAAGTCAATGTCCAATTTCTACAGCAACTTCAACCAGAGTGGACACGGTTTGTCACCTTGGTGAAACAACAACAAAAGTTAGACGAAGTTTCATATCACAAGCTCTTTGACATCTTGAAACAATTTCAAAATGAGGCAAATGAACTTCAAGCTGAACGAGTTGCAAAGATGTCCAATCCACTTGCTTTGGTGTCTACCACTCAACATTACCTAGATTATCACTCCCGTACTTCAAAGACCTACTCTACTCAATCATCATCACCACGATCATCCATTGTCTCCAAGTCACATGTTCCAACACGATCCCGAGGCAAAGAAGTTGCAAGAGCACCATCACCCATACCTGAGCAATCATCCGAAGAAGACAGTGATGAAGAAGTAGCTCAAAGGGATAGGGAATTCAAGCAACAAATAGCTTTCGTTATGAAGCAATATAAGAAAATCTACAAACCCACCAACAACAACCTTCGAACATCTTCAAACTCGAGGAACAACCATGCACAGAGTCCTCCAAGGTATGACACACGAAGACATGCTGAGAGTCCTCCAAAGTATGATCGACAACCTAAGTATGATAATCAGAGGGTGGCTACTGTTGTTGGAAATAGGGAAACTGTTGGGACTCAAGTTGTGCAACAAAGTGGGATTCAGTGTTTTAACTGCAGAGGTTTTGGGCATTTGGCCAAGGAATGCAGGCAGCCAAAGAGGGTTAAAGATTATGGTTATCATAAGGAAAAGATGCTGTTGTGCAAGAAAATGGAAGCTGGAATCAAGTTATCAGCTGAGGAAGGAGAAATGCTTGACGACACAGATGATGAACTCTCCGACCAAGAACTCGAGGCACATTATTCATACATGGCAAAGATTCATGAGGTCCTTAACGTCACTAAAGATGACAATGGTCCTATCTTTGATACCGAGCTAATTGATAAGGTACAAGATGATGCTGAATATAATGTGTTTGGTGATACACATGAGCATAGTGATCTACCAACAACAGTTACTGACACGTGTATGATGGAAACGGTTGATAGCAATACCACACCCGATTCATCAGACATGTGCAATAATGAGTTTGAGGATGATCAACATGCAAATGAGTATGATGACGAGGAGCGTGTCGCGCTTGCTAATTTAATTGCTAGTTTACAAAAAGATGTCAATGAAAATAGAAAGAATCAAAAGCAATTAAAGAAGGCAAACGCAGCGCTCACTCAAAACTTTGAAGAATGCAAAGCCGCTCTTATAAAATCTAGTGAGACTATTGATAGTTATATGGCTGAGCTTCTTCAAAAGACCAACGAGCTTGAGGGGTACAAAATTCGTGTCATCAATGTTAAAAAGGACGATTTTGAAAATAAATACAATGAAGCTCTTGCTTTGTTAACTAAAGAAAAACGACAATTTAATGTTTTATTAAGTGATGAACGTCAAAAAACGTACCTTGCAACAACAAAAGTTAATGAACTTGAACAGAGGCTTTCTATGAACACCACCGATTCTGCTAAAATTCTTGACGAGAAGAAACAAGAGGTTGAAACATTAAAACAAGATTTCAAAAATAGACAAAGCAAAGATACTGAAAAAGTAAAGGATCTCGAAGAACAAGTCGATTTTTTGAAAAAAGTTGTTTATAATACACATGACTCTATTCAAACCGTAAGAATGATAGCACCTCAGTTGTTTTTCAAGGGTCAACCTAGCTTTGCCACCCCCAAGTACCTCGAACAAGCTCAAGCTGCAAACCCCCATTTATATCTTGACGAGTCCGAATGGACCAATCATGATTGCCCTGTAGCTAACCTCGATAGTGAAGAGACGTCCCTTTGGGATGAGGAGAGTAGATCACCGGTCAATAAAGATTTTGTGAAACCATATAACTATGCTTATGAAAACAGTCTTTATGGTCTTTTCACACCACAAAAATAGAAGTCTCGTGAGGAATTATTTTTAGAATGCAAACAAAAAAGAATTCAATGGAAAAAAGCTTTTGCCACTAAGAGGAAAACTAATGTTTTTAAATATATTAATTATTTGCCTCTAGATGCTTCTAAAAGCAAAAGTAGAAAAATACTTGGTTTTCTTAAACACCACGTTAATAATGTTCAATCAATTGTTGAAAGCGATTGGGAGAAACGTCAAAAGGATAAGTAGAAAACCGAAATTCCTCACGACATAACTGTGCTTGTGAAAGAACTTTTAATACCAAATACGAAGATAATAAAAGAACATGTTCTTGAGTTTGAAAATTTAATTCAGTCTGAAATGTTTGATGATTTGAAATATGTTGAGTCTCTTGAAAAAGAAATTGATGACCTTCAAAATGACAAATTAGAATTTTCAAAAGAATATGATCTACTCTTAGAAGAATGTCTCTCCAAAGGTATTTTGTGTGTTACTCTTCAATCTTGTGCTGATATCGATGAATATTCTGATGTTGCATGCAAATATCTTGATAAAATCAAAGAGTGTGAGCGTCTTGAACTTGAGCTTTCGAAACATAAAGAAAATGTTGATAAAAAGGCTTTTGAGTTACTTCAACACAAAACTGATTTTCTTCAAAAACATTGTCATTCTCTTGAACTTGCTTTGCAAAAAGACGTTGGTAGTTTTCCACATGATAATAAATTGCAAGAAAAACTTTCCCAAACGTTTCGAGAAATGAACGAACAGAATTTGGAAATTAAAGGGTTGAAAGCTCAGTTACAAGACAGGGACAGAGCGATAGCAGAGTTGCAGAAACTCATTGCTAAGATGGGTGGGAAGATTGTGGAACCTAGTGTTAAGAAACCTGTTGTCAGACAACCCAATGCTCAAAAATTGACTAGACCCTCTGTCTTGGGAAAACCATCTGTTTTCTCTAATTCTGCATTTGCAAAACCTACGTTTGCCCCCAAGACGGATGGGAAGGATAGGTTACCACAAAACACTCCCAAAACAAATATTCGATCACAAAGCATTAAGAACACAAATGTGGTTAAACCAGGGATGTATAGATTGACCACTAAACCGACACAAAACAAAGAAAGTCAATCACCTCAGACTTCTAGAAACACTAATAGACGTGTGTCTTTTACTACAGGAGTAGTCCCCACTGCTAGTGTTAGCCGGCCCCAGCTTAAGAGCACTCGCATGAATGAAAAGGTCTGGCAAAACAAAAGTCAAGGGAAGATGAAGGAAGTAGAAGACCACCCTAGGATTTTCAATGTTCTAAGAATAAAACGTCTGTAATCGCGTGTAATGACGATTTGAATGATTCGACTTTGAATGATATGAAAGTTAAGTTTGTTTGTGTGAAATGAGGAAAGTGTGCTAATGCTAATCATGCTATGTGTGTTTCGAATAATGTCAAAGGCGTAGAAACTAGAACTAAGAAGCAAACTGTGATGCCTATTAGTGCTAGAAAACCCAAACGCAAAGTGAACCATTCTAGTGCAACCCCCCCTAAGAAAAGTATTGCATCAGACTCCACCACTAAGAACCCTAGAAGCAGAATTAGGGAATTATATGAGTCTGCTAGCAAGCCTTGGAAATGGTGGTTTGCTAATCAATGTCCTCCAGGATATAAATGGATGCCTAAGGTTAGGACAGAAAATGTGACTACGAGCGTTAGTGTGCCTCTAAGTGATGAAACTAGGGAAACTAATGAATCGGAAATCACAACTAACATGGAATCCAACTTAGCAAATGCTCCATCGTGTTCTAATTCTTCTACAGGTGATCGAAGTAATTCTCTTCATAATGGACTCCGGATGCACGAAGCACATGACGGGGAATCTCAAGATTCTAATTAACTTCATGGAGAAGTTCCTGGGTACGGTCCGATTCGGAAATGATCAATTTGCACCGATCCTAGGATATGGAGAATTGGTTCAGGGGAATATCACTATCAAAAGGGTTTACTACGTCGAAGGGCTCAATCATAATCTTTTCTCGGTTGGTCAATTCTGTGATGCGGATTTGGAGGTTGCTTTTAGAAAGAAGACATGTTTTGTTCGTGATTATGATGGGAATGACTTACTTACCGGAACACGGGGTACTGATCTCTACACTATTTCACTACAAGACTCCACATCTTCAACTCCAATCTGTTTCATGGCTAAAGCTTCAACGACTCAAGCTTGGTTATGGCATCAACGTTTATCTTATCTTAACCTCAATACCATCAACTTGTTTTCTAATAAAGATATTATGCGAGGCCTTCCTAACTTGAAATTCATCAAAGATCATCTTTGTTCTTCTTGTGAGCTTTGTAAAGCTAAACGGAGTAGTTTCAAGACAAAGACTACACCAAGCTCTAAAGGACGGTTAGATCTTCTTCATATAGATTTGTGTGGTCCCATGCGTGTTCAAAGTATCAATAGGAAGAAATATGTTATGGTAATTGTCGATGACTACTCAAGGTACACATGGACTCACTTCTTGAGGTACAAGGATGAAACACCCGATGTTCTCATCAGCTTACTTAAAGTGATACAACGTGGTCTTCACGCTCAAGTTAAAGTGGTTCGTACTGACAGAGGTACTGAATTTTTGAATTCAAAACTGAGAAACTATTTTGAAGCTGCAGAAATTGAACATGAAACATCTATTGCTCGAACACCCGAACAAAACGGCGTTGTTGAAAGACGAAACCGTACTTTAGTTGAGGCTGCTCGAACATTGTTATCCGCTTCAAAACTTCCACTATACTTTTGGGCCGAAGCCGTGTCAACTGCATGCTACACACAAAACCGCTCCTTAGTTATCCCAAGACACGAAAAGACACCATATCACATAATTAATGATCACAAACCTTCACTCAAACACCTTCACGTTTTTGGATGTACGTGTTACATTATTCGAGATGGTGAAAATCTGGACAAGATGAAAGAGAAAGGTGATGCATGCATTTTAGTGGGATATGCAACTCAATCTAAGGGATACAGAGTGTACAACAAGAGAACAAAATTGATAGTCGAGACTATTCATATCAGATTTGATGAATTGCAAGAAATGGCACTTGAACAAAGCAGTTTAAGTCCCGATCCACAACAACACACGTCTTCCGTTCACAACCGCACGGAACTCGGAACTCAAGACCACAGCAATGAACCGTCTTGTTCCAAGCTGGTTCCTGAACATGTTCCTAGAGCAGATATGACAGTGGACACGACACTTGAAGAGTTGGAAATGTTATATGGACCAATGTATGATGAGTATTTCACGGGGGAGAAACAAGTTGCATCAAAGTCTTCCGCTGTCACTCATGATACGAATGATGATACCGATCATCATCAACAAAAGGATACAACTTCATCTACTTCAACACGGGTTGTTGCAGATTTACCTCCTCAGAATATCACTTCAACAATCGATCCTACAACATCCATAACTACTGTCATTGCTCCAGAGAACACAAATCAAGCAGACAATGCATTATCTGACAATGACGATTTTCACAACCCATTCGGTACACCGGTACACGAAACTGGAGAGTCTTCTACTCGCCATGTTGATTCGTCAAATATGCATACGTTCTATCAACGACATCATTCAACACATCATTAGACCCGAGATCATCCTTTGGTTCACGTAATTGGAAACCCTTCACAGCCTGTTCGTACAAGACAGCAACTAGCAACCGATGGCGATGTTTGTATGTTCGCACTCGCCGTGAGTACAGCTAAACCGAAAAACATCAAAGAAGCCATGGCGGATCATGCTTGGATTGAATCGATGACGGATGAACTTCAACAATTTGAAAGACTTAAAGTCTGGGAACTTGTTGACAGACCATACGATGTGACTCCATTAAATCTTCGTTGGATCTGGAAAAACAAGATGGATGAAGAGAATACGATCATCAAAAACAAAGCTAGGCTAGTGGCTAAGGGGTATGGCCAGAAAGAGGGAATTTATTTTGATGAATCATTTGCACCAGTTGCTCGCATGGAAGCGGTCAGGATTTTCCTTGCTTATGCTGCACATAAGGGATTCACTGTCTATCAAATGGACGTAAAGACGGCGTTTCTTAACGGTCCTTTGAAGGAAGAAGTCTATGTCACGCAGTTGGAAGGATTTGTCAATCCTCATTATCCTGACAAGGTGTATCGTCTCCACAAGGCACTATATGGACTCAAGCAAGCTCCAAGGGCGTGGTACGATGAGCTCTCGAAATTTCTGGTATCCAAAGGTTTCTCAAAAGGTTCCATTGATCTAACTTTGTTCACTTATAAATATGGGGATGACATTTTGCTTGTGCAAATTTATGTTGATGACATTATTTTTGGGTCTACAAACCCAAAACTTTCAAAATGGTTTGAAAAAGTAATGCACAACAAATTTGAAATGTCAATGATGGGCGAACTAAAATTCTTTCTAGGAATTCAAGTTCACCAATCCCCAAGTGGTATCTTTATAAACCAAGCTAAGTATTGTCAAGAGATAATAAAAAAACATGGTATGACTTCATGTGACCCCGTTGGGACACCATTATCAACCACATCGCTTGATGCTGACTTGGAGGGATTACCCATAGATCAAACGAGATATCGTTCCATGATCGGGTCCCTCATGTACTTGACAGCAAGCAGACCTGATATTACACATGCTACGTGTTATTGTGCACGTTATCAAGCACGACCCACTGAAAAGCACCTCAAGGAGGTTAAACGGATCTTTCGGTACCTCAAGAACACCATTCATTTGGGACTCTGGTATCCGAGGGAAACCGGTTTCTTTCTAACGGCCTATTCAGATTTTGATCATGCAGGGTGTCTTGATACACGAAAGAGTACTTCTGGTGGTGCACAATTTCTAGGTCAAGATAAGCTTGTAGGATGGTCTTCCAAGAAGCAGGATTGCACGTCACTCTCATCAGCAGAAGCGAAGTATGTGTCTCTATCTGCGTGTTTTGCTCAAGTTCTATGGATGAGAACACAACTCACGGATTATGGCTTCCACTTTGATAAAGTACCTATGTACTGTGACTCAAAGTCGGCCATAGCCATCTCCTGCAATCCAGTACAGCATTCCCGCACGAAGCACATCGATATCCGATACCACTTCATAAAGAAACAAGTTGAAAGAGGTATCGTTGAATTATACTTTGTTGGAACGGATTACCAATTAGCCGACTTGTTTACGAAAGCTCTGTCAAAAGATAGGTTTGAGTACCTCGTTAGGCAAATTGGTATGAGATGTTTGACTCCAGCAGACCTGGAGATTCTGACAAAGGTGCCTGCTTGATTTATCTATCAAACATCAACTTGTAAATATCTTTGAAAAAGCAAAATACAAAAATATAAAACACATAAAAGCAAAACACAAAATTAAAAAACTTTCAAAATCCAAAAATATTCTTCTCGACATGTCTTTCAGTATCGATAATATGGACGTGCCTAGAAATGTCGCTCAATAACGACACTGGTGTGTACATAAAGCTCGAATGAAAGTTGTAAATATTTTTCAAAACATGTCATTTCTTCTTTTAATAAAGGAAATTGTCTATTTTGGACAAATATTTCCAAACAACGGGTAGAGCAATCTATCACGGGTTGAGCTTGTCACAAAACATTCAACGTTTTAAGCTCAACACAATGGCTTGTAATCACTTTCAGATTGCAACCCGGTTCTATATTCACGGGGAGTGTACGATTTCGTGCTCTTACCCTTAGCAAAAGAAGTTAAATCTTCTTACACTTGAGTGGATTCGTCAAGACATTCAAAGTCTATGAACTCAAGTTTATGCTTTAGAAAAACCTTTCGACAAAAAGAATTGATTTTTCAAAAAGCGTTGAACACAATTTTTTCAAGAATTTTTCAATGATATTCAAAATCTTTCAAAAATTGTGTGTTCAACAACTCCCATCCTCAAAAAGCGAAATTTGGATAATATCCTCACAATGACAATTCAATTGGATCAACTTTTGAGGGGGAGCATTTTAACTTCATGCAAAAGATTAACACATCTTTCTCCCAGAGATTTCAAGACTATTTTTTCAAAATATATTTTAATCAAATTTGGTATCTCTAATATCAAAAGATTTTATATATTAGAGATAGGGGAGAAAATGTGATTAAAATGTGATCTAATATAAGACTCAAGCACTTTAACTCTTACCTACATGTGCGAAACACTTTCGATTATCGATGCACATGTGAAGGGGGACCATTTCTTAAACGACAAAACTAGCAAGGTGTTAAATGATTTTCAAACACTTTGTTAGAATTTAAAGTGGTTTTCATGGTTACGATCAAATACCCACAACATCTTTAATTCACGACGTTATTGGTGTCAAAAGGGTGGTTAGGTTTAAGTCCTATGATCCAACCAGAACCGGAGGGATCTTCCCAGGGACAATCCAATAGATTATTAGAAGTCCTTAGGAAAGATGGAGTAGAATGTGAACGTAGCTGAATGCCGACTAAGTACTGATGCTAGCACTGGAACAATCACAACAAGGTGCTAGTAATGATGTCTTGGTAAGCATTGAAGGGGTTGAAGAATGAAAAAGAAATGTAAGGATAAAGGGTGTAAAGAAAGAAGCCCTCCATACAACTTAGGCAGAAACCGGGTCAACTCATCATGAAGACAAACTCATCATGGACCCAGTGATGTGAAGCACAACCCTTTCCTAGCTACTCAGGCTTCTCTCAAAAGAAGTTTGTTTTATTGTCACGGAGAACAACATGACTACTATTGACTTTCTCACTTCGAGATAGTTGATATTGAATAGGTGGCATCTGCTCCAGCCTCCGACCACTAAAAGTGCACAAATCGAGTCTAGAGCCAAGAGATCAATCAAATCTCGTTAGGACACACGGATGAAGATCAAGAGAGTCCTACGCTATATCCTTGTGATATTGCTAGAACACTCAGAGTGATACTACTTAGTATTCACAATGATGAGTGGAAATCCTTCCAGTGTTAACATCAAACAGCACTACGGTAGGTCATATGCAAGATTCTTTATGAATTGAACATGTGCAAAACTGAAAAGCAATAGTGGTTTGATTCTGAATTGATTCAAAATCGTTTCAGGTTTCTACGCAATATCTTTATGGTCTTGCCAGAACATTCAGAGTGATATTCATTAATATTCACAGTGACGAATGAAAATCCTTCTAGCGTCAACCTCAACCAGCGCTACGGTAGGTAACTTGCGAGATTCTTATGAATCAAGCTTGTGTCAACTGGAAAGCAACAATGGTAAGATTCTTAATGAATCAAACTTGTTCCAAGAATTTGAATTGTCGACTTTAATCAAGCGGATATTTATCCAATTGATTCACTCTTTATGTTCGCAGTCTTGCTTTGAGACGGTCGAGTAAAGAGAACGGCTAGTACAGCCGCGAAACCCTGTCAAGGAGATTCTTAATTGAATCTACCTGATCACAGGTACGATATTTAATATCGTATAACGGTCTTCACCGACCGGAGGTAAAACGCTACCGATTTAGGACGAATGTCAAAGCCATTCAGTCCGTGTCTATGTTTTGTCTCGAGAAGGTGGCGTCACGGTGTACACAGCAAAGTCAATGATTCAGAAACCACATACTCATGCCTAAAGACATATTCAACAATTAATAGTGTGAGCATGTGGATGAAGACACAAGATCGCAAGATGGCAAAGACAAGTCAAGGATGATTTGAAGATCTCAAGCTTAAAGACAAAGTCGAAAGACAACGACAAAGGCTCAAAGATCACAGCATGAAGGAACAAGACTACTATTACACGTTCAAGACTCATTTATGGCGAGATTAGTAATCTCTACAAATTTCCTAAATGACTAAGGTTTATGACCTCTCATTGGGGGAGATTGTTAGCCTCAAAATATTAAGCCAAACAAGAATGCTCGGTCATATGTTTATTATGTATCGTATTTTAGAACGTTGTAATAGGTAGTATATTAGTCGTGTTATTACGGGCTTAACTTTAAGCTAAGGTTCATTAATAAGTAACCAAAGCCCAAAAGGAAAGCCCGACCCAAACCATATAGTCCTAAAGAAGCCCGCATGTGGGTGGACTATATATACCCTTCCTAGCATGTTAGGAAGGGTGTTGGTTCATTTGTATTCTCACTTCTCAATCTAACATTCACCTAGTTCCAACCATTTCTCTCTACTTTCTCTCACTACTTTCTCTCTCTAGAATTCATCTCATTTCTACCTTTCTTTCTTTAAATTCGTGATTATACAATCATATATTAGGGACAACAATCTCACTTATGTTTGATTGCACAGTTGCTAATTATGTGGTAAATCTGTTCATTCGCTCGTTTGCCTCTATTTGATGTTTATTAAATTCTTGTTGAAACTGAGTGAATTCACTATCAAGATCCGAAACCTTCTTGACAGTCATGGTTTTGATTTCCAGAACTTTTTTTGATGAACAGTGATCGATGAACAATGATCGATGAACAGTGATCAATGAATAGTGATAGATGAATAGTGACGATGAATAGAGACTTCGATCCTTTGTTTCCCTAGGACCTCAGAATCGACTGCTCTGATACCAATTTGATATGAATCGAATTGGCTAATCCTTGAATTGATAACAAAAAAAAACAAATAAACCTCCTGCGCCAGAGAAGCAGGTTTCTCCCTAGTCTAATGACTCCCAATAATTGCCTACCTAAACTGATAATCTGGGTGAGTATATATAGACACCCGACTCCTAATCCTAATAAGACTCTAATACGTAAATAATAAATAAAAGATAACTATTGGATTACTTCAAGAATTTCCAGTTTACTCCAACAGTCCCTCAACTCTTTTCTTTTTGCGCCCCTAGAAAAATTGACCGAATCTTTGACTTGTATTTGTATTCATATCAAAATAAATCAAGAGTTTATGCCTTTAAGACCAGTTGCTGTGAATAACCAAACTCCAAAACCATTGTTGTCCTAAAAAATCAGATCTGACAGCAAGGGAAACGTCCCAAAAGCAGTGGGAATTAATGAAGGCAGAGGGAACGTAGTAGGGGGAACTTTTTCAAAGCAGGGGGAACTTTTAATGCCACTGTTTCTGTAAAAAACAATAACAAGTAGAACCAAAAATCATATCCTACTGTCTCTATTGTGCGAATATCACCATCCCAACAACCGACTGTTCTTTTGTGCAAACAAGTAAACCAATCGAATGTCATGTACTTGGACATATTACGTCTGATGTATAGTCACGCACAAACAGTACCCCTGGCCCACAGACTAGTATATTGATGAAAGTACCTTCGTTGCAACCATTTATTCAAAGTGTGCATTGGATCAATTAATGCAATGATATAATAAGCAAGTCAATATGTACTAGAATACCTTTCATTATCATTGGTGGATTAGATGCCGCATACAAACAAACTAATTCATCACAGACACATGATAACCCTTCTTTTGAAACCATGAGAAAGTATGACCATCTATGAGCCCCACATGTGTAACCAACGAAATATATTGCCAAAAGACATATACGAAACATGGTATTCATGTGGGGACCATAAATATAAACAAATTGATTCTCATCAAAGTTTTAAAGATATCGCACTCCTTGAGAATTATAACCGTGTATCAACAATACCTGTAACATCCCGTCTACTCAGACTACAAAATTGTTCGCTTTGCCCGCAGGCTCACGGCTTTGCTTTGTGGCCCTCTTGTAAATACTTCTCGGCTGGTCATCCAACCTAGTACTACTCTGGCATGAGCACGCTTAGCTGCCAGTTCCTAAGAACCCTACTTTTAGTATACCACAAAACGCGTTGTGTCATGAGAAGGCGACTGTTATCTTATGAACCTGGCCACAGCCGAAGTGGGATTTGCCTACGGTGTCACAATTACCGGCCCTTGGGGACTCATCTTCCTCGATGAGGTTTGCCCCACCATCTCGAACGGCTCAGGAGTGGCTCTGATACCACTTGTAACATCCCGCCTACTCAAAGTACAATATTGTCCGCTTTGCCCGCAGGCTCACGGCTTTGCTTTGTGGCCCTCTTGTAAGTACTTCCCGGTTGGTCACCCAACCTAGTACTACTCTGACATGAACACATTTAACTGCCAGTTCCTAAGAACCCTACTTGCAGTAGACTACCAAACGCGTTGTATCATGAGAAGGCGACGGTTATCTTATGAACCATGGATATCTCCTGGCCACAGCCGATGTGGGATTTGCCTAGGGTGTCACAATACCCCACCACATCATTGTTGTAGCATTATTAAAACCACAAAATACTCCATACTTTGTGTGAACACATATTTTGGATATATGTCATGTGTGTCCCTGTTTGAATGCAGCATCAAAGAACTAGCCGATTCTTCATTATTGAATTCATCATCACGTGTAATCAATCTTTGACCATATGTCGCTTTCAAATTTACGTGACAATAGAAAACAATTCGTCGACCATAATTAAACCACAACTTCATCTATTCACCAATTAATTTAGGGCTTTGAGGAATTGACCCTCTCAATAAACCCTAAACGTCACCATCTTTACAGCAACAAATATTAATTATCTAGGGTTTTAACATAAACCCTAGATCTTCACAACAACGAACACGAACACGAAAAACATCTTGATTCTCCTAGATATCGAGAGTTGTCCGCTCTTATACCAACTGTGGAATCCCAGATCTTAAGACTCAAACAGTAAAAATCGTTTATCTAGGTTATCAATTATACATGTGATGAATCACAACAGAATAACACAATTAATATGAACAAGATGTTAATCAAAGATGACAGATCCCCAAAGGGCTTGTATTATTGATTAACACAAACCACTCTAGGCATGTATACATTGAATCCCATGCCTAGAGATTAAAGACTTTGTAGGTTACATTGTAGTAGTATGAATGAATTAATAAACCTACGGTCTGGTGTTCCTTTTATAACTTAAGGAACCCAGGGATACATGGAAACTAAATAAAACATTAATGAATAAATCAAAACAGAAATATTCATTCTTATCATTCTTTGACCAAATCTCCATCTTTTTAATATATGGCAGGGGAATCTTCAAGCAGCGGGAAGTAACATTGTAGGGGGAACCAATCCATATTTTATCCACCAGCTGAAGTTTCACATAATGCCATATTTTGTCCTTCTTGTTTCCATGGTGATTTGACTCATCGACTTTTGACCCAACAATGAGCCCCCGAGTTAACCTTTTTTTAACTTTCACCCGTTTTTCTCCGTTAACTCCCACACGTGTCACACACATGAGGTACTTTCGTCATTTCATATCGTTTACAGCCTACCCACCTTTTGTTTCATGCAAAAAACGTCCCCGAAAGGATTTTCCTGCCATTCAAGCCACAACCACTTGTTTGCACAACATGATAATGGTCGTTTGACACTTCGTTAAAGCCAATATCAAAATGAATTCATCACAAAATGATGATCATGATTAGCTTTTATCGCTTGATATAGACGATTCCGATCTCAGACTAACGTCCTTTATCCGTCCCTACAACAGCCAATATAATGTTGCCAGCACCACCACCACCAAACTCATAGTTGCATCGGAAAACCCAATTATTGATAACCTCAATGTTGATTATTGTGCTGAAAATTCGATTAGGACCACCATCACGGAAATCATAGTTTCAGCGCAAAACCCAATTGTTGATAACCACAATGTTGATAATTGTGATGAAATACCGGTTAGGACAACAACCACCACCGAAACCATTGTTTCATCGCAAAACCACATTGTTGATAATTTGGATGAAAAAACGGTTAGGATAATACCAGGCCCCGCTGGTATTGTTCAAGCAGCCAAAATCCGTAAATTAGCGGATAGCCGGGATTGTGCCCAGGAGGTCGTGATGTCCACACAAAAGTATATTAGGAAACTTATTGAGGATGTTGGCAAGGATGAAGATTTTAGTCATGGCTCGTTGGTTTGCACGGTTGAGTTTGTGAATTTTAATGGGGGTATTGTGAGTGGGTGTTTAGGCAATGTCAATAACTATCTTAACAACGGGAAACTTGAGCAAGTGATTGTGATAATCAAGTCTTGTAGTCTGAATGCTTTGGTTGATCAAATAATAACACTCAAAGACCTTTTGGGGTCTCTTTCTGGTGCAATTCACCGTAAATTCCTTGCAGTAGAGGATCTTAAAAAGGATATTACTGTAGGAGATGCTTTGATTCTTTGTAATGTACCGGTGTTCACTCCTAAAACATTCATCCATTGGTATTACTAAAAAACCGAGTTAAGGTTTTTAGGAAGGACACATTCATTGGAAATTGTAGTGGCGTAAGTGGTAATGTAAGTTGAGTATCATGTGTTGCTTTTTGTTTACTTGTTCTAGGTTGTAGTTGCTTGTTATTTTCTTATTAACAAAATCAATGTTTCGTATGAAAATCTTCTAATTTACCACATTAACACTCATAAATGTTGATTGTTTTGCTGCTACTTAAGAGCTGTTTGGATCATTGGTTAGCAACCAAAAGCTTGGATACCCCCTTATGGTCCATCTTTATACCCCCCTCATGTTGAGAAATATCCAAATTAGATACCCACTTAAGGGTTTACATTAAGCACAATTAGCCATTAGCAGTTTCGTAACTTATTAATTGAAACAATTAATAAAAGAAAAAGAAGGAAAAGAAGATTGAAAAAGTCTCAAGAGACAACTGGTTCAAGTGAGTGTGTGTTAAGCTGCGTGGTGTGAGGAGGTCATAAGGTCGAATCCTTGTGTCTTTTTTGCTTCACACAGACTTAATTTAATTTTTAGACAAAATAAGCTGGACTATAAGCAATTTGCTTGGAGCTAGTATAAAAACAAATATAAGCACAAGCAACAAGTTAAAACACACAGATACACTCAAGTAGCAAATAAGCTAGAAATCAAATATGAAAAACCTCAAAGAACACTAGTAGTACAAATTTATTAACACTGCTAGTACTAATAGATGAGACTCTAGTTATACATCATTTCGTACCCCAAAACGGACTTAAAATGCGTAAAATATCGTAAAAATGTGTCATATACCCTTGTTTTCTTTGTTTGTGTATGTGCAGGCACGAATATCAAGAAATCATATTTAAAGACTCAAAACAAGACAAAACGAACACGAGGAACGAAGTCGTACAAGAAAACCGAAGTCGGATGTCAAATTACCAGAATACGCTTGAAGAATAGAAGAATTATAAAAAGGCCCCTCAGGTTTCATAAATTTACACTTTATACCATTGTGATATCTCAAATTACATAAGGGTCCCTAAATTTTGAATATTCTATAATTATGGTCCTTGAAGAAAGCTAATGTTGCAAACTAAGTCCTTATCTAAGTTTTATCCAACCACTTGGACCAAGATTGTCATTTACCAAACTTGTTTACAAAGGGAGTGGAGCTGCTATGTTTTTAATCAACTAGAGGGACGAAATCAGTCATTTTCCAGAGTTTAAAATCATTTAATAACTTTTACATGAAATAAACGTGGGAAAAAATGGGTTTATACCCAAAATGGATTAAAACGTAACAGTTCATTCCATTAAACCCTAAACGTCACCATCTTTACAGCAACAAATATTAATTATCTAGGGTTTTAACATAAACCCTAGATCTTCACAACAACGAACACGAACACGAAAAACATCTTGATTCTCCTAGATATCGAGAGTTGTCCGCTCTTATACCAACTGTGGAATCCCAGATCTTAAGACTCAAACAGTAAAAATCGTTTATCTAGGTTATCAATTGTACATGTGATGAATCACAACGGAATAGCACAATTAATATGAACAAGATGTTAATCAAAGATGACAGATCCCTAAAGGGCTTGTATTATTGATTAACACAAACCACTCTAGGCATGTATACATTGAATCCCATGCCTAGAGATTAAAGACTTTGTAGGTTACATTGTAGTAGTATGAATGAATGAATAAACCTACGGTCTGGTGTTCGTTTTATAACTTAAGGAACCCAGGGATACATGGAAACTAAATAAAACATTAATGAATAAATCAAAACAGAAATATTCATTCTTATCATTCTTTGACCAAATCTCCATCTTTTTAATATATGGCAGGGGAATCTTCAAGCAGCGGGAAGTAACATTGTAGGGGGAACCAATCCATATTTTATCCACCAGCTGAAGTTTCACATAATGCCATATTTTGTCCTTCTTGTTTCCATGGTGATTTGACTCATCGACTTTTGACCCAACAATGAGCCCCCGAGTTAACCTTTTTTTAACTTTCACCCGTTTTTCTCCGTTAACTCCCACATGTGTCACGCACATGAGGTACTTTCGTCATTTCATATCGTTTACAGCCTACCCACCTTTTGTTTCATGCAAAAAACGTCCCCGAAAGGATTTTCCTGCCATTCAAGCCACAACCACTTGTTTGCACAACATGATAATGGTCGTTTGAGACTTCGTTAAAGCCAATATCAAAATGAATTCATCACAAAATGATGATCATGATTAGTTTTTATCGCTTGATATAGACGATTCCGATCTCAGACTAACGTCCTTTATCCGTCCCTGCAACAACCAATATAATGTTGCCAGCACCACCACCACCAAACTCATAGTTGCATCGGAAAACCCAAATATTGATAACCTCAATGTTGATTATTGTGCTGAAAATTCGATTAGGACCACCATCACGGAAACCATAGTTTCAGCGCAAAACCCAATTGTTGATAACCACAATGTTGATAATTATGATGAAATACCGGTTAGGACAACAACCACCACCGAAACCATTGTTTCATCGCAAAACCACATTGTTGATAATTTGGATGAAAAAACGGTTAGGATAATACCAGGCCCCGCTGGTATTGTTCAAGCAGCCAAAATCCGTAAATTAGCGGATAGCCGGGATTGTGCCCAGGAGGTCGTGATGTCCACACAAAAGTATATTAGGAAACTTATTGAGGATGTTGGCAAGGATGAAGATTTTAGTCATGGCTCGTGGGTTTGCGCGGTTGAGTTTGTGAATTTTAATGGGGGTATTATGAGTGGGTGTTTAGGCAATGTCAATAACTATCTTAACAACGGGAAACTTGAGCAAGTGATTGTGATAATCAAGTCTTGTAGTCTGAATGCTTTGGTTGATCAAACAATAACACTCAAAGACCTTTTGGGGTCTCTTTCTGGTGCAATTCATCATAAATTCCTTGCAGTAGAGGATCTTAAAAAGGATATTACTGTAGGAGATGCTTTGATTCTTTGTAATGTACCGGTGTTCACTCCTAAAACATTCATCCATTGGTATTACTAAAAAACCTAGTTAAGGTTTTTAGGAAGGACACATTCATTGGAAATTGTAGTGGCGTAAGTGGTAATGTAAGTTGAGTATCATGTGTTGCTTTTTGTTTACTTGTTCTAGGTTGTAGTTGCTTGTTATTTTCTTATTAACAAAATCAATGTTTCGTATGAAAATCTTCTAATTTACCACATTAACACTCATAAATGTTGATTGTTTTGCTGCTACTTAAGAGTTGTTTGGATCATTGGTTAGCAACCAAAAGCTTGGATACCCCCTTATGGTCCATCTTTATACCCCACCTCATGTTGAGCAATATCCAAATTAGATACCCACTTAAGGGTTTACATTAAGCACAATTAGCCATTAGCAGTTTCGTAACTTATTAATTGAAACAATTAATAAAAGAAAAAGAAGGAAAAGAAGATTGAAAAAGTCTCAAGAGACAACTGGTTCAAGTGAGTGTGTGTTAAGCTGCGTGGTGTGAGGAGGTCATAAGGTCGAATCCTTGTGTCTTTTTTGCTTCACACAGACTTAATTTAATTTTTAGACAAAATAAGCTGGACTATAAGCAGTTTGCTTGGAGCTAGTATAAAAACAAATATAAGCACAAGCAACAAGTTAAAACACACAGATACACTCAAGTAGCAAATAAGCTAGAAATCAAATATGAAAAACCTCAAAGAACACTAGTAGTACAAATTTATTAACACTGCTAGTACTAATAGATGAGACTCTAGTTATACATCATTTCGTACCCCAAAACGGACTTAAAATGCGTAAAATATCGTAAAAAATGTGTCATATACCCTTGTTTTCTTTGTTTGTGTATGTGCAGGCACGAATATCAAGAAATCATATTTAAAGACTCAAAACAAGACAAAACGAACACGAGGAACGAAGTCGTACAAGAAAACCGAAGTCGGATGTCAAATTACCAGAATAGGCTTGAAGAATAGAAGAATTACAAAAAGGCCCCTCAGGTTTCATAAATTTACACTTTATACCATTGTGATATCTCAAATTACATAAGGGTCCCTAAATTTTGAATATTCTATAATTATGGTCCTTGAAGAAAGCTAATGTTGCAAACTAAGTCCTTATCTAAGTTTTATCCAACCACTTAGACCAAGATTGTCATTTACCAAACTTGTTTACAAAGGGAGTGGAGCTGCTATGTTTTTAATCAACTAGAGGGACGAAATCTGTCATTTTCCAGAGTTTAAAATCATTTAATAACTTTTACATGAAATAAACGTGGGAAACAATGGGTTTATACCCAAAATGGATTAAAACGTAACAGTTCATTCCATTAAACCCTAATCTAATCCCCAACTATAATCAATCCCAAAACAAACGGTAAATCATCAATTAAGGGTTTTTGTTTGGTAGCTCAAGAGTAACTCCCTCACATGCCCATAATTGTGCCACATCACCTAAGGGTCCCATCCCAAGCCTTCTTAAGTCACGGTTTCATCTTTTTGCTAACAAGGGAAGACCAAATCCATGGTTCAGAATACAAGCCGTGTTCACCATATCTATTGGAGGGCTCAGATTGATTTCTACTCTGCTCATTCAAATGGCTCATCACATGATACCACCAAGACCAAGATTCAAATATGGCATCTCATTCAGCATATGCTAGAATCTTCCAAAGGTATTATTGGAAAATCAGACATGATATGGTTTATGTATGAACTCCTCACAAGTTGTATAAATAGTATTAGATAGCAGATATTTTAGTTGTTCCAAATTTTGTTTTCCATTATTTATAATTTAAATACATTTTAATGAAAAGTGAACTTTGTGTTTCAAAAAAAACCAAAAAAGGGTTGAGAATGGGACTCCAACCCAACTCTCCACACACACACCACATCTTTACATTGCACCCGTGGGTCTTTTTTGTTAAAGACTCGAGGGATTTTCTTCTTATAAATTATTGGCCAAATTTGTACAAATAAGCTTACAACAACTTATTTGCTTTTTCTGCTTATTCCAAACATCCAGCAACTTCCTTTTTGTAATCAGTCTTCATTTTTAAGTTTCATTTTCTTATTTCCAGCTTTTTGTCTTATTTGGTTTACATTTTACTAGAAAAAGTAGCTTATATCTTATTTTCTTTATGCTTATTTGTTCTTTCTACTTATTTTACAAATCTTATTGCACTTTTTCTCATTCCGTTGTCTTTATAAGAGTAAAATAAAGCTTTTTGTTCAAATTACAAGTCAAATAGTCGAGTTTCAAAAACCCGACTATTTTTTTCTTTTAGAGAAAATCATAAAGTTCTTGTTGTGAGCTTATTAGCGAAGCTTCTTGAAAATTTCTTTTTGCATTTTCTTTTTAAGTAAAAAAAAGTGAGCCTTGTCATAATTTAGCTTATTAGGTTGAGTAATAAGCTTTTGGGCTTATTGCTTATATCTTATTTCTAATAAGCCCTCTTATCTTTTTGCCAATTTATTTCTTGATTTATCTTAGTTAGCCCAAAATAGAGATCTATTCCAAAAAACAGCTTATCAGCTTAAGTTTTGAGCTTATTGAGCTTATTAGGCCCAATAAGCGCTTATAGCGTATTTGAAGGCTTTTGGTGCTTATTCGGCTTTTAGGCATTTAGGATAAGTTTCTTAAATCACATTTTTAGTCTAGTCACACTTTTACTTTTCTATTTTTCACAAATTTTTCTTAGTGGGTTAGAAAGCCTGTTAAGCTCATTCTGATTTTGATTTGGGTTGTTTTAAAGCCCAATAAGACTTTTCAATTATTTTTATTTTCATTTTCATTTTTATTTAGTTAAGATGAATTAGTTTTGATATTTTGATATTTTTTGATATTTTGATTATTTTAACATTATTTTTCTCGATCTGCGTGAAAGAGTAATTCGTCTTTGTTTTTAGCCGTCGTAGTGTAGATTCATCTTTTTAATTTAGTCCTTTCTTTTCTAACTTCCTAACTAATCCAAGAACGTATTTAATTGACCTTACCTTCATCTCGTACACAACGAACTCGTGGTTTTAAATTCATTTGCGGTTTTCCTAAATCATGAAACGTCTTTTATAATACCCTAAACTACTCCTATCACTAATCCTATGGTATACCATTACTAATAGTGAAGTTTGATGTTAATGATAAGCTATAATCCAGCTCTAAAATCCAAGAAAACCTCAAACGGAATTATTTCACCACCTATTCTTAGAGTGTACCAAGTTTCAATTCCTAAAACGTAGGTTTGACCCCTTAAGTCTTTGTTGGTGTGTTGTGAAAAATGCTTGGTTAATTTTTGTCAAGTATGAACTAGTAGAGGATTTATTTTGAGTTATAAGTGTATGAAACTTAAAGTAATACTTCTAAGCCTCATAAAACAATAATACAAGTAAATTTAAGCTAGATCTAACAAGTTTTAACAACTTAAATCCTAGATTTGAAGAAACTGATATGAAATTGACAAAAGCTTAACACTATCTACTTTTTGTGTGTTTTATGTTTTTATACAAGTAAAGACATTAATAAGCTTGACTAATCCTAGATGAACTAAAACAACTAAGCCTAACACATATATGCAAGTAGTGAATAATTATGACCTAAACCCAAACGCTCCTTAAATCCTTATCAATTCTTGTAATCCTTTTTTTATTAATGGAAGTTAAAGTCGGAAGTTCAAATTCTGATTTCTAATAACTTAGTTGCTATAAGTATTTTTCCTTTGTCACTTGAACTTCTATACACAACACTATCACAATCAGAAGCAAGACTAAGCAGTGATCATTTAGACCAAAAGAAATGGCACAAGTTCATAGAAGGTTGACTTAAAAAAGTCAAAATCAAAATACAACCCAAACATAAGCAACATAAAGTTAATAGAAAAGATGCAAGACAACATTATCAATCATTTTTACATAAATTGTTTAGGATTTTCCAAAGTCCTTCTTCATAATTTTGTCCCATGTGTTCATTGATGAAAGCCCTAAGATGTAACTCCTTATTGCAAGTGGCCTTTTCCTGGAACAACAGGTTGTTTAACTTTCTTGTCAGACCTTAATATATCTTTATAATCATTAGAAGTTGAACATGGCCTAACAGGATCATTCACTTCATGCTTTTTAGTGTCGGAGTCCGACTCAATTGTTTTTACTTCTGCAATTAAGATACGATTCTAGGTTACAAATCAAATGCTAAAATGGATGTTTGGAACAAAACAACTTTTTTCAAAAGCCTAGATTGATTAATGAAAATTTCTACGACAATATTTTTACCTTTCTTCAATAGCATTCGTTCCTTTGCTGCTTGAAAAATCTTTTCTAACTTTTGTATCCTGATTTCAAGGTCATCGAAGCCCTCTTCAAGATCTTAAAAATCTACCACTGATCAACACAAAAGTTAGGTTTTTTTGTTACGCGTCATAGTTGTTGATACCGGCGGTTGTATTTATAAGGGTAATGCCCTAAATGTGATGGGCTAGACCTATATGCATGACAAATTGGCTTTCGTAACCCTATACCAAACAATACTTTGGTTACAACACATCATCCAAACACCACTTAACAAGAACCACAACTATAAAAGTTCATTATCATTTCATAAGTGAAAACCATAGTACATTAGATTATGATATAAGATTACAAAACATGTGATAAACACTCAAACAAACAACATATAATCACAAAGACGTGAAAGCATTCTAGTCATGAACACAGTGTTGGCTGTTGAAGCACGGCGGGCTGCTATCACCAACTCGTTCAACTTCTCCACCATTTCCTCATTACGCTCACGAGCGTTATTCAATTCCACGGTACCTTCAACCGCATGAATACAGCCCGTCAAAATACCTGCCTCATTGATAAAGAGGTTCCGACGGTTGATACTCTGCTGAATTTCATCAATTAGGACTTGAAGGTCCCTAGCATCTGCAATATTATGATCCATTTTCCTGCCAAATTGAACAAACAACTGTCTCTCCATACGAGACGAGTTTGCATCACGGGCCAATCTATCACACAATACCAATCTCCTAGAACCGTTGACTTGGTTTACCATTGAGTTATTAACTCTTTAAGTATAAGTTTGGGTTTGAAATTGTGGTTTAGGTAGTGATATTTATAGGGTAGAGTGCAACTGACATTGATGTTCATGTACCGTCGTGAATGTTGCTAACACGTTTGCAACTTTGGTTGTGCAAAATACGTCCTTGAAAGGGGCTAAGTGTTGTATGTATTTCAAAGGTCGTGTAAAACACGTCCTTAAAAGTGTATCGGAAATGGGACTACCAAGTTTATTTTGCGGGAAATTTAATTTCAGAGACGAAATTTGCAGTTACAAAAGGTGCCTGTCGAAGTGTCAGATGCGAAAATCCTATCCAGAACATTTTTTGCATGAAACGAAAGGTGGTAAAGGGTTTAGGCTGTAAACAATGAGAAATTACTAAAATCCCTCACGTACGTGATACGTGTGGGAGTTAACGGGAGAAAATGGGCGAAAGTTAACTCGAGGGATGTTTTGCATGGAAATTGAAAGTATAGTGGCAAAATTGCCTGAAGTTTGCACTCAGTTCCAAAATTACCGTTTTTGCAAAGTATTGGGACGAAATTTGCAGTTTGCCCTTTTGTTTTTTTCTAATCTTATAATTTTTCGCTTTTGTATATTCATTTTAGTTTACTCGGTCAGTTTGAATCAACTTTGTTTGGTTATTGTTTTGGTTTTGGTTTCTAGGTTTCACCGGATTCAGTTTTTGATTTGAATATTCTTTTTAATCGATTATCGGATCGGGTCGTTTATGTTAGTTTAGCAAGTAAAAACATACACAATTTTGTCAGAGCAACGTATTGGTTTATAAATCTTAAGTATTAAAAGTTATTATTGAGTATGTTTGTTATTTTTCATATGTTATAATGCAACTATTAAACTTTGTTTCTCACTTGTTAAGAGGTTTAAATCTCTCGTGAAACAAGATTTGAAGAAAGGATTTACAACCAATTAATTATATATTAATCATATATGAACTAGGTTTCTTTCTAATCATTTACACGTTAAAAAACAATATTATTTTATTTAAATTTAAGTGTACAAAATACATTTAGACTTGGAGCCTTTCAACAAACAAATAACACCTCACACTTAATAATATTAGGCTCATATGATATTGTCATATACTCATATATATTCTCTTTAATCGGTGGGTTTAGGCAACAATTACACAAAATATATCGTTACTTGAAGTTCTTATTTATGGATGCAAGCCGATTTTTTCGTAATTTTTATAAGGTTAGACGTTTTTAGCTTGGGAAGAATGGTTTCATGTGTATTCATTCACTAATTGCCTTAGGAATTATATTTGCAATTTCACTTGCAAGCAAATTTCCCTTAAGTTATCCATCTCAAAACGCTAAAAATCTCTACTAAAATTTGTGAAGGAAGTGCAGAACTTGGAAGTATTTGTGTGGTGATTGTACGATCTGGTTAGAAGTTATTGACTGATTGGAGGTTCAAAGATTATTTAGATCTTTGGTGATACTTAAGGGTTGTTTAGTTGAAAAAAATTCATGTGTTTTAGAATCTCTGTGTTTAAAATTGTCACGGAATTATTTGTTTGGTTGGTAAAATAGGTAAACTACATATTAAAATTCCATAAGAAGTGGAACATTAAATTCTGGTGATGAAACCAGCTTTAATAGACAAATTAGACAAAATTGTTCTTTTATTATATACTAGACGAGTACTCGTGCATAGCAGCGGGAATTTCCTAGCGGAAAATAGTTAACAATATGTTAATTGACCCGGTGCTCGAACAGGTAACTCGATGACTCGACCGGTTGACTCGGTGGTCACACCCGAGACCCGATGATCGAACGTGGGACCCGGTTTTTGAACCCGTGATCCGGTAGTCGAACCCGCGAATCGACGTTCAAAGAACTTGTATCACATAGACTTTATGCATTTTTTTTGGGCTAAATAATTTGTTTTATTTGTCTCTAACAATATTTGAACATAAAATAGTCTCACTTATAAAGAAGCTAATAAGAGTTGTACACAGCTCAATCAACAAGAAGCTTTAGGGATGTCGAAGGCCAAAGGAAAAAAACACTTCTCCTTGCTGATTGGTGTTAGCGAGTGAAGTCGTTGAGATACAAACAACATGAGAATCATATAGATATGATAAAGCCTTAATTATCCTCAATATTCTATATTTGACAACAACCCTCACGTGTTATCCTTGTAATTTTTGCTATATAAGAAAATGTTTGTAATAGAGATATAGAGTGATTCTAAACAAATAAAAGCAATACAGATAAATTAGGTGAGACGTTCTCTTCAAATCAACTCTTATGTTAAGCTAGGAAGCCATGATTCAACAAAAAAGAGAATTTTGTTTATCATTCAACCAGGACACTGTTTCAAAACTATCTCATGTAATTCTTTTATTCATTTCTAATAAGAATTATAAGTGTTGAAACGTACGGATGGTGTCATTAGTATCAAATGAATCTTATGTAAAACATGGTTTTTTAATCTTCTTAGGCATATTCGTGTTTTACCCAAATCCTAAAGACCAACAATTTTACTATTGATAATCTAAACATTAAAACACGCCATTTGTATAAAGATATAAGTAAGTGTTTTACAAATAATGGTTGTTGTAAGATGTGATTCTTACAACCCTAATTACTAGTTGTCGAACCTCGATCATGAAGCAAAAATCGACATAATGAAACCACACACAAGGTAATACCTTAACCGATTAGATTAATATTATTGATATAGAAGAGTCGCGAATCTCTTCCCCCTTCACCTCCTATTATAGAAATGACGGGGAACCGACTTATTATGTAAAAACTATAGATTTCAGGTTTTGACTATGACATCATTGTACACGTCACCTCATGATATATATATATATATATATATATATATATATATATATATATATATATATATATATATATATATATATATATATATATATATATATATATATATATATATATATATATATATATATATATATATATATATATATATATATATATATATATATATATATATATATATATATATATATATATATATATATATATATATATATATATATATATATATATATGTATGTATATATATATATATATTTCCACCTTTCCATAAAATTTTGCACAATCATATGCATCATTCATGAGCATACATCATTTTTAGCACTGAAGCTTTGAGCATTTATCATATCTGGAAAAGTTGAAAATATTTGAGCAACAAGAACTTTGAACAATGCATTATGATTGTGAATATTCAATCATGGGATCACAGGAACAACATGTATGACTACATTTTTATGAGCATATAGAACACAAAACATCATTTTAGGACATTTAAGTCACCTATAAACTCAAGAGCATACTCGTGCATCATTTTAGGAATATAAAAACCTAAAACCATGATCATAGTTAATGTTTATTTAATATCATATTAGTACAAAATATATATGTATATAATATATTTTCTATACACTTTAAGTGTTACAACAATCAACCAAAAGCTATTGTCACCATATAATTTTGTATCTAACAAAATTATAACATTTAGTTATGAGTCTTATACTTTTGATAAGTAAAACTATACCTTTATTTAATCTAGACTATACTTTCACCCAAAAACCCTAATGCCTAAGCAAATCAACTTGGACTCGAACCTACACTCCACTATACTACCTAGACTCCTAGTAACTACACAAGAACACTAGAATTGAACCAAAACCTATCCTAGACATATTGTTCTAGCCGAATAACACTTGCACCATACATAAACATATTCAAAACCTTTCAAACCTACTTTTGATTTTATATAAACCTTGTACGTCACCCTCATTAAGAGTTACACTATGCAAAACAACTCTTTGTCCCTTTGACCTTAAGCATGCGACGGCTTGGAGTAATATGAGGGGGAAAGTGTACAACAAACCATTATACCTGGTACTTGTCAAAATCTTATGTAAGATATACTTAGTACAACTTGGATACACAAAATCTACTATCTCTTCTCTCTTGTCGTGTATACTACACGAACCACATATAACCTCCAACCTTGGATATTTATCTCACACTTAAACTCTCAATCTCACTCACAACAAACCCATTTTCGGATCTCACAAACCTCATACACACGAAACATACATACACAAGCATTTAATACCCCAAATATTGGTTCCAAAAGCATTTAGTGCTAGTACACACGTGAATCTTGGTGTTCAAGGCAAGCTAAGCCCATTCTAGGTCACGTCTGAAGTGTACTCGACGCATAGAATCCATATAAGTTATAGTTTGTGACATTCATCACTATCTCCATCAAAGAAGTAAGTATCCCCTTCCTATCCTAAGTCCATTTATCATTTCCTACCTATCATGGCATGCAATTTATAGGTGTGTAAACACCCATCCTTTTTACCACTTAATTACAATAATAACCGAACCAAAACGTGTATTTTATGTCTTTTATGTCGGAATTATGCGTGGTTTGTGTTTTTGTTGTGATTTAGGACGAAATTGTGAAAAGTGGAGAAAACACGGGCAATCACGGGCTTTTATTGAAGAAAAAGATGAAAGACGAAGTCAAGAAGTCAAGAGTGCAAAAAGAACGGAAGTCAAAGACCAATTCTGAAGATTTATCGAAGAAAAAGTCAAAAGACGGAAGTTTACTAAAAGCCGAAGAACTCAAGTCTTATTTATTGAAGAATTTAAAAGACGAGTTTAAAGAAATCCCGAGCCAAAAGTCATTAAAGTCCAAGATTAACAAAAGATTAAGAAGGGAAGGAATTAATGGTGCAATTAAGAAGAAATGAAGGAGGGGAGGAAGCTTCCTAAGCATTCCTTAATCCTCCCCTATATATAGTCATTAGGATTCATCTTTTCGATTGGGTTTTCCGATCAACATTCCGACCAGAACGGTAAGTGTATTCCGATTTGACCTTATTCTGATCTGGGATTTGTTTGGTTATTCCGATCAAAGGTTTCCGATCAACATTCCGACAGGTTGGGTTTGATATTCCGATGAGGTACATTCCGATCAGATTCTGATCGGAATATATTCCGATTGGGTTATTTTTTTATGTTTTGTCTTGTTTAATTTTTAAGTTCTCATTTTAATACTTTGTCTAATTTTAATTCTCGTCACGCTTTTAAATTCCAGTCATTTAGTTATTTACTTTTCAAAGTTTTTAATATTGCACCCTTTCTTTTAATTAGACTTAGATTTATTTTAACGCCATTTTACTTTAAAGTCATTTACTTTAACGTTTTTGTACTTTAAATTTTACTACAACGACACAACTATTTGTTTCCACCAAAAACAATAGAGTCACACACAAAACTCCTTTTTCAATTCGAAGAGACATACTTAAACGAATCTTTTTACTTGGCCAAAAGCCAGTTATCAGCAATACATGTAGAATCCATGGAATCACGATTAGGGTTGCATGCACACGTAAAACATACTAAAACACGACCCACAAACGTATAGAAACCCACGGCATATTTTGTTTCGTGGGTAAACATGACTTAAAAACCCTATATCTATGAAGGAACTAGTTGAAAACCTTGCTATGAAAGCTAGATAACTAGATCTATCAAGTAGATCATATACCCTAATAAACGAGCCATGTGTCTCGGCTTATTTTTATGAACCGGGTACCAAACCTTTGCTTGAAGAACCATTAACTTAAACTTATGTTAGGATTAGATAAGCTTATAAATAAGTTAGATAAGCTCACTAAAATAAGCCCATAAGTCATAAACTGCGAACCAAATAAGCTCCTTGATATGAGCTATTTTAGTCATATCAATTATATCTTAAAACAATCAAAATATGAATTAATGTTTCAAAAATGCCTTGTATATGTTTGTTTCTTGTTTTTATGTGTGTAGGCACCAAGATCGCGAAAACCGGCAAAACCGACACGAGTTTGAAGATAAAGATCAACAAAGCCAATATTCGAGCTCGACTTTAACGGATTTCATCAATTGTCAAGTTTGACGACAAGTGGGTCCCACATTTTGGAAAATGGGCTCAAAAGCCCATTTGAGATTGAAGTTAATATTTTGTTATGTTTCTAATCCAAACGGCCCAAATGGGGATTCAATACACACGGATGGAGTTTCTTGGGATAAAAGCGCAAATCAATGGAACAAGTAACGGATGGAGTCATTTATGGGCTTTAGGGTTTGCTAAGCAAAAAATCAGACGCATGGGAGTAGTATTTAATTCACATTCACATTCACACATTAATAAAAATAAACCGTCACCCACTTTTACACGTTACACCATTCACAATAAATAAAAAAAACCCGATTCCTTACCCACTCACACAATTTCCTATCACACAATATACAATACACAATACATTCGATATAACCAATGTTTCTTTTTCACTTCTCTCCTTCATCCCCAAAAACTAGAAAACTAGTAACTTTAAGTTACTGTTTCCAAAAAAACCCTAGATAATAAATTGGCCATTTAATTTGGGGATTTTGCTATACACATTTAATTCATACGTGTGGGAATAAAATCCCCATGGTTTAAGGAAGAGAAAGGATGGAAGGGTTTGTCTACGTGGCTATTTTTCATAGGATGATACACCTCATTCTCCTAAATCAACCAATCAGGAGGCTACAAACTAACACAACTAGCACAAACGGATGCCACGTTGGCAATCCGTGTGCTAGTGTGTGATTCTCAACCATATGATCAACACAGAGAGAGAAAGAGAAGATCTAAGGGCTGAAAATCAGATGGAATATGCTTAGAAGATTCGAATATTCTTCCTCAGCAAAGCCCTGGGATGGCTATAAAAACCCTCATTTTCTCTTGTAATTTTCATCCCTTTCTTTACTTTACTGTTATTATGCAAAATTAGTTCTAGATAAATTGTATTTTTCTTCTTAAAGCATTGTAATCAGTTTGATTAGTTAATAAAGTTTTCTTTTTGTTAAATCGTGTCTATTATTACTTTTCTGCACTTTATCTTCAATATTGATTTTGGTGATAATAATATTAAATGTTAATTGATAAAGCTTCTTAATAGCTATTGTTAATTAATAAAAGTAAAACTAGGAACAAACTTTCCCTACTGGAAAGTAAAAGTAAAAAAAGGGGTCCGAATATTACTTTGATTCGAAGTTGTTGGCTCGAATTTTATGGAGTCGTGGTTCGAGTTGAGGTGTTTGGAGGTGTAGATTCGGTTCTTAGGTTGTTCAGCACAACCTACTGCTCAAAGGTTATCCCAAAAAGGTGCATTTTCTTTTCAATTTTAATGTTATTTAGTTTATTAAAATTAGATTCTTATATGGTTTAATGTTTACGCAATAAATATGTTATGAATTTGCTTCCATGATGTTTCTGCTATAATGATTATATGATGTTTGATTATATGAAGTATGTTGATGATATTGAATGCTGTTGGAATAGATTACTTTTACTGATTTTTAATAAGTTAAGGTAAACTATAATGGATTGAGGATTGATTTTTTTAGAGATTGTTAGTTTTAAATGATAGGCTATTTTGTGTTATCTGGTTTTTGGAATTAGATTGAAGTTTTAATTAGTTTGATACAGTTTTATGCCTTTTTGGTTAATCTGCAACATTTGAACTGGATTACCTGATAAATTGCATAATCATTGTTTTATTTTTGGTGTGAGATTAATATGTATGTAGACTTTTATGGATTTCGTTAAAGAGTATTGCTAAAGAATGGTAAAATCTGATATATCAGAGTAGATTTTATACATTAATAGCTGTCTAAGTTTTCTCTTGTTACTGATTTAGTTCTAAACTGTTCTTGGGTTATTAAATGTTTATGATTAGCTGAATTATATGAACGTTTTGTCTGAACTGCTTACTTGATCTTTGTAGTTTTTTTTACTGATTATATTGTTTAGTGATTACTGATTTTTGCTGGGATAGTTATTTTGGTATTTGTATTCTTTGAGTTTAATAAGGTCATTGAGTTTAATATGTGTTATCTTTTTGTTTACTTAATTGTTCAAGCTAACAGCTTATCAGATCCAACAGATTTGATAAGTATAAAAGCTGTTTCCTAACTGCTTAAAGTAAATAAGCTTACAATGGTCACTCCTGTGATTTCTATTTTTTTACTGTCAAAAAATATTAATCACAAAATATGTCCCTACCAGGACTCGAACATGTGACCTCCTGGTCACAGGCCTAGTGTGTTAGCCAAGTGGTGTGACCTTTCCTTTTGGTTTTAATATCGTTTTAATTATTAATATAGACTGTTTTTGGAGCTATCAGTTTTACTTAAATAGCTTAGTTTAACTTTTAGTCCGTTTCTTTTAATTTACTTATATATACTTTCAGTTTAACTAATTTATAAAAATATAAAAAAAATGTTTTTATTAATTAAAAAATTTAATTAGATAATTTTAATAATTGGATTTTATAATTAAATAAAAATAGTTTTTAAATAGATTTGTTTTAAGTAATTTTTAAATAAAGTTAATTAGTTTTATGAAAGTTAGTTAGATTTTTTAAAATAGTTTAAAAGTTACTTTTATTAATTAGAATTAATTTTTATAGATTGTTTGAAAGTTTTAAATTTTAAATAGATTTTAATTTTAAGTAATTGTGTTTTTTTAGATTTAAATAATAGCGAGATTTACGATTCATGCACTTTAGGATTAAAAATAGTTTAAAATTGGTAGATTTTAATTTTAGTTTAAAAACCGAAAATCAATTCAAATCGATTGTCCAAATCAAAACAAAACGTCTCAAATTCATAAGATCTTCGTGTACAACAAACTTGATTCACCAACGTGTTTAATTGAATTCGTCTTTGGTAATATTAGTCTATTACTTTTTCCTAAAGGTAATTTTCTAATTTACCCTATAACGTATCTCAAATTATCACTATACTATCACGATCAAATCAAAAATTTTGGTGCCGCTGCCGGGGATCTTGTGTACGATTCGCTTTTGTGGAGATTTGTTGATCGTTGATTTGAAGACCCTTTCCGTCCTCGGAAAGTTTGTTATTTTTCTATTATATAGTATGTATCGTTTTTCTCGTTTTTTGTGAATAATATATTGTATTACGTAGCACAATAAATTTACATACTTATCAAATAAGGCCTTAGTTGGGATTTCATCACCTAGCTATTGTAGTCGAATCCAAAACAAAAATAAAAGGCAAAATAGATAAATACTAATAAGAAGTTTGAACTCGATTTATACAAACTATAAGGTGGGTATAAGGCGACGTGCTATAAAAGGCCGTCTAAGGAAAAAGGTTTTTAAGTGCTTTGTGCCACCTCGTTTCCCCGCTTGCTTGTGCGTATATTGAGAGGGAAAACCTATTATTGGTTTGCCGACTCAAGTAGTAATAAATCTTATTTTTGTAGTTTACTTATTGAACCTCGAGACGTTTAGGTTTTCACCTATCGTTTCAAAGTCGAACGAAGGTAATTTACTTCCATAGTAGTTATCCTTATTCCTTGTTTTTTATCGATCATTATTGATTGAGCAATACCAAATAAAATACCAAAAATAATCTTCTTCTTGTCTAATTTCTTTTCTTCAATCCTCTAAATTCTCGTCTTTGTAGTGTATGCAATTACGTTCTTCTCGTCTTGTGATTGATTTTAATAGGCTTGAAAATATTCCTCGTAGAAATAGAAATCATCAACAACGAATAGTGGAACCCGAGCTTCCACCTATTGTTGTAGAGATGGCCGATAACCGAACAATGGAGGAATTGCTCCGTGCACCCACCGAAGGGTATGGGGAAGCAATCGTTGTGCCGGCTATTTTGGCAGATCATTTTGAGATTAAGACGGGTCTTTTATCGCTCATTCGTGCCGACCAATTTCATGGCAATGAGACCGATAGCCCGCATTCTCACATTCGGAATTTTAATCGAATTACCTCGACTCTCAAGTTTAGAGATGTGCCGAATGACGTGATTAAGCTCAAGCTTTTTCCGTACTCGCTCGAGGGTAATGCTAAGCTTTGGTATGAGAAAGAACCACCGGGATCGATCTTAACATGGGATGATTTAGTGTCTAAGTTTATGGATTACTTCTTTCCACCATCTAAGACAACACACTTTAAGAACGAGATCACTAAATTTGAACAAAAAGTGCATGAATCGTTTGGGGTTGCATGGGAAAGATTTAAAGATTTGTTGAGACAATGTCCACACCACGGTTTCTCGGAATTGCATCAAATAAATACTTTTTATAATGGGCTTAATATGATTGAACAAGATTCTTTAAATGCCGTCGCGGGTGGTAATCTTTTAAGAAAAACTCCGAGAGACGCGTGGAGAATAATTGAGGATAAGTCTAGAGCACAATATTCACGAAACACACCGGTTGTTTCCAATGTGAATCCCGAGATTGCTAGATTGGACTCTAAGATTGATAGTGGATTCGCGACTTTGTTGAGTGAGATTAGGAAGAATCCTCATGGATCCATTAATATGGTTGAGAATGTTTGTGTATCATGCGGTGGAGCACATCCTAATTATGCTTGTTCAACCACGGGGTTTGATCAAGCTAGTGCTTTTGCCGCGACGAGAACTTATGGCTCCAACGATCAAGTTCCTCGTCAAAATCATGTTGCTCCACCGGGTTTTCCACCGGTTCAAAATAGGTACAACAATGGAAACAATAGGAATAATTTTAACCGTGGTAACCAAGGGAATTATAATCAAGGAAATGGGTTTAATGCTAATCAAAACAATCAAGGTTTTCAAAGCAATAACCAAAATGATTTGTCAAGCTATATTAAGTCAAATGAGGCAAATTTGAAGGCTTTACAAAATAACATTCAAGGGAAAATTAATACTTTGAGACTCGATTTTCAAAATACGATTAAAGGGCAAAATAACAAGATTGAGCTTAATCAACAAAGGTTAGAACAAATTCAAAACCGTATGCACCAAAGTTTGGAACAAAGTCAAAATAAATTGCTTTCGATGTTTGAGGGATTTATATCTAAACCGTCATCTTCTTCGGGTTGCTTACCTAGTAATACCATTCCAAACCCGAAGGGAGAGCTTAAGGCCATAACCGTTTATGATGATTGTGAGAATTTAGATGAAGTTGAAGTGATTGAGATTAGTCCTCCACCTAAGGAAACTTTTCTAGAAGTCACTAAGGCTACTTTGAATGTGATTAGTACCTCGGTTTTCTTTGATTTCTTTCCCGAGAAGAATAAAGATCCGGGTCAATTCTTGATACCTTGTGTTTTTAATGAGCTTGGGGTTTGCAAAGGCATAGCCGATCTAGGAGCTAGCATTAACATAATGCCCCTAGCCCTTTGGAAGACTATTGACTATGCACCACTTAGTACCACTCGTATGATCATTGAGCTTGCTAATGGAACCACCACTCGACCGGTTGGTATAGCGGAAAATATCGTTATGAAAGTGGGGAATTTCTTGTACTTAGCCGATTTTGCTATAGTCGATTATGAGACCAATCCTCGTGTGCCAATAATTTTAGGACAACCATTTTTGTGCACGGCTCAAATTCAAGTTGATATGAGGAAAGAGGAAATTAAATTGTTTTATGGAGATAAAAGCATTGTTTTTAAACCGGAAAAGATTCCAAGATTTGCTCCTAAGAAAGTTGAAAGTGTAAAACTTGTTGAGACAATTGAAAGTAACAAGAAAGCTCTTTTTGATAAAGGTGTTTTTCCAATATTAGAAACTTCTATTTGTGATAAAGGAAAGTTAGAGTCTAATGAAGAAGCTTGCTTTGTTGAAACATGTTGTAACCTTTCCTCATCTACACTCACTCCACACGAGGATGATAGTGCTAAGATTGAAAAACAAATTGATGCTTATTTAAGTGAGCCTTTTGATGCTAGTGAGTTTATTAGTGAGAATTTTGATCCCGAGAGTGATATTGCTCTAATTGAACAATCTTTGAAAATGGACTCGTTTTCACTCTCTTCTAAGGATCATGTTGATGTTCCTAAGTCACAATCTTCTATTGAAGAGCTTTTGATTCCTAACTTCACACCGAGTGAGGTTAGTGACTATTCATGTGATAAGTTCATCGATGAACTTTTTGCTATTATTGATCCACTTCCACGGGGAAGTGAAGACGTTATCGATCTCGAGATCGAACGTGATTCTCATGTTTTACCTACCATTCTCGAGGAATTCGCCGATGAATTTCCTTCAAATGAGAATGATGATCTTGTATCTGAGTGTGATAAACTCGATACTTTTTCGGATATTTCTTGTGATGATAAGGATGACGATACTTTTGTGACTTACTCAAATCCTCTCTTTGAAGCTTCAATGAAAAATAATCCATTTTTTCAAGAGGATTTTGAGAGCATCATACCTCCTACATATCACAACCTTTGTGATGATGATATTCTTATGAAGGAGGTTGATGAGTTTCTTTATATAGACATTCCTTTGGAATTTGAGGAAGAGTCTAATGACGGTGATGAAGACTCTTGGTTTGATCACCCGATTTATGATGATGATAATGTTGACCCGGAGGGATAAATTACTTTTGCTCCAATTATCCTTCCCACTCGTTTTGATCTTAATGTGCGGGTTTTTCATGCGACACGTTTTGAGTACCATGACCCTTTTGTTCACATTCCTAAGAGTGACAAGGTCAACAAAGTCATGCAAGTTGAAACCACTAGTGTTGAGACTTTTGTACCACCATTACTATGTGCTTCATATGATTTAGGATTAGCATGGGGTGACGACACCTTGTTGTCTATTCCTTTCTCCACCGAGGACGAAGTATTCGACCCGGAATCATTGATTTAGGGAAATCTCGGCCTTTCACTGATGCAATAATTGAAAGATTTTTTAATCATCTTGGTGCGAGTTTATCTCGGGGAGCATGCTACATCCATACTTTTATTTGTGACTACCATCTCTTTTTAGATATTTGTGTTGGAGTTTTATCATGTCGTTTGTCATCCGACAACGAGGATGAGATCTTTGACCCCGGCATCGTGCTTTATATTGGAATTTATTCCATTATGTCGGTTTTTACCATTTTCGCTAAGGACCAATGAATGCGGGGATCGAGTCGAGCTCATGACTCGGTTAACAAAAATGAGGTGCCTTGTGGGGGAGTCCCATACATTATATCTTCTATCTATTTTCTAACATCTAATAAGGCTTGATCTTTCAAGCAAGTGCTCGTGTTTTGTGGTGTTGTGAATCTTAGGTATGACCCTAATATTTGAAGACTCTCGTGTTCGGTTTTTGCCGGTCCATTTGATCTTCCATTATTTGAATGCCATAAAGGGGCACACTCTTTACCCTTAATTTTTATCGACTAACGTTTTATCTTGAGGCATAATTAATAAACGGCTTATAGATTTGTGTGATCTTTCCATGCTAGGATTTTGTATTAGACTCTTCGTGTTTTAGCAATGGGGTGTTACTCTTGAGCTAAGAAACATTGAGGACAATGTTTGGTTTTAGCAAGGGGGTGTTACTCTTGAGCTAAGAAACATTGAGGACAATGTTTGGTTTTAGCATGAGGGAGTCAATCGATATAATCGCTTGCAATTGCTTTTGTCGTGTCCAAACGTATTGTTTTTCTCATTTTTCAATAAAATTTTAAATTTTTAGTGTTATTTTTAAGTTTTTATAAATTAAATAAGTGCTTTTGACACGAATGTAGGCTTTCCGTTGGTGAAAATAAGAATAGTTTTTGACTCGACTCGGTTTTTAACCTTAGCTTTTCCTTAACGTATTTGAATTAAGTTTTGCTAGGCTTTTATATAGGGAGATTTAAAACGCGAAAGTCTTAATTCATACGAGTTAAGAACAAGAACTTTTCGCAAGCTCCTATAATTGATCCTAGAAAGTCGTCTATCAAAGGAACTTTAAAACGCAAATTCTATAACTTGAAAAAGTATAAGAAGATGCAAGATCCTATAGATGACTTGAAAACCCAAAACTTTGATTTAATAGGCTAAGTATCCATTGATTTCACATTTTTTGAAATTTTACAATATGGAGAACAAGAGATGATAGAGTTCAATCATAAGTTTCTAAGATTAAATTTTTCTTTGTGCAAGTATTTTTGTGTTTGATTTAATCTCCTCGTACTTACTTTCCTCGCTTGAATAATAATTGCTTAATAAATGAAGTTTTTAGCGGTTTAGGCTTGATATCTTAACTCGTAACTCCTTCTTTTTCTTCCCTTGTAATTAAAGTGAGAACACATTAAGGGTGTCAGCGTCATGGACTTTTGATCATGGGATTGCGGAAATTTGGCTTACTATAAATATCATATTAATAAAGAAGAATAAATAAAAACATGTTCTCTAGGAGCCTTCGGGTGAGAGTCATGTAGCACTAACCTTGTCATTAGAGCCTTAGGGTGTATGTCAAGGGGCGTGTTGAATAAAAATTGCTTCATCATTATGATCCGTAAGGTGGGATGGTGAAGTCAATTCCCTTATTTTTGTCCAAGGATCCTTAGGGTGTGGATTTTAAATAAGGAGCACAATTGCATCTTAAAGAGCCAAAAGGTGTTATGATGTGATTGTTGCTAACTCCTTTAATAAGGTCATAATTGACTTTGGAGGTTTTATTGTTGCTTTTAAGTAGCCATACTAGGCAAATTTCGGGTCCAGAATTTATCCCTAAATCGTGTTAAGTTATCCTTGATGTGGGCTTTCTTTAGCGACAACGGTTTTTAAAGTCGAGGTTAGGTTTTGAGTGTTGAGTTTACACCGTTCTTGCCTTCATTTTTGGACTAATAAATATCAAATAAAGTCAAATGAGCCTGTGGGTGAATGACAAATAAAATCTAGAGATACAATTAGGAATAATAGGAGATTGAGTTTAATACAAATTACTTGTATGAGTTGGTTTAATTTTGGGGCTTATGATTGACAATGATCTTGTTTTTTCACTTGGCATGGAAAAGTGAAAAGTCGGGGACGATGAATCTATTTGAGTTTTATGATCCTTAAAGTTATTTTTCAATAATGAAAGCAATACATTATGTCTTTGCAAAATAAAGTGTCAAAAGTTGAATAATGGTGTAGTTAGTTTTATTTTATCATTGCGTGAGGACACGACAATTGCTTAGCAAGGGGGAGTTTGATATGAGCTATTTTAGTCATATCAATTATATCTTAAAACAATCAAAATATGCAATTAATGTTTCAAAAATGCCTTGTATATGTTTGTTTCTTGTTTTTATGTGTGTAGGCACCAAGATCGCAAAAACTGGCGAAACCGACACGAGTTTGAAGATAAAGATCAACAAAGCCAATATTCGAGCTCGACTTTAACGGATTTCATCAATTGTCAAGTTTGACGACAAGTGGGTCCCACATTTTGGAAAATGGGCTCAAAAGACCATTTGAGATTGAAGTTAATATTTTGTTATGTTTCTAATCCAAACGGCCCAAATGGGGATTCAATACACACGGATGGAGTTTCTTGGGCTAAAAGCCCAAATCAGTGGAACAAGTAACGGATGGAGTCATTTATGGGATTTAGGGTTTGCTAAGCAAAAAATCAGACGCATGGGAGTAGTATTTAATTCACATTCACATTCACACATTAATAAAAATAAACCGTCACCCACTTTTACACGTTACACCATTCACAATAAATAAAAAAACCCGATTCCTTACCCACTCACACAATTTCCTATCACACAATAAACAATACACAATACATTCGATATAACCAATGTTTCTTTTTCACTTCTCTCCTTCATCCCCAAAAACTAGAAAACCAGTAACTTTAAGTTATTGTCTCCAAAAAAACCCTAGATAATAAATTGGGCATTTAATTTGGGGCTTTTGCTATACACGTTTAATTCATACGTGTGGGAATAAAATCCCAATGGTTTAAGGAAGAGAAAGGATGGAAGGGCTTGGCTACGTGGCTGTTTTGCATAGGATGATACACCTCATTCTCCTAAATCAACCAATCAGGAGGCTACAAACTAACACAACTAGCACAAACGGATGCCACGTTGGCAATCCGTGTGCTAGTGTGTAATTCTCAACCATATGATCAACACAGAGAGAGAAAGAGAAGATCCAAGGGCTGAAAATCATATGGAATATGCTTAGAAGATTCGAATATTCTTCCTCAGCAAAGCCCTGGGATGGCTATAAACACCCTCATTTTCTCTTGTAATTTTCATCCCTTTCTTTACTTTACTGTTATTATGCAAAATTAGTTCTAGATAAATTGTATTTTTCTTCTTAAAGCATTGTAATAAGTTTGATTAATTAATAAAGTTTTATTTTTGTTAAATCGTGTCTATTATTACTTTTCTGCACTTTATCTTCAATATTGATTTTGGTCATAATAATATTAAATGTTAATTGATAAAGCTTCTTAATAGCTATTGTTAATTAATAAAAGTAAAACTGGGAACAAACTTTCCCTACTGGAAAGTTAAAGTAAAAAAAAGGGGTCCGAATATTACTTTGATTCGAAGTTGTTGGCTCAAATTTTATGGAGTCGTGGTTCGAGTTGAGGTGTTTGGAGGTGTAGATTCGGTTCTTAGGTTGTTCAGCACAACCTACTGCTCAAAGGTTATCCCAAAAAGGTGCATTTTCTTTTCAATTTTAATGTTATTTAGTTTATTAAAATTAGATGCTTATATGGTTTAATGTTTAGGCTATAAATATGTTATGAATTTGCTTCCATGATGTTTCTGCTATAATGATTATATGATGTTTGATTATATGAAGTATGTTGATGATATTGAATGCTGTTGGAATAGATTACTTTTACTGATTTTTAATAAGTTAAAGTAAACTGTAATGGATTGAGGATTGATTTTGTTTAGAGATTGTTAGTTTTAACTGATAGGCTATTTTGTGTTATCTGGTTTTTGGAATTGGATTGAAGTTTTAATTAGTTTGATACAGTTTTATGCCTTTTTGGTTAATCTGCAACATTTGAACTGGATTACCTGATAAATTGCATAATCATTGTTTTATTTTTGGTGTGAGATTAATATTTGATATGTAGACTTTTATGGATTTCGTTAAAGAGTATTGCTGAAGAATGATAAAATCTGATATATCAGAGTAGATTTTATACATTAATAGCTGTCTAAGTTTTCTCTTGTTACTGATTTAGTTCTAAACTGTTCTTGGGTTATTAAATGTTTATGATTAGCTTAATTATATGAACGTTTTGTCTGAACTGTTTACTTGATCTTTGCAGTTTTTTTTACTGATTATATTGTTTAGTGATTACTGATTTTTGCTGGAATAGTTATTTTGGTATTTGTATGCTTTGAGTTTAATAAGGTCATTGAGCTTAATCTGTGTTATCTTTTTGTTTACTTAATTGTTCAAGCTAACAGCTTATCAGATCCAACTGATTTGATAAGCCTAAAAGTTGTTTCCTAACTGCTTAAAGTGAATAAGCTTACAATGGTCACTCCTGTGATTTCTCTTTTTTTTCTTTTTTTTACTGTCAAAAAATTATTAATCACAAAATATGTCCCTACCAGGACTCGAACCTGTGACCTCCTGGTCACAGGCCTAGTGTGTTAGCCAACTGGTCTGACCTTTCCTTTTGGTTTTAATATCGTTTCAATTATGAATATAGACTATTTTTGGAGCTATTAGTTTTACTTAAATAGCTTAGTTTAACTTTTAGTCCGTTTCTTTTAATTTACTTATGTATACTTTCAGTTTAAGTAATTTATAAAAATATAAAAATAAAAAAAAATGTTTTTATTAATTAAAAAATTTAATTAGATAATTTTAATAATTAGATTTTATAATTAAATAAAAATAGTTTTCAAATAGATTTGTTTTAAGTAATTTTTAAATAAAGTTAATTAGTTTTAAGAAAGTTAGTTAGATTTTTTAAAATAGTTTAAAAGTTACTTTTATTAATTAGAATTAATTTTTATAGATTGTTTGAAAGTTTTAAATTTTAAATAGATTTTAATTTTAAGTAATTGTGTTTTTTTAGATTTAAATAATAGCGGGGTTTACGATTCATGCACTTTAGGATTAAAAATAGTTTAAAATTGGTAGATTTTAATTTTAGTTTAAAAACCAAAAATCAATTCAAATCGATTGTCCAAATCAAAACAAAACGTCTCAAATTCATAAGATCTTCGTGTACAACGAACTTGATTCACCAACGTGTTTAATTGAATTCGTCTTTGGTAATATTAGTCTATTACTTTTTCCTAAAAGTAATTTTCTAATTTACCCTATAACGTATCTCAAATGATCATTATACTATCACGATCACATCACTCCTAAGTCACATTGAGCTTTTAACTATATAAGCCCATTTAACTCTTATTAATATAAGCCGAATAGTAAACAAGCCCACAAGCCCAAGTAAAATGTTTGGACTATTTATATTGCCTAATAAACACTTACTAGTGTTTAACAAGCCCAAAAATAAGCCCGTTATGCCCAAGAATCCAAACCGGACCCTTAATGGGCCAACCGAGCCCATTAAACACTAAATACTCTAATTAGAGACTTTATGTTCCATTTTTGCCAAAGTGTGAAAGTATAGGCTAAAAACATAACTTTACAAACATATTTATTGTTTTCGAGGCTTTTTGAAAAGATAAAGGACCAAATGTGCCATGTTTGAAAGTATAAGGTGCGTTTGTTTTAATACCGAGACATAAATCAACCATAAGGACCATAAGTGTCAAGTTCTAAACTTAAAACAAGCCCTAACTACAATTTATAATTACTTCGAGACTTGGAGGGTTGGTTTTTCCATATTCCCAAACATAACCGAGCCCTAGGGACTCGGTATGTATATACCCGAATGTTATAAACCCTAGGGGTCACTTTTGCCACATTTCGAAAGTAATATGAGCCCTAGGAGTGTTTTTAAAAATAAATATAACGAATAAGGAATAACAAAGTAATACACTTAATGAACGAAACCCTATGGGTTATTTTGGAAGTTATTATGTAGAATATTAATAACCTATGAATCTATGAAGTGGGTTGAAGATTCCTAGAGAGAGAAACTAGTGAGAGAAAGTGAGAGAGAAACTATGTGTTTTTATTCAAATGAAAAATGTGGAATGAACAACAACCAACCCCTTTCCATGGTGGAAAGGGGTATTTATATCCAAGGCCATTATTTGGGCTTGGGCCGACCCATGACAAGCCCATGGGTCGGTTTCTTACTTAACTTAATAAGCAACATTAACTACGAGCTATTACAACATAAATAATATTGTGGAGTGACCGATACTTCTAAAATACGTTAAAACGTATTTCTAACAATCTCCCCCTAAGGAAGGTCACTCCACGTTACAAAGTTCTAAACCTAGCATACTATACTAAGTCTTCGATCTTCAGCTCGTAGTCTTTTCTTCTTTCTTTTTGTTGTGAATATGTTTATTTGATCTTTTAGGCTTTGGCTTGAGAGCATTGTTCTTTTGGCCTTTCACGTGCGATCTTTGCCTTCTTGTGAATCTTGCCTCCTCGTGACTCCATGTTCCACACACTTATGTCTTTTGTTAAATTCTCGAAAGCTTCAGAGTTTGGTACAGCGGAAGACTTCATTTTGTACTTTCTTGAATTTTGCTGAACTTTGATGCAGAAAAACATAAGCATGTGGGAACGACTTCAACTGGTTCACCGCAACGCCACCGTCTTCAACTGGTACACAGCAACGCCACCGTCTTCAACAGGTACACAACAACGCCACCGTCTTCAACAGGTACACATCAACGACACGAATAAAATGGCTTTGACATTTTATTCTAATTCGGTAGCATTTTACCTCCGGTCGATGAAGACCGTTGGACGATATTAGATATCGTACCCGTGACGGATAGTTTCAATTAAGTAACTTCCTGACAGGATTTCGCGGGTAAACCCGTTCTCTTTATTCGACTGTCCAAAGCTGACTGCAAACATAAAGAGTGAATCATTTGGATTAAAATCCTTATGATTGAAGCCGTCAATTCATGAAACCTGGAACAAGTGAATTTCAGTTAAGATTTTCACCATCGTTGCTTTCCAGTTATCACGAGCTCAATTCATAAAGAATCTTGCACGTCACCTACCAAATGCTGTTTGATGTTAACACTAAAAGGATTTCCACTCGTCACTGTGATCAATAAAGAGTCACTCTGAGTGTTCTGGCAAGATCATATGATAATGCGTAGAGGCCTGGAACGAGTTTAAGTTCAATTAAGAATTAAACTACCGTTTCTTTCCAGTTTTTCACAAGATTGGTTCTAAAAGAACCGCACGTGTCACCTACCATGAGCTTGTTTGATGTTGGCTCATGCAGGATTTCCATCTTCATTGTAACACTTGCGTATTACTCGGATGATCTGGCAATATTACAAGAATACTGCGTAGGACTTCATAAAAATCTCTTACTTTTCACAGTGTGTGAGAAAGCAAGGAATAAATGGAAAGTGTCCTAATGAGACTTTTGATGATCTCGTGGCTCTAGACTCGATAGTGCGTTTTGATTTAGTGAGCGATGGCTGGAGAGGAGTGCCACCTTTTCAATATCAGTCTATTCGGAGTGAATAAACCAATAGATAACGTGTTGATCTCCGTGTGATTAAAACAAATACCTTTTGAGAGATATTTGAGTTAGCTGGGAAGGGTTGTGCATTGCATCACTGGGTCCATGATGTCTTTCTTCAATATCGAGAATCATTAACAAAAATGATCTTAATAGCATATGTATTGACCCGGTTTCTGCCTAAAGTTGTAAGGAGGGCTTCTTTCTTTACACCCTTTATCTTTACAATTCTTTTTCATTCTTCAACCCCTTCAATGCTTACCAATACGTCATAACTAGCACCTTGTTGTGATTGTTCCAGTGCTAGCTTAAGTACTTGGTCGGCATTCAGCTACGTTCACAATCTTTCTCCAACTTTCCTAGGACTTCTAATTCTATCTAGGGAATTGTCCTTGGGAAGATTCCATCGGCTCTGATGAATCATTGGACTAAACCTATTCCTACCACCCTTTTGTCACCACATTCGTCGTGAATTAAGCGTGTTTTGGGAAAGTATAGCCACCATGAAAAATCCTTGAAAATCACTTAAGGTACTTGTGATATTGAAATCAAAAGTTTTGTACCTTAGGTGTTTTGTTCATCAAAAACGCTCCCCCTTAACACGTGCTTTACACATATTAAGTTGGATAATCGTTAAGTCTTTTTCATCTTTTAGCCAAGTATCATTTAAGTCTCCTTAATCCCATTTTCTCCCTTATCCAAAATGTTAACCATTAATATTTGGGATATTGAATGGATTAACTGGTCTTTGGGTAAAAATGAAATCGATGTTTGGCCATAGAACATGTTAATGCTCCCCCTTAAATGAATAAGGGATAGTTGTAGTGCTTTAGTATGATATATTCAGCTACGTTCACAATTTTTCTCCAACTTTCCTAGGACTTCTAATTCTATCTAGGGAATTGTCCTTGGGAAGATTCCATCGGCTCTGATGAATCATTGGACTAAACCTATTCCTACCACCCTTTTGTCACCACATTCGTCGTGAATTAAGCGTGTTTTGGGAAAGTATAGCCACCATGAAAAATCCTTGAAAATCACTTAAGGTACTTGTGATATTGAAATCAAAAGTTTTGTACCTTAGGTGTTTTGTTCATCAAAAACGCTCCCCCTTAACACGTGCTTTACACATATTAAGTTGGATAATCGTTAAGTCTTTTTCATCTTTTAGCCAAGTATCATTTAAGTCTCCTTAATCCCATTTTCTCCCTTATCCAAAATGTTAACCATTAATATTTGGGATATTGAATGGATTAACTGGTCTTTGGGTAAAAATAAAATCGATGTTTGGCTATAGAACATGTTAATGCTCCCCCTTAAATGATAAGGGATAGTTGTAGTGCTTTAGTATGATATATTTTGAAAGATTTAGAATCTTGTGAGAAATTCTTGAAAAATAATCATACCTTAACACTACATCAAGCCGTAAAAGCACAATATTCACAAATTTACATATTCACAATTAAAAACCAATATAAAGTGGACCTGAAATGTACGACCCATTAGATGGATCGTTGCAGTAACTTGTGGTGCACTCCATATGGTCTTCCACCAACGAATCTTTCTAAGCTCCTCATCAATCTACGTTCACGGAGCTTTTGATCAATCTTCTTGATCACATACTTCGCCATTTGCCGATAACCCTGATGCCAATCCTCAGTCATCTCTGGTAAAGACCCACCCGAATTAAGATGGTCCAACTTTCCTCTGATGTATATGAGAGTCCCATCACTGTACTTATAAAGCTCACCCACCCTCATAAACTTCATTATCCCTCGACTGTTCAAGTAGAAAATCCCGTAACTCGGAACAGAAATGCCGGTATAGGGACATCTTGTGACATGTTGAGGTAGAACTTGATTCACTAGACGGGTTAGGTTAAGCTTCCTTTGGTAGCTTTCAACTCCCAATTGAAGATCTTCAACTCGTTTCTTGATAACAACGCTTCGTGTGAACATACGAAGTGCTGTATTCAAGGCAATGATGTCTTCACGAGCAATATGGGTGAGTTGATCCGGGGTCATCATAAGCAACATGTCTTCGATATCCTCAAGGCGAATGATAGAAAAATCTCCCTGCCGGATTTTGTATTCTTTGTCATCCTCCCTTTTTAGACGAATCTCCGTCACATGATAATAGCCATTCTTGGCTTCAGTTTTCAGTCCCAAAATGCTGGAGATGTGAATATCGGATCTAACGTTGCTTCCTGAATTGGCTAAGCAGCAACCCCTGTACGCCCTTCGAACTCGTTCTTCCCAATGAGATGCACCTATAACATCATACATATCATAATTACGAGTTACCTTTGGGACCCAGAGTCGGTTTACCTTTTCCTCGATCCAGGGTATTGTCCCCCAGTTGGCAGCTTTCAGCAAGGTCAGGGAGGTTGCGTACTTTGATGAACCCTTAAGGAGATAATCAAGATCATAAGTGACGAAGAAGTCGAGAGCGATTTGATTATCTTGAGAAGGATCAAGTGGAGGTGGAGCTCTTTCTGATTCATGGAGGCCTGGCCTTTGAACGGTGTTAAGAGCTTTCAGGACCTCGTCAGCATAATACTCGTACTCCATTCGGGTTAACCTGGTTTTGGCGCGAATTCTCTTATCCTTTAGCGCTCTCTTCACCAAAGACGGAGTGACCGAAGTCTTATACTCATGAGCCAGAAATGCACACAAGTCTATCGGACTACGGATACGGAGATATAAAACATCTCTGTCAGCGTCTGTGATTGGATCATATTGAGCCGCTGCCGTGATCCAAGCTTGTGGCGGTGCAGTCTCGTCAATCTCCAATGTGTCTACCCAGTCCCGTGTGCTTGACTCAGGAACAGTAGATTGTGGTTCTTGTTGTAGAGGAGTAGAGACATGAACACGTGCTGGTTCTGATTCAGGCATCTCGGCGGTGTCATGAACCGGCGAGTGTTGTGCAGCTTCAGGTTCAGTTACTGACTCTGCAATCACAGGAGCAACAACATAACTAACAGGGTTAGTGGTAACAGGTATAGACACAGCAATAGATGTACCGGGAATCGATGACGCCTTAGTAGCATTCACATCATGGCGCCACTTGGATCGTCTTGATTCCGTTGAAGTGGATTTTTCCATTTCTACAACATCTTTCTTAGACTTGGTTCCAGACTTAGAAGGTTTCTTTGTGCTGGCAACCTTATCCCCTGTTTCAGGCTGTTTACCATCATCATCCTCATCGCTATCCTCGTTGCTTCCCTTAGCACTCTCCTCATTTACATCACCACCATTATCACCATCATCATCATCATCATCATCCTCATCATCATCACCATCATCATCATCATCTCCTTCTTCTTCTTCTTCTTCTTCTTCTTCCCCGTCACCCCCTTCTTGTTCACTTTCTTCCCTTTCCTCCTCAGGCAGAATGTGGTAAGGTACCACACTTCCAAACACTTTAAATAGTCGATCATCCTCCATAATAGCGTCATTGAGTGACTTGTAGAGTGTCCGTTGAATCTTAGATTTATCAAAAGATCCAAGTTCCCTCATACGAGCTTTGAGGATCTTCTTTAATTCAAAATCCGTTAAATCATAGGCAATTTTGTAGGCGGATTCAGAAGGATTGGATGACTTGATCATCAAGTTATCAGCCGCGAGTGTCTTCAACTCATCACGCAGTTTTGGCATAATGGACTCAACGGATTCTTTCACTCTCTCTTCAACAGAAGCTTCAAGTGTTTCTTTCTGCTCCTTGTATTTATCCCTCATGGCTTGAAGTCTCGTGATTCGTGCAGCATACTTATCAGCTTCAGCCTGCTTAACCTGAGCTAGTTCTTCTGCATGAGCTTTACGTGTCAACTCCATCTCAGCAGCGAACTTAGCAAGCATCTCTTCTTGGGCTTTCTTTGAGGCTTCTTCACTTTGCACTCGTCTAAGTAGCTCTTCTCGAAGATCATTCATCTCTCTTCTTTGATTATCCGTGTGTTTATCCAAGAGTTCTGCCATTACAAATGCAGCCATTGAAGACAATGCATAGCTACTCTAGGTTGGTTGAAGAGGCTCGGTTGTGACTACAGTACTGAGAATGGAATTTATTGGAGGTGGAGGAAATGGTGTTGGAACCGGTCGGGTTGGTAAGGGCTGTATTGGTGGAGGTTGAGTTACTAAAGGTTGAGTAGGTACCATGATTGTAGGATCACCGGACTCCTTTTCAACACTTGCTGAAACGGGGATGGATGTCTCATTCGAAGTAGAATACCGTTCAGGTGATCCAAACTCATCAATATCCTCTGGCTCCTCGTACTCTTCTTCAATATTTATCTGTGCACCCGAACCACTACCTCCCATGTCTTTCCTACTCCTTTTAATAGCTATCTTCATTAATTTTCTCTCAGCCTTGTCAAGAGTAGGATCATCAACATCTTCTTCGTCACGTAGAAAAAACTCATCAGCAGTGCCTTTTCCCTTCTTAGCCTCAGTCTTCTTCTTCTTGGTTTCGGGTTCAGGTAAAGCAGCTGGTTGCTTACGTTTACCTTTACTCTTGACCGTAGTAGACGAGTCTTCTACTGTCTGAAGGCTTGCTTTTAGCTTCTTGATTTCTAGTAGCAGTAGTTTGTAATCAGCTGAAGCTTTAATTCTATCCGTCAGAAGATAATCGGGAATAGGACCAGGAATAACAGCACCAGATGGTCCTTCATGCCTTAGATCCACAGTGTGATCAGCCTCTTCAGTATGATGATGACTTGCTGCACGTTTATCAATAGTGACATCATTCTTCATAAAATAATTAATGATAAGCTTGATAAACCAAGGGTAAGGAAAGAAATTAGTCTTCAGCTTCTTGTTTTGGAAGAGTTGAAAGTTAAATTCTTCCCACAACAATAATGCATAATCCGCATTTGAGCCTATGTACATTCCATGGAAGATGTTCATAATTGGACTACGCAAAGCATCATGCCCACTGGTTTTAGGTGTAAGACATCTACTGAGAATACCCAAGATTGCTCTCCAAGGTTGACCTACTTTAGCGGTGGTAAACTCAGACACAACTCGTATGTCAGGACATCCAAGAGCATCGAACATCTCCATGAGTTCGTCTTTAGTGGGATCCCTGGAAAATGACATACCTTTGGGTGTATCCCGAATGCCAAATATCTTACGGAAGTCTGAAACAGTAAGTGTTTGCTGCTTGTTGTCGAGAGTGAAGGTGATCTTGTTTGAAGTACTCTCCTTGGTAGCCCAGAATTCATACATGTAATCATATGGCACCGAGGCAATACTCCTTAAAGCATTCTTAAAGTGAGAGTGATCAAGGATTGCTATGGCTACTTTAAATCCATGGTGAGTGGATTTTGAGACTTGCTTCAGCCGGTAATTGTTTGGTATGAACTTGAGGGCTCTTGCTTCGGCAATTTCGGCTGCTCTAGCATCTTGGAGTGCTTGTACTGTTGGATTAGTCATCGTATCTGCTTAAGATAAGACATAAAAGGTTGATGCAAAAAAAAATATATATTTATATATCATTATGACTTCTAAGCATAATACATTTCAACAAGTACTTATAACAGGCAAACAACTATCAATCCAACAACTCTTCATTCGGAACTCTTCATTCGGAACTCCTTCATTCGGAACTCCTTCATTCGGAACTCTTCATTCGGAAGTCCTTCATTCGGAACTCTTCATTCGGAAGTCCTTCATTCGGAACTCTTCATTCGGAAGTCCTTCATTCGGAACTCTTCATTCGGAAGTTCATCCGGAACTTCTTCATTCGGAAGTTCATTCGGAACTTCTTCATTCGGAAGTTCACTCAGAACTTATTCATTCGGAAGTTCACTCGGAACTTCTTCATTCGGAAGTTCATTCGGAACTTCTTCATTCGGAAGTTCATTCGGAACTTCTTCATTCGGAAGTTCACCCGGAACTTCTTCATTCGGAAGTTCACCCGGAACTTCTTCATTCGGAAGTTCACTCGGAACTTCTTCATTCGGAAGTTCATTCGGAACTTCTTCATTCGGAAGTTCACTCGGAACTTCTTCATTCGGAAGTTCATTCGGAACTTCCTTCATTCGGAAGTTCATTCGGAACTTCCTTCATTCGGAAGTTCATTCGAAACTTCCTTCATTCGGAAGTTCATCCGGAACTTCCTTCATTCGGAAGTTCATCCGGAACTTCCTTCATTCGGAAGTTCATAATCCTTGTTCATCCGGAACTTATAAACGCACCCTATGAATGATTATTCTAAGCGCGATTGTGAGTTTTAAGGCATTCTAAGGCAACAAATCCTCTTTCTAATGATATTCCGAGTAAAACCCACTTAAAATCCTAATCAATTAATCCTTAATTTAGGCAAACGAACCCTAATTTGATAATCTTAATTCAAACGAATTAATTAAGTGGATTTCAATGAATTAGGCGAATTAAAAATCAAAGATAGATGTTTGTACCTTGTTTGATCGAATGAAACGGATTGAGTTGATTAGAAAGCGAGTTTTGTGAGAGCTTGTGTTTGTGTTAATGAAGCAAAAAGAAACAGTGAAGAAGAAAGAATAAACGGGGGGGGGGGGGGGGGGGTTTGGTTTGACTAGGTAAAAAGTTTTCCAACTTTTACAAATGACACCTTAAGTCCCTATACTTTTCTATTCTTTTCCCTTTTTATTCCTTGTCTTTTTAGTTTTCTTTTCTAATCTCCCTAACCATTGTTAAATTTCGCCAACTTAACCTTCACACAACTTAAGCATCGCAACCTATTAGCAAATCTCCAAGATCTTAAAGCAATTCCTATCACATTGAGCGAGCACAAGTCGTATTCTAAAGCAAGACCACTCATTAGCCAATTAATTTTCCACAAACACTTTTGAAAATCGTTTTGATGACGAAGATGATTTAATATTTTCTCCTCCTTAAACGATGACCCGTTTTCTATTTAAAGAGCTGTAGTCATTGTTTAAAGAGTCAAATATTGATGAAAACATTTCCAATTAATGTCTTGAAAAGATTGATTCGTGGTGGCAATAAGATTTCTCTTATTTAGACAAATTAATGCACTGCGACGTACACTAATTCGTGTTAGACCAAGTTGTAAAGTAAACTTGATCCCTTTGCATGATTTGGCTTGTAAATCATGCCCGAGAAAATTAATTCCCGTTGTGAGCCAATGTTTTCCAAGGAAATACGTGACTTTAATATGAAAACCGGGTTGCAGTCTGAAATAATTACAAGCCATAATGGGCATGTTTTAAAAATGTACAACTTTTATACGGACTCTATTTATGTCGATGTGTCAATATTGATCGATATTTCTAAAGCCGTAAATATTACCGTACTAAAAGACATGCCCGATTTAAAAAACGAAAAATATTTTTGGTTTTTCTTGATTTTATATTTTTTATGGTTTTTCTAGGTTTTATATTTTTTATGGTTTTTGTTGGTTTTATATTTTTGTATTTTTCTTTTTGTGGTTTATATATTTACGATAATATACATGATCACGAACAAAGGATACGCCTGAATAGTTTACCACCACTATTCAGCTGATTCTTCTGCCAATTCTTTGAGAGTCACTGGAGTGAATGATTTCATGCCAAGCTTGTCGATCAAAAACTCGATTCGTCCTCGATCTAAGGCTTTGGTGAACATATCTGCCAGCTGATACTCAGTAGTGACAAAATACAGCTCGATCACTCCATTCTCCACCTGCTCTTTAATGAAATGGTAGCGAATGTCTATGTGCTTGGCCCGGGAGTGTTGAACATAGTTGCAGCAAAGGGCAATGGCGCTCTTGTTGTCACAATACATCGGGATTTTGTTGAATCCCAAACCGTAGTCAGTTAATTGTGATCTCATCCAAAGGACTTGAGCACAACAACCGGACATGGCGATGTATTCAGCCTCCGTGCTTGAGATTGCAGCGCTTTTCTGCCTTTTTGAAGACCAACTGATCAATCTGTCTCCAAGGAGTTGCACAGATCCAGAAGTGCTACGCCTCGTGTCTTGACATCCAGCATGATCGGCATCTGCGTATGATATTAAAGCAATAGAGGAATCTTTCGGATACCATAGACCACGATGAAGTGTTCCTTTTAGATACCGAAAGATCCTTTTAACAACATGTAGGTGCTTTTCGGTAGGCCGAGCCTGATACCGGGCACACATGCATATGGCAAATTGCAAATCAGGCCTGCTAGCAGTCAGATAGAGAAGGGTGCCGATCATCCCACGATAAAGTTTTGGATCGACAATAGTCCCATTCCTATCTTCATCTAACTTGGATTTCTCCACCATTGGAGTGTCCACGGGGTCACAATTTTCAAAGTTATATTTCTTTAAAGATTCTAGAGCATATTTGGATTGATTGATAAAGATGCCTCTGGGATTCTGAGAAATTTGTAATCCTAAGAAAAATGAAATTTTTTCCATCATTGACATCTGAAAGCGTGTGGACATTATCTTCTCAAAGCGTTTGGACAATTCTATGTTAGAGGCAGCAAATATTATATCATCAACATAAATTTGTACCAGAATCATGTCGTTGTCCTCCTTGAGAGTGAATAGAGTGGGGTCCACCTTGCCTTTGGAGAAGCCTTGCGAAATGAGATATGTTGAAAGGAGATCATACCACGCGCGTGGAGCTTGTTTCAACCCATAGAGGGCCTTCTTAAGCTTGTACACATGATTAGGAAACTTCGTGCTAACGAACCCATCCGGCTGACTAACATAGACTTCTTCCCTTAGTTCACCGTTCAAAAATGCCGTCTTCACATCCATTTGATAGACGATCATGTTCATATGAGCAGCATACGCAAGGAATAGTCTAATAGCCTCCAATCTTGCAACAGGAGCAAAAGATTCTTCAAAGTCGATACCCAAGGCTTGTTTGTATCCTCTAGCAACTAATCTAGCCTTATTTTTCAATACTGCACCCATCTCATCGAGTTTAACCTTATAAACCCACAACAAAGTAAGGATGTTAACCTTGTCAGGGAGAGGAACTAATTCCCATACTTCAAGTCTTTGGAATTCATTTAGTTCCTCCTGCATGGCTTCAATCCAAGATGATTGAGTCATAGCCTGTTGCCAATTTTTAGGTTCAACTTCGGAGAGAAATGCATCAAAGTAGCAATAAAGTGCACTCTCTTGTAACTGATGGCGTGTAGAGACTGGTCGATCTAGATCTCCAATGACATTCCTAATTGGGTGATCTTTTGTCCATTTGGTGCTATGATTTTCAATCCGTGGTGGTCTGGAGTGAACAATTGAAGGAGCTTCTTCTGAGGTAGACGCGGCTGAAGGGTTTTCAGGTATCGATACACCAAAGAAAGGAAGCTCTTGTAGGTGAGCATATTCCAAATCGTGATCAATAGAATCCTCTTCAACATCATTAGGCACAAGTAAGGGTGACGATTCAGGTGTAGTTTGAGAATCACTTGGTAAAGGTGCATCCGGTTTAATGTTAATTGAAGATGCATTAGATAAAGCTTCATTTGCTTGAGCAACAACTTCAGGGATTGGAGCTATCACTACAGGTGCTGGAACTTCATCATTTGGGGGATCAAAGAATTCATCAAACAACGGTTGAAACAGTTTATCCCACTCGGGCCTTGTAGGTGGTAAAAATGATGTAGAAGTAGGATTATTGGGAACTAATCCGGAACTAATAGCACCGGTTCCCATCTCATGAAGCGCGGGTTCAGAGCTGCGTTGCTCAGAAGCCATCGCTGTCAGCTCATCGAAATCTGCGTCCATAGTTTCTACGATCTTACCAAGACGACGGTTGTAAATTCGGTATGCTTTCTTGGAGGGTGAGTAACCAATGAAAATACCTATATCGGCTTTCGGTTGAAGTTTTCCCAAGTTCTCACTATTAATGTTTGGATAACAAAGAGCACCAAACACATGAAAGAATGAAACATCGGGTTTTCGATAATGTAGAAGCTCGTAAGGTGTTTTTCCATGGCGTTTCCGAATGATAGAGCGGTTTTGGGTGAAACATGCAGTAGATATAACTTCTGCCCACAAGAACAATGGAGCGTTCACATAAATCAGCATAGTCCTAGCAGCTTCCATAAGCGTACGATTCTGTCTTTCAACGACACCGTTTTGTTGTGGAGTACGTGCAGCGGATGTTTCATGTGAGATACCAACTTCTTCATAGTAATCACGAAGAGTCTGGTTGACGAACTCTGTTCCATTGGCTGTACGAATACGGCGGACAATAGTATTTAAAGGTACCTGAATGAATTTCAGAAAAGTGATGATAGCCTTCGGTGCTTCATCCTTTGTACGTAAAAATCTTACCCATGTAAACCTGGAGAAATCATCCACAATAACAAGAATGAATTTCTTACCGCTCACACTTTCAGTTCTCATTGGCCCACAAAGATCCATATGCAAAAGATGAAGTTTTTCTTGATTGGTGTCTTCAGCTTTGGGCTTGTATGATTTCTTGGTACTTTTCCCCCTTGAACACGCGGAACATAAATGGTCCTTGTGAAATTTGAGCTTTGGAAGACCACGAACTAATTCGTTTTTAGCCAGATGATTAATAGCATCAAAGTTGAGATGAGATAATCTACGATGCCATAACCATGACTTGGTCTTAGATGCTTTAGAGAGAAGACATACTGGAGAGGCGGCCATCATGTCTTGTAGGGACAACGTATAAAGATTTACACCACGAGATCCCTTCAACAAGTCTTTTCCTTCCAAGTTGCGGATGAAACAAGTATGTTGTCGAAAAGCAACCTCTAGGTTGGAGTCACAAAACTGTCCTACTGAAAATAAATTATGACCAAGACCTTCTACATAGTATACCCTTGAAATCGTAACGTTTCCAATCTGATATTCACCATACCCCATTATCTTTGCAATATGATCATTACCAAATTTAACCGTTCCAAGAAACTTGCTGACGAAATTTCGGAGCATCGAGCGATCTCAGGTCATATGCTTTGAACAACCGGAGTCCAAATACCAGAGGATGATTTGGACCACCTGAAAATATCACCAGACGAGGACAATGTAGAGGTATCGGAATCTGAATGTTCCTTGTTATTAGCAGGTACAGATTTAATAATCTTAGATTTGCTAACTTTAGGTTTCTTAAATTTACTAGCCTTCTTCTTCCTAGTTGGTGGTGTAGATTCTAGTTGGCTTAAATCCTAAGGTATTTCTTCACTGATAGGCACTATAGTGGGGGCTGACCTAATTAAAGGGCGCTGTTTCCATACTGTAGTGCTAGTGTTCCTAACTAAAGGACGCTGAGACCTAACCTCAATGGATGCATTCCTAGTTAAAGGGCACATTTTTCCATCTAATGTAAAGGTCCTACCAGTGGGACGCCATTGCCATCCAACTTGGGCATGAGTTCTACCAGTTGGCTTCCATTCAAGATTATTCCTAATGGCATTCATTTCATTCACATGATCAATAAGACACAAATCATGACGTTGGGAAAACATGCACTCATTACAATTCCAACAATTCAAATTAGAATTCACGAATGGTTTAGGCTTCTGCACAGGCGCAGAGCTTTTAGTCTTAGCAACATGATTCTTTTTATTTAAAACTGACATAACATTCCTATGGTGAGCTTCTACTTTCTTCTTGTTGGTACTACTAGTGGAGGGCTTGATCTTAGCTTTCTTGAGTGGCGATCCTTTAGCCTTAGTAGACTCTTTTAATCCTGTAGAAGGCAAAGTGGGAACATTAGCAACAGATTTTAAAGGTGCCTTACTTGATGGTGCCAACGACGGTTTTGCTCCTGGAGTCTTATTGAATGGAGTTACAGCAATGGGTCGATTAGTGAGTAGTGCAGAACCTGGTTTACCTATGTATTGCAAATATGCTAAGCAATATTGAACTCGCTTAATGTATTCATGAGCTGAATAATAGTAGCTGCTTGAGGGATCTAAGGCATAAAGATCGTCTAAAATATCCCTAACAAGATCTACATGCTTAATTGCATTCCTCATATAATCATCGTAGGTAACCGGGTTTTTCTTATGAAGCGGGTTCTTATAAAGCACTACTGACTTGGTTGTTGGAGCACTAGAGGACGGTGCAGAGTTGGTAGCTAAGTTATTAACAGCTTCTTGTCGGGTGAGAAGAAGTGTCTCCTTTAACTCGGCCAAAACCATGTTTTTGTCAATGAGCTGGATGTTCAAGTCAGAGATTTCCTCACACTTTTGGTTCAGTTGTTCAACATAAGATTGTTGCTGTGCAGCATTAAAAGCTAAGCGTTCTTCTATTGAACCATAAAGAGCGGATAGTCCCTGTCTTGCCCGATCCATCTCCCCTAGAATAGACGAAAGTCTAATTTCTAAGTCCTGGTTTTTAGACTCTGCAGCCTCTAGTTCCAATTTTAGTGTTTCATTTGATGACACATCTCTCTTCAATCTCATAATCTCTTCCTCTAATGCCTTAACTATTGCAATCATCTTGTCACTCGTCTCAACACCGTTTTCACAACCATTTGTTATCAAAAGATCCTCATTTTGAGTTTGTTGTTTTAATTCTAAAGATATACAATGTTGTTCAAGTTGATTAAAGCGTTTTGAAAGTAAATTGTAAGAATCTTGTAGCTTTAAAAATTCAGCGTTAGATTCGTGACAAGAATGATTATCTACCTCATTTACAGTATCAGCAACATTTACAGAGAGATCACACACATCATCACATATATTCACAGCATCACAGTTAATCATAGCGGATGTAAGCTCATTCGAATAATTAACATTCACAATAGTAAGCACATCACACGAAATTACTTGGGACAAGAATCGGTCATATTCGGATAAAATCTTTTCCTTTTCAATTAGTTGTAGTTCGTAAGCGGTGTCCATTTCATAAAACACTTTTTGAACTTCTCCAATTTCAAACTCAAGATTTTCTTTAAGAGATGCAAAACTTCCTTTTAGACTTTCGACAAACGGATTGATCTCATTCTTAAACACCTCGTTCATGTGTTCGAAAGCCCATTCTCCGGCGTTTAGGCCATTTTAAGTCGTACATTCCAAAATGACCTTGTCAAACCTAGCAAAGTATTGATTAATCTCTTTCAAGTTTAACCATACAGTGCTAACAGGTGGAAGATCCTTTGGAATTTCCTTAGGTCCTTCCATATTGACAAGTGTAGGAAGTGTACAAGGGTTTTCTTTATTTAACATGTAGGTTGGTGATGTGATGAGATCTTTATCCATATGGAAGCGAATTCTAAAATCCGTTTTTGCAAGCTCCTGATTCATTTTAAAATAATCACACTCGGGATATTTTGCAAAGTTGTATGACCGATCCTCATCAACTAGATCCTTACTTGTGCGATCATCAAAAATAACAATCGGGTCTAAGACCAATCCTAATTGGGTTGCATTATAAAGTCTTGGACTATGGCTTAAAGCTTGTTTTGCATACCGTGGGTTAGGGGGAAGGCCTTTTTGACGTGATAAGTTAAATTCTCTAAACGAAGCATCAAATAAGTGCACTAGTTGAGAGGCAGCGTATTGTCTTAAAAGCAAATAATCTAGACTTCTAATCTTATTAGCTGCATTAATTTCCATTTCATTCTTCTTAGACTCGAGTAATTCAAAATCCGTTTGAAGTTTTTGAAAATTAGTGACCACTAACTCTTTTTCTTTAAGTTCGTTAGAAAGATCTGCTCTTAAGGTTTCAATTTCTTGCAAATGACCCATTTTTTTGTTTCGAAAGTGATCATATTCGGGATTTGTTAGAACACTAGACGAAGGAACTAATTCCAAATTTTGAACTTTCTCGTTGCATAAGGCAAGCTCATCCGACAAATTCTTATTCTTAGCTAGGGTTTCTAATAGTGCAGCATTCATTTGGCTAAGTAATGTAGCAGGAACCATGACCAAATCTTGTTGAGCAGGAGTATGCGTATGCGAAATGGCTCCCGGTTGTGATTCACTCAAAGTCTGGGGACTCACATTGATATTACTATCATTGATTGTCTCCTCATTTGAAAGACTCACCACCGAAGACTCATTCGAATCAGCACGTTCTTGCACAACTTGATGTGGTTGAATACTAGTATCAGTGGTATTATCAGTGGTATTAATAAGTACCTCAGATCTTTTTTCTGGCCCTAGACTAGAGATAGTTGCCATAAGAGCTGCCTGTGCAGATTGAAGTTCATCACAGTCTGAATCATAAGCATCAAGATCATCTGCTTGGTATACTGCATTCTGTGTGGTGACAACGTCTTGTTCAGCAATCCCTGGATCAGCAAGAAATGCAAGCTCCTCTTCATCAAGTTCCCTTCCTTGTGCCTGAGCGTTTACCAGATAAATCTTCTCTGCAAACCATTGACCACCCCTTCTCCTCTTGGGTTTGTTACAATCCCTAGACATGTGACCTTCTTCCTTATAGTTATAGCATGTAATCATTCTCAACTTGCCTGTGGAATTAGCCCGTGGAGGAGTGTTGACCATTGGAGTAGGATTGACCGTGCGTGCATTGGTGGTTGATGTAGTAGGTCTCCCCTGATAAGGTTGAATAGGTTGAACCATTACCCTGCCATTCTTAATAGTAGCTTGTTGGCGAGAATTGGATGAATTCCTCAGCTGATTGTTAGTAGGAGCTGGTCCTCTAAATCCTCGTTTGCTTAAAGTCCTTGTGAGATAAGCAGACATAGTGGCTAACACTTCAACTGGGTCAGTTCCTTGTTTGAATTCAGGAATGGGGACTTCATCATCATCACAATACAGTGCTTGGTCTTGTTGAGCTGCATAAGCACTAGAAGGAACACTCATGTGGTCAGAGTAGCTGGATGGATATGCTGCATTCTCTTGATAAGAAGAATATGAAGACTGAGCATAAGGTGCAATGCTTGCTGGGTGAGGTTGTGAAGCATAGTGTGATGAAGGTGCATTAAACTGATATTGTTGCTGATGTGAGGTGGGTGGTTGCGGTAGAATCGAATATTGGGGGAAGCTTGGTGTCATGTAAGGTGATGGATGATAGGCTTGGTGTCCCAAGATATAAGGAGTGTTGTTGTGTGACAAGCTTGGTTGATTCGCCATCAAAGCTAAAGAATCAGGGTACATACCTCGAGGCGAACAGTGCATGATCACATGTTTCTCATGCTGCTGAAGAAAAGCATAGAGTTGATCCAAATTGCACTTATGCAAATCCCTGGTTAACTTAACATCGGTAATATACTCACCCCATTCAGCTTGAGGTAAAGTATTCAAAAACTTGGTGTTAACCTGGAATGGAGCAATCACGAGATTGTATACATTCAGATCATTCATGAGAGTAGTGAATCTGAAGTAATAGTCGTGAAGCGTTTCCCCTGGGCTGTACGTGAATCTATCAAACAGATCATACAACTGACATTCCCTTTCCTGTTTGGTAAGAGACGTACCTTGTAGCAACACCTTTAGACGTTCCCATAAATCCTTTGCAACCGTATACTGACTTACCATTCGATAGATGTCATGTGGAAGAGCTTGGAGAATGGTTTGAAGAGCCTTTTCATCTGCATCAGCAACAAGTTGTTGAGCTGGTGTAAGTTCTTCAAACTCCCTTGGTCGAGTCACATTGTTAATCACGATGGTACCATAGTCAAGTGGACCATTTAGAATTGACTTAACCATAAGCCTCCCATATATCGGTTTTCCCTTAAGGTATGACATCATACGGCCTTGCCATGCTTCAAAGACTTCTTTAATGAGCATTGGAGGGCGATTATCCGTTCCCGTAATGACGGAAATGTCCGTAAGTGATGTCATCTGAGGCATTAATGAATTCGGATTCATTTTGTTCACTTCAAAGAGACAAAGATTATCGGTTGATCGAGCAGTGAAGTAAAGTGTGTGAGTTGTGTTGAGTTTTTTGTTGTAAGAAACCAAGATTAAATCCTCTAAAAAATCGTCGAAAAAACAAGTAAAATATCCCTTGATTCGGAACTTTTGTTGATTCGGAAGTGTTGATTCGGAAGATTTGATCCGGAACTTTCCTTGATCCGGAACTTTCCTTTGATCCAGAACTTTCCTTGATCCGGAACTTCCCCTTGATCCGGAACTTTACCTTGATCCGGAACTTTCCTTTGATCCGGAACTTTACCTTGATCCGGAACTTTCCTTTGATCCGGAACTTTCCTTGATCCGGAACTTTCCCTTGATCCGGAACTTTTGGTTCGGAACTTTTGATTCGGAACTTTGTCTTGATCCGGAACTTTCCTTGATCCGGAACTTTCCTTGATCCGGAACTTTCCTTGATCCGGAACTTTTGGTTCAGAACTTTTTGATCCGGAACTTTCCTTGATCCGGAACTTTTGGTTCGGAACTTTTTGATCCGGAACTTTTGTTGATCCAGAACTTTTTGATCCGGAACTTTTTGGTTCGGAACTTTGTCTGGGAAACAGAAACTTGTACGAGTATTCATTCGATCAAAAAAATGAAGAACAAACCCAGATTTTTACCAAATAACCCAAAACGTTTTGTGATTTCTACTAAAATAAGTAAAAACTAATACTTATCTACTAATCCCAATCACAAAATCACCAAAAACTCCAAGAATCAAGATGGATCTTCTTAAAGAACACTAATACAATCAAAAACTAAATAACAACACAAATCATTACCTTAAATCACCCCATAGCTCTGATACCAAATGTAGAATATTGATAACCTATGAATCTATGAAGTGGGTTGAAGATTCCTAGAGAGAGAAACTAGTGAGAGAAAGTGAGAGAGAAACTATGTGTTTTTATTCAAATGAAAAATGTGGAATGAACAACAACCAACCCCTTTCCATGGTAGAAAGGGGTATTTATATCCAAGGCCATTATTTAGGCTTGGGCCGACCCATGACAAGCCCATGGGTCGGTTTCTTACTTAACTTAATAAGCAACATTAACTACGAGCTATTACATCATAAATAATATTGTGGAGTGACCGATACTTCTAAAATACGTTAAAACGTATTTCTAACATATTACTATACAAGGACTACGTATAAATTTAATTTAATTAAAACATTAATAAAATTGTTTTATTAATAAATTAAATTAATTTATATTTCAATTAATTAAATTAAATTAACTATTAGAGTTATTTATGACATTTTATAACGAACAAATTATGTTAGTACGTTTGAAACCCTAAGAAAATTTGGTGAAATATATTATTTTCTTACGATCAATTAATTAAATAAAATCTATTTATTTAAATTATTACACCTTGGTTGTACGAACAGTTAGAATATATTTTTAGAAACTAAAAATATATTATTATCGATAACTTACTATAAGTTTAACGTTTAGACAATAGTAACAACTTATTAATTCGTGATCATGCATTTTCATCAGTTACATTTATTTGTGTATTTTTATTGTTCATGTACTGAGTCATATAAATTACTTAGGTAATTTCACTACTTCGTGATCATACTGTTCCAGTGCATTCAGTGACATTAACCCTACATCATCACTAATGAGTTGAGTTCATGGCCCCATCTTTTACTGTTTTATAACTGGGGGAGAAAACATACTTAATTATTGTTTATGCAAACGCTTACAGACAACAACAAATTACTGCCTATTGTTTCCCCCCATTATACCCGTGGACTGTAATAGTTAATAGCGTAGCGCGAAATGTTATCGATAGATCTATCTGGGTATTGACAACACCCGACCTGCGTGACTTGCTATCACGAAACGCTTAGGCCAAGCAACAGGTTTATTTCATTGTCGGACTGAGGGTCTCCCATCAGGATGACCTATTTTTAGGCACCTGAGCATCATGTCTAGCATCTATTACAGGGCAATAGGAACTACTATAGTATGTGGCTTTATGCGTTGCTATCCGCGTAGTGTTTTGCATAACAATACTTTTACTTTATATTAAACTTGTGAAATCACCAACCTAGTGTTGACCCCCACATTTTACTTTCTATGTTTTCTCAGGACAGTAAGCAGGTACTTGCATTGGATTCCAGCATCATAGGAAGCATCATCTTTACCATCGGGTTAGGATTTTCTACAAATAATGTTTTCAAGACAATTATTTAATTTGCACAATTAAACTCATGTAATATATTTTAATGTCATTTTATGATCATTGTTCTATATATTGTGTGCTATCGATCCACCTTCAAAAGTAACACCCCAAACGTACCTTTTCGCCGCATTTGACCATTTGGGGTGTTACAGAAATGGTATCAGAGAGCATAGTGATAGAGAACCAGATCTAAAACTAAAATTTATAACTGGACTATAACTGAATTTAAAAATCAAATACAAAATTTTGATTTTTGGGGAACCCTTACAGTTAGGCATACACATATAGAGCATACATATTGTGTGAGCTAACTGTGCATTGATATATGGCTTTTGCTATAGGATCATCTAAGTACCTACGTAATCTTGATTACACTAATGCATGCATACATAAGCATCGCATATGCATCTTTTGAAAACTTTTTGAATTGTGTAAGCTAATACTTACTCAACTTTGAAATGCTATTATTTTCAGATTATCATGAAGTCACCGACTATCGTGACTTCATTTTACGCTCTCATGACTCCTACTGCTGCACCCGTATCACCGAAATCCGTACTACACGGACTTGACTCCGACACAAAGTCCCGAGACCACCCGACAAAGGGGGTTATCGTGTTGACTGATTCTCCAACTCCATAACCACCACTCTTACCTGTTTCCCAACCTAGGGAACCTGACTAGGTTGTACCTACTCTACCACCTTTACCAACACTCTCTACTCTCCATACTTACCCCAATGGAGCTTTGCCATCTCGCAAGAGGAGGCACACCTCTACTCCTGCCTCCACTTTTGAGATAGGAGAAGGTTCAGGAGCCAGTCAGGCTAGACTTGACACTATGCAGGCGCAGATCGACGCGCTAGTTGCCAGACATGCACATGATACTGCTCTTATCCATGCCTTGTTGCACGCGGACCAACAGGGACGTGCTGTGCTTCAGGAGAGGATGGATTCTCTCTACTGGTCAGTGGCTGCTGAGTCACAGGCTGCGCAGGGTTCTTGGAAGACTATCCAGAACAACCTGTAGTGGCTACTTGAGGAGAACTCTACTCTCCGTCATCGCCTATCCTCTCTTGAGGGTCATCATCATGAGACCCACACTGCTGTTTTGACCTAGGAGGAGACTTTCAGGATCTTCTTCGACTTAGCCGAGATTCGTCATTAGGGGACGATTGTAGAGACCGACTATCTGAGGAGCACCGACACTGCTCGTCAGATTCAGATGTTGGAGGCTCTCCGACTTTCTAGAGAGACCAGAGACGCCCTGATCATGATGCAGGATGCTCAGGCACCCATACCACCAGCTGGAACAGCCGCACCTGCAGACAATCACACTAGTGTAGGATAGATATATTTGTATATCATGCCAAGCATTGAGTTGCATCTCAGCTCGCATGATTTAGGACTTTTGTACTATACCTCTTATTTTCCTTTTTTAGTTGTATTCCTATCATTAGCACCTAACCATAGTAGGTAGGTTATCTTTGTTGTACTACAAACACTTGTACCACTATTTCAGATAGACATGTTGTATCCCTGTCTTAGATCGGTTGTACGTGTATGATATTGTTATTTTGCCAGAAATAACTTGTAGCAACATTACTCTATTACCACTTGTACTTATATTATTATGAACTCTTGACAGGTTATACAATTTGTTCTATACATACATTTTCCATGCAGTTTAATATAACCATCATATTGATCAACTAATAAATCTCATCCTTGTGTATTATAGAAAAATGGCACAAAGAGTCACTCGACAGAATCCCGAAGCTGCTCCCACAACAACTATTTCGGAAGAACAACTTAGAGTGCTTATCGGTTAAGGCATCGCTGACGCCCTAGCCGCCAGGGAAACACATCCCATCAGGAACCAAGGCGAAAACCAAAACTCCAATGCTAGAGACCGAGTTACCAGAGGGTGTACTTACCCTGACTTCCTAAAATGCAAGCCCAACTACTTCAAGGGAAAAGAAGGGGTAGTTGAGCTCATGAAATGGTTCGAGAGAACCGAGACTGTGTTCTGTATTAGTGATTGTACGGAGGAGAACAAGCTAAAATTCGCTACCTGTACACTACTGGAACACGCTCTCACTTGGTGGAATTCACTGATTGCTACCATTGGGCATGATAATGCCTATGGGATGACTTGGACTGCACTAAAAGAAAGACTGACCGGGAAGTATTGTCCTCGCGGTGAAATCAAGAAGCTGGAGATTGAACTATGGAATCTCAAGTGCACCAACTATGACATCACATCCTACAACCAAAGGTTTCAGGAATTGACCTTGATGTGTATCAGGATGTTTCTTGAGGGGAAGGACAAGATTGAGAAGTACGTTAGTGGACTTCCAAAGTTTGTTCACGACAATGTGCTAGCATCTGGACCCACTACAGTCGAGAGTGCCATCGAGTTCGCCACTGAACTGATGGACAAACGAGCCCGTGATCATGCAATCAAACAGTCCGAGCACAAGAGGAAAGCCGATGAGAACTCCCATAATCATCACCAGACCCAACCAAAGAGGCAGAAGTCAGGGCAGATTTATAGTGCTACTTTCTCAGGATCACCTCCATATGTGGGCAGCAAGCCTAAGTGTCCTAAGTGCAATTTTCACCACTATAGTGACGCATAGTGCCGAAGGCCCGGACAAAGCAATGCCTATATTTCTGCTGATAGAAAAAAATCTAGCACCACCTTCAGGCCCAACAATGGGAATTGGCAGAACTTCCATGGCAACAGACAGCAGGGAAATCGTCCTCCCAAAGGGGGAAATGATGGGAAATGGAAGGAGGTTCGTTGCTATGGTTGTGGAAAAGCCGGACATATCCGACCCGATTGCCCGAAGAAAGCAAGCAAGAACGGAAGTGGAGGAGGAGCACCAACCAGAGTTTACGTGATAGGAGACATTAGGACCGACTCCAATGTGGTTACCGGTACGTTTCTTTTGAACAATCGATATGCATCCATTTTGTTTGATACCGGAGCTGATAGGAGTTTCATATCTATCGAGTTTAGCAATTTACAAGACATCATCCCTACTCTGTTAGACAACTGTTACAGAGTCGAATTAGTCGACAGAAAAATCATCGAAACCAATGCTATTTTAAGGGGTTGTAACCTAAACCTTTTGAACCACCCCTTTGATATCAACCTAATACCAGTGAATCTTGGTAGTTTCGACGTGATCATCGGTATGGACTGGTTAGCAAAGTGTCATGCAACCATTGTGTGTGACGAAAAGCTAGTCCGTATACCGTGGGGGAAAGAAAACTTGATTGTACAAGGAGAGGGAAATTTGGACAGGACTGACACTATACTAAGTGTCATCTCATGCACCAAAGTCCAGAAATACATACTGAAAGGATGTCCTATCTTTTTAGCACATATTTCTCAGGCAGATAAGGAACGAACCAGAGAAGAAACAAATCAAGGACGTACCAATTGTCCGTGATTATCCCGAGGTTTTCCTAGACGACTTACCTGGTTTACCACCCACTCGTCAAGTAGAATTTCATATCGACTTGATACCAGGAGCTGCACCCATAGTTAAAGAACCATACCGGTTAGCACCGATCGAGATGAAAGAACTTGTTGAAAAACTCCAAGAACTGTCAGACAAAGGTTTTATTAGACCCAGTTCCTCAACTTGGGGAGCTCCAATACTGTTTGTCAAAAAGAAAGACAGTTCTTTCCGAATGTGTATTGATTACAGAGAACTGAATAAGTTAACTGTGAAAAATAATTACCCACTTCATCGAATCGATGACCTATTTGATCAACTACAAGGATCAAGTGTGTACTCCAAGATCGACCTACGATCCGGATACGATCAATTGAGGGTCAGAGAGGAAGACATACCAAAGACAACTTTTAGAACACGTTACGGTCACTACAAATTTCAAATCATGCCATTTGGATTGACCAACGCACCAGCTATATTCATGGATCTTATGAATCGGGTGTGCAGATCGTATTTGGATGAATTCGTCATCGTGTTCATCGACGACATACTCATCTATTCCAAGAATGAGCAAGAGCACGGAGAACATCTTGCTCCTAAAATTGCTTAAGGAATAGAAGTTGTACGCCAAGTTCTCCAAATGTGATTTTTGGATCCCTAAAGTGCATTTCCTTGGTCATGTGATTGATAGCAAGGGAATACAAGTAGACCCCACAAAAGTCGAATCCGTAAAGGATTGGGCATCGTCTGCGTCACCGAAAGAGATTTGCCAATTCTTAGGTCTTGCCGGTTACTATCGGAGATTCATAGAAGGATTCTCTAAGATAGCTAAATCTATGACAAAGCTTACTCAGAAAGGCATGAAGTTTGAATGGGAAGAAAAAGAGGAATCAGCCTTGCAAACCATCAAACATAAGTTGTGTAGTGCACCTATTCTAGCCCTGCCTGAAGGTAACGAAGACTTCGTTGTCTACTGTGATGCTTCACACAAAGGCTTAGGTGTTGTACTGATGCAAAGAAAGAAAGTAATTGCCTATGCTTCAAGACAACTGAAGAAGCACGAACAGAATTACTCTACTCATGATCTAGAGCTTGGATCCGTAGTGTTTGCCTTAAAATCTGGAGGCACTACCTATATGGAACAAAGTGTACAGTGAATATCGACCACAAAAGTTTGTAACACATTCTAGACCAAAAGGAGCTGAACATGAGACAACATCGTTGGATAGAATTGCTCAGTGACTACGATTGTGACATCAAATACCACCCAGGTAAAGCCAACGTAGTTGCAGATGCACTAAGACGCAAGGGAACTGTGTAACACCCCCATAAAGCGGGTATCACAGTGGTGGATCGATGAGAAAATAGCTTACAAAGCACATATCATAATTATATGATTTTTGAAATACAATTGATGTAAACATTGAATTGGTACAATCATTTAAATCGTCGAATAACATTTGTTATGAATATCCCAGTAAAAGATAATCCCCCGTCATTTTTATGCTCCTAAATGATGCTCAATCTATGCTCAAATAATCTTGCTAAATAACCTGTGCAAAACATACTAAAGGGGGTCAACATAAAGTTGATGAATTTATAGACTTTAACAGTTTATTAGTTTGGACATACATTAAGTAAAGAAGTGACAATGCACAAAGCATTCTCACTAAAATGTGAATAACATTTGTTTATTATTATTAGAAACTGAAGCTTTACCTCCATAGTCCTCAACAGAGGAGGACGTAGTGTCTCACTAAGAGACACCCATTCCTGTTCCAACATGGTATACGTCTGTTGTCCCGGCCAAGGCACAGTGAGCATGACTCACCCAGACGGGGATGGTTAATCCCTAATAGATCTATTTATAACATTTGGGCAATTTACAATAATTTAACAGTTTCAATAATAAACAATCATAGACAAGTTTATACAATCCAATTATGTCCATTATATGTTTGCATATTTTCTTTCCCAAAAGGGAAAGATTTATCAAGAGTTTATATGGGGCTGTAAACTCACCTGGGAGTAGGCAATAGTTGTTTAATATGAATATCCAAATAAATCTCACGCCAAAGTTATGCCTAATCAAATAGTACAGTCTTAATATATAGTACAAAGGACATATATGTAATAAGTATGTTTTAATGAGTTCTTGGACATTGCATGAGTTTTATGATTCTTTATGAAACTTTTTAGGTGAACACTTAGTCATTTTAAGTGAAAAATCCAAGTTGACACTTTTAGCCCATCTTAAGTCCAATAGTGGTCCACTACCCAAGTATTTGACTTAAGTTCATTTTAAATTCACTATATTGCTCTAAAATGGTTATAAATCTTAGATCCAATAATGGCCCAATAGCCATTACAAGTGTAAGTTGGGCTTTTATGGCCCAAGTCCACTTTGTATAGTTTTTGGGTTCTAAAACACATCACAACCACATACACTTAATATTTTACATTGGTCGGGTCTTGGTTCATCTAGTCATCAGCATATATATAAGTCCAAAATCCTCGACATGTGGGTCCTACCATGTCGGTTTATATAAAAATCATCACATTTTACGTTAATGAGTTATAATCCGTTTATTATAATTTTTCCCGACATGTCCCGCTAATTTGTTCATATCTCTTGAACCGTAAATCATCTAAGTGTGTTCTTTTTACCCAAACCATTATTAACTCATGTACTTTACTTATTATAAGTCTAATTACCCCAAATTTGTACTTTTCATAGCTAATTAACCCATTTCTTAACTTAGAAGAGTGGCTGTTTTTGGGCAGCCAAACTCGTTTTCACCATTTTGGTCGCCATTTCCAAACCGTAAGGAACTGGTAAACTATCCCATTGATTCTACTTTTTCATGATTTTATCTACAACCTACAGTACTACCTTTTTAAATGATTACGGGTTCTTATATGAGAAAACAGTCCGTGAAGACAGTATGTTCAGATCTGACTAGTTTTTACTATTTTTGCCACCATTTCCAAACCGTAAATATTTGGTAAACCATCCAATTGATTCTAATTCTTCATGATTTTATCTACAACTTTTAGTTTTACATATTCATAGGTCAGTACACAAATTTTATGAGAAAACAGTCCATCAAAACAGTATGTTCAGATTTGACCTTGTTTCGTATTTTGGTCATATCTTGCTTTATATAATTCGTCACGGGACGAGCCACCCGGGGAATTAATCACAAAATAATTATCTATCTTAATATTTAAGTTTTCAGTATCCCAACCCCACTGATTTCGACATGCAATCTGTTTTTTCCACGGTTCAAAATTGTTATAAATCAAATCGTTAATAAGGCTTGTTTAGCTTTATTTTTAGTGTTCAAAATTTCATATACAATGTCCCAATACTCATTAATCCATTTCGTACATATATATATATATATATATATATATATATATATATATATATATATATATATATATATATATATATATATATATATATATATATATATATATATATATATATATATATATATATATATATATATATATATATATATATATATATATATATATATATATATATATATATATATATATATATATATATATATATATATATATATATATATATATATATATATATATATATATATATATATATATATATATATTCGGAATATACATAAGATCAAGAAAATACAAGGAATGATAAATAAGAACGAGATGTAGATCTTACGAGGCTTATCAAAGTCGTTGTACTAGTGAGCGAGCAAGTAACCATCCAAGATCTTGTCACACTTGATGCAACCACCATGCATGGATAGATCCGGGCTAGATCTACAAGTTTTACTTGATGCATGTATAGATCCGGGCAAGATCTACATGTTTTACTTGATGCATGTATAGATCCGGGGTAGATCCATACGTTTTACTTGATGCATGTATAGATCCGAGGTAGATCCATACATTTTTCTTGATGCATATGTAGATCCGGGCTAGATCTACATATTTTACTTGATGTTACCATCATGCATGTATAGATCCGCCATGGAAATAAAAGAAAATCTTGAAAGTTGATGCATGTAGGAGATCTTCATACCAATGTGTAGATCTTGAGATTTCCAAGATGGGTCTTTGATTTTTTTTTTGAAGATTCAAACAAGAAAATCAAAAGTTTGATGATCATTGTGGGTTGGGGGTTCACGGATCAAGGAAGAAAGAAAAAGGAGAAAAAGAGAGTTTTTGGGTGTGTGTGTGTTTTGTGTGAGAGACAATGAAAGAGAAGAGGGGACCTCACCCTTATATAGGGTGGGAGGAAGTGTGACATGTGTCACCTACTTAAACATTGTCCAATGAGTAGCAAGAAGGTGGGGGACATGTATCACCAACCTAGAATTTTTCCCAATGGGGGAGTGAGGTGTGTTGGTGGCTTGTCTAGTGGGCCAAAAGGGTTGTTGGGCTCCTTAAATCTCTTATTGGGCTTATTAAGCCCATTACTATCCAAGGCTTAAGTAGTTGGGCTTATAAGACCACAAATGGGCCTAAAGTTTATCTTGTATTATAACTTTCGTTATTACACGGTTCGGGTCACGTTCGAGGTTTATGAATTTTTGACTCATCTTACGAGGATTTCGTAATTGATCCAAAAATCATTTTTCCAATCATATAGAGTATTTATATGACGTATAAATACGAAAGACGTGTTCATTTATTTAAACGAAAAGTATTTGTCATTTATCTTTTGTATAACGTAAGGATCGTTTTAGTAGAAATACTTCTCATTTAATCATTCCGTAGATAAATGTTATATTAAACAATTTAATCAAATTGTTTATCAAGTATTTCTCGACAATAATTTATGTAGTTAAATTATTGAATTGTCGGTACGTGGTTTGTATGACTTTTGTCAAATTCTCAAATCTGATGATTTTTGTATGGTTCAAAGAGGGTTTTTGAAACATACTCCATTATTATTTAATGAACGAAGAATCTCGGGTTTTACACCATCCACATGCTACCTTAAGTTTCGTCCTCGAAATTTGATTACTACTACTAGGTTGAGAAATGATCTAGGATCATTGAGTAGATTTTTATTACATTATTCTCATGGTAAAATCATGGATTTTACAGCACCACCCCGTTATTTTAGCTTCGTCCTCGAAGCCATTAAAAACTTTGTCATCTGTTAGGGTATAGATGTCGTAGATTTAAAGGTTCGTCTTAGACATGCTCAGAAACAAATGGTGCCAACAATGTGAGGAGATAGTTATTTGGATTGCTCTATAAGTCAGATTAGGCAGTATCTAAGTGATGCTACCATTATGGATGGACAGAAAGCAATGCAAGGAGATCTTTATCCGGGTCGCCCTATACATCCGATTGAGCAGTATTTGGATGCTGCTATCAATCACAGATGGACAGAATTATCCGAAAAGTTTGGCCGTTAATTTGACAAAGCGGTAAATGTTCGCAGAACAAATAATGACAATTTAGAGAGGACACTCTAGGAGGTTGTCAATTAGGAAGAGTCGGGGTAGGGTTAACTATATTTAGTTGGTTAAGCTCACAACGATTGATGTTCATTTGGAAAACCCACAAGCCAGGATTTAAGGTCGGAGAGGGTTCCGGAGTTAGACATGCTGGTCCTGTTTAAGTTAGGATTGCTGCTCTGGCCATGAGCCAGGAGCAGAACATGACGGACATCCACAGCCTGTTGATAGCAGGCTAGGTGGAGTACACTGCCATGCATGATCGCATAGACTCTGTCTCTTGGACCATATGGGTAAATGCTTAGATAGCACAAGGTTATTGGGCCACGAGGCCTTACAGTGGTTGTTGGAGGAGAACTACTTCCTCTATCGGCATAATCACACCTTGGAGGGAGGGTATTCAGTGTAAGACCCACATCTCTCTTACTGCACGAGGGCGGTCCTTGTCCACCTTCTTTGATTTTGCAGTTATTTGTCACGATTAAGTGACTGCAGAGACCGCCTACCTTTGAGGAGTCGTTGGCAGACTGCGGTCCCAGTTGCTGATTGTACTCAGTTTGCTTAAGGAGTCCTGATTGGCTTATAGAGGTATTGCAGAGTACCCTGTCGGCACCTGCAGCCTTATCAGCCCTACCAGTACCATCCCTATCTAGCAGACCTGCTGGGTAGGATTTGAGTAGATGTACTAGATCTTTTGTTTACCATGATAAGCTTTCGGGTTGTATTCAAGCTATCATGCACATATCACGAGTCACTTAGAAGTTTAAGAAATCATTCGTCAAATCACAGTAAGTCTTGTGATGATACATTGTAAAGGTAGTTTATTACAATATAGTACGATAAATGATAACGTTAATGAAGTTGGTGGCGTGTGTAGAAACCCAAATTGCTAGGGGTTTTACACCACCCCGTTATTTTAGTTTTGCTCCTGAAGCTAAAGATGAAGTTACTTGTTTAGGGGACAAGTGGGGGCACTTATTCCTTAAACGTGTAATCTTGTGAACTCGAGTTCTAAGTTTACAAGGTTAGATTGACTAGGACAAATTCGCCTTAAGTCTGGGTTTTCATTGGATGTGCCTCTGGGGCCCCAATGCGTCTTGATGAGCGTAGATAACAGTTCATTATTGTTTCTACTAGTTCTTTAAGAGATTTTTAAGTCTATTAAACTTTAAGAAGCTTATGCTATCTCGGGTTAGAAATATAGTTTTGGCTGGTACCGCTCTTGCGTCAACAATTTTCACGCGAAGGGTTTCCCGATATACTTCTAGACTGTGGAAGGCATACATTAGTTTGACACCAAAGCTTCACTCAGCGAGATGGCTAAGATTTTTGTTGGTGTTGCTTGGGTAGGAAGTTACAAAGAATCTGCTTTATTTGTGACTGAGCTGGGGCATAAGTTGCATGGAGAAGAAGTACTTCAAATGATGGAAATCAAAGAATATACCAAGAATAAAGTAGTGTGCATCTTGTGTGATGCTGGAAAGGTTGTGCGTTCAATGTAAGTGGTCCAAAATTTGCACAAATTTTGACTTCTAAAAGGGGGAAGGCATTCATTTCAAGGCTAGTTGGACAATGGTATTGTCGAACTAATTGGACCCGAAGAGGAAAAGATTGTCCAAAAGAGTTTTGGACATCAAATAACGCCTTTTGGGTGATGACAAACATAACCCTACAAAATACACCCATTGAGAGTTGGGCATGTCTTTTATGCTTGGGTTTGTCTTCCTCGTCGACTTAAGAAATGTGGTTTAAGAAGATAGGGCATCTTCTTACCAAGTATTTCTGGTCTTCGGTACAAGAGATGACACTAAGTCTAATGTCAAAAAGTCTGTGTTACCATCACCTCGAATGATCGAAGTTTCATTTCTCAATTGCAGATGAACCAACTTTCTTTTCTGTGACACCCCAAAGGGGTTAAATGAAACGGAAGTTGGCACTCCCGAAAAGGGTTCAAAAGGCAGCGGAAAAAGAACTCTCCCTGAAAGGGGGTCAGATGCAGCGGGAAATAGACACTCTCAAAAGATTCAAATGCAGCGGAAAATGGACACTCCCCACGGAGTCAAATGCAATGAAAGATAGACACTCCTAACGGGGTCAACTGTAGAAGAAGTGGGTACCTCCAAATGCAGTGGAAAAGAACACTCCCAAGAGGGGTCAAATGCAGTGGAAAAATGGATACCCCCAAAAGGGTCAATTGCAGAAGAATTGATATATGGGTTAAGGATGAGCCAAATATCAAGAGCAAGATGCTATGATCCAAAAGAGATGAACACAAGTCTTCCTAGGTTTCTAGATGGTGATGATGATGTAATAACGATAAGATATCACTAGAGGAATTCGCGGATCAGAAAGGATACGTTACATAGTTGGATAAATAGTATCAATAATGAGTCATGTCGAATATATTTAAGCTCATGTGATTATAAATTTCTATTTACATCGATAGGCGTCCTTATCCATGTAAGGTGAAATTTACAACTCCATTCGGTGACCTATGATTTCTTTATTCAAACGAACAAGCGTCCTTACTCGTTTCAATAACGATTTCATAGCCCACCTTACCTAAATATTCCCGGAAAGTCTTATTATTTAGGATAAATGTAACATCTAAGATAATAGATATTATTAAGATACTTTAAAGCCCGTTTAGTTATAACTTTCGTCTTTGGGCGTCCCATTCCACCGTGATACGAATTTTATAAGTAAACTTCTGGTCCGGTGGCTCATGATTTCACCTTTAGACGTCCCATTCCGTCTAAAGACGTAATCATAATTAACTTATGATCAAGAGACTCAGGTTCCATATGTAAAATATAGGATCATAAGTACCTTTATTTTGGGTTCCACCGCATCATTTAAAGATGCAAACTTATCCAAATAATACCACATGATATTATTAAAAGCAAGCTTATATGAGTTGTTAATAAGTCGTGTTCCGTAGATATACGTACAAAATCATAAGCGAGAGAAAATACATGTTGGCGCGCGATAACGTGCGCAAGAGTACGCATCAAACAAGGAGTTCATATGTATAATATAATATAATAATATATTACAATCATAAGCATAGGCATTATATCATATAATTCCTTTTAATAAGATATATATATATATATCTATGTGCACATAACAACAAGTTCAGACATTTAATAAAATGTAGTGCGCTAGGTAATGCTTCCTAGTCTGTTTTTAAATATTCCAATATGTACGTTTGTTGTAATTCCATATTCGTTATGTGGCCAGTCAGTTGCCTAAGCAGTCAAAATAGACTAACATGTTCATAGAGATTAAACAACTACGAAAAGATAGTATGCTCAGGTAGGAAGAACACTTCATGAAATTAAGCAAGTTATAATAGTTATCAAATAGTACAGGTAACAAGCAGCGTAAAAGCTTAAAAAGACGTATCAAGTAATCACGAAGAAAGTGAAAATCTTAGTATAAGATTTTTAGAATTTATTTGGATTTTATTACGATATCCACTTGTTTTTAGGCAGTTCATTTATGTTACTGTATTTTAGTTAAACACATAGTTGTACAAGTATTAATAACTTCCATTTTAAATTTGTTATTAATAATATCGTTTAAGTAAAAGTATTTCACTTATAAGTGTGGTATTTTACTTTTGTAATCTATGTATCTTAAGTTTCATATAGCTTATATGAAAAGTTAATAAAAATAATAGTAGGTTATTAAATTCAATTCATGTCCCTGAATTTCCACAAGTTAAGGATTAGCCCTTTTTAATTACCAGTTTGATAAAGTGACGGTTATAGTCCTTTTTAAATTTTGGATTCATTCAAGTTTTTAATTCACTTAATGAAGTAAAGGACTTCAGGGTTTGCTAAATTTTCGGTTATTTACAAAACAAGTCCCTCTATATTTTACCAAATGTACACTTTCCAGTTCTTAACAACTTTAGTCCTTAGGGTTTCTAGTATTTTCGGGAGATGGTGTAAATAGTCCCTCTATTTAACATTAGGTTTTATAACTTCCAATAAGTGGCGAACTAATCCTTAGGGCTTCTAAATGTTTCGGCTAATTACATCATTAGTCCTTAGAGTCATAAAATGACGCTTTAATCTTCCAAGAATTTACAAAGTGGTCCTTAAGGTCCAATAAGTCACGAATGGCATTTATTAATCCCTACACTTTCAAATATTTGCAATATTAGTCCTTGTAATTTCTGTTTTATCACGACAAGTTTCAAGTGTTACGGTTTTTAACTCATAAGTTTTATAAACTAACGTTCTTAGTCTAAAGGTTTTTATAAGTTATATCTTTGGTATAAAAACTTTAAGTGTAAAATTACTATATGAGCTTATTAAGTGTACCAAAAGAGCTAATGGGCTTTTCCAAACCCTTGTTAAGCTTAAAGATCCATTAACATTTCTTATGAGCTAGAGATTTCTTAATGGGCCTAATTATATTTTTAGATCCATTAATGTTAGAGTTATACTACATAGGTCCATAAGAATAAATGGGCCTAATGGTCTTCCTAATGGGCCTAAACATATTTTAGTCCATTAATAATTCATGGTTTGCTAAGTGGGCTTACTAGGCATTAAACGGGCCTAATATGCTTAGTTAATGGTTCGGCTATATGGTATTGGGCCTATAGGGCCTATTCAAGTTTTGGGTTACTGTTACTTGTGCTTAACTAGTCCATTAATAATAGTTAACCATTTATCTAGGTGTGAAGTTTATGAAACCTTACACGCTTATTGGTTCTTAAGGGTTAATTCAAGATCTCCAAAGAAAATTTTAAAACATCAAATTTTAGATTTCCCCGAACATTTTATTAGATTTTTCAATATTTATAAAATCTAATTAAGTTTACTAAAGATTTCCTGAGATTGAGTAAAATAGATAGGTCTATTTAGATTTTTAGAGACTTAAAAATCTTCTTACATTTTCTAACGGGTTCTATAGATTCTGTTAGATTTCCAATATTCCCAAAGTTCTTATTTAAATCTTCATTTAAATGTTTCCATGTGTCTGTTATGTATTAGATTGTTCGTGGTTATAATGCATTGTTCGGGCCATCATACTTCAGAAGCCATTCTATAAACGTTTGAGGAGCGAGGGCACTTTAAATCGTAAACCCAACCACTCAGTCAAAACGTAATATCGAGATGGAACATCTTTAGTATAAAGCTCCCTACTAACATGGCATGTTTATTTGTTTTATTAAATATCTTGAGTATTTAATATTTCTATAATAAATATTAAATAGTTATATTACGTAAATAAGTACAAGTAAGCATCTAATACAATCAACAATTACGAATGCATTGAATAATGAATGCACACTTAAATCATATAGTTATGTATGCTCTCTATGCTATACGCTTTCTAAGTATGTCCCAAAAAAAATCCCCAAAAGATTTTTATGAAGTTATAGTCTAGTTTTAAATAAAAGAAAAATATTTTTATTCTTATTTTATTTAAAAATTAATCTGGTTCGCTATAACTAAAGCTCTGATACCATTCTCTTTAACACCCCCATAAAGAGGGTATCATAGTGGTGGATCGATGAGCAAATAGCTTACAAAGCACAGATCATAATTATATGATTTTTGAAATACAATTGATGTAAACATTGAATTGGTACAATCATTTAAATCATCGAATAACATTTGTTATGAATATCCCAGTAAAAGATAATCACCCGTCATTTTTATGCTCCTAAATGATGCTCAATCCATGCTCAAATAATCTTGCTAAATAACCTGTGCAAAACATACTAAAGGGGGTCAACATAAAGTTGGTGAATTTATACACTTTAACAGTTTATTAGTTTGGACATACATTAAGAAAAGAAGTGACAATGCACAAAGCATTCTCACTAAAATGTGAATAACATTTGTTTATTATTATTAGAAACTGAAGCTTTACCTCCATAGTCCTCAATAGATGAGGACGTAGTGTCTCACTAAGAGACACCCATTCCTGTTCCAACATGGTATACGTCTGTTGTCCCGGCCAAGGCACAGTGAGCATGACTCACCCAGACAGGGATGGTTAATCCCTAATAGATCTATTTATAACATTTGGGCAATTTACAATAATTTAACAGTTTCAATAATAAACAATCATAGACAAGTTTATACAATCCGGTTATGTCCATTATATGTTTGCATATTTTCTTTCTCAAAAGGGAAAGATTTATCAAGAGTTTATATGGGGCTGTAAACTCACCTGGGAGTAGGCAATAGTTGTTTAATATGAATATCCAAATAAAGCTCACGCCAAAGTTATGCCTAATCAAATAGTATAGTATTAATAGATAATACAAAGGACGTATATGTAATAAGTATGTTTTAATAAGTTCTTAGACATTGCATGAGTTTTATGATTCTTTATAAAACTTTTTAGGTGAACACTTAGTCATTTTAAGTGAAAAATCCAAGTTGACACTTTAAACCCATCTTAAGTCCAATAGTGGTCCACTACCCAAGTATTTGACTTAAGTCCATTTTAAATTCAGTATATTGCTCTAAAATGGTTATAAATCTTAGGTCCAATAATGGCCCAATAGCCATTATAAGTGTAAGTTGGGCTTTTATGGCCCAAGTCCACTTTGTATAGTTTTTGGGTTCTAAAACACATCACAACCACATACACTTAATATTTTACATTGGTCGGGTCTCGGGTCATCTAGTCATCAGTATAAATATATAAGTCCAAAATCCTCGACATGTGGGTCCTACCATGTCGGTTTATATAAAAATCATCACAGTTTACGTTAATGAGTTATAATCCTTTTATTATAATTTTTCCCGACATGTCCCGCTAATTTGTTCATATCTCTTGAACCGTAAATCATCTAAGTGTGTTCTTTTTACCCAAACCATTATTAACTCATGTACTATACTTATTATAAGCCTAATTACCCCAAATTTATACTTTTCATAGCTAATTAACCCATTTCTTAACTTAGAAGAGTGGCTGTTTTTGGGCAGCCAAACTCGTTTTCACCATTTTGGTCGCCATTTCCAAACCGTAAGGAACTGAAAATATCCAATTGATTCTACTTGTTCATGATTTTATCTACAACCTACAGTTTACCTTTTTCAATGGTTCTGGGTTCTTATATGAGAAAACAGTCCGTGAAGACAGTATGTTCAGATCTGACTAGTTTTTACTATTTTGGCCACCATTTCCAAACCGTAAGTAATTGGTAAACCATCCAATTGATGCTAGTTCTTCATGATTTTATCTATAACTTTTAGTTTTACATATTCATAGGTCAGTACACAAATTTTACGAGAAAACAGTCCATCAAAACAGTATGTTCAGATTTGACCTTGTTTCGTATTTTGGTCATATCTTGCTTTCTATAATTCGTCACGGGACGAGCCACCCGGAGAATTAATCACAAAACAATTATCTCTCTTAATATTTAAGTTTTCAGTATCCCAACCCCACTGATTTCGACATGCAATCTGTTTTTGCCACGGTTCTAAATGGTTATAAATCAAATCGTTAATAAGGCTTGTTTAGCTTTATTTTTAGTGTTCAAAATTTCATATACAATGTCCCAATACTCATTAATCCATTTCGTAAATATATATATATATATATATATATATATATATATATATATATATATATATATATATATATATATATATATATATATATATATATATATATATATATATATATATATATATATATATATATATATATATATATATATATATATATATATTTATATATATATATATATATATATATATATATATATATATATATATATATATATATATATATATATATATTCGGAATATACATAAGATCAAGAAAATACAAGGAATGATAAATAAGAACGAGATGTAGATCTTACGAGGCTTATCAAAGTCGTTGTACTAGTGAGCGAGCAAGTAACCATCCAAGATCTTGTCACACTTGATGCAACCACCATGCATGGATAGATCCGGGCTAGATCTACAAGTTTTACTTGATGCATGTATAGATCCGGGCAAGATCTACATGTTTTACTTGATGCATGTATAGATCCGGGGTAGATCCATACGTTTTACTTGATGCATGTATAGATCCGAGGTAGATCCATACATTTTTCTTGATGCATATGTAGATCCGGGCTAGATCTACATATTTTACTTGATGTTACCATCATGCATGTATAGATCCGCCATGGAAATAAAAGAAAATCTTGAAAGTTGATGCATGTAGGAGATCTTCATACCAATGTGTAGATCTTGAGATTTCCAAGATGGGTCTTTGATTTTTTTTTGAAGATTCAAACAAGAAAATCAAAAGTTTGATGATCATTGTGGGTTGGGGGTTCACGGCTCAAGGAAGAAAGAAAAGGGAGAAAGAGAGAGTTTTTGGGTGTGTGTGTGTTTTTTGTGAGAGACAATGAAAGAGAAGAGGGGACCTCACCCTTATATAGGGTGGGAGGAAGTGTGACATGTGTCACCTACTTAAACATTGTCCAATGAGTAGCAAGAAGGTGGGGGACATGTATCACCAACCTAGAATTTTTCCCAATGGGGGAGTGAGGTGTGTTGGTGGCTTGTCTAGTGGGCCAAAAGAGTTGTTGGGCTCCTTAAATCTCTTATTGGGCTTATTAAGCCCATTACTATCCAATGCTTAAGTAGTTGGGCTTATAAGGCCACAAATGGGCCTAAAGTGTATCTTGTATTATAACTTTCGTTATTACACGGTTCGGGTCACGTTCGAGGTTTATGAATTTTTGATTCATCTTACGAGGATTTCGTAATTGATCCAAAAATCAACTTTCCAATCAAATAGAGTATTTATATGACGTATAAATACGAAAGACGTGTTTGTTTATTTAAACGACAAGTATTTGTCATTTATCTTTTATATAACGTAAGGATCGTTTTAGTAGAAATACTTCTCATTTAATCATTCCGTAGATAAATGTTATATTAAACAATTTAATCAAATTGTTTATCAAGTATTTCTCGACAATAATTTATGTAGTTAAATTATTGAATTGTCGGTACGTGGGTTGTATGACTTTTGTCAAATTCTCAAATCCGATGATTTTTGTATGGTTCAAAGAGGGTTTTTGAAACATACTCCATTATTATTTAATGAACGAAAAATCTCGGGTTTTACACCATCCACATGCTACCTTGAGTTTCGTCCTCAAAATTTGATTACTACTACTAGGTTGAGAAATGATCTAGGATCACTGAGTAGATTTTTATTACATTATTCTCATGGTAAAATCATGGATTTTACAAACTGATCATCCCATGAGAGTTTGAGCCTTAGTTATGACCATTAGCTTGGAATTACCCAAGCAAATACTAGAGGCTCAACTCCAAGCACAAAAGCCTGGAAACATTGGAAAGGAAGACATATGACGAATGGTTAGGACTGATCTAAGCAAGGAGAAGTTAGAGGCCAGAGCAAACGGAACATTATGCTTACATGGAAGAAGTTGGTTACCATGTTACGGATACTTGAGAAGCGTGATCATGCACGAATGTCATAAGTCTAAGTACTCCATACATCCCGGATTGAAAGATGTATCAGGACGTGAAGAAGTAGTATTGGTGGCCAAACATGAAGGCAGACATTGCCACATACGTGAAGAAATGTCTGACTTGTGCCAGGGTGAAGACTGAACATCAGAGACCGTCAGGATTACTAGTCCAACTTGAGATACCCAAGTGGAAATGGGACAACATCACCATGGGTTTCATCACCAAACTTCCTACTTCGTCACACGGTTACGATACAATTTGGGTAATTGTCGACCGACTCACAAAATCCGCTCATTTTCTACCCATAAGAGAAAATGACTCTTTGAACAAGCTATCGAAACTGTACCTGAAGGAAGTTGTGACTAGACACGGTATACCAGTCTCAATTATTTGTGATCGAGACGGTAGGTTTACGTCAAACTTTTGGAAAGATTTTCAAAGAGCTTTAGGAACAAATTTGGATATGAATACCGCTTATCACCCACAGACCGATGGTCAGAATGAAAGAACAATCCAAACCTTGGAAGACATGCTGAGGGCATGTGTGATCAACTTTGGAAAAGGATGGGTCGAACATATACCGTTAGTTGAAATCTCCTACAACAATAGCTACCATGCCAGCATCAAAGCAGCACCATTTGAGGCTCTCTATGGCCGCAAGTGCAGATCACCCGTGTGCTGGGCAGAGGTAGGAGAATTTCAACTCACCAGACCCGAACTAATCCAAGAAACTACTGAGAAGATCACCCTCATCAGGCATAGAATTCAAGCTGCACAAGACCGACAGAAGAGCTATGCATATCGTAAATGGAAACCTATGGAATTTGAAGTAGGTGACCGTGTTATGCTTAAGGTATCACCTTGGAAGGGTGTTGTACGCTTTGGAAAACGTGGAAAGCTAAACACACGGTAGGTAGGACCCTTCAAAGTGATTGCCAGAATTGGTGAAGTTGCTTATCGTCTAGAGTTACCCCAGCAATTGAGCCGGTTACACTCTACCTTTCATGTTTCGAACCTAACGAAGTGCTACGCGGATGTGCCGTTAGCCATGCCGTTGGAGGGAGTTCATTTCGATGACAAACTCTAATTTATAGAATAACCCATAGAAGTCATGGAGAGAGCAGTCAAGAAACTGAAGCGCAGCCAAATTCCATTGGTTAAGATACGTTGGAACTCCAGGAGAGGTCCTGAGTTCACTTGGAACGCGAAGACTCGTTTAGAGCTCAATACCCACACCTGTTCACCTGAGCAGTAACGTCATCTTAAGCTTTGAGGACAAAGCTAAAATAACGGGATAGTGCTGTAAAACCTACAGTTTTCAGGTTTTGACTATATCATCATTGTACACGTCACCTCATGATATATATATACATACACTCCACTATACTACCTAGACTCCTAGTAACTACACAAGAACACTAGAATTGAACCAAAACCTATCCTAGACATATTGTTCTAGTCGAATAACACTTGCACCATACATACACATATTCAAAACCTTTCAAACTTACTTTTGACTTTATATAAACCTTGTACATTACCCTTATTAAGAGTTACACTATGCAAAACAACTCTTTGTCCCTTTGACCTTAAGCATGCGATGGCTAGGAGTAATATGAGGGGGAAAGTATACAACAACCATTAAACCTAGTAATAAGTATTAGGGCCATTGTAATAGTTAAATGTAATAGGTAGACTAGGAGGTATGTAGTTCCTCCTGGTCCTAGTAGTAGTAGGAGCAAGTCGTGCTCCTGGTCCTAGTCGAAGTTAAACTTTATTATTTATTTATTATTCTGTTAGGATATGCATGAGATATGTTAGGAAAGGATATGCATATCAGTTTTACACGTTTTGTTTAATGCTGTATTAGGGTTTCCTTGTAGTATAAAAGGAACCTTAGGCAGAACGGTTATGGACACCTTCACCAAACGTAGTTCTAGTGATTATTAATATTAGAAATCCTTAGAAAGGATCAAGTCTTTATAGTTATTCTGTTCTTCTTTATTATATTTGTATTCTGCATTCGTATTGTGTATAGAGTCTCTCTGTGGATTGACTTGTGATTACAGAAGTCATTCACCGTTCCTGACAGGCTGCAAGATCTACATCCAGTAGACCCAACAAGTGGTATCAGAGCCTGGGAGGGTCTCTATACAAGAAGAATCAAGTTTTCTTATTTCTGACATTATTGTTTTATCATGTCTGCCTCAACTTCTACTCAAACAGGAGAAGACAACACTCCTAAAATTGTGCAACCTCAGCAGATCGTTGCTACGGTTTCCAACACAAATGGAAAATTCCATCTTCTGAAAAAGGATGAATATGATAGCTGGGCAATGAAGATGGAATGGTGGATCACCAATACTGATCAAGATCTTTGGAAGATCATTCTGAATGGGAACAACAGAAAGCTAACTAGAAGAGACAAGAATGGTAATTACTCTTCTTGACCCTAAATCTCATGAAGAAATCATACCTATTTAGAAGGAGGTCAAAGCAAAAACGATTTTGCTTCAATCTCTTCCTGAAGATCACATGGGTGACTTCTACCATTTGGATGATGCCAGAGAGATCTGGAATGGCATAAAAGCAAGGTTTGGTGGGAATGAGGAGTCAAAGAAAATGCGAAGATCCATGCTAAGAGATGAATTCACAGAATTCAAAATCTCAGAAACTGAAGGTTTACATCAAGGGTATGACAGGTTCCAGAAGATATTGAGCCAATTGAATCAACTTCGGTCAAAGCCTGATGATGGTGATATTAATGCAAGGTTTCTTAAAGCCTTACCCTACTCATGGAATCAGGTGGTGATCTCTCTCAAAGCCAAAGGTGGGCTTGACTATCTCAACTTTGATGATCTGTTTCATAAGCTCAGAACTTTTGAACCTCATGTGAGAGGATTTTCAAGTGACTCTTTTCCCACTCCTGCTAATTCTGCCTTTGTGAGTTCTATGGCATCCAGTCCCATGTCATATGCTAGTAGCCCAAGCAATACTGTCTCCTCTCAACATACTTTTCAGCATACTTCCGCTCCTGATCCTACTGCCAAGTCTGGTAGTATGGTAGAAGTTGTTCTCTATTCTTTTGTGGCTGATGTTGATGCTCAACAACAACTTTCTTTTGATGACTTCAAACAGGTCGATAAACTTGACCTGGATGAAATGGATCTTAAATGGCAGATGGCCATGCTTACTCTTAGGGTTCACAAGTTTGAGAAGAAAGCAGGACGAAAATTCAATTACAACCCTCGGGAGCCAGCAAGATTCGACAGAAGCAAGGTTCGATGCTATAACTGCCAGCAACAAGGTCACTTTGCAAGGGAGTGCCCTAGCAAGAATGACCAGGAGAAGAGCAGGTACTCAGCCTTTAAGGTTCATGAGATAAAAGATGACAAGAAGGCATTGGTATCTGTTGACTCTATGGTCAACTGGAATGATCATCAGGCTTCTACTCTGGAATCAGCTGAGTCCTCGACTGACGTGTTAGCAATGATTGATGGGAATCTCTCTGATGCAGAAGAAGCAGACGAGTTTGCTCTTATGGGCATCTCACCTCAGGTACAACATTGTCCTCTTGGTTGTCATGATAAATACTCAGAATTGTTGTCCCAATTTAATGAAGTAAATGATCAAAATGATAAGTACTTTTTAGAGGTTCAAGCTTATAAGGCTTCGTTAAACACATTGGAACAACAAAAGAGGTGGCTACAAGATACTCAACGTGAGTATGAGGATAAAATCCGGATACTAAGCATCGATTTAGAAAACACTACTAATATGCTTAAATATACAGAAAAAGTAAGAGATGCCAGTATCAAAGAAAAACAGGAGATGGCAGAAAAATTAGATGCTACAATGTTGAGATTTGACAAATGGCAAAAGGCACCTAAAAATCTTTCAAAATTAATTGATAGTAGCATGTCTGGTAGAACTAAAAGAGGCTTAGGATTTGAAAAATATATTGATTCAGAAGATGTGTTTGATTTATCTTTTTCAAGTGTCTTTGATGCCGACAAAGAGGACGAGGGAAAACCTAGTTACAATAGGTTTAAACCAGCAGCAGAAATGCATGCTGTCCCTCCTCCTCTTACTGGAACTTTTATGCCCACTTCATGGCATAATGACTTGGATGGATCACAGATGCATGAGTCCCCAAAAAGTTCTACTAATTCTAATGACTTTGTCTCGTGTACTTTCAGTGACAAAGCCAGTGACTCTGCATCTCGTGGTTCAAGTGAAGAGTCGAGACCTACAAGTTCCAAGTTGAATGATCATGCTGCTACTGGTGCTAGGAAGTGTGAAGAAAGAGTTGCTGTTATGTCAAGTGTGTCTGTTCCTAGTTTATTGAGTCCTAGGAAGAATGTTACTCCTAGAATTGTGTGTAATAATGTTGGCAGTATGAAACAATCTCATTCTAATAAAAGGTCTTTTAAAACATGTTTTGTTTGTGGAAGTGCATTTCATTTAATTAAAGATTGTGATTTTTATGACACACATGCTTCTGTTAATCATGCTTTTCCTGCTCCTGGTCCACCAGGAGCTGCCCCATATACTTCTAGAAGACTCAATCCTAGTGCTCAATCGTTTTCTTCTTCTAGAAGGTCCTCTCCTTTAGTTTCTGATCATTGGAGAAACATTGGATTACAAACCACTAGTAATTATTTTCAAAATTTTAATCCAGTTTATCCACATAATTCGGACCACACGTATTTTGGTTTAGGATGTGTGGGAACTGTTGTTAAGCCCTCAGCAGGTTGTTCTTGGTCAAATAAGAATACCCATATGATGCATTGGCAACCAAGGAACAACGGTGGATCTCATCAATCTTCTTGGCACTCTACTAAAGATCCACAAGGCAGGCTCAAACCTGAAAAGGTTTGGGTCCCCTTAAGACACTAACTTTTGCATTTTTATTCTCTTGTTGTTGTAGGTTACTCCATACCAAGATCCTAGTCTAGGCATTGTTGATAGTGGTTGCTCCAGGAGCATGACAGGAAATAAAAGTCTTCTCTCTAACTTTGTACCATTTCATGGAGGCAAGCTCTATTTTGGTGGGGGTGAAGGCAGGATCACTGGCAAAGGAACAATTAAGACGCCAAATCTAAATTTTGAGCAGGTCTACTATGTGGAAGCACTTCAGCATTTCAACTTGATATCTGTCTCTCAGATTTGTGACAAGAAGCAGTTTGTTCTCTTCACCGATATTGATGCACTTGTGCTCTCCAAATACTTTTAGCTTCCGGATGACTCACAAGTTCTGCTCAGAATCCCTAGAAGACACAATCTCTATAGCATCAAGCTGAATGAAGTCAATCCTACTGGTCAGCTAGCATGTCTAGTTTCTAAAGCCTCAGAAGATGAAGCCACTCAATGGCACCGAAGGATGGGTCATGTGAACTTCAAGACCATTCACAAACTTTCAAATCTGAATCTGGTCTCTGGTTTACCTTCCAAGTCGTTTAGAAATGATATAAATTGTATTGCTTGCAGCAAAGGCAAACAGCACAAAGCATCCTTCAAGGCCATTACTGCTCTTAGTCTTATTACTTAACCATTGCAGCTACTACACATGGATTTATTTGGTCCTACTTCCATTAGAAGCATTGACCACAAACAATTATGTCTAGGAGTAACTGATGGATATAGCAGGTTTTCGTGGGTGTTCTTCATGGCTGCCAAGAGTGAGACCTACTCAATTCTTAGAGATTTTCTTACTCTTATTGAGAACTAGTTAACCAAGAAGGTTAAAGGTATTCGGTGCGACAATGGAACCGAGTTCAAAAATAAAGACCTCATAGTACTTTGTAATGCTAAGGGCATCAAAAGAGATTATAGTGCAGCAAGGACTCCTCAACAGAATGGTGTGGCAGAATGAAAGAACAGGACACTAATAGAAGCAGCAAGAACTATGCTTGCCGATTCCAAGCTTCCAACCATGTTCTGGACAGAAGCTGTTAATACTGCAAGTTATGTTTTGAATAGGGTTTCTATTACCAATCCTCACAAGAAGACTCCTTATGAGCTTCTCACGGGCAAAGTTCCTAATATTGCTCATTTGAAGCCTTTTGGGTGTCCAATCACCATTCTGAATACTAGTGACTATTTGGGGAAGTTTGATGGCAAGGAAGATGAAGGATACATTGTGGGATATTCAGCTCACTCTCGGGCCTATCGTGTCTACAATCTTCAAGCCAAGCAGATCATTGAAACTATAAATCTCAGGTATTTTGAAGAGAAGTCCAACATCCAAGGCAAGGGTCCTGAATGGTATTTTGATCTTGATTATCTTAGTGATTCGTTAGGATATTTTCGTTTCAAAACTAACCATGATGCAGGACCACAAGTGTTTGCAACTTCTAGTACTGGGGTTCCTTCTAGTCTTTCTGATTCAGATGACGAGGATGACATTTTTGTGGTTCCATCCTACTCCACCACAGTCTCTCCTACTCCTCCTAGTGATGCAACTCCATTGGATGTACTGGATTCCCAAGTAGCTCTTGACTCTCTACTCAAACAACAACAAGAAGCTACTACAGCAGTTGCTCAAGGTGGTTTTGAGTTTCCCTTGGATAAGCCTACTGACGATGCTGCTCCTGGTACCCCAGCTTCTGCTCCTAGTGCTAGCTTATCACCTACTGGTACTCCAGCTAGTGAGTCTGCTTCCAATACTCGTTTCTCCAGTCCTTCTGATTTGGGGAACCATCAAAAGAAGTCTTCTACCAAGCTGGATGATATTCATAAACAACCAGTAGATGGGATTTTCAACACTGCTTCATATGATGCTGACTTTGTTAGTGATCTCAATAACTTGGCACCAGAAGTGGAGATCTCTTCCAATCCAGACTTGCAATCACACAAAGATCATCCTACCACTCAAATCATTGGAGATCCTGGTTCTACTGTCAAGACACGCAGAATGCAGAAGAAGGCCTCGTCTGATCATCATGCTCTTGTGAGCTATATTGAAGATCAAAAGCGTAATAATCATACGGACTTTCAACACTGTTTGTTTGCTTGTTTTCTTTCACAGGTGGAACCTAGGTCAGTTTCTCATGCTCTTGAGGATCAAAGTTGGGTGGAGGCTATGCCAGAGGAAATGCAGCAATTCTTGTTTCAGAATGTTTGGGTTCTGGTTGACTTACCAGATGGAAAGACAGCAATCAATACCAAATGGATTCTCAAGAACAAGAAGGATGCACGGGGAATTGTCGTAAGGAATAAAGCTAGGCTTGTCGCACAAGGCCACACTCAAATTGAGGGCATTGACTACACTGAAGTTTTTGCTCCGGTTGCACGGATTGAGGCCATTCGTCTATTTTTGGCTTTTGCTTCTTATGTGGGCTTTATGGTGTTTCAGATGGATGTCAAGAGTTTTCTCTATGGCAAAATTGATGAGGAGGTGTATGTCACTCAACCTAAGGGCTTTGTAGATCCACTTAATCCAAAGAAAGTTTACAAGGTGGTCAAGGCTCTTTATGGATTGCATCAGGCTCCTAGAGCTTGGTATGAGCGTCTTTCAACTTTCTTGTTAAAAATGGCTATAGAAGGGGTACTATTGACAAAACACTATTTCTTAGAAGGAATACCAAGGACATTATTCTTGTTCAGGTTTATGTGGACGACATTATCTTTGGTTCTACTAGGAAGGAATGGTGTGATGAGTTTGAACACTTGATGAAAGGCGAATTTCAGATGAGTGCGATGGGAGAGCTTTCTTTCTTCCTTGGTCTTCAAGTCAAGCAACAATCGGATGGGATTTTCATCAGTCAAGATAAATATGTTCATGAGATTCTTCAGAAGTTTGACATGGATCCTCTTAGACCAGCAGCAACTCCTTATGAAGTTGCTAAAGTCAAACTTAAGAATGAGCCAGACCCCCCAGTCAATGTTCACATGTACAGGTCTATGAATGGCTCCCTCATGTATTTGACTGCATCACGTCCGGATATCATGTTTGTAGTAAGTGCTTGTTCTAGACACCAGGTGACTCCAACGGTTTCGAACTTAAATGCAGTGAAGAAGATTTTCAAGTATATCAAGGCTCAACCTAAACTGGGCTTATGGTATCCTAGAGAATCACCTTTTGTTCTAGAAGCATATAGTGATAGTGACTATGCAGGTGCTAATAATGACAGGAAGTCTACTACTGGTGGTTGTCAATTTTTGGGTCGTCGACTTATTTCATGGCAATGCAAGAAACAGACAATCGTAGCTACTTCTTCAATAGAAGTTGAATACGTTGCTGCTGCTAGTTGTTGTGGACAGGTTTTGTGGATCCAAAATCAGATGTTGGATTATGGTTTCAATTTTATGAACACCAAAATTTTTATTGACAATCAAAGCACTATCTGCATTGTGAAGAATCCTGTTTTTCATCAGCGAACAAAGCATATTGAAATTCGGCATCATTTTATACGGGATGCCAATGAGAAGAAGCTAATACAGGTTCTTAAAGTTCATACGGATGATAATGTTGCTGATCTGCTGACTAAAGCATTTGATGGTCCTCGCTTCAACCACTTGGTGGTTCACATTGGGATGGTCAATCCTTGAGGTCTAGGATTGAGGGGAGGCTAAGCCTAAGGGGAGGCTTTGTGTACATATTATTAGGACAGACTAACGTATTGGTAGATTTTAACAACATATTCCGTTGGTTCTTGTGGTGTGTGTTACTCCTGGTGGAGGATTTTGCTCACTTCTGGTGGTTATGGTCTTACATGACTGGCTTCTGGTCCTCGTTGGTCAGCTTCTAGTCATCATTGGTTAGCTACTGATGGTTCAAAACTCTTCTTTGTCAAGTGGTGATTGGCTTTTGGTACTGGTCTGGGACACTGTTCATTCTTCTTGTCCTTTGTTGACCACATTTTGCTTCTGGTCTGACCATTGTGTGCTTTGACTTCTAGTCAACGCTTCCAATTCTGGTGTTTACATTTTTACTTAACTTTGGTAAATTGGAATTTGGGGATTATGTTAAAAGGGGCAAGTGGTTACTATGCAATTATGTCTAATTTGAAAGGGCAACCCCCCATTAATAGGGGTCAATGAACAGTTACTACTTTTCTTATTAATGGTCAACTTAACCCCCTTGACTCAATTATTCCATTCATCACACACACAAAACCGATCCTACTCTCTCAACCCTAACCAAAATCCTTCTTCCATCAATTACTCAAGATCCATGGCTGCCCTAGTTTACCAACCTGCTCACAACAAAGTTGCCTATCTGGGTGATGGTCCACATCATGAACATTTTGCTGACATTCTGGAATTCATTGAAGCTTCCAACCTAAGGTATGCGTTTACTGTATGTCCCACTATTTATGATAGTGTTATTCGTCAATTTTGGGCATCTGCTAGTCTTGTGGTTGTGGATGGTCGTCCACGTGAACTCCATGCTATCATAGATGGACGTTCATATGTGGTGTCTGAGGCTTCTATTCGATCTTCCCTTCATCTTCAAGATGCGGGTGGTGTTGAGTCCATCCCCAATTTGGAGGTATTGGAGGGGATGTCTGCTATAGGGTACAATCATGGGGGGAAGTTTAACTTCCAGAAAAATAGGTTTTCCCCCCAATGGAAGCTTCTGGTGCATTTTCTAATTCATTGTATGAGTCCCAAGTCTAGGAGTTGGGATGCTTTCCCTACTCCCTTGGCTACTGGTCTTATTTGCTTAGCCCATGGTAGAGTTTTTAATTTCTCTCATTATCTGTTTGAGGGGATGGTTAGTAATCTATCTAATGCTGGTTCTAGAAAAAAGTTTCTTATGTATCCTAGGTTTTTACAACAAATATTGGTTTGCATTCCTCGTGATAGGACTGAACATGTGCCGTCTAATCTTACTGCAAAAGTGTATTATAATATGGTCCATGGGTTTACCAGGGAATGGAGGCCCCTTACTGAGGCCATGTTGGGGCTGGCTCAGGGTTCTATGGATGAGGAGGAGGAGGCTCCTGAGTTTGTTGTGATTGATGATGACCCTATGGAGGAGGAGGCTCCTACTGGTGGTGCTTCTCATGTGGTTGAGGAGGAGCTGGTTGAGGAGGTGGTGGTTGAAAAACCATCCCCTTCCCAGGCTGGTCCTTCTTCGGTACCACAAAAGTCTCCATTTGTGGAGACTCCACCTCCTAGTCCTGCTCCACATTCTGCTGATAAACCTTTTGGTGCTAGTACTCCTACTGTTGACCCATCTGTTGCTTCGGGCTCCAATGACGCCTTCCCTGACCCGAGTTCTCTTGGTGGGCAGGCGGAGGAGCCTACTACACTTATGTCGTTACTTGATCTTATGCGCAGGTATCATGAGCGGATTATTTCATTGGAAGATGATTTGAATCAACACCGGAAACTTACTCGGGAATTTGTTCTTCCTCTGGCTGATCGCATCAAAGCTTTGGAGACTCAGCAAAGACGCCGAAAGAAGCATGTGATCCATTCTGATTCTGATGACGAGGGTACGGAGCGTGTTGAGGATGGTTTGACATTGTTGGCAAAGGCTGCCTTTGCTGATAAAGTGTATGATGATTTGCCGGTTCATCCGACATCCTCCAGTGTTCCTTCTCCTGCTGCTATTCCCACTCCTATGGATGGTGATTCTGGTCCTGCTGCTGGTTCCAATGCTGGTCCATCCCAGGATTCAAAGGGGAAGGCCCCAATGACTGATGCTCCCTCACCACCTCGCAAACGTACCCGCAGACAGCTTGAGGAGGATAGGCTAGGTGAGGAGGCTGCTCAACGGATCCAAGCCGAGATTGATGAAGCTGATAGGGCTGCAGAAGAGGCGCTTCAACAGCGGAGGCGTGAACAAGTTCAGCACGATTCCATGCATTGGAGTGATAGTGATTGGATGCAGGTATTGACCATTCTTACCAGGGATTATGACGATGTGGATGAGCATAACTGTATTCCAAGAGCCATGGTGTTGATGCGCAAGCAACAATTGGCCCTTGCTGCACAGCTTCGTGAGAAGAGAAAGAACAGACCTTTATCAAGAACTGAGGAGCGCAAGCAGATGTAGCGATATGTGAAGTATCAGTCCGCCGATTATTTTCAAGCTCTTTGGAAGTGGGACAGGGTTCGGGCTTTATCTTTTGATGAGCTCAAGGCACTTTATGAGCGTATGGTTAAGCGTCAGAGTCAACCAATTCCGGAACGATTTATCTACCGTCCTCGTGTGGTGACCTCTTCTTCGCCTGCTGTTACTACTGGTCCTTCATCTGATCCTACTCCTAGTTCTGCTGCTAGTCCATCGGTTTTTGTTGCTACTTCAGTTGGTACCACCACTTCTCCTTTGGTTGCTCCTTTGGGTTCTTCTTCAGGTCCTGCTACCACCACTCCACAGGCTACCACCACCACCTTTGCTACCACAACAACTACCACTGCTACACCTGATATGCCATCTCCATCACCACCGGTTCCTGGAACTCAACCTATTCCTACTTCTAGTGCAGCTCCTATTGATCCCTTGGGTGGGCAAACTAATGAGTCTACTTCTCCTGCTCCCACTGCTGCTGCTGAGGTAAAGGTAAAGGTTGAACCCACACCTCGATGTTCGCTTCGCCAGAAATCAGCTCGACGTGTTAGACGTGGCAAGACGGTCCCTTATGAGAAGCGTGATCCTGAAAATTTGATTGATGCCGCTTCTGACAGTGATTCTGATTTGCCTTTGGGAAATGGAAATATTACTGGTTGGACGGTTGAGCGTTCCACAACTCTTCCTGGTATGGTATCCCATAGGATTACTCTTAGTGATGGGTCTATAAGGTTAGCTTCGGGTTTGCAGGGTGTGTTGTCTTGGGCTGATCGTCACGATCTTATGGCTTTATATGGGTTTGTGGATTCTGGCATGCCTTTTGATCCCATGGCTGTGTCTTCCTGGCCTGGTTTGCGTATATGGGCTGATCTTAAGCTGATGCTGGATGCACCTCCTCATGCTCCTGTTTCTGGTATATGGAAGGATCAGATGCAATGGGTGATTCAGCGATGGAAGTTATATGCGGGATGTGGTGTGCATATGTAGGAATTGGAATCTGGTCATATGGTTTTCATGCTCACAGATGTGGATTATCCTTTGACGATTTCTTCGATGGAGGCTATGTTGGCTAGTCACTTGCAAATTTCCAATGCTCCATCAGGGAATGAGTCCTCTATGGCCACGGCATTGGTGGAAGGCATCCAGGCACGTTTGAAGGCTGATAAGAAGGCTGCTTCTGGTTTGTGATTTGGTTGGGTTGTAAGTGTTTCTGTTTTGTATTTTTTTCTTCATTTGTTCTTATTATCATTCTTTTCACCAATATGTAAAGTGATTGGTGAATTTCATTCTTTGTAGTTAAAAAAAATAATTAAAAAAAACAACTTTTTATATAATATCTGCTTATACTTTTAACACATCTTGGAGTTTATACTTGTGAATATGATACCATTTGCTGCTTCACATTATGGGTTCTGGTTACTGAATTGTTCTTGTGCTGGTTACTGGTTTCACTTGGTGTTGGACTTGGTCCTCACAATAAATGGTCCTCAACTCACCATGTCTAATCGACAAGAAAGAGTTGATTCACCTTGAGGGTACGGCTCCTGGTGCGATTCTCAAATCCGTTGATGGTTGCCAGGTTCCCAAAACTGGATGGTTTTCACTTGCCATAGTCCTAGACTGAAAAGTGGCTAATCCAAGGGGTACGGCTCTTGGTAAAGATTTTATCAAATCCGTTGATAGTTGTAATAGCTTGCTTAAAGCTATAGGGTTTTCAACTCACCGATGCTTCATTGCTGAGAGTTGGCGAGTCCAGAGGGGTACGGCTTCAGGTAAAGACATATCAAATCCGTTGACGGCTGTGATGGTTTGCCTAAAATTATCAGGGTACTCACACTCACCATTGATTCACGTTCTAAGATTTGGGATGGGTTCTAGTCTCCCAGGGTGATGCTTATTCCACCAGAAAGACTGGCTAGCCCAAGAGCGAGCAACTACTTGGTAAAGGCTCATCAAATCTGCTCATGTTGCTGAAAAGATTCAACACGATGCTGATTTGTTCCAAGCTTTGAAGAAGCTTCTAGTGTTTCATGTTGCGGCGGTTTTTCTGATTCTTATCTTGCTGATGCTGCTATTGGTTTTGCTGATTCAATCCTCGGGCTTTCTTTGCACGTTTTCCAGGAAACTTGAACTCAACAAGTCAAATTCAAGTTTAGGGGAGGATTGTTAGGACCATTGTAATAGTTAAATGTAATAGGTAGACTAGGAGGTATGTAGTTCCTCCTGGTCCTAGTAGTAGTAGGAGCAAGTCGTGCTCCTGGTCCTATTCGAAGTCAAACTTTATTATTTATTTATTATTCTGTTAGGATATGCATGAGATATGTTAGGAAAGGATATGCATATCAGTTTTACAGGTTTTGTTTAATGCTGTATTAGGGTTTCCTTGTAGTATAAAAGGAACCTTAGGCAGAAGGGTTATGGACACCTTCACCAAATGTAGTTCTAGTGATTATTAATATTAGAAATCCTTAGAAAGGATCAAGTCTTTATAGTTATTCTGTTCTTCTTTATTATATTTGTATTCTGCATTCGTATTGTGTATAGAGTCTCTCTGTGGATTGACTTGTGATTACAGAAGTCATTCACCGTTCCTGACAGGCTGCAAGATCTACATCAAGTAGACCCAACAATAAGTGTGAAAACACTTATCCTTTTACCACTTATTTCCAATAATAACAAGACCAAAACGTGTATTTTATGTCGTAAAAGTCGGAATTATGCGTGGTTTGTGTTTTTATTGTGTTTTAGGACCAAAAGACGAAAATGGAAGAAAACACGGGCTTTCACGGGCTTTCACGGGCTTTTATCGAAGAAAACGAGAAAAGACGAAGTCAAAAGATCAAGAGTGAAAAACGGAAGTCCAAGGTCTATTCTGAAGATTTATCGAAGAAAAAGTCTAAAGACGGAAGTTTAATGAAGTCGAAGAACTCAAGTCTAATTATAGAAGAAAAATAAAATGTTGGGTCAAAAAGTTGATGTGGCAGAAACTCAAAAACGAAGAAAACATGAAGTTATTGTCCAAGCGTTGTCAAGAGCAATTTAGGCGTTGACAAGAACAAATCCAGAGTTGTTGGCTCAAGAGTTGTCGTGTGCAATTCAAGAGTTGTTACATGCAATTCAAGAGTTGACAGAATTGTAGACAAGAAGCTTATGGAAGCTTCTATTTAGGTATATATGCAGGAGATATTCTGTATATAGTTATTTAAATAGAAGATTCACATGTTTATTCATTCTTATCTCTTGTAAACCCTAATCCTTACACTATAAAAGGATTCAAGGGTCTTAGGTTTTATTCATATAATTCATTCACAATGTAAACCTAAACGTGTGTGTGCACTAGACGTGGGATTCAATGTATACACGTCTAGTGGATGTTTGTTATTAATATAATGGACATCCCTATTGTTTTAATTCATGTTATTCGTGCCTAAACACCTTGTTAATGTGTCGTGTTCTAATTCCGCTTTGATTGTATAATCATATGAACATGATGCATTCCTAGTAGCTTCAAAGATCCGGAAACCAAGGTTTCCACAATTGGTATCAGAGCCTCGTGGCTCGTGATGCTAGGACCAACAAGGTGTTCGTGTGTGGTGAAGAAAAGAAAATTCCGTCTAGGGTTTTTCTGGACGTTTTTGTGTGCGCAACAGTATTCAGAAGGTCATAACTTTTGATTGAACCGTTGGATCGTCACGAAATTTTATATGTGTGTTCTTTATACATATATCTAAACATACACCGAAGGGATTGTCCTGTTTTATCCCCAGTCAAAAGTTATTAGGCGTCAAAGTCAGCAGGGAGTGGATGCAGTTTTCTGTAAACAGCCATGTTCAAAACACGTTTTCTCTTTCGTTAACTGTTGGATCTTCGTAATTTTTGGACTGTAGATTCTTGGCACTTGTGTCTAGAATCTCACCGAAGGGATCTTCGATCTGAGCCCTAAGGAAGAAGTTATTCAAGGTCTAAGTTCACTGTTTAAAGGTACTAATGTTTTTGCTTTTACATGAAATCATGAACTAGGGTTTCTCAAACCCTAGATCGACACAAAAAGCAAAGTATTAGGTTGTTTATGGCTGTTAGAATGTTATTTTTGCTATCAAATATATGATCAAGAAGTAAATTAGGGTTTATCATAAAACCCTAAATTCATGAAGTAACGATATACAGTATGGTTTTTTATGTGGTCCTGAATACGAGTGGAGAAGCAGAACTATTGGACGAGAGATTAGAGTTTCTCGTTTCTTTATTACTGGTCCCAAAGATATTGGTTGTAGCAACTAATGTTAAAAGTAATATTTGTGGACCAATAAGCCATCACGTGAAGGTTAACGCAAAGGAGAAAACCCTAATATTCGTTATCTAAGTTTTGAATCCTCTACATGCTCGTCCATGATTACTCACATGGGGCTAAATCTAAATACAAGTCATTCGATTCTCATTGGTGGAACAACCTGTGTTCACACGATTGTCTGCATGAGAAAAGATAGATAAGATACGTGAGTTATTCTAAGGTTTATTATGGTACGTGAATCAAGGATCAGAATTAATGGACCATCAATGTTCGTATTTTTCTGCTATAAGAAAAGACCAAAAGATAAAGGAAGGTATATTCTACATGCTATATTTGACGTGGGATATGTTTAAGAGTAAGATATTCGCTTACTGATTTTTAGGGTTTCAAGATATCTTCCATATTTTTGATCGTCTAATTATCAGGGAGTTATATTTTGATTTATCTTTTGTAAATTGCGATGGTTACATGGGCTGAGTTATATGGGTTTAAGACATACAAGGATAACAAATACTTTTAAGTCGATGTTATATCATATTTTTAGCCACTGACAAAGCCCAAGACGTTGACAGTCGTAGTTTAGACGCTGACGTGAATGAAATTGACGCTGACAAGAAATGGTTTGACGCTGATGGAATAAGTCAACGCTGACAGCGTTGACAGTGTTGTCCGAGATATGGTTGTTCAAACGCTGATACGTGTTGTCCGATATCGGAAAATACATCTGGTAAAGATATTGGACAGAAGAGGATATTGGACAACACAAGGAAGGCTGCTGTTGAGAAAATTGGTACGTTTTGAGCACACAAAAAGGAGTTGTTTACACACGAAGGTACATGGAATCTCCGTTTTAATCTAGAATATCATGTTGATATTTATGGCTCGGATATTTTTCAAAGGAATTAATGATCTTAAAGCGAGTTAACAACTATTTGTGGGAATTTGATGGGTATTTTAAACTATGTAATTAGGATGGCCTTGAGAGTGGCTTTTACATATGGTATGAAGATGTTATTCCATTAAATTCTTCATGAAGAGGTGTTGGCTTAAGGGGAAGAATTCTTATGGTAAGTTTGATGATTGAAGAAGATTTTCGCGAGTTTGTGTTCTATCATATCTTAAAGTCATACACTGGTGACTTTAAAGGTAACTTGTTCGTGCTTTACATGGTTGGTGATGAAGGCTTGTCATAACACTTGAAGGAGTTACATTATCGTGCTCAGTGTCTCACAAAGGATGAGAATATTGACAAGGGATTGAGGTCTACTTATATTTAGTCATTGGTATAAGTTTTTCATCACATGGATAGTACAAGACATGGAACACAAGGTTGGGTTATTCTACTTCTACATCAAAAATATTATATTAATTGTTCTTCAAGATCATTATATAGAGCTACATTTGGAGAATCTTCAAAGATTGCATACATTGTTTACTTCCTTGTTGATGTGACAAAAAGGGGAAGAAATACGTGCTACACTTGAGGGGAAGCAATTTGAAGATCATGTACAACTTACAATAGATACACATAGAGTTTTGCCACTATCAACTAGGGGAAGATTGTTGGGTCAAAAAGTTGATGTGGCAGAAACTCAAAATCAAAGAAAACATGAAGACATTTGTTCAAGCGTTGTCAAGAGTAAATCAGACGTTGACAAGAGTAACTTAAGCGTTGACAGAAGTCAAACACAGTCAACAAAGTCAAACGCTGATGGATGTTGAAGATTTGATGGAGAATCCTATTTGGGGAATATATTGAGTATATTATATATATGATATACACAATATATAGTTTATCTAAATAGAATATTTAGATGTTTATTTGATTTTATCTCTTGTAGATTCTGTTCCTTCCACTATAAAAGGAACAAGAGTCTTAGGTTTTATTCATATAACTTTCATATACAATGTAAACCTAAAGTGTGTGTCGACTAGGTGTGGGATTCAATGTACACACACCTAGTGATTGTTGATTATCAATTTAATTAGCAATCCAATTGTGTTTTAATTCATGTGTTATTGTGCCTAAACACCTTGTTAATGTATCATGTTCTAATTCCGCTTTGATTGTATAATCATATGAACATGGTGCATTCCTAGTTGCTTAAAAACGAAGAAAACATGAAGTTATTGTCCAAGCGTTGTCAAGAGCAATTTAGGAGTTGACAAGAACAAATCCAGAGTTGTTGGCTCAAGAGTTGTCGTGTGCAATTCAAGAGTTGTTACATGCAATTCAAGAGTTGACAGAATTGTAGACAAGAAGCTTATAGAAGCTTCTATTTAGATATATATGCAGGAGATATTCTGTATATAGTTATTTAAATAGAAGATTCACATGTTTATTCATTCTTATCTCTTGTAAACCCTAATCCTTACACTATAAAAGGATTCAAGGGTCTTAGGTTTTATTCATATAATTCATTCACAATGTAAACCTAAACGTGTGTGTGCACTAGACGTGGGATTCAATGTATACACGTCTAGTGGATGTTTGTTATTAATATAATGGACATCCCTATTGTTTTAATTCATGTTATTCGTGCCTAAACACCTTGTTAATGTGTCGTGTTCTAATTCCGCTTTGATTGTATAATCATATGAACATGATGCATTCCTAGTAGCTTCAAAGATCCGGAAACCAAGGTTTCCACATAAAAGACGAGTTCAAATCCCGAGACGACGTCGAGAAAGACAAAGGATTTAATCGAGTCGAGTCGAGAAGAAAGAAAGAGGAAGCAACACATGCTCTCCCCCATTGCCTATAAATACCCTCCTAAACACATTAGGAGGGGGTTAGCTAGTTTTCATTTTTCATTTTTCCTTTCTAGTTTTTAGAGAGAGAAAGTTTCAAACTTTCTCTCACTAAGTTTCTTCTTTTCTTTATTTTTATCTTTCAAGTTTATGCTTTTAATCATCCTTGTATTGGGATTTCATTAATCACAAGTTCAAGTTAAGCTTTTTGTTCTTTAATCTCTTTCTACATTTCTTGATTTTGGTTTACATTTGATCCGAAATATTTATGATGCATGATTGATTTTGATGTTTAAGTGATTAAAAAGTTCATCTTTTTATTCCTACATAAGCTCCTATACGTATAAGCTATAGGCTCTTTGTGCTTATTGGCTTATTTGTATGTTTATCTTGTTCACTTTTAAGCTTTCCTAAAAGTTTTAACGTTTTAAAGTGCGGATTATTAAGTTCACGTGCTTAGTATTCCAAAAGGGTTCGAACTTGTGCTTATTTATCCTTGTCTAAAAGTTGGTAAGTGCTTATTGGATTAACTGCTTATTCGTTTAAGCTTAGTTACTTTTCGGACGCCATTACAATCTTAGAAGGGTTTTACTTGGTTACGATCCTTGGCTGCGATCGTATTGAGTGCGATCTACACTTCTTTCCCTGGCTACGATCCTTGAGTTCGATCGCATAGATTGCAATCATTGTGTTACGATCACAGACCACGATCAGAGACCACGATCCACTTGTTGCGATCGTGGTTGCGATCTGTGAGTGCGATCACTCTTTCCCATCGCATTGAGTGCGATCTGACCCCAGGCTACGATCGTGAGTGCGATCGGTGGTCACGATCGTATTGCGATCTAAGTACGATCGCATTGTGATCTGATTTTGGCTTTTGATTTATTTTTATTAGTTTTTAACTTTCCCGCCATTTTAACTTAGAATTATTTTAAACAAGTTTTATCTTAGTTTATTTTTACCAAGTTTTCAAGTTTTTAATCATTTACGTTTTAATTTCCAAAAATTGCACGCTTCCTGAAATCTCCATTTTTAGCAAGTGTTTTTCTAGTAATTTTTAGTTTAATTTTTCAAAGCTTTAATTTAGTTTTTCTAGATTTGGTTTTAGATTATTTTAATTGCGTTTTTCACTTAAGCTTTCTAATAGAATAGAAAATCAACTCCCCCTTTTAGTGACCAGTACCGACTATTCCACCATTAACCGTGATCAATTCGATTGGATACCGAGAACGATATCGAGTACAAATGCTATAGCTCATGCTAAGAAAAAAGTCATGTATTAAATGGCGCCGCTGCCGGCTCTTTTCGTAAAGATTAACGGTTTTTAGTGAGAAATTGGATTTTGGGATCCATTCTTTTAGGAACGTTATTTTCAAGCACAAAAATTTTCAAAAATACAAAAAAAATACAAAATTTTCAAAAATCCAAAAACAATAAAAAAGATAAAAAATCAAAAATATTTTATTTCCTTTTAGTGTATGCGTACTTGATCTACGTCTTATCCTGAGCCCGAGACTCTTAGAAACATAGATTTGGCCGGTGTGCATAACAATAACAACAACCCACCCCACCCCAATTTGAATAACAATAACAACAACAAAAATGTTCCCCCACCCGACCTACGAACAATGGAGGAACTTTGTCAGCCAACAATGAACGGACACGGAGGACCGATTGCGCTGATGCAAATCACGGCTCCTGAATTTTCATTAAAGCATCACATGATCCAGCAAGTTCAAAACGCTTGCCCGTTTCGCGGATTACCGGATGATGATACCAACAAACATCTCGACAAGTTCATTACCGTCACTCAAAGCATGAAACTACCCGGTGCTTCCATGGATTTTCTTCGCCTTCACCTCTTTCCACACACTTTATCCCACCATGCCAAAAAATGGTTTGATCGTCTTCCCAAAAATTCAATTCAAACATGGAATGACATGACTCAAAAATTTTTGTTGCGCTACTTTCCACCATCCATGGTCACTAGTCTTCGCAACCAAATTAGTGGATTCACACAAGAACCTGATGAGTCGCTTTTCGATGCTTGGGAATGCTATAATGTCTTGATCGACCGTTGTCTAAACCATAACATGCTCCCTGTTACTTTGATTGATACTTTGTATAATGGTCTAACTTTTCGTGATCGTGATACGATTAATGCTGCCGCCGGTGGTACATTCATGAAGAGAAGACCTGAGGAGTTTAGAGAGCTGATAATGAACATGACCACTCACCACAAAAATTGGGATTCATCTGCATCTTCAAGGAATAACCAGAGGGCCAATGTTTCTTCTACATCATCTAACTCAGAGATAACCGAACTTACTCGCCAAATAGCTGAGATGAACAAAAACTTCTTCACCATGGCTACAAACCAATTTCAACAAGCTAAAGCTATAGCAACTTCTGGTGAGATTTGCGGGGGTTCTCATTCATACACCGATTGTCCTTCTATTCTTGAAAATCTGGAAAATGTGTATGCCGCTAACGGTAACTTTTCTACAGGAGGCTACCAAGCACGTCCCCAAGGAGACCGTAACTTGCTAAGTTATCGTTCCAACAACTATCTATCTCCACCCGGTTTTTCTCCTCAAAACCAAAACCAAAACAGTTTCAACCGCAACAATGAAAGCCAACCTCGAGCTACCAATCAATATCAATCCCAAAGAAACCCATATCCACCTCAAGGAAATAATTCAGCTTACCAAGCCCCACCTCTCAATCAACCCACGACATTGAACCAAGACCTCGAAGCTTACATGAGGACTAATAGAGATATGGTGACGAATCTTCAAAGCCAATTCATTAACTTGAAGGGTGACATGGCAAAACAAGGGAACGATATTCGAGCCGAGCTAAGGAATGACATAGCGAAACAAGGGAATGCTCTTCAAGACGACATGAGAAACTCTATGAGAAATCAAACGAATAACTTAAGGGATATGATGGCTAGTTTTTTCCCAAGTAATCAAGCCTCTGGTTCGGGTTCACTTCCGAGTAATACCGTTGCTAATCCAAGAGGGGAGATGAAAGCAATCACCACCTGAAGTGGCAAAGGTTTAAAGGAACCCGAGATTCCTACACCTACACCGGTGATTGTGACAAAGGAAAACGAGTCCCCTTCTCCAATTCCACCACCTTCTACTTCCACCCCTCCACCACCCAAGGATGTGAGTGAGAATTCCATTCCAAAGCCTTCATCTCAACCCAATATACCTTATCCCTCAAGGTTGAGGAAAGAGAAGTTGAAGAACAAGAATCATATCCAGGTTTCTAACTTTCTTAAAATGTTTAAACAACTGAATTTCAATATCTCCTTTGCCGAGGCTCTCGCTCACATGCCGAAATATGCTAAAATGTTTAAAGATCTTCTCAGTGATAAGGAGAAACTCCTTGATACCGCTTAGACCCAACTTAATGAGAATTGCTCTGCAGTCCTCTTAAGGAAATTACCAACAAAACTTGGTGATCCGGGTCGTTCCTTGATTCCTTGCAACTTCCCCGGGGTAGAGAATTGTATGGCCCTAGCCGATCTAGGTGCTAGTATCAACTTAATGCCTCTAAGCGTTTGGAAACAATTGTCTCTACCCGAGCTAGTCCCCACACGAATGACATTAGAATTAGCTAACTGTACGGTTGCTTATCCGGTGGGGATAGCCGAAGACGTCTTCGTTGGTGTCGACAAATTCACCTTTCCGGCGGATTTTGTTGTCGTAGACTACGAGATGGATCGCCATGTTCCATTAATCGTCGGACGTCCATTCTTGAGGACCGGTCGCACTCTCATTGATGTAGCCGCGGGCGAATTAATTATGAGAGTTGGTGACGATAAAATCGTCTTCAACATGGGTAAACTTTCTAAGCAGCCTTCTGAAAATGCGAGCGTTAATTTAATTGACGTTCTTGATGAGGCTTGTGAAGAACATTTCAAAGACGCTTGTAAAAGTGGTTCTTCTTCTCTACCCATTGTTGAGACCGTTGCCTCTATTTCTCCATCACTAACTCCATTTGGAGAAAGTGATTTCCTTTTCAAAGAATTTGAAGCAACTTTGGGAGATGTGGACTTACAATATGATGATTCTCCCACCGATTGGGATGAAGACATTCGTACCATTGAGAAACTTCTCAATGAGGACCATATAACTCCACCATCTCCTAAGGATATCTCTATCGATGATCTGAATTTGACTACGCCTTCCATCGAAAATCTTCCGGATTTAGAGCTTAAGGAGCTACCGTCTCATCTCGAGTACGTTTTCCTTGAAGACAACAAGAAGTCACCCGTCATCATCGCAAAGGACTTGAAAGAAGAAGAAAAATCTCGACTTATCGTCGTGCTGAAGAATCATAAGAAAGCGATTGCTTGGAAAATCTCCGATATTCGTGGAATTGATCTTCACTTTTGCACACATAAAATTCTCATGGAGGACGACTTTAAACCCACTATTCAAAACCAAAGAAGGGTGAATCCCAAGATCCATGACGTTATCAAAAAAAGAGGTTATCAAACTTCTTGATGTGGGAATGATCTACTCTATCTCGGATTCACCATGGGTTAGTCCGGTCTATTGTGTGCCTAAGAAAGGCGGAATCACCGTTGTGCCTAATGAAAACAACGAGTTGATTCCTACTCGTCTCGTTACAGGGTGGAGAGTTTGTATAGACTATCGCAAACTCAATGATGCTACGAGAAAGGATCATTTTCCCCTTCATTTTATGGACCAAATTCTTGAACGTCTAGCGGGTAATGACTATTAATGCTTCTTAGACGATTTCTCCAGGCATTTTCAAATTCCCATCGATCCTAAAGAGCAAGAGAAAACCACATTCACTTGTCCTTATGGAACATTTTCTTACAAACGAATTCCTTTAGGCTTATGCAATGCTCCTGGAACATTCCAAAGGTGTATGATGGCTATCTTCCATGACATGGTTGAAGAGACCATGGAAGTCTTCATGGATGATTTCTCGGTCTACGGTGATTCTTTCTCTCGTTGCCTTGCCAATTTGGAACGCATGCTTAAGCAGTGTGAAGACACTCGCCTTGTTCTAAATTGGGAAAAATGCAATTTCATGTTAAAAGAAGGCATTGTGCTTGGACATAAAATCTCGAAAGTCGGTCTTGAAGTGGACTGTGCTAAAGTGGATGTCATAGCCAAATTACCTCCACCCTCAACCGTGAAGGGTGTGAGAAGTTTCCTTGGTCATGCGGGCTTCTATCGTCGATTCATTCAAGATTTTTCTAAAATCGCTCGCCCGATGACCCACCTCTTGGAAAAAGATACTCCTTTTATCTTTTCTAAAGAGTGTCTTAAATCCTTCAATCTTCTCAAGGACAAGCTAACTAAGTCACCGGTCTTGGTTACCCCCAATTGGGAGCTACCTTTTGAATTGATGTTTGATGCTAGCGACTTTGCTATTGGAGCGGTTTTGCGCCAAAGAGTGAACAAACACTTCCAACCAATCCATTATGCTAGCAAGACAATGACGGGGTCTCAATTGCATTATACCACTACCAAAAAAGAGCTTCTAGCTGTAGTGTATGCTTTTGAGAAGTTCTGCCCCTATCTTGTCCTTTCTACCACCATCGTGTACACCGATCATTCCGCGTTGAAGTACTTGTTGACTAAGCAAGATTCTAAGCCAAGACTTCTTCGTTGGGTTTTGCTCCTTCAAGAATTTAAAATTGAAATTCGTGACAAGAAGGGAGCAGAAAACCTAGTCGCGGATCATCTAAGTAGACTTGAGGATCCTTATCAAGGGGATCATCCGAATTAAGAGATCAACGATTCTTTTCCCCTTGAGGCCTTAATGTCTATCAATTCCAATCTTGATGACACCCCGTGGTTTGCGGACATTGCGAACTACTTAGCGGGTGGTATTCTCATCTAAGGGTTAACATTCCAACAAAAGAAGAAGTTCCTTAAAGATGTTAAGACTTACTTTTGGGATGACCCTTATCTCTTCAAACAATGTGCTGATATGATTATTCGTCGGTGTGTTGATGGACCCGCAGCTTTAGACATTCTCGAAGCTTGCCATAAAGGACCCACCGGTGGTCACTTTGGTCCTAATTACACCGCGAAGAAAGTGTTTGACTCGGGATTCTATTGGCCCACCATTTATCGTGACGCTCACGAGATGGTTAAAAATTGTAATGCTTGCCAACACCAAGGCAAGATCACACATAAAGATGAGATGCCTCAAAATTTCATCCAAGAATGTGAAATCTTTGATTTATGGGGTATCGACTTTATGGGGCCATTTCCATCATCTAAAGGGAACAAGTACATCCTCGTAGCCATTGACTATGTCTCTAAATGGGTTGAAGCTAAGGCTCTCCCTACGAACGATGCGAGGGTGGTTGTGAACTTTCTGAAGCAGCTTTTTGCTCGATTCGGTGTTCCTCGTGCTATCATCAGTGACCGCGGGACTCATTTTTGCAATGACCAATTTGCTCGAGTCATGGCTAAGTACGGTGTCAATCACCGTCTTTCCACCGCTTATCATCCCCAAACCAATGGTCAAGCCGAGATATCCAACCGTGGGCTGAAAAGAATATTAGAGAGAACTGTGGGAGAGCATCGTGCCTCGTGGGCCGATAAGTTAGATGATGCTTTGTGGGATTTTCGTACCGTTTATAAGACCCCGATTGGTTGTATACCTTATCGTCTTGTGTACGGGAAAGCATGCTACCTCCCTATCGAGCTAGAACATAAGGCATGCTGGGCCTTGAAGTGGGCTAACTTTGACATCAACAAAGTCGGCGATCTTCAGAAGATTCAACTCAATGAGCTAAATGAATTGAGGAATGAAGCTTATAAGAACTCGTTGATCTACAAGGAGAAGACCAAAATCATCCATGATGCTAAGATTAAGAACCGAGAGTTCCATGTTGGTGATCAAGTCTTACTCTTTAACTCTCGGTTGAAGATCTTATCGTGCAAGTTGAAGAGCCGCTGGTCTGGTCAATTCACCGTCGCCAAAGTCTTCCCATATGGCACCATTGAGCTTTCTCAGCCAAATGGGCCCAATTTTAAGGTGAATGGCCAGCGCGTGAAGTTGTACTTTGGTGAGGACATTTTTCATGAGATGATTCCATCCCTCACCACGTTTCCCTTGAATTAGTTCTGGGTCGAGTCAGGCTCGTGACTCGGTTAACAAAAACAAGCGCTTCTCGGGAGGCAACCCGTTGATCTATCCTTTACCGTTTTCCATAATAAGTGTAGGGGGAGCCCCGTATGTGTTTGTTGTCTTGTTTCTTATGATGTGCAGAGATTAAAGCTTCAAAGTTCCATTCTCGATGACTTTTGACGAACCGTGATCCCGTGTTCCCATCTTCCTGGTTCTATCCTAAACTGTCGTGATACAATATTTCATATCTTATATGTTCACATTAAAATCACGTTCCTTTCCTTAGCAAGATTTAAACAAAGTGCACAATGTCATAAGTGTAGGGGAGTTTACTCCCATATGTTTAAACATTGAGGACAATGTTTATATCAAGTGTAGGGGGGACTTCTATCGAAGTAAATGGGCTTTTCCATAAATTTGTCCTCATTTTAACCGGAAAATCTAATTTTTCGACATTTTTCAAAAATTTTAATCTATTTTGGCCTAGTTGTATAGTAGTATTTTGCTTTGTTAGCGTTATTTACTTTATTTGCTAAAATAGGAGTTTAATAAAAGTAATTTTAAATTTTTCAAAGTCGTGAATATTTTGACTCAACCCGAGTTTACTTATCCAAGTTTACTCTAGCTAGTATATACGGAACTTTAAAACGCGAAAGTCTTAACCCTCACGGGTTAAGAACAAGAACTTTTCGCAAGTTCCTATAATTGATCCTAGAGAGTCGTTTATCAAGGGAACTTTAATATGCGAATTCTAAACTTGAAAAAAGTCTAAGAGCTTGCAAGATCCTATAGATGACTCGAAAACCCAAAACTTCGATTTAATTGGCTAAGCATCCACGAGTCTCATTCCTTGAGATTTTAAATTGTGGAGAACGAGAGATGATAGAGTCAATTATAAGTTTGGTATCCTTTCGTGAATTTATGTGAGTTAATTATGAGCTTCTTCTCCCATCGCTTGCTAATAAATTTATCTGCAATAAATAAGGTTGTACGATTTGAAAAGTTACTTAGCTTCTAGCCCAAGATCGTTTAAAAGTTGTTCGGTATTAATTAGAGTTCATAGCCAAGGCATAACTTATTGAAGCGGGATACGAAGATTTGCGAGTCCGAAAAGGCCCTAACAAGGCATGAGGGCTACATTTTGTTGCTAAAGATCCAAAAGTGATGTGAAGAATCATTAATCGAAAATCAATATGAAGGATCGAGACACACGACGAAAAGCAAATACTCCCCTAATGATCATGGAGAAGTCTATCCAAAAAGGCCCTAACAAGGTATGAGGATAAATAGATCCAAGTCCTAAAAGGAGGCGGATCGTTGTATATCAAAGTCCAAAATAAAGATTGGAGAAAAATGAAGAAGTCGTGGTCCAAGTATGAAGAATCTCTAAAAACTTCAAGTGAAGAAATTCCTATTATGAAGAGAAGACCATTATTTCATGAACGTCTCTCAAGATTTGAAGTATGAAGTCACTGCCAAATATCGGTCCGAGAAAGGTCTCAAATCGTGAAACGAGTTATGCTAAGATATGAATTTTAAGAGGTCCCGAGAAGCAGTTTTAAAAGATTTTGTCCTTTAGCTAACTATTGATTAAATCGTCCCACTTTATTTTCTGCCTAAATAACTATCGAAATAAGTCAAACAATGCATCCTCGTGATCATTCAAGACAAAATTAAAATATAAGAGATACACCTAGGAATAAGAGAGTCTAAGTAAATAATTGGCCCACATGAACTCGTGTTAGTTTGCTAACTTATAATAACAATGATCTCGTTTTTAATCTTGGTATGGGGAACGTGAAACTTGAGGATGGTAAACATTCATGACGGCCAAAACCCAATGTAAGTTTTTGATTTCTTTACTTGTTTTGTTCTTGTAGCTTCCTTAATGTTTAGTATTTAATAAAGGCCAATGTGGGTTATTTACGATGGAAAATGTAAACCGTTCTTTAAAATTTAATGCATCGCATGAGGGCATTGCAATGGTCAAGTGTAGGGGATTTAATAAGTGTGAAAACACTTATCCTTTTACCACTTATTTCCAATAATAACAAGACCAAAACGTGTATTTTATGTCGTAAAAGTCGAAATTATGCGTGGTTTGTGTTTTTATTGTGTTTTAGGACCAAAAGACTAAAATGGAAGAAAACACGGCCTTTCACGGGCTTTTATCAAAGAAAACGAGAAAAGACGAAGTCAAAAGATCAAGAGTGCAAAAAGAACGGAAGTCCAAGGTCTATTCTGAAGATTTATCGAAGAAAAAGTCTAAAGATGGAAGTTTAATGAAGTCGAAGAACTCAAGTCTAATTATAGAAGAAAATTAAAAGACGAGTTAAAATCCCGAGACGACGTCGAGAAAGACAAAGGATTTAATCAAGTCGTGTCGAGAAGAAAGAAAGAGGAAGCAACACATGCTCTCCCCCATTGCCTATAAATACCCTCCTAAACACATTAGGAGGGGGGTTAGCTAGTTTTCATTTTTCATTTTTCCTTTCTAGTTTTTAGAGAGAGAAAGTTTCAAACTTTCTCTCACTAAGTTTCTTCTTTTCTTTATTTTTATCTGTCAAGTTTAAGCTTTTAATCATCCTTGTATTTGGATTTCATTAATCACAAGTTCAAGTTAAGCTTTTTGTTCTTTAATATCTTTCTACATTTCTTGATTTTAGTTTACATTTGATCCGAAATATTTATGATCCGTGATTGATTTTGATGTTTAAGTGATTGAAAAGTTCATCTTTTTATTCCTACATAAGCTCCTATACGTATAAGCTATAAGCTCTTTGTGCTTATTGGCTTATTTGTATGTTTAGCTTGTTCACTTTTAAGCTTTCCTAAAAGTTTTAATGTTTTAAAGTGTGGATTATTAAGTTCACGTGCTTAGTATTCCAAAAGGGTTCGAACTTGTGCTTATTTATCCTTTTCTAAAAGTTGGTAAGTGCTTATTGGATTAACTGCTTATTCGTTTAAGCTTAGTTATTTTTTGGACGCCATTACAATCTTAGAAGGGTTTTACTTGGTTACGATCCTTGGATGCGATCGCATTGAGTGCGATCTACACTTCTTTCCCTGGCTACGATCCTTGAGTTCGATCGCATAGATTGCGATCATTGTGTTACGATCATAGACCATGATCAGAGACCACGATCCACTTGTTGCGATCGTGGTTGCGATCTGTGAGTGCGATCACTCTTTCCCATCGCATTGAGTGCGATCTGACCCCAGGCTACGATCGTGAGTGCGATCGGTGGTCACGATCGTATTGCGATCTGAGTACGATCGCATTGTGATCTGATTTTGGCTTTTGATTTATTTTTCTTAGTTTTTAAATTTTCCCGCCATTTTAACTTAGAATTATTTTAAACAAGTTTCATCTTAGTTTATTTTTACCAAGTTTTCAAGTTTTTAATCATTTATGTTTTAATTTCCAAAAATTGCATGCTTCCCGAAATCTCCATTTTTACCAAGTGTTTCTCTAGTAATTTTTAGTTTAATTTTTCAAAGCTTTAATTTAGTTTTTCTAGATTTGCTTTTAGCTTATTTTAATTACGTTTTGCACGTACCCTTTCTAATAGAATAGAAAATCAACTCCCCCTTTTAGTGACCAGTACCGACTATTCTACCATTAACCGTGATCAATTCGATTAGATACCGAGAACGATATCGAGTACAAATGCTAAAGCTCATGCTAAGCAAAAAGTCATGTATTACCTAGTACTTGTCATAATCTTATGTAAGATATACTTATTACAACTTGGATACACAAAATCTACTATCTCTTCTCTCTTGTTGTGTATACTACACGAACCACATATAACCTCCAACCTTGGATATTTATCCCACACTTAAACTCTCAATCTCACTCACAACAAACCCATTTTCGGATCTCAGAAACCTCATACACACGAAACATACATACACAAGCATTTACTACCCCAAATCTTGGTTCCAAAATCATTTGGTGCTAGTCCACACGTGAATCTTGGTGTTCAAGGCAAGCTAAGACCATTCTAGGTCACGTTTGAAGTGTACTAGACGCATAGAATCCATATAAATTCTAGTTTGTGACATTCATCACTATATCCATTAAACAAGTAAGTATCCCCTCCCTATCCTAAGTTCATTTATCATTTCCTACCTATCATGGCATGCAATACGTGTAGAATCCATGGAATAACGATTGGGGTTGCATGCACACGTAAAACATACTAAAACATGACCCACAAACGTATAGAAACCTACAGCATATTTTGTTTCGTGGGTAAATATGACTTAAAAACCCTAGATCTATGAAGGAACTAGTTGAAAACCTTGCTTATGAAACCTAGATAACTAGATCTATCAAGTAAATCATATACCCTAATAAACGAGCCATGTGTCTCGGCTTATTTTTTATGAACCAGGTACCAAACCTTTGCTTGAAGAACCATTAGCTTAAACTTATGTTAGGATTAGATAAGCTCATAAATAAGTTAGATAAGCTCACTAAAATAAGCCCATAAGTCATAAGCCGCGAACCAAATAAGCTCCTAAGTCACATTAAGCTTTTAACTATATACGCCCATTAAACTCTTATTAATATAAGCCGAATAGTAAACAAGCCCACAAGCCCAAGTAAAATGTTTGGACTATTTAGATTGCCTAATAAACACTTACTAGTATTTAACAAGCCCAAGAATCCAAACCGGACCCTTAATGGGCCAACCGAGCCCATTAAACACTAAATACTCTAATTAGAGACTTTTTGTTCCATTTTTGCCAAAGTGTGAAAGTATAGGCTAAAAACATAACTTTACAAAACATATTTATTGTTTTCGAGGCTTTTTGAAAAGATAAAGGACCAAATGTTCCAAGTTTGAAAGTATAGGGTGCGTTTGTTTTTATACCGAGACATAAACCAACCATAAGGACCATAAGTGTCAAGTTCTAAACTTAAAACAAGACCTAACTACAATTTATAATTAATTCGAGACTTGGAGGGTTTGTTTTGCCATATTCCCAAACGTAACCGAGCCCTAGGGACTCGGTATGTATATACCCGAATGTTATAAACCCTAGGGGTCACTTTTGCCACATTTCGAAAGTAATATGAGCCCTAGGGGTGTTTTTAAAAAAAATATAACGAATAAGGACTAATGAAGTAATACACTTAACGAACGAAACCCTATGGGTTATTTTGGAAGTTATTACTATACAAAGACTAATGTATAAATTTAATTTAATTAAAACATTAATAAAATTGTTTTATTAATAAATTAAATTAAGTTATATTTCCATTAATTAAATTAAAAAAACTATTAAAGTTATTTACGACATTTTATAACGAACAAATTATGTTAGTACGTTTGAAACCTTAAGAAAATTTGGTGAAGCATATTATTTTCTTACGATCAATTAATTAAATAAAAATCTATTTAATTAATTTATTACACCTTGGTTGTACGAACAGTTAGAATATCTTTTTAGAAACTAAATATATATTATTATCGATAACTTACTATAAGTTTAACGAGACAATAGTAACAACTTATTAATTCGTGATCATGCATTTTCATCAGTTACATTTATTTGTGCATTTTTATTGTGCATATACTGAGTCATATAAATTATTAGGTAATTTCACTACTTCGTGATCATACTGTTCTAGTGCATTCAGTGACATTATCCCTACATCACACTACTGAGCTGAGTTCATGGCCCCATCTTTTACTGTTTTATAACTAGGGGATAAAACATACTTAATTATTGTTTATGCAAACACTTACAGACAACAACAGATTACTGCCTATTGTTTGCCCCATTATTCCCGTGGACTGTAGTAGTTAATAGTGTAGCACGAAATGTTATCGATTGATCTATCTGGGTATTGACAACACCCGGCCTGCGTGACTTGCTATCACGAAACGCTTAGGCCAAGCAACATGTTTATTTCTTTGTCCGACTGAGGGTCTCTCATCAGGATGACCTATTTTTAGGCACCTGAGCATCATGTCTAGCATCTATTACAGTGCAATAGGAACTACTATAGTATGTGGCTTTATGCGCTGCTATCCCCGTGGTGTTTTGCATAACAATACTTTTACTTTATATTAAACCTGTGAATTCACCAACCTAGTGTTGACCCCCACATTTTACTTTCTATGTTTTCTTAGGAATGTAAGCAGGTACTTGCATTGGATTCCAGCATCATAGCAAGCATCATGTTTACCATCGAGCTGGGATTTTCTACAAATAATGTTTTCAAGACAATTATTTAATTTGCACAATTAAACTCATGTAATATGTGTTAATGTCATTTTATGATCATTGCTCCATATACTGTGTGCTATCGATCCACCTTCAAAAGTAACACCCCAAACGTACCTTTCCGATGCATTGGACCATTTGGGGGTGTTACATATTACGAAGTCCCACGGGTCGGGTTGGGCTAGTAACAACCAACCGACCTTTATTCAATTAGCTATAGGAAACTCGGCACTTAAGCCCCTAGACATCAACTTAGGCTCACTTAGGCTAATAAAGACTAGAAACCTAACAATTTCCACCTTAGGATTATATTAGCCTATCCCAACACTTTGCAACTCCAAGTAGTGTTGTAGCTTGCGTCAAGGTACCACCTTCGTCAAGGCATCAGCAACATTTTATTTAGTACCCACCTTTAGAACTTCAACCGTCTTTTCTTCCAAGACTCCTCTGAAAAAGTGATAACACACATTGGTGTGCTTAGTCCTTTCATGAAAAACATGATTCCGTGATAAGTGAATCGCGCCCAGATTATCACAATGAACCACAACAGTGTCGAGTTCCACGTCCAACTCTTTCAAGAGTCCCCTTAGCCAAATAACTCCTTTCACAACCTTCGTAAATGTCATATACTTCGCTTTAGTTGTCGACAAAGACTCCGTGTGCTGCAACTTAGCTTCCCAGCTCCTCGCACATTCATGTATCAGCAACCCGTGCCCTGTTCTACCAATGACAGTGGTCGATCTTATCATGGCGTAGTCAAAAACCAAAAACACCTATAGGTATGTCTGTAATCCATGATCAACCCTATCCAACATACCAACATCTGCATATGTTATGTAGGGTCTAGTGCAGACCACCTAATACTCTTGGTTTCCAACCGCATATATATATATATATATATATATATATATATATATATATATATATTGATTGTAGTGTTTTACTACTCTTTAGGAAAAGAGCGTAAATAGCGGAAAGTATCGAGTGATGATTTTAGGAAAAATCAACACTAATGACCCAATCACTTAAAAGAGAGAAGAGATTCGTTTCCCAAGGAGGTATGGTGTTGTGAATTAACTTGTATGTATTTGAGATTAATATTTGGAAGAATGGGGATGAGAGGATGAAAAGACGGATACGTTAAAATTAAACTACGACGAAAACGTAAAGCCGTGAAAAACTACCCAAATTTAAAAATTATTAAAACCAAAAACAAAATATCAAAAAGGCTAAAAACAAGTCTTAAATAATATATACAAAGATAAAAATCCAACAAAGATATTTTAAAACCTTTTATTAATTAAATAATTAATTTTAAATGCTAATTAAAGCCCTAAAATTAAATTTAACTAATTCAAATGTCTAAAATATGATTTTATTGAATAATCACTTAACTTATATTATTAGAAGACTAAAAAGTAATTTTCTAAAAATTAAAACCTATTAAAACTATTTTTAAAACTCTAAAAATGATTAAAAATGATTAAAACCTAATTAAACTTAAAATAATTATAAAAATAAATCTAAAACCTAGAAAATTATTCTAAAAATGGAAATAGTCCTAATTAATGATAAAGAACCTAGGAAAAATGAAAAAGAAAGAAAAATAAAAATCTGAAAAATTAATATTAAAATAATATTAAAATAATACTAAAAAATAAAAAGTTTCTAAAATTAATTCTAAAAATTTTCTAAAAATCCTAAATAATATAACTAAGAGAAAAGCACAAATTAGAGCTCCTAAACCTTTTTTAATAATTTTATAAAGATCTTTAAAGTTTATAAAAAACCTTAAAATAATATAAAATTAAAAATTAAAGTTTATAAAACCAAAATAAGATGTAAACCTCAAGTTATATATTAAAAAGCTAAAAATTATTTTTCCTAAAAATTAAAATTATTTTTGGTATTTTTTAATGATTTTCTAAAATACGTCTAATAAATAAATTCTAGAAATTAATTTAATAAACGGAAAAATATGGAACCAATTTCTAAAAATCTTAAATACTATTAAAATCCTAGGAAAAATAAAGGATAACAAAAATACTTGACCAATAAGCTCTAATAAGCTGAAACACCTACGGCTTTTTGTTTATAAGCAAAAGAGAAAACTGGTTAACTAGTTTTACCTTGCACCCTTGGTCAGTAAAAGACCCAAGGGCGCAGTGGTAGTGTTGTGTGTGTGTGGACGTATAGACCAGGGTTCGAGGTCGGCGAAACCCCTTTTTGCCCGTTTTTATAATTTTTTTTTTTTACTTTGCCAAATCAAGACTGACACTAAACAAGCTTAGAAACACAATGCACTTCCCTTTTATTGCTAGATTATGCCAAATTAAAAAACAAAAACGTGTGCAGATTTGAAATGAACACAAGCAGGTTTCTGCTTGTGTTTTGCTTGAGATTTTTGCCAAGAGGAGCTTGGCCAATGGCTTGTTTGGTGATTATTATTGGAACACACAGGCACCCTTGTGCTTATTTAAGCACAAGGAGTCACAATGAACAAGTAATAAGCACTTAGCAGGCAATTCAAGCAAAACAAATGCACATCCAAACCAATGCAAGTCTCTGTGATGCTTAGACAGGTCTGTGGACTGATATGCTTCTAGTATGCAATCTAATGAACCTCAATGGCCAAAATTTGGTACACAGACTCTCACAATGATGCACAAACAAACTGTAAACCTGAAACACCCTAAATCTAAACAGATAACAAGAAATCATGCACCAAAGTTCTAAAAAAAACAAGCAGATTGAGAACTTGCAGATTATGAGTATGCTATTTCATTTTTTAACTCACCAATTACTTCCAAACCTATTCCAAATTAAACTATAGCTAACAAGAAACCTATCTTAATCTTAATCAAGTAACCTAACCCTTCTAAACAACACAATCAAAGATCATTGTCCTGTTAAACCTTGTTGCCAAACACCACTTTATTTTTGTGAAACTAAGATTTAACAAACAAAAACACTTGCAAACTTATTCAAACTGGTTCTATGATCATATATCATGCAATCAATCACAAAAGAACATGAATCAAGCAACTTAAAACACACAGATGCATCAAATCACATAGGATCAAATTCACTAGCTATTTATAAATTTTTCAAAAAGGAAATAGAAGATACCTTAGGGTCTTAACATCCAAGACCCTAGAGGATGTAAATCCTCCTCCAAACCAGCTGGGGCTGGTGCTGAACTCAAATCAACCAACCTTCAACACCTGTTGAAGACAAAACAAAACAAAAACACAATAATACAATAAATTATATTATTCTGTTTTATTTCTTTCTTTTTTAAAACTTTTCCAAATCTTTTCCAAAACTTCTTAACACGTTTTCTTAACACTTTTAAACACCAATTACTTGATTCCTTAACTCCTAACACTTAGAACAGATTTCTATCAAATTCTCTCAAATTTCAAAAAACTTTTGAAATCTTTTTAAAACACAAAATCACTTAACCAAAACAATGGAACTCAGTTTCCCTTTACCACTTTTACCAACTTTAAGAAAAGTATAAAAAGGAATTAGATTGCCAAAGAAACAAATACCAACTTTTATATTTTATTAAAAGGAATTACACAAGTTTAAAGGAAAACTGGAACAAAGGGATCACCACAGCTTGGGTCTCCTTTTATAATGACTACAGAACATACTAGAAGGCTAGAAAATCAAAACCCTAATCTAGAAATTCTCTAAATTGCCCTTGACGATTTTGAGTGTGAATTGTCCAATTTTTGATCTAAACCGTCCATATTTGCGTTGTGATGAAGCAAAAGATCATATCCATTGATTGGGGACACGTAAGAGAACTTGGAGCCCAAGGAGGTTTCTTATTGGCTGAGAGAGAATTGGGGGTGGGGTCCTCAAGTGGTGGGATTGGGGTTTTTAGGAGTGGGAAGGGTTTTGGTGCGTGTGAATTACTCATGTGCAGGTTTAATTGGGTTTTACCCAAGGTTAAGTGAGGGTAAGTTCTGGGTGGGTAAAGATGCACAGTAACTCTCATAGATCCTAATTTGGGGGAAGTATAGGTGTTAGGCGCCAGATTTAGTTTAAATGTTTGGGTTTGTGCACCTTTGGTCCTTCTGTTTTGGGATTTTTGGCTTTTAAGGTTTTTCAGCCTAAAAAACGTAATCCTTTGATAATAACTTTCCCACTTTGACATTTTTGGCACAAGACTTTGTAAAAAGTGTTTCAAGGATGATTTTTGACACTTTTGAATATTTCAAGGGCTGTTTTTGGACAATGTTGATCTTCAAAGGTCTTCTTTGTGTCTTTCACTTGTTGAGGGACCATAATTGGCAATTTTGAATTGTTGAGGGACTACTTTTGCCATTTCTTCAAAGTTGAAGGACCTTTTTGCAATTTTGACAAACTTAAGGGACCAAACTTGTAATTATCAATATACAAGGGTTTTAAGTGTCATTTCTTCATTCTTGGATGATCAATCTTGCTTGTTCTTCAAGTCTTCAAGGGTATTTTGTGAAATTTCCATGATTAGGGCCCGGTTCAATGTGCGTCTTCGTTTCTCGTGTTCGTTTTTCCTTGTATCTTGTGATCTTTTGTCTTTTTCACGATATCCATACCTAAAATACACATGTAAACAAACACAAGCATATATATGGTATTTTATGACATTTTTATGCATTTAATGCCCGAAAAGAACGATGAGATCATGTATAAATGCCATCTCATCACTCCCCCATACTAAGCCATTGCCGTGCCCTCACGCAATGCTAGAATAAAGTATCTAAGCATCACCAAAGTTCAATTTTATTAACCTTTATTGAAGAGTAAAAGACTTGCAACATACCACGAGAATGTGTAAAGACATAATGTATGATTTTCATCACCAAAATGTGACTTTTAGGGTCAAAGAATAGAAACAAGTTAATGTCCCTTAGAGTAAACTTCGTCATCCTTGATTGTCATACATCCCATGCTAAGTGCAAAAACAAGATCATTGTTGGTACAAGTCACAATGCTAACACTACTCATACGTCCAAATTGTGTAATACTTTTTCTCCCCGCAATCCTAGTTATTATAAAAGGAATGGGTTACTAGCATTTTTTTATCTATTTGTCATGGATCACAAGTGATTCATATTGACTTATTTTGAGTAGTTATTAGTCCGAAAGTAAAGTAGCACGATTTGATCAATAGTTAGCCGAAGGACAAAATCTTTTAAAACGGCTTCTCGTGTATCTCCTTAAGTTCATATCTTGGCATAACTCGTTTCACGATTTGAGACCTTTCTCGGACCGATATTTGGCATGTACTTCATACTTCAAATCTTGGGAAGACGTTCTCGAAATTATGGTCTTCTCTTCATATATTTGGAATTTCTTCACTTGACGTTTTTGAGAGATTCTTCATATAGGACCACGACTTCATCATTTTTCTTCAATCTTTACTTTGGATTTTGATATACAACGATCCGCCTCCTTTTCGGACTTGGATATATTTATCCTCATACCTTGTTAGGGTCTTTTTGGATAGACTTTCTCCATTCTTTAGGGGAGTAATAGCTTCTCGTCGTGTGTCTTGATCCTTCATATTGATTTTGGAATAATGATACTTCACATCATCTTTGGATCTTTAGCAAAAATAGAGCTCCTCATGCCTTGTTAGGGCCTTTTTGGATAATCGCCAATCTTCGCGTCCCGCTTCAATAAGTTATGCCTTGGCTATGAACTCTATTCAACCCCGAGCAACTTTTAAACGATCTTGCGCTAGAGGCTAAGTAACTTTTCAAATCGTACGACCTTACTTATTGCAATTATGTTTTATTCCTAATGCATTGATCTTATGGGAAGAAAAAGCCACAATTAAAAAACATATGAGTTTTTGAAAGAACACTTTCATGTTCTACGTTTAGCATGATCACTTGTCTAACTCTATCATTTCTCGTTCTTCACTATTTAAAGACCTCTAATTAAAGAGACTCGTGAATACTTAGCCGTGCAAGTCAAAATTAAGCCAAATTTGGATTAGCTTTCATTAAGACTATATCAAATCAAAGTTTTGGGTTTTCAAGCCACCTATAGGATCTTGCACTTTCTTGGACTTTTTCAAGTTTAGAGTATGCGTTTTAAAGTTCCTTTGATAAGTGACTTTCTAGAATCAATTATAGGAACTTGCGAAAAGTTCTTGTTCTTAACCCGAATGAATTAAGACTTTCGCGTTTTAAAGCTCCCTATATAAAAGTCTAGCAAAACTTGAATTGAGCGGGTTAAGGAATGTAAATGGCTCCAAATGCCCATCAAGTCAAAAATTAACTCTTATTCTACCCATCGGAAAATATACATTCGTGTCTTAAAAACACTTATGAAAACTAAGAAAAATTTTAAAATTTGGCCATTTTTAGCCTTATTAGCAAAACAAAACATTGAAAGTTGGAAAACGTGAGGGCGTAGCAAAGCAAGTACCTATTCACCCCCCATACTAAAAGTAAACATTGTCCTCAATGTTTCGAGTCTAAAGGTGGAGCACCCCCATACTAGAGACGAAGAGTCGAATGCTTAGGATCTAGCATGGAAAGGGTGATCAACAATATATCTAAAGCCGTTTATTAATTATGCTAAAAGATAATTGTTAGAACAATAAAGGATATGTCATGGATTCGTGAAAAACTTCTTCAAACGAACGATGGAGGCTCACGTAAACGAACACGAGAGTCTTCAATCGTAGACGATGATGATGATCTAGATAACACAATCACAAACAACCACGAGACAACGAGTTGGACGGGTACAAGTCCCCTTATTAGTGAATAAAAAGCATAAAGATAAGCATGGGATCTCCCCCACGAGGCACCTCGTTTTTGATTACCGAGTCATGAGCTCGACTCGATCCCCTTAAAATGTGAACATTTAGGGATATCATGGTATGGTCAATTTTTGGTGGGGCTTACATGATAAACAAGGCCCAAAAAGCAACCGGTATAAAGGACTAAGTCCTTAGATGATGCAAAATACCGGGGTCGAAGATGGCGTTCTCGTTTCCATTGGAAAAACAAATTAACGCCACTTCAACATGTGCCATAAACTCAAAGAGTTTGAAGAAAATAGATGAGAAGTAGAAGGGTGAGACAATTGGTAAGACAAACGTTTGAGCTACTCGAGGTAGACTCGCACCAAGCAAATAGAAAGATTTTCCATTTATTGCATCGGTGGAAGACCGAGATTTCCCTTTATATGAAATTCCGGGATCGAATATCTCGTCCTCGGTGGACAAGGATGAGGGAACATAAGGGGCTTCCCCCATACTAGGACCACACAAAACATCGTCAAAAGGAGTAGACGAGTTTGTAGCACTTAAATCACGCGGTGATGACGGAGTTAGATTTGTAGAAAAATCAATTAAATCACTTTTAAGATCTTTTTCCTTTTTATCTTTTAAACTCTCCTTATGAAAACCCTTTTTGATTATGTCGAAAATATTCGGTGTTTCTAAGACGATGTTAGTTACACTAAAAATTCTCACATTTTGAAACCGTTTTGGTTTTGGTGGTGGCAAGTTCTCAAAACGTTTATCGACGAAGAAAACCTCCCCATCGGGGCCAACATATTCATCATCCGAAAGATCTTCCGTAGAAACCGGCAACTTATCAATACTTTTCAAGAATGAAGGTGAATGATTTTTCGATTCAAGTATTGATGGTTTCTTCCTTGTAGGCTTAGCACTCATAACCTCCACCGGCGGAGGAAATGGTAAATTGTTTTTGGAGACATTCCCTAAAACTCTTGTTGAAAATTCTTTGCAAACGACATTGGTCGAGTCACCATGGTTTAAAGTTGCAATAGAATAGACATGGGAAAGATTGGAGTTTTGTGTTGCATTGATGACAAGTTCTTCTTCATTGAAACGAAGGGTGATTTTTCGAGCATGAACATCGATAAGTGCTCTTGATGTATCCAAAAATGAACGACCCAAAATGAGAGGAACTTTTCGATCGATGGGAATGTCTACAACGATAAAGTCAACGGGATAGTAAAACTTTCCGACTTTAACGAAAACGTCCTCGGCTACTCCACATGCCATGATCGTAGAATGATCGGCCATCTCGATGGACATGTTCGAAGGAGTAAGAGCCGGAAGCGAAAGCGATTTGAAAATCTCGAGAGGCATTAAATTAATACTAGCACCAAGATCGGCCAAGGCGTAGCATTCCTCCATATCTTGAATAGCACACGGAATCAAAAATTTACCGGGATCACCGACTTTTTGTGGTATGCGGCTTAGAAAAACCGATGAACAACTAGACGATTGTTGTAAATTCTCTTTGTTGTTTAGCATACTTTTGAAGTTTGCGGCGAATCGAGGCATCATGATTAAAGCATCGGCAAAACTTATGTTAAAGTGCAAATCACGAAACATTTTCATAAATAGCTCAAATTGATAATTGTTCCGTTCTTGTGCTTTCTCTTTGTTTCGTCTCGAAGGGTAAGGTAAAGGTGGTGTGGGTTGGTCATTAGGCAACGGCCTTGGAAACTCGGGTTCCATAATTGGTGTTGGTTCAACCGTAGGTGTGGTTTGAGCGGTACTTCGTGGGATTGTAATGTGCTCCTTTTCGACCACCACCTCGGGTTCTTTCTCGATTTCCTTCTCCGTAGAAGTACTTGGACGAGAGATTGGTTCCTTGAAAGTTTTACCACTTCGTGTAGCAACAACCTTCAATTCTCCCCTCGGGTTGTTAATGGTATCACTAGGAAGACCACCCGAAGAAGAGGGCTTACACATGATTGCTTCAAACATCTTAGCCATTCGGTCCTCAAATTTTGATTGCCTAGCATCCGCTTTCAATAACTCTTGCTTAATCTCATGTTGTCCTAATTCCATCTTTTGTTGGTTTTGTTGAAGACGTTGGACATTTCCTTCCATTTTGTTTGCATGAGTTTTAAGTTCATTAGCAAGTTCATTTTTAAGCTCGTTTTTCAATTCGGACCTTAAGCTAATCATCTCACGTTGCATATTATCAAATTTAGCATCATTTGCTTTTGCATAATCTAAAAATTCTCCTTGCAAATTTTTCGTGTGAGCATTTTGAAAACCTTGTGTAGTGTTTTGAAAATCACGGTTTTGGTTTTGATTAGAGATTTGTCCATTCCCACTTTGATAATTCCCTTTGTTGTAATTGCGTGTGTTGCCTTGGTAATTACCTTGGTTGTTGTTTCGATAATTATTAACATTTTGGTTTGGTGGAGCTTGATTTTGGCGGGAACCTTGGCCGTTTTGGTTGTAAGCTCCCGTTGCTACATAAGCACTCGAAGTGTTACCATCCGCGGTAATGCACTCGGAAAGATCATGAGCTCCTCCACACGATAAACAACTCTTAGCAACCGCTTTAACCGAAGCGGAATTGGAAGCTTCTTGAGCCTTCCAATGGGACATTAGATTAGCAAATCTATCAAAAAACCGATTTTCCTCATTAGCTTCATCATGTAAGGCGTTAATGCTACGAGACGATTGTGACGAAGATGACGAACCCATATTGGCAACACTCGGTGTGTTACGAGGGCTATAAACCTTAGATCGATTTTCAATGATTTGTAAAGCCTCATTTGTCGTCTTGCACAAAAAATTACCACCCGCGGCGGCATTCAAATAATCTCGTTCATGATCATTAAGCCCATTATAAAAGGTATCAATTTGATGCAATTCCGAAAAATCATGGTGAGGACATTCATGTAACATCTCTTTAAATCGTTCCCATGCCATTGAAAAACTTTCATTATTACGTTGCACAAATCGTGAAATCTCATTTTTTAAGTGTGTTGTTTTAGATGGTGGAAAAAACTTGTTCACAAACTTAGAAACGAGATCGGCCCATGTCAAAATCGAATTTGGCGGTTCTTTCTCGAGCCAAATTTTTGCGGGTCCATCCAACGAATATGGAAACAACATCATCTTAATGGAGTCATGTGGAACATCTTTGAATTTGCTAGTGGCGGTGAGACGGTTGAAATTCCTAATATGGTAATGCGGGTTGTCTTTCTCGTGACCTCGAAACTTGTTTGCTTGTAACATCGACATTAAACCCGTCTTAATCTCGAAATTCTCCGCAAGGATGGCGGGAATAACAATGGCCTCTCCAAAACCCTCGGTGGGTGCTTGTAGCAACTCCATCATAGTACGATTAGCCATTACGACTTCTTGTTCTATAATAGGTTCAACAATTGGAGGTTCTTCAACAATTAACGATCCTTGACTTGCTTGCTTTTGAAGACGTTTACGAGCTCGTTTAGCTTGATTACGAGTGATCATAAACTACACGAAGAATGGGAGGTGAGCAAAGAAGATTCTTTTTGGTTGTTTTGTGGTTTTTCAATTTTTTTGTGTTTTTGATGATATTTAATTTTTTTTGGATTTTGGTGTATCTTCGTAGACAACAATCTACAAGATCTCTCCTCGAATCAAACTCTTGATTAAAGAAGCCTCAAAGGAATGAAAACGATCACGTGGAGTGAACGTCTTCGAATGACTTTAGAACTTTGGTGAAAACCAAATTGTTCACGAGGGTTTAATCACAAAGAAAACCAAGCAAATATAGTATACGTATTAATACTTTGGGCGGCAAAACCCTCGATTAGCTTTCAAAATCAAAATACTCACAAGCAAGCGGGGAAACGAGGCGGCGCGAAGCACTTAAGAGCCTTTTTCCTTAGGGTATATTTTATAATACCCGCCTTATACCCACCTTATAGTTCGTATTTTTCAAAATCGAGCTTCACGAAAGTATTTATCTATTTTTGCCTTTTCTTTTTGTTTGAGATTCGAATACAATAATTAGGAGATCAAATCCCAATTAAGGTTGTGTTTTCACACTTTTGGAGATATTGTATATTGGTTGTGATACTTAATACAATATATTAATAATATTTGTACAAGAAAAACCAAGAAAACCGATAATACGTGTTAAGGGAGTTCCACTTAACACAAATACTATTATGGATAATATCAAAAACAAAATTTTCCAAATTAAAACACGACACACCTCCCCGGCAGCGGCGCCAAAAATGATTGTAGTGTTTTACTACTCTTTAGGAAAAGAGCGTAAATAGCGGAAAGTATCGAGTGATGATTTTAGGAAAAATCAACACTAATGACCCAATCACTTAAAAGAGAGAAGAGATTCGTTTCCCAAGGAGGTATGGTGTTGTGAATTAACTTGTATGTATTTGAGATTAATATTTGGAAGAATGGGGATGAGAGGATGAAAAGACGGATACGTTAAAATTAAACTACGACGAAAACGTAAAGCCGTGAAAAACTACCCAAATTTAAAAATTATTAAAACCAAAAACAAAATATCAAAAAGGCTAAAAACAAGTCTTAAATAATATAAACAAAGATAAAAATCTAACAAAGATATTTTAAAACCTTTTATTAATTAAATAATTAATTTTAAATGCTAATTAAAGCCCTAAAATTAAATTTAACTAATTCAAATGTCTAAAATATGATTTTATTGAATAATCACTTAACTTATATTATTAGAAGACTAAAAAGTAATTTTCTAAAAATTAAAACCTATTAAAACTATTTTTAAAACTCTAAAAATGATTAAAAATGATTAAAACCTAATTAAACTTAAAATAATTATAAAAATAAATCTAAAACCTAGAAAATTATTCTAAAAATGGAAATAGTCCTAATTAATGATAAAGAACCTAGGAAAAATGAAAAAGAAAGAAAAATAAAAATCTGAAAAATTAATATTAAAATAATATTAAAATAATACTAAAAAATAAAAAGTTTCTAAAATTAATTCTAAAAATTTTCTAAAAATCCTAAATAATATAACTAAGAGAAAAACACAAATTAGAGCTCCTAAACCTTTTTTAATAATTTTATAAAAATCTTTAAAGTTTATAAAAAACCTTAAAATAATATAAAATTAAAAATTAAAGTTTATAAAACCAAAATAAGATGTAAACCTCAAGTTATATATTAAAAAGCTAAAAATTATTTTTCCTAAAAATTAAAATTATTTTGGTATTTTTTAATGATTTTCTAAAATACGTCTAATAAATAAATTCTAGAAATTAATTTAATAAACGGAAAAATATGGAACCAATTTCTAAAAATCTTAAATACTATTAAAATCCTAGGAAAAATAAAGGATAACAAAAATACTTGACCAATAAGCTCTAATAAGCTGAAACACCTACGGCTTTTTGTTTATAAGCAAAAGAGAAAACTGGTTAACTAGTTTTACCTTGCACCCTTGGTCAGTAAAAGACCCAAGGGCGCAGTGGTAGTGTTGTGTGTGTGTGGACGTATAGACCAGGGTTCGAGGTCGGCGAAACCCCTTTTTGCCCGTTTTTATAATTTTTTTTTTTTACTTTGCCAAATCAAGACTGACACTAAACAAGCTTAGAAACACAATGCACTTCCCTTTTATTGCTAGATTCTGCCAAATTAAAAACCAAAAACGTGTGCAGATTTGAAATGAACACAAGCAGGTTTCTGCTTGTGTTTTGCTTGAGATTTTTGCCAAGAGGAGCTTGGCCAATGGCTTGTTTGGTGATTATTATTGGAACACACAGGCACCCTTGTGCTTATTTAAGCACAAGGAGTCACAATGAACAAGTAATAAGCACTTAGCAGGCAATTCAAGCAAAACAAATGCACATCCAAACCAATGCAAGTCTCTGTGATGCTTAGACAGGTCTGTGGACTGATATGCTTCTAGTATGCAATCTAATGAACCTCAATGGCCAAAATTTGGTACACAGACTCTCACAATGATGCACAAACAAACTGTAAACCTGAAACACCCTAAATCTAAACAGATAACAAGAAATCATGCACCGAAGTTCTTAAAAAAAACAAGCAGATTGAGAACTTGCAGATTATGAGTATGCTATTTCATTTTTTAACTCACCAATTACTTCCAAACCTATTCCAAATTAAACTATAGCTAACAAGAAACCTATCTTAATCTTAATCAAGTAACCTAACCCTTCTAAACAACACAATCAAAGATCATTGTCCTGTTAAACCTTGTTGCCAAACACCACTTTATTTTTGTGAAACTAAGATTTAACAAACAAAAACACTTGCAAACTTATTCAAACTGGTTCTATGATCATATATCATGCAATCAATCACAAAAGAACATGAATCAAGCAACTTAAAACACACAGATGCATCAAATCACATAGGATCAAATTCACTAGCTATTTATAAAATTTTCAAAAAGGAAATAGAAGATACCTTAGGGTCTTAACATCCAAGACCCTAGAGGATGTAAATCCTCCTCCAAACCAGCTGGGGCTGGTGCTGAACTCAAATCAACCAACCTTCAACACCTGTTGAAGACAAAACAAAACAAAAACACAATAATACAATAAATTATATTATTCTGTTTTATTTCTTTCTTTTTTAAAACTTTTCCAAATCTTTTCCAAAACTTCTTAACACGTTTTCTTAACACTTTTAAACACCAATTACTTGATTCCTTAACTCCTAACACTTAGAACAGATTTCTATCAAATTCTCTCAAATTTCAAAAAACTTTTGAAATCTTTTTAAAACACAAAATCACTTAACCAAAACAATGGAACTCAGTTTCCCTTTACCACTTTTACCAACTTTAAGAAAAGTATAAAAAGGAATTAGATTGCCAAAGAAACAAATACCAACTTTTATATTTTATTAAAAGGAATTACACAAGTTTAAAGGAAAACTGGAACAAAGGGATCACCACAGCTTGGGTCTCCTTTTATAATGACTACAGAACATACTAGAAGGCTAGAAAATCAAAACCCTAATCTAGAAATTCTCTAAATTGCCCTTGACGATTTTGAGTGTGAATTGTCCAATTTTTGATCTAAACCGTCCATATTTGCGTTGTGATGAAGCAAAAGATCATATCCATTGATTGGGGACACGTAAGAGAACTTGGAGCCCAAGGAGGTTTCTTATTGGCTGAGAGAGAATTGGGGGTGGGGTCCTCAAGTGGTGGGATTGGGGTTTTTAGGAGTGGGAAGGGTTTTGGTGCGTGTGAATTACTCATGTGCAGGTTTAATTGGGTTTTACCCAAGGTTAAGTGAGGGTAAGTTCTGGGTGGGTAAAGATGCACAGTAACTCTCATAGATCCTAATTTGGGGGAAGTATAGGTGTTAGGCGCCAGATTTAGTTTAAATGTTTGGGTTTGTGCACCTTTGGTCCTTCTGTTTTGGGATTTTTGGCTTTTAAGGTTTTTCAGCCTAAAAAACGTAATCCTTTGATAATAACTTTCCCACTTTGACATTTTTGGCACAAGACTTTGTAAAAAGTGTTTCAAGGATGATTTTTGACACTTTTGAATATTTCAAGGGCTGTTTTTGGACAATGTTGATCTTCAAAGGTCTTCTTTGTGTCTTTCACTTGTTGAGGGACCATAATTGGCAATTTTGAATTGTTGAGGGACTACTTTTGCCATTTCTTCAAAGTTGAAGGACCTTTTTGCAATTTTGACAAACTTAAGGGACCAAACTTGTAATTATCAATATACAAGGGTTTTAAGTGTCATTTCTTCATTCTTGGATGATCAATCTTGCTTGTTCTTCAAGTCTTCAAGGGTATTTTGTGAAATTTCCATGATTAGGGCCCGGTTCAATGTGCGTCTTCGTTTCTCATGTTCGTTTTTCCTTGTATCTTGTGATCTTTTGTCTTTTTCACGATATCCATACCTAAAATACACATGTAAACAAACACAAGCATATATATGGTATTTTATGACATTTTTATGCATTTAAAGCCCGAAAAGAACGATGAGATCATGTATAAATGCCATCTCATTATATATATATATATATATATATATATATATATATATATATATATATATATATATATATATATATATATATATATATATATATATATATATATATATATATATATATATATATATATATATATATATATATATATATATATATATATATATATATATATATATATATATATATATATATATATATATATATATATGACCACTTACTATTCTTTTCCACATCACAATCCCTTGATAGACTATCCTCCAACGATAGTATGGAGTGTCCCTTCAACAAAGTATGTACCAACTTTCCATTGTAAAACTATACTGTGACACCCTCAGAGTATTACCACTCTGATTCCTGATGATCTTAATACCAAGTATATTTCCCTTTGCTTTAACCAGCAAACCCTTGGTAACCAAGATCTCAGCCTTGCATCTGCAAGAAAATAACATAAAATCTATATAGAGAATTAGATGTATGAACATACCTGGTGTATACTCCCAGTAATAACCGTATCTATCATCACTGCTTTTCCTACAACTGTTGTTGAGCACATGCACATCTAACCGAGTATCCATTTTTTCTTTCAATCCAACCATCCATTTAGAAAGAACCTCACAAGCAACTGTATCATTGAAAGTCAATGAATCATGTGCATATATCTTCTCCACTGCAGCAACTGCAAAGGCAGCCTCATTATTGTCTTCTCTATACTTAAATACTTCTCGTGCTAAGTGTTGCTCCTTATCACGTGCTAGATGATAGTATATCCAATATTGAGTTTATACTTCTTTTGGAACAGCTACATGACCAACATTCCCCTGAGGTTCCACCTCAAATGCATGATCCTCTTGAGATTCCACCTCAAACTCAACTCCTTGCAACACCTGCAATTGAACTTGTACATACACCAGAACCAATGAAAGTTTTCCTGTATTCCAGCCTTTCATTGAAAACCATATTTCTGTAAAGCACTCCCTTTGAAGTAACGTCATCTAACCTCCAATGTTGATAAATATCCATATCTTTACGATATCCCAGGAATATGCACTTGACCATAATTGGTTCAAGCATTCCTTACTCAATACTAGCAAGCCAACCAAAAAACCCTAACATATCTATAGTCTTCTTGAATCCAATCGTTGTTGATGGTGACCTATTATCTAGATATGTAGACATGGTTGTATCCTCTGTCTAAATAACCTTGGACAGACCAAACTGAATCAGAAAACAACGTACCTTATACAATAGTGTCACGTTTGTCTGCTCAACCAACCCATTCTATTGTTATAACCCTGTAACATCCAAATTTTTGGCAACCCCACTCTTCATACATTATTGTGTTGACTTCTGATTACAAAAATCAAGAACATTAGCCGTCTTGATCTTCTACCCAGTCTGAGATTTTCCTAACTGCTTCCTACCCTTCATTGTAATACCGGTCACATCCTAACCGTTCAGGGTATATACGCAATTATTCCTTCTTGTTCATATAGTACAACCAGTGAACCCTTTATAACCTTGATCTTGCCCAACTGCATCTTCACGGTAAAACCCTCTTTTTCAAGAGTGCCTAGCGATATCAAGTTTCTTAATTCCAGAACATACATGATGTTGTCCAACATGAAACTTGATCCATCCCTCATTCGTACTCGAACCTTACCTGTCCCCCGTACACGTCATTCCCTGCCATCACCTAGCAGTACATTACCACTGTCATACTCCTTAAAATCAACCAAGTAACCTCTCTTGTGTGTCATATGGTATGAGCTCCCTGAATTCATGATCCATTCCAAAAGTTCATCAACACTTATAGCCATCATAACATCAGCATTGCCATACCCATCAACTCCAGAACAGGATACCTAGTCTTTATTCTTGACAAAACCTTGAGATTTCTTGTGATTACACCTGGGACAATCCCTCTTCAAATGATCCTCAAACTGACATATATAACCCATGAGTCTGTCGCTTATTCCCTGTGACTTTGACCATGAACATTTATACCCTGCTCTATATCATTCTGACTAAACTCTCTCTCTCACATACAACCCTTCACCACCATCACCCTTTGCATCTGTCATCTTCTGAAGTTCCCTAGAATTAAGTGTCGCGAGCACGTCTTTTATCTTCAAAATATCCTGACCATATAGCAAATTCTCCAGGTAAGACGATGGTAAAGACGAGAGTAATAATAATGCATGATCCTCATCCGATATAGCAGTATCTATAGCCGCTAAATCACTTACAAGCTTGTGAAATTCATCTGTATGTTCAAACTGACTCCTACCTTGATGCATTTGAAAAGTATATAACTTTTTCTTTAAGTACAAACTATTAGCTAAAAACTTTGTCATGTATAAAGTCTCTAACTTTTTCAAAATTCCCGCAGTAGTCGTCTCCTTGGTGATCTCCGGTAGGACCCGATCACTTAAACACAAGATCAATGCGTTGTAAGCCTTTTTCTGAACGACGTTATCGTACGCCACTATTGTGGTGGCGGGTAATTCGTTGCAATGTTGCATCTAATCCTAGATGTTCCAGCAGAGCCTTCATCCTTACCAGCTATAACCCGAAGTCATTCTTCCCATCGAATTTTTCGATATCAAACTTGGTCATCATCATCTTATTTAACCCTTTACTAACCGTTTAACCTTTTGTGAATTTACCTACACGAAAACACGATCTAGCATAGTATCCCGTGTGTAAAACACCCTTGCTTTGTCGATATAAAACTAAGATAAAAATCTTAGAAAATTGATCAAACCAAGTAACCCTTCAAAAGATAACCCTTCCTTACTCAAATATCGTCTAAACTTTGAAAATTAACCTATCCAACAAATCGAAAACCATTGAATCAAGAAAATACCCGATGCCTTTTGAAGTAACCCTTGTCGTACTTTTGATTTTGCAAAACCGATCTTTAATAAACTAAGAAATCTTGCAACCTCGACAAATATTGGACGCTCTTTATCCCTTTGTTAATTTGTTAAACCTTGTGATAAACCCTCACAATCACAAATTAAAAAAGTCCCTTCGATAATTCGCTAGACCTTATGATATATTAAACCTCACAATCACAAATTACGAAGTCCCTTTCTGTAAAATACTTCAAGTAATACTGTTTTATTTTATATAAAAAGAAAACTACAAAATCAATCCAATAATCTATAATAATATTAAAGACTGATCCCAGAAAAAACAAAACCAACTTAAGCCCAACCCAAAAAATACTACTGGTTATTAAAAAACCTTTCAAGTATTATGACTTTTATAAAGTCGTCTTCCTTCTTCTTTTATCTCTCTATCAGGCGAAACAAAAGAAAAACACAACAATGATAGATCCACCATCTTTGTCAATCGAACCGATTAACAACCCTTTTTCTATCAGTCGATACAAGAAGAAGACCCTTTTATGTCGATAACCACTACAACCCCGATCGATCATAGTAACCAGCCCTCGAGAACCAAACTCTGATACCAGTTGTAAGATGTGATTCTTACTACCATAATTACTAGCTATGGAACCTCGATCTTGAAGCAACAATCTCCATAAAGAAACCATACACAAGGTAATACCCTAACCGATTATATTAGTATTATTGATAAAGAAGCGTTGTGAACCCTTTTCCCCTCACGTCCTTTTATAGAAATGAGGGGGAACCGACTTATTACAAAGTCCTACGGGTCGGGTTGGGCTTGTAACAACCAACCGAACTTTCTTCTATTAGCTATAGGAAACTTGGAACTTAAGCCCCTAGACATCGACTTAGGCTAACTTAGGCTAATAAAGACTAGAAACCTAATAGTTGCATTTATATTGATTTTATCTTTAAACATAATTATGGTATTTTGACTAGGATCAATCAAAATTACCTTGTTTGCATTATGTCCATACTCTTAACTCTTTAGACGAATTCAACCTACCATTAAAACATGGCTACAAATGATAAAGGTATACATGCTCAAATGTGCTTTTAGCGAATTAGTCTGATAAATCTTGTTCGGTGAATTGTTTTTGATTTAGTTGGATTTTTTTATCGATGTTGTTGAGTCATGTAAGAGGTACGTATTAGTTAACATGGTAGTCAATAGTGATGACAAAGCCATCATTTAAGTATAAAACTAATGTGTCAACAATGACTAGAGCCTTAGGCATGGCAACATGCCACTTGGGTCGCATTCGACGTCACATTAGCATCCCCACTTTTAACACTCACATTTCAAAACACTTATATATTTACAACATGTCATTTGGGCCTCACCCACTCATAATTATATTTTCTTTTTCATTTTTGAAACAAGCTTAATTTTATTAATTCAAATATATTACATTACAAAAAAAACTTACAAGATTTATGTCGAGTTTTCTTGGAAGATATTATGATGGAAGCTAAACGAATTGAAGGACGAATTATTTCCTCCCACATTCATTTTGTTTCTTGTAAATATCCTAAAAAAACTCGAATAAAATATGAAAGCTAAATCATATATCGAGTTTTTTTGGAGGATATTTACAACGGGGTCAAAAAATGAAGGATGGAACATTTTGTCTGTCGTTTCATTTGGTCTCTTATAAATATCCTTCAGAAAATCTCAACATAAAATACGGAATAAAATTATAATACATAAAGTTACGATGCATAAAATTACAAGACGATACAAAAACACAAATCATCGTATTTGTTTTCTTTTTGCATCCAAAAAATTTTGTGAATTATATTATCTTGTATTTGTGAATTGTGTGACACATAAGTTCTGACCGTTTTCTTTTCCTCGTAATCTATCAAGAATTGATCGTTAAAAAATTTCTCAACCGTAACACGTATTTTTGGCGAAATTTCTTTGCATTCCCCGTATTGTTTCTTCAAAAGAATAATTTCCGCCATTGCTTGCTCAAACACCACGATTACATGTATAATCGCTTTTTTACGAGCCGCATCGTCTTCGTCAAATTGTTTGTGAACATGCCGCTTGGATTTCTTCGACGGTACAAAGGAAAGAACAAACTATTTTTGGTATAAAGATTATGTTTTTTATAGAGAAGTGTGTGAATTTTTTTTGTAAAACGAAGTGGTTGTTTATAGAGTGAAGGGGTTTGGTTTGATGAAAATTGAATGTTGAAAAATCCATCCGTTGTGTTGCAACCTTTCTTTTTCTTATTCACATAGTGTATTCGACAAATACGTGTTCGGCAGCCTAATATGGTGTCACGGTCGTCCATTTGGCAGCGATGAATGTGTTGCCACATTGGATTCGGCGAGAGGAAACACTGCCACACCTGATACTCTAAGAGCACGAGGTACGGTCAAGCCAACGTTCGTTGGTAGCCCTTTAGCGCACCGTACCCGGCCTTGCGCAAAACCTAACAGCTCGGCTGTTAGTTATATATATTTTAATTTTTTTTGGAATAAAAGTGTGTTGTCCCATGTTATTAGATGATTAAATATAGAAAATAGATGAAAAGAGATGGATTTCTAGAGAGAGAAAGTAGTAAGATAAAGTAGAGAGAAGATGGAGAAACTATGTGAATATTAGATTAAGAAATGAAAACACCAACCCTTTCTAACATGCTAGGAAGGGCTTATATAGTCGGGCTCATACATGTAGCCTTAATGGACTATATTGTTTAAAGGGCCGGGCTTGAATAAAATGCTTAGTACCTTAAAAGAGGCCTTTTAAGCTAACTATAAAGCCCGTAATTTCACGACTATTTTAACTAACTATTACAACGTTCTAATAAATATTATAATAAAAACCTATGACCGAACATTCTTGTTTGACTCAATATTTTGAGGCTAACAATCTCCCCCAATGTGAGGTCATTCCTCTTCGATATTTGGAGATCAATGGAGATAACGAATTTCGTCATAAATGAATCTTGAACGTGTAATAGTAGTCTTGTTCTTTCATGCTGTGATCGTTGAGCCTTTGTCGTTGCCTTTCGACTTTGTCTTTAAACTTGAGATCTTCAACTTATCCTTGACTTGTCTTTGCCATCTTGAGATCTTGTGTCTCTATCCACATGCTCATACGTTGTACTATCTTGAAAGCTTTCTAACAATCTCCTTTGAAGAGAGGTCATTCCTCTACATTAATTGATAAGGAAGATTTTGATCATCAGAGTTGCGGAAGTCTTTAGCTTTCTTGGTTGTTTAATGTCTTTGGGCATAAGTATGTGGTTTTGAATCTTCGAATTAGCTGAGTACACCGTAACGTCACCTTCTCGAGACAAAACTTAGACACAGACTGAATTTATTTTACATTCGTCCTAAATCGGTAGCGTTTTACCTCCAGTCGGTGAAGACCGTTACACGATATTAAATATCGTACCTATGATTAGGTAAATTCAATTAAGAATCTCCTTGACAGGGTTTCGCGGCAGTACTAGCCGTTCTCTTTATTCGACCGTCTCAAAGCAAGACTGCGAACATAAAGAGTGAATCAATTGGATAAATATCTGCTTGATTAAAGTCGTCAATTCAAATTCCTGGAACAAGTTTGAATCATTAAAGAATCTTACCATTGTTGCTTTCCAATTGACACAAGCTTGATTCATAAAGAATCTCGCAAGTTACCTACCGTAGCGCTGTTTGATGTTGACGCTAGAAGGATTTCCATTCGTCACTGTGAATATTAATGAATATCACTCTGAATGTTCTGGCAAGACCATAAAGATATTGCGTAGAAACCTGAAACGAGTTTGAATCGATAAAGAAACAAACCACTGTTGCTTTTCAGTTTTACATATGTTCAATTCATAAAGAATCTTACACATGACCTACCGCAGTGCTGTTTGATGTTAACACTGGAAGGATTTCCACTCATCATTGTGAATACTAGATAGTATCACTCTGAGTGTTCTAGAAATATTGCAAGGATATAGCGTAGGACTCTCTTGATCTTCATCCGTGTTTCCTAACGAGATTTGATTGATCTCTTGGCTCTAGACTCGATTTGTGCACTTTTAGTGGTCGGAGGCTGGAGCAGATGCCACCTATTCAATATCAACTATCTCGGAGTGAGAAAGTCAATAGAAGTCGTGTTGATCTCCGTGACAATAAAACAAACTTATTTTGAGAGAGGCCTGAGTTATCTGGGGAGGGGTTGTGCATTACATCACTGGGTCCATGATGCGTTGTGTTCATGATGTGTTGACCCGGTTTCTGCCTATGTTGTATGAAGGGCTAATTTATTTACACCCTTTATCCTTACATTTCTTTTTCATTCTTCAACCCTTCAATGCGTACCAATACATCATGACTAGCACCTTGTTGTGATTGTTCCAATGCTAGCTTTAGTACTTAGTCGGCATTCAGCTACGTTCACATTCTGCTCCATCTTTCCTAAGGACTTCTAATAATCTGTTGGATTGTCCCTGGGAAGATCCCTCCGGTTCTGGTTGGATCATAGGACTTAAACCTAACCACCCTTTTGACACCAGTAACGTCGTGAATTAAAGATGTTGTGGGTATTTGATCGAAACCATGAGTGCTTGAGTCTTTAGATCATATTTTAATCACATTTTCTCCCCCTATCTCTAATATATATAAAATCATTTGATATTAGAGATACCAAATTTGATTAAAATATATTTTGAAAAATATTCTGGAAAATCTTCGGGAGAAAAGTGTGTCAAACTTAGCATGAATTTGGAACGCTCCCCCTCAAAAATTGATCCAATTGAATTGTCATTGTGAGGATATGATCCACATTTCACTTTTTGAGGATGGGAGTTATTGAACACACAATTTTTGAAAGATTTTGAATAATCATAGAAAAAATCTTGACAAAATTGTGTTCAACGCTTTTTGAAAAAATCAATTCTTTTTGGCGAAAAGATTTTTCTAAAGCATAAACTTGAGTTCATAGACTTTGAATGTCTTGACAAATCCACTCAAGTGTAAGAAGATTTAACTTCTTTTGCTGAGAGTAAGCGCACTAAATCGTACACTCCCCCGTAAATATCGATCCGGGTTCCAATCTGAAAGTGATTACAAGCCATTGTGTTGAGTTCAAACGTTGAATTTTTTGTGACAAGCTCAACACAAGATAGATTGATCTACCCGTTGTTGGAAATATTGTCCAAAAGAGACAATTTACTTTATAAAAGATAGAAATGACATGTTTTGAAAAATATTTACAACTTTCATTCGAGCTTTATGTACACACCCGTGTCGTTATTGAGCGACATTTCTAGGTACGTCCATATTATCGATACTGAAAGATATTCGAGCTCTGATACCAAATGTTGTCCCATGTTATTAGATGATTAAAGATAGAAAATAGATGAAAAGAGATGGATTTCTAGAGAGAGAAAGTAGTGAGAGAAAGTAGAGAGAAGATGGAGAAACTATGTGAATATTAGATTAAGAAATGAAAACACCAACCCTTCCTAACATGCTAGGAAGGGCTTATATAGTCGGGCTCATACATGTAGCCTGAATGGACTATATTGTTTAATGGGCTGGGCTTGAATAAAATGCTTAGTACCTTAAAAGAGGCCTTTTAAGCTAACCATTAAGCCCGTAATTTCACGACTATTTTAACTAACTATTACAATGTTCTAATAAATATTACAATAAAACCTATGATCGAACATTCTTGTTTGACTCAATATTTTGAGGCTAACAAAGTGATTTTGGGAGAGCTTTGTTACCGTTATTTTTTAATAATACCTTTTTTTCAAAATTTAACCCCGAAAGAAATCTATAAAAACCACCTATTTTCACCAAATTTTACACACTCACTTCTATCATTTTATAACTCACTTATCCTTACTTCTTTTATTTTTACTCACCCAAATGGATCCATACAATACTAACACCGTCGAAGAACACGAAAAGTATTTCAAAGACGACCACGAAAAATATATGCGAAATTTTCCAGAGTATGAGACATTTGTAGCTATGTATAGTTAAGAAGCGGGTGGTTCGAGGTCGTCTCCCAAAAAGACGAGGACTTATATACCACGTGAAAGAGAAGACGTGAGTCAACAGTTACTAGATTACTATTTGAGCGATGACGAGACTCCTCCAAAATACTCAGAAGAGAAATTTTGGCGAAGGTATCATATGAGTTCTATAATTTCAAAAAAATAAAATACTCAATGCTATTTTAAGTTATGAAGCTGACCTTATTCCGGATTACTTTAGTTTTTTAATGCGGGATGGATGCCACCTATCGAGATAGTATTCAACTTATTTTAAAGATCACTTCGGCATTTCATCAATTGACATACGGGTCATCAACAAATTTATTTGACGAGTACTTGCAAATTGATGAATGTACTTCTAGAGCTTCTTTACTTAACTTTACCAAATGTGTAACATCCCATTTTGATAATGGAATGTCACGCGTAATTATGGCGTGTCATCAATGCATACAAGGATAAATGTCTAAAACATTACATGACCATAGGGTAAACCAAAATCAAACATCGGTTCCCAAACATAAGCCCAAAACATAATAAAGCAAAGGAAATGAATGAAAGACTAAACAAGCATAAGTATATGAAGGCAAAAAGGAAAAGAAGTCTCTGGCAGCTTCCATCTCATGCACGTCCTCCAAATTCTCGAGTCTTTCCTAGGGTACCTGCCGTTTTGGGACATGGAAGGGAAAGTAACGGCTGAGCAAAACGCTCAGTGCACGGATATAGACATAGTATGAATGACTAAGCATAATAAAGACTTAATAGCAGCGGAAATGTATAAGTCCTGGAAAACCTAGAACATGCTCATAAAACTGGTTTTATAGTTTGAAAAGCCTTATGTTTATCTTATGAAAATTGTTTAACATATTTTACCATTAGCCAATATAGGTCATGAAAATCCATCGTGCATGAATACTTGGAGGGGTGACCTCATCATGCAAATTAGAGGGGCTGCCTTTAATTTAATATATTGGTTTTTGGGTAGGAGGGATCAACTCCTAGTGAAGGATGCAAGGCACACACCACATTCACCATGAAGTCCTGACTGAAAACATGTAACTAGGATGCACCCATATGCCCCACATGATAAAAATAATATAAATGGCCAAAAGCAGAAGGGACGCCACGAGCAATCACTCCGTCGTGGTGAAGTCTTAACATCAGTGCCTCTAATGTTATGGTTATGGTACCTCCATAACTAGGTGAAACTGGTCATGCATGTATATGGCTATAGGTATTCTTAATTAAACATAAGCAATTCAAAAACATATAAAACAAATACTGGGAAAACAGTTGGCTGCATACGGGGAATCCTAATAAGGAAAGAATGTCCATACTGAAAGGACGGGAATCCGTACCTTATGTCCAGTGAACGAAGAAGACGAACTGAGAGGAATCCTACTTCCGTATCACTAATGCTACATGAATACATATGTGAATAAGTATCTAACTACTAAATACGTAACTGGTTTTATATCATGTCTTAGCTTATTTTATATGTTCTTATCATGTTTTATTGTTTAAAGTCTTAAACTGTGTTTATCTTATATTCTGTTTAATCTGATTAAGTATTTCTGGTATTTCATGTATTATTATACTTACTGTGTAATAATAAGTAACTTTCCAAAAATAAAAGGTTTCCTAAAATAGAAAGTTACCAAAAATAGAAAGTTTCCAAAAATAGAAAGTTTCCAAAAATAGAAAGTTTCCAAAAATAGAATTACTGCTTAAAATAGATAAGTTTCTAAAAATAAAAAGTTTCCATAAATAGATCAGCTGCCTTAATTAAATAAGTTTCCATAAATAGATTAGCTGCCTGAAATAAATAAGTTTCTAAAAAAATAGAAGGTTTCCATAAATAGATTAGATGCCTTATTTAATTAAGTTTCTAAAAAATAGAAAGTTTCCATAATTAGAAATAAGCTGGTTAAATAAGCTAAGTATATAAGCCTAAGTGTTTTCATGATTATTTTCTAAGTCATATGCTACTGCCGTGGGACCCACATCACCAAACCGGGACCTTGAGGTCTCGGTGGTGGTCCATGTGCCAAGCCGAGACCCTTTAGGGGTTCGGTTTAGGCGTCGGCTAGACAAACACCCCTAAAAACCCTTGTTTTGATCTACCCCATAATCATCAACATGTTAGATCTATGTTTTTAATTAGGTTTTTTTAAAAAACATCATGTTCTTATTTAATTTTTAAATCCAAAACAAAAGAAAAAGGATTAAAAAGGTATACCGAATACGTGGATCGATCAAGGATGAACACACACGAACTCTTGCATAAATTCCAAGATCAAAATCAACCCGAACACCCTTCCATGGTGTTTTATGGGTGGCGGCCAAAAGAGGAACAAAGGAAGAAGGAAATAATCTTTTTAGGGTTTTTGTAATTTTTCTTGTTTTGCAAAAATGACACAAGATTTCTCCTTTTTCTTGTTTAGTAAAATTGATGGGCTAAGCCCATTTCCCTCCTAATTTCGTGGTATATGGGGCCCACATGGGGTAACCCGATCATTTTCTGTGTCTATTTAACAAGTGTGTTCTCGTGTTCGTGTTTTACGTGTTTGTTCGTGTTTATTTGTGTTCGCGTTTTGTGTGTTCTCGTTAAATAATTACCGTGACCTAATATATTTATTTAGGCTCGTAATAAATATATATATATAATTAATAATAGTTCGTGATTTAATTACGTTCGTGATTTCATGATCGCATGTTCGTGATTAATTATTGTCAAATAATTATTGTGTGTTCGTGCGTAGTAAATACTTATCGTGTACTAACACATACGTAATACGTAATATCCTAACACGTAAACGTAATCGTACTATTAAAGGAAAGTTTTAATCTAGTACGTAGGATCTTAAGGGTACTATTCATGGTAAAAGCATGCGGGTTTTACAAAATGCATATATGTTTTATATATTGAAACGTATTTAAGAAAACTAAATCCCACTGATGTTGAAAAAATATATGCATTACATGTTGAGAAACATGGACTTTCTGGAATGCTCGAGAGTTTGATTGTATGCATTAGGATTGGAAAAATTATCCAAGGCTTTACATGCTGTCACGCTCAATTTAAACGACGCGGTCATAAATATCCAACTATTATGTTAGAAGCAGTTTCAAATCAACTATTATGTTAGAAGGGTTTAGGGTCAAATAATGATCTAAATGTGTTATATGGTTCTCCTTTATTTGATGATTTGTTACTCGATAGTGTTGCGGAGTATCCGTTTAACGTAAATGGAAAAACATACCAAAATGGTTACTATTTAGCTGGCGGTATTTATCCGCAATGGGCTGCTTTTCTGAAGCTTTTTCGGTTAAAGGGATGAAAAAAATTGCGGTTTAAAAGAGTTCAAGAAAGCGCTAGAAAAGATATTGAATGCGCTTTCGGCGTTTACAAAGTCTTTGGGGAATTATACGACAACCGGCATGTGCTTATGAAATAAACCACTTGAAAAGAATAATGTATTGTTGTATTAAGCTATATAACATAATATTGGAGGATGAAAATCGCGTTAAATTTAAGATATGTTTATGTTGATCTTTAACTAAATATTGTTCGAACTTGGATCGAAGGATGTGAAATACACGAGAGGGCAAAAGAAATTCGAGACCAAAGAGTGCACAACGTGTAACACCCCACTTGGATAAATGGACCGTTACGTGTATTTATGGCGTGTCATCAAAGCATGCAAGGCAATGTATTAAACATTAACTGACCAAAACGGAAATACCGGAATCAAACATCGGTAGTCCAACAAGCCCAAAAAAATGTAAAGATTAAGTACAGAAAGGAAAAGGACGAAACAGTGTCCAAACAACCAAAGTAAAATAACGTAAGGTATGCATAAAATAAAGGAGTCTGGAAAGCTCCCATCCAAATGCACGTACTCTCTTAGAAGTCCTAAGATCGTCCCTGTGTACCTGCCGTTTGGAAACATGAAAGGAAACTACGGCTGAGCATAACGCTCAGTGGACGGATATAGCATGATAAGAATGTACTGGAAGGTAATGAAATAGAAGTCAACAATGAAGCTATAAGACTGATATGTAACAAGTGGTATAACCTTGCATAAAATCTGTAAGACCTGGTTCATATATACTGATACTGAAATATAACTCTAAATTCTGAAAACATGCATTTACTGTATTTTATTTGCCAGAGCTTATATAGGTCACGTGCTGTAACAACCGTGCATGAATAACTGGAGGGGTGACCTCGTCATGCTGTAGAGGGGTGACCTCTAAATAACTGTGCTGGGTGGAGGGATCAGCTCCAATGTGAAGAATGTAGAGCACACACCACATTCACCCTGATAACTTGTAACACATATAAGCCTAGGATGCATCCATACGCCCCACTAAAACATACATATAAAAATGGCCAAACCGAACATGAGTGGGACGATGCAGGATATCACTCTCCTGCATGTGAGTCACGACACCGGTGCCTCTAATGCCGTGGTTACGGTACCTCCGTAACTAGTACATAAACTGGTCGTGCTTGTATATAACGCTCAGGCAATTCTATTTAGTTTTTAACATGATTACTGATAAATTAAACATATACTGGGGAAAAACATTTGGTTGGAGACGGGGAATCCTAATCACGCATAGAAAGGAAGTCCTTACTGAAAGGACGGGAAATCCGTACCTCTAGTCCAGTAACTGACTGAATGGAAGACTAAACGAATACTACTCGGGCTTCACGCGTGCTACATAATTAAAAGACGCGAATAAGTTAACTGATATCCGTTATCAAATTTTACTGGTCTTATTGGTTTCTTATTTATTTATTTCTGAAATTCCATACGTACAATTACGGCTAAATCTGATCATTAAAATAATTTATTTTAATGTATTAACGTTATATTAATGGCTACGTACATCGTATTTCTGACGGTAATTATTTCTATAATAAGTATTTCGCTAAAATAGAAGTTCCTTAATTTAGAAAGTTCTTAAATTGTTTAATTCGTTTTCCAATAATATACCCTTTTAAATATTTAAGAATTTATTCAATTTAATACACTTAAAACATATATAAAAATATTTGTAAAACAATTTAATTTAAAAGGTATAATATAACAATATTTATTTTATCATTTAAAAACCCGTCCCGAGCTTACCGACTAACAAACTAACCTATACACAAAATCTGTCCACAAGAATTAGCGACAGAATTTGTGTCACTAAAACTGTCGCTAATTCTGTCCTTATTAAAACTGTCTATAACTAACAGTTTTTGCGACAGAAAGACTGTCGCTAAAACTGTCGCTAAAGCTGTCTAATATATCTTGTTTTCTGTCCATTTTTCCCCCTGTTCTATGTACTTAGTTCCCACTGTTTTAAATCCCATTTTCCCCCCGCTTGTTCTGTTTTACAACCAAACACACCCTTATTGATTTGTGGCTCGGGTTTGACAAGAAAAGAACCACCGAGACCTGCTGTGGTCTCGGCTGGGTCGTGCAGCAACACACCGAGACCCTATGGTCTCGGTTCCCTGATGTAAACAACCCGACGCACCCTCTTTTTTTTTTTTTGCGGCTGTAGAAACAACACCCCCCGAGACTCTAAGTCTCGGGTTCTCTTTTTGCTGCGGCTGTATAACCAAAACCACCACCCCCTTTAGGGTTTGCGATTGGTGTCAGATCAACCACACCGAGACCCCTGTTGGTCTCGGTTCGTGAATCACAGCCAACCCGACACCCCTGTTTTTGTTTTCTCATTTGAGTTTCGGAATCAAAAGAAAAAGAAGAAGATTACCTTAATTGATGATTGAGAAACGATGGTTGGACATACGAATCAAAAGATTAAAGCATCAAAAGAACCCGACCCTTGTTCTTGATTTTTACTGGCGGCACTCTTCTTTTTTTTTTTTTCTCTTGTGTCGGCAGGGAAAACAAAACCCTAACCTTTTTTTTTTTTTTTTGGTCTGGTCGTAATACACAAAGGGGTAATACCCCGTTCCTTCTTGTTTGAGCTATTGGGCTTGGCCCAATTTCCTTTTTTTTTTTTTACACAAACCGCCTCTTTTCTTTCCTTTTATTTCTTATTATATTTTTTTTTTAAATCTTGTATAATAATAACACTTGTAATAAATTTCTCGCGTTTGTTTTGTTAAAAATTTCCACGTGTACGTTTTAAGGAAAAATATCCCGCGTATTAATAATAAACCGCGTATTTATAAATTCTCGATTTAAAATACGGGTTTTACAATTCTTCCCCTCTAAATGAAATAATTCGTCCCCGAATTAAAATGCGGCGTACTGGGTTTACAATTCTTCCCCTCTAAAAGAAGAATTCGTCCCCGAATTACAAGGTATTTAAGCTGACTGAAGTAAAGGCTGAAATGCTGATAAATTGAACGACATAAAAGCTGAAAAGACATACCCGAATCAAAACTGAAAGTGAGGATAAGAAGTCCGTATAGACTCCTCTGTTTCCCAAGTGGCCTCCCGCTCGGTATGGTTCCTCCACAGGATCTTGACGAAAGGAATGGTCTTCCTTCTCATGACTCGATCCTGGCGATCTAAAACCGCTTCGGGTTCCTCGATATAAGATAAATCCTCCCGAATCTGATCGAGTGGATAATTTACTTTGTGAAGCTCATGATAGTTGTACCCCCTGAGTAATGAGACATGAAACACGTTGTGAACGTGTGAAAGCTGAGGCGGCAGCGCCAACCGATACGATACTTCCCCGACGCGTTCAAGGATTTCAAATGGTCCGATGTAGCGAGGGCTAAGTTTGCCTTTGAGGCCGAAACGTCTGACACCGCGTGCAGGTGATACTTTGAGGAACACACGATCCCCAGTCTGAAAAGATAGATCTCTGCGATGCTTGTCGGCGTAACTCTTCTGGCGAGTACGCGCTTCTTGAAGTTTTGCCCTAGCGATGGCGACCTTTTCATTGGTCAGTTCTATCAGTTCAGGTCCTTCAATTAAACGTTCTCCCACCTGATCCCAACAAATAGGAGCACGGCATTTTCTGCCGTATAACATCTCGAATGGAGCACGCTTGATACTAGCATGCCAACTGTTGTTGTAAGCAAACTCGACCAAGCAAATATAGTCATCCCAATGTCCTGTCCATTCTAATGCACAGGCGCGTAGCATGTCCTCCAAGGTCTGGATGGTACGCTCTGACTGACCGTCCGTCTGTGGATGGAAAGCTGTGCTGAGCTTGAGCCTAGTTCCCCAAGCTTTATGCAAACCTCCCCAGAAATGAGAAGTGAAACGGGGATCCCTATCTGATATAATTTCCGAAGGTGTACCGTGTAATCGTACGATCTCCTCGGTGAATAGTTTCGCTAATTTACTGACTGCGAAATCTTTACGAATAGGAATGAAATGTGCTGACTTGGTCAACCGATCGACAACTACCCAGATTGCATCATGTCTCCGCTGAGTCTGTGGTAGTCCGGTGACAAAATCCATAGAGATCTTGTCCCACTTCCACATTGGAATATCTAATGGCTAGAGAAGACCACTGGAACGTTGGTGCTCTATCTTAACCTGCTGACAGGTTAAACATTTAGACACAAATGTTGCGACATCCTGCTTCATGCCGCTCCACCAGAAATACTTCTTAAGATCGTGGTACATTTTTGTGGAACTCGGGTGGATAGAGAACGGAGAGCTGTGAACCTCAGTCATTAAGGCTTCTCTGAGAGCAGGATCTTCTGGAACGCAGAGTTTGGTACACTGCCATACGATACCATCGTCATCGATGCGAAATTCGGTCTGTCGGTCAATGTTCTGGATAATCGCCCAGATTTCACCATCATCTTCTTGTGCGGCTTTAATCCTAGAGAGCAAATCTGGTTCTACCCTCAAACTAGCCCAGTATCCTCTTTGTCCGCGTACTAAGAGTTCAATATCGTAACGTTCTAGGTCCTGAATAATTTCTTCCTGAACTTTGATGCCATTTACCATACCTGACTTTCTGCTAAGGGCATCTGCTACTACATTTGCTTTGCCTGGGTGATACTGGATATTAGTGTCATAGTCTTTTAGCAGTTCTAACCATCGTCTCTGTCTCATGTTCAGCTCTCGTTGTGTAAATATATACTTGAGACTTTTGTGATCGGTGAAGATATCACACGACTCACCGTATAAATAATGCCTCCAGATTTTAAGGGCGAAAACGACTGCTGCGAGCTCTAAATCATGAGTAGGATAATTTTTCTCATACGGCTTTAGTTGACGCGAAGCATAAGCAATGACTTTCCCATGCTGCATAAGAACACAACCTAAGCCCTTTCCTGATGCGTCACTGTAAATCTGATAACCGCCTGTACCGGATGGAAGAGTAAGTATCGGTGCTGAGATCAATCGATGCTTGAGTTCCTCAAAACTCTTTTCTCTCTCCTCGGTCCATATAAACTTCTCACCCTTCCGCATAAGTTGGGTCAATGGTAACGCCAAACGTGAGAAGTTTTCCACAATCCTGCGGTAATAACCCACCAACCCAAGAAAACTACGTATCTCTGTGACAGATGTCGGTCTTGGCCATTTGGTGATAGCCTCCACCTTTGCAGGATCCATAGTTATTCCTTCTGTGGAAACAATATGGCCTAGAAACGCCACTGTATTCAGCCAAAACTCGCACTTCGAAAATTTAGCATATAGTTTTTCTCGTCTGAGAATCTGCAAAACTGTACGGAGATGGTTCTCATGTTCCTCTTTGGATTTGGAGAAAATGAGGATATCATCGATGAATACGATCACAAACTTGTCTAAAAATTCGTGGAAGACTCGGTTCATTAAGTCCATAAATACTGCGGGCGCATTCGTGAGACCGAATGGCATAACGACAAACTCGTAATGACCGTACCTCGTGCGAAAAGCAGTTTTAGATATATCCTGCTCTTTTACACGCAGCTGATGGTAGCCTGATCGCAGATCGATTTTTGAGAAGTGCTTGGCACCCTGAAGCTGATCGAACAAATCGTCAATACGAGGAAGTGGATAACGGTTACGAATAGTGAGCTTATTCAACTCACGGTAGTCAATACACAAACGCATACTACCATCCTTCTTCTTGACAAACAAAACTGGAGCGCCCCACGGTGATACGCTGGGACGAATGAAACCCCTTTCGAGAAGTTCCTGAAGTTGATCCTTCAGTTCCTTAAGCTCTACAGGAGCCATACGGTAAGGAGCTTTAGATACTGGTTCAGCACCTGGTATGAGATCGATGCCAAATTCTACCTCTCGCATGGGAGGTAAACCTGGAAGTTCCTCGGGAAAGACATCTGGAAAGTCTGACACAACTGGCTGATCATGAATTGAAAGTGTCTCCGAAGTCGTGTCATGAACTGTGGCTAGGAAGCCCTCGCAACCATGATATAGTAAGGTACGAGCTTGTAAAGCTGAAATGATCTGAACATGTTTTCCTGGTAGGAAGCCTTGGTGAATATACTCTGGTGTCTGGACATCACCAAAGATGACCTGGTGAGCATGGCAATCTATGGTGGCATGATGAGCCGATAACCAATCCATACCCAGAATAATATCAAAATCACACATATCCAAAGGAAGAGCACTGACTGGACGGATTTTATCATCAAACTCAAGAGGGAGATCCTTATATACTTGGGTAATGAGTACAGAGTCTCGCATGGGGGTAGATATAGTAAGTGCACTGTCTAGTGGCGTAGGGGTCATGTTTATTCTAACAGCATATGAAGTCGATATAACCGAGTGCGTGGCGCCTGTATCGAAAAGCACGCATGCAGACTGTCCGTGTATAAACAAAATGCCAGTAATGGTACATGCGGTCTTATTTGCTTGTTCACGGGTAGTAGTGTAGACACGACCAGTGGTTGGTGGTATCGGTGGTGGGGGAGGTAAAATCTGAGGAATCTGGCCTGAGGTACCGACAGCATCCCCGCTCTTGCAATCCCTCTTCAAATGGCCCGGCTGACCACACTTGTAGCAATTACCCGAACCACGACGACAAGGTCCCGAGTGTTTCTTCCCACACGTGATGCAAGTGGGATATGTATACCCGGTGGAAGTAGCTCTGGTTTGCTGAGAACCTGATTTACGATGATATATACGTGTCACGATTCTGTTAACTTAACTGAAATAAGGCTGACTGACTGAATTTTTAAAATTACCAGAATTTGCCGGTCGGGCAACCTGCTGACCCCTGTTGTTTTGGTCACGCCCCTGTCTAGCATCTCTGTTGGAATTTACAAATAAATTTAAGATCTGATTTACACGATAGTTTAGTATTTCTGGAGCTAAAAGACTCACCTGTAGCTGCCAGAGGAGTTGGAGCTACCGCGGTAATTATCACCGCCGTTCCTCCTATCTGACCGATTACGGTCATAAGACTGACCGTGGTTCCTGTAGTTCTGATGCGGAGTAGCCGATTGGGATCGGTCTCCTCCTCTGTGTCTGTAAGATTTTAATAACATATAAGTTTCCAAGCAATAATGGCTAAATTGTTTAAGTCTGTTGGGTGAGATGTACCTCTTCTCCGGGCGCTCAAAATTCTCGAGCTCGTCCCTCTCAAAAAGCATCTCTATGTCCCGAGCTGCATTAGCTACTTGTGACACATTAGTGAATGTGGCGCTCATCAATCTATCTGCAGTCCTAGTGTGAAGAGCCCAGCGAAATTGCTTCACTTGCTCCTCTACGGTACCCGCAGCCTCCCCCAAGAATCCAGCCATCCTGAGGTATCGGTGCATGAACTCTATACTGTTATCGCCATTATTCTGACGAATAACGTGAAAGTCCCTCTTCATCTTAGCTTGCTCCACATGCGGGAAAAACTGGTCATAGAACATCGTCTTGAAACGTGCCCAGGTCAATGCAAGCTCCCAAGCATCTCCCCCGTTGGACAGTTTCTGAGACCTCCACCAATGTAGAGCAGGACCCTCCAGCTTGTAAACTGCAAGCCTAACTTTGAAAACATCACCACAACCCATAGCTCCGAAAATTTTCTCTATATGGTAGATCCAGTCTTCTGCATCAGTTGGAGCTACAGTCTGCTCAAACAGTCGGGGCTTCTGCTTGTTGAACAGATCCAACCAAGCGGGTAAAGTGGCAGGTGGTGGAGCAGGAGGGTTGTTATTCTGCTGAGGCCCATTTTGATACTCAGCTCGGATCTCATCACGAATTTGGGGTAACATGGCCTGTATAGCAGCCTGAACAGCAGCAGCAATGGCAGCTGCGTTAGGATCATTCTCGGTGTCGCGTCTGGGTGGCATCTGAAATATAAAAGGATGAGTTGATAAAACTGCTAAAATCTGAGGTAATATATCTGAATATGCTTAGTGTAATTCATGAAGGTATATCTAACAAAATATGACATGAATATTGGTGAACGCCTAGGGTCAGTTCACAAAATGACAATTTCTGAAACATAAATCTGACATGAGTAAGGATAAACGCCTATAGTCAGTTCATCCATACAAAATTTAAACGGGCAAGGGTGAACGCCTATGGTCAGTTCACCAAAACGAAATGTTTCTGAAAAGCACATGCGATTAAGTATGGCCAGTCCTGTACCAACCGCTTACTTAATCAAAATTTTGAAAATCCGACTGATAAATATCATGAATAGCATGGAAAATAACGACGCCAAATACAAGAAGTTCTTAGTGACTACCCACTAGCCACAGGTCAACTTTTAGAGCCTACAGGTCGAACCTTGCGCTCTGATACCATAATTGTAACACCCCACTTGGATAAATGGACCGTTACGTGTATTTATGGCGTGTCATCAAAGCATGCAAGGCAATGTATTAAACATTAACTGACCAAAACGGAAATACCAGAATCAAACATCGGTAGTCCAACAAGCCCAAAAAAATGTAAAGATTAAGTACAGAAAGGAAAAGGACGAAACAGTGTCCAAACAACCAAAGTAAAATAACGTAAGGTATGCATAAAATAAAGGAGTCTGGAAAGCTCCCATCCAAATGCACGTACTCTCTTAGAAGTCCTAAGATCGTCCCTGTGTACCTGCCGTTTGGAAACATGAAAGGAAACTACGGCTGAGCATAACGCTCAGTGGACGGATATAGCATGATAAGAATGTACTGGAAGGTAATGAAATAGAAGTCAACAATGAAGCTATAAGACTGATATGTAACAAGTGGTATAACCTTGCATAAAATCTGTAAGACCTGGTTCATATATACTGATACTGAAATATAACTCTAAATTCTGAAAACATGCATTTACTGTATTTTATTTGCCAGAGCTTATATAGGTCACGTGCTGTAACAACCGTGCATGAATAACTGGAGGGGTGACCTCGTCATGCTGTAGAGGGGTGACCTCTAAATAACTGTGCTGGGTGGAGGGATCAGCTCCAATGTGAAGGATGTAGAGCACACACCACATTCACCCTGATAACTTGTAACACATATAAGCCTAGGATGCATCCATACGCCCCACTAAAACATACATATAAAAATGGCCAAACTGAACATGAGTGGGACGATGCAGGATATCACTCTCCTGCATGTGAGTCACGACACCGGTGCCTCTAGTGCCGTGGTTACGGTACCTCCGTAACTAGTACATAAACTGGTCGTGCTTGTATATAACGCTCAGGCAATTCTATTTAGTTTTTAACATGATTACTGATAAATTAAACATATACTGGGGAAAAACATTTGGCTGGAGACGGGGAATCCTAATCACGCATAGAAAGGAAGTCCTTACTGAAAGGACGGGAAATCCGTACCTCTAGTCCAGTAACTGACTGAATGGAAGACTGAACGAATACTACTCGGGCTTCACGCGTGCTACATAATTAAAAGACGCGAATAAGTTAACTGATATCCGTTATCAAATTTTACTGGTCTTATTGGTTTCTTATTTATTTATTTCTGAAATTTCATACGTACAATTACGGCTAAATCTGATCATTAAAATAATTTATTTTAATGTATTAACGTTATATTAATGGCTACGTACATCGTATTTCTGACGGTAATTATTTCTATAATAAGTATTTCGCTAAAATAGAAGTTCCTTAATTTAGAAAGTTCTTAAATTGTTTAATTCGTTTTCCAATAATATACCCTTTTAAATATTTAAGAATTTATTCAATTTAATACACTTAAAACATATATAAAAATATTTGTAAAACAATTTAATTTAAAAGGTATAATATAACAATATTTATTTTATCATTTAAAAACCCGTCCCGAGCTTACCGACTAACAAACTAACCTATACACAAAATCTGTCCACAAGAATTAGCGACAGAATTTGTGTCACTAAAACTGTCGCTAATTCTGTCCTTATTAAAACTGTCTATAACTAACAGTTTTTGGGACAGAATGACTGTCGCTAAAACTGTCGCTAAAGCTGTCTAATATATCTTGTTTTCTGTCCATTTTTCCCCCTGTTCTATGTACTTAGTTCCCACTGTTTTAAATCCCATTTTCCCCCCGCTTGTTCTGTTTTACAACCAAACGCACCCTTATTGATTTGTGGCTCGGGTTTGGCAAGAAAAGAACCACCGAGACCTGCTGTGGTCTCGGCTGGGTCGTGCAGCAACACACTGAGACCCTATGGTCTCGGTTCCCTGATGTAAACAACCCGACGCACCCTCTTTTTTTTTTTTTTTTTTTTTGCGGCTGTAGAAACAACACCCCCCGAGACTCTAAGTCTCGGGTTCTCTTTTTGCTGCGGCTGTATAACCAAAACCACCACCCCCTTTAGGGTTTGCGATTGGTGTCAGATCAACCACACCGAGACCCCTGTTGGTCTCGGTTCGTGAATCACAGCCAACCCGACACCCCTGTTTTTGTTTTCTCATTTGAGTTTCGGAATCAAAAGAAAAAGAAGAAGATTACCTTAATTGATGATTGAGAAACGATGGTTGGACATACGAATCAAAAGATTAAAGCATCAAAAGAACCCGACCCTTGTTCTTGATTTTTACTGGCGGCACTCTTCTTTTTTTTTTCTCTTGTGTCGGCAGGGAAAACAAAACCCTAACCTTTTATTTATTTATTTTTTTTGGTCTGGTCGTAATACACAAAGGGGTAATACCCCGTTCCTTCTTCTTTGAGCTATTGGGCTTGGCCCAATTTCCTTTTTTTTTTTTTACACAAACCGCCTCTTTTCTTTCCTTTTATTTCTTATTATATATTTTTTTTTTTAAATCTTGTATAATAATAACACTTGTAATAAATAGTACTTGTAATAAATTTCACGCGTTTGTTTTGTTAAAAATTTCCACGTGTACGTTTTAAGGAAAAATATCCCGCGTATTAATAATAAACCGCGTATTTATAAATTCTCGATTTAAAATACGGGTTTTACACAACGAGTCTCGAGCCGATCTTGTGGAGCATTTAGCGATCCGTAATGATTAAATTGTAATCTTTATTTTCATGTGATGTTTTTTTATTAATGTAATGTTTTCATTATTAGTGTAATGTTTTTTTATTTAATTAAGTTTTCTTTAAGTTATACTGAATTTAAAAAATTATCTTTGGCATCACAATTTAAGCCTCAACCGTTTCCGCATAAAATGTGGTGCCAAAACCAGTTTATCCTACGTGGCATCATCCTTTTCCTTTAGCGTTTGGGCCCTGATCATACCTACTGCTCTAAGAGAGAAAGGTATAGTAGAGAGGCAACCCCTCTTCACTTTGTCTTTGCTGTAGGATATGTAAATCTTGCTTATGTTTTAGAGAGAGAAAGAGATAGAGAGATGGTGATAACACACACACTTAGAGAGAGAAAGTGAAAGAAAAACACTTTTCAACTATGTGTAAAATAAAGAACCACACACCCTCTCCATCTAAGGAGAGGGTTTATATACCCAAGCCCTTGTCATGGGCTTGGGCTTTGATACTAGCATTTTGTATGGGGTTCTCTAAATTCTCTCGATATCCTCTCGAATTGATCTTGGTTCTAAGTGGAATGATTGTTCTTGGTTACTAACAAGGGGAGTGGTTTTCTATTCTACTGAATGTTTAAATGCATAAAATGTAAACTTAAATTTAAAGGCAATTATATTAATAACAGTAAAAAAAACTAGAATTAAAATATGAAATAAAAATGAAGAAACAGTAACACTTAAGAAACAGTAACACTTAAAAATAATCACAGAAAATTGATTCGGAAGTACCTTGATTCGGAACTATTCATCCGGAACTTTTCACTCGGAACCCTTGATCCGGAACTTTGTTCGGAAGTTCACCCGGAACTTTCCGTTCGGAAGTTCACTCGGAAGATTGATCCGGAAGTTTATCCGGAACTTTATCCGGAACTTTGAGTCGGAAGTTTGTTTGGAACTATCAACTGATTCGGAACTTTTGAGAATTGATTCGGAACTTTTTAAAAGAAAACTCATTCGGAACTTTTGAAACTCATTCGGAAGTTTGTGTTCATCCGGAACTTTGTACTCATTCGGAAGTTTGGTTCATCCGGAACTTTTGAAATTGACTCGGAACTTTTGAAAGGAAAATGATTCGGAAGATTTTAACTAAGATTATTCACTCGGAAGTTCTATGTTCATCCGGAAGATTTGGTTCATCCGGAACCTGGGGAACTCAAGAACAGTAACTTATACCGAAGAACAAGGAAATCGATTTTAAGCCAAAAATCACCAAGTTTTTCACCAAAACTTAAATAAAGCTAAACACAAATGATATACTAACCAATAACTACAAATCCCATCAATAAAAACATAAAACCCAACAACTTTTAAAGATTAAATCAATCAAATAAGAACTTAAGCTTTTAACCAAATAGATGGAGATGAACAAGATGAAATGGAAAGATTGATGTATTGAATGATTAAGGTTTTAACAATCACAAAACAAAGTTTAAACTACAAGATTCTAAAAACAAGAATCAAGATCACCAAACACCCTAGTGGTGTTGGTGATGCTACGAACAGAAAGGGAGAAAAAGAAGGAGGAAAAGAAAAACTAAAAAACTGGATGCAAAGTGTGAGGGGAACCCTTTATATAGGTGTTCCCTTTGGTTGGTGAGTGGGCTTTTCTCCCATTCTTCTTGTCTTCTCGTCTTTTCAGAAAAGTTGACGTTTTCGATTCTGATTCGGGATTTGTCGTCGATTAAATTCAACTCGTCTTTTAATTTTTTCGTTTAATAGACTTGAGTTTCTTTGACTTTTGTAAATCTTCCATCTTTGGTCCTTTTCTTCGATAAATCTTCGAATAGGCCTAGTGACTTCAAATCTTTTGCATCTCTTGGACAATAGACTTCATCTTGAGTCTTTTTCTTCGATAAATCCCGTGCAATCCCATATTTTCTCCATTATCCATCCGGTTGGCTCTAAAAACACAATAAACACAAAAACAACGCATAATTCCAAACAAATGATATTAAATACGCGTTTTGGTCTCGTTTTAGCCAGAATTAAGTGGTAAAAGGATGGGTGTTTACACACCTATCAAATCCCCTACACTTAACCATTGCCATGCCCTCATGCAATGCTTAGTGATAAAGCAATTTTACACTTTTCTCATAATTAATCAACCTTGGCCTTATTAAAATACTACTTTAAACAAAAATTAAGGTACTAAAAGAAATTAAATCTTAAACGGAAACAAAAGGATAGAAAACCATTTTCACTTGAAAATAGCTACATGGAAATAACTTGCAAAGAGATCAATGACTTACATTAGGGCTTTGGTGTTGCGAAGATTTATCACCCTCAAGTTTCACGTTCCCCAAACTAAGCTTAAAAACGAGATCATTGTTATTATAAGTTAGTAAATCAAACACTTACACACATGGCTTAATTATATGCTTAAACTCCCTTATTCCTAGGTGTATCTCTTATATTTTATTTTTTTCTTAGAATGATCATGAAGATGCATTTTTGGACTTATTTCGATAGTTTATTTAGGCTGAAAGCAAAGTAGGACGATTTGATCAATAGTTATCTAAAGGAAAAAATCTCTTAAAACTGCTTATCGGGATATCAAAAAGTTCATATCTTGGCATAACTCAGTTCACGATTTGAGACCTTTCTCGGGCCGATATTTGGCATGTACTTCATACTTCATATCTTGAGTGACGTGCTTGAGATAATGGTCTTCTCATCGTTAATGGAGTTTCTTCACTTGGAGACTTTTGAGGGGTACTCCAACTTTGTTGATCACTACTTCATGATTATTTCTTCAATCTCTATTTGGGATTTTGAGATACAACGATCCGCATCCTTTTCGGACTTGGATCTATTTATCCTCATACCTTGTTAGGGTCTTTTTGGATAGACTTCTCCATCATCTTTATGGGAGTTGATTGCTTTTCGTCGTGAGTCTTGATCCTTCATATTGACTTTGGGAATAATGCTTTTCACATCACCTTGGATCTTTAGCAATAAAATGGAATCCTCATGCCTTGTTAGGGCCTTTTCGGACTCGCCAATCTTCGTGCCCCGCTTCATAAGTTATGCCTTGGCTATGAAATCTTATCATTACCGAGCAACTTTTAAACGATCTTGGGCTAGAAGCTAAGTAACTTTTCAAATCGTACGACCTTACTTATTGCAGATAAATTATTAGCAAGTGATGGGAGAATAGGCAAATAATTACACCAAGTGAGCTTGTGCAAGAATACCGACTTATAATTGACTCTATCATTTCTCGCTCTCCACAATTTAAAATCTCAAGTAATGAGATTCGTGGATACTTAGCCTAATAAACCAATTAAGGTCTACATGGTTAAGGATACTAGCTAGAATAAACTTGGATAAGTCTATTCGGGTTGAGTCAAAATAAACGCAACAGGCCTAATATGTCAAAGACTTCTAAACTAGCTACACCACTTTATTAAAATTTGACTTTATTGCGGGATATATACATACGAAAGCAACGATAAAAATTTAAAAATTACGACTAAATGGCCAAAGTTAATAAAAAATTTGAAAAACGTTGAAAATATGATTTTCTGGTTAAATGAAGGCATTTTCATGGAAAAGTCCACTTAAAACTTCGATAGAAGTCCCCCCTACACTTAAGATAAACATTGTCCTCAATGTTTAAGCATGTGGGAAAAGGCTCCCCTACACTTATGACATTGTGCACGTTGGTTAAATCAAGTTAAGGAAGAGACGACTAAAGTGATCAATTTCAAATGTGAGTATGAATAAAATTGAATCACGATAGTTGAGAGATAGAACCGGATTTTGGATAACACGGGAGCACGGTTCTTCAAAGGTTCCAAGAGTGCACTTATCCCTGTAATCACATCACCACACAAATACAAACACCGATAGAGGTCCCCCTACACTTAGGAGGTTAAAACAGAACAGGATAGATACTCGGGCTGCCTCCCGAGGAGCGCTTGTTTTTGATAACCGAGTCACGAGCCTGACTCGACCCAAAATTAGTTCATGGAACATGGTGAGGGAAGGAATCATCTCCTAAGAGGTGTCCTCACCAAAGTACAACTTCACTCATTGGCCATTCACCTTAAAATTAGGTCCATTAGGTTGAGCGAGCTCGAGAGTACCATATGGAAAAATTTGGGCAATGGTGAATGGGCCGGACCAACGAGATTTCAGCTTGCCCGAAAAGATTTTCAACCGAGAGTTAAAGAGTAAAACTTTATCTCCAACTTGGAACTCTCGGTTCTTAATCTTAGAGTCGTGAATGAGCTTTGTCTTCTCCTTATAGATCAAAGAATTTTCATAAGCCTCATTACGGAGTTCGTTCAGCTCATTAAGTTGGATCTTGCGTAGGTCACCGGCTTTGTTGATATCAAAATTAGCCCACTTCAAGGCCCAGTAAGCCTTGTACTCCAACTCAATGGGGAGGTGGCACGCTTTCCCATACACGAGACGATATGGTGTGCAACCAATCGGAGTCTTGTATGCAGTACGAAAAGCCCACAAAGCATCATCAAGTTTATCAGCCCATGAGGCACGATGCTCTCCCACGATCCTTTCAAGAATTCGCTTTAGTCCTCGGTTGGATATTTCAGCTTGCCCATTGGTTTGGGGATGATAGGCGGTGGAAAGACGGTGATTGACACCATACTTAGCCATGACTCTTGCAAATTGATCGTTGCAAAAATGAGTCCCGCGGTCACTGATAATAGCACGAGGCACACCGAATCTAGCGAATAGAGATTTTAAAAAGTTACAAACCACCCTTGCGTCATTAGTAGGTAAAGCTTTGGCTTCAACCCACTTTGAAACGTAGTCAACGGCAACAAGGATGTATTTTTTTCCTTTAGAAGAAGGGAATGGCCCTATAAAGTCGATACCCCAAACATCAAAGATTTCACACTCTTGAATGAAATTCTGAGGCATCTCGTCTTTATGTGTGATCGTGCCTTGTTTTTGGCAAACATCACATCGTTTAACCATATTGTGAGCGTCACGATATATGGAGGGCCAATAAAATCCCGAGTCAAACACTTTTTTGGCGGTGTTGTTGGGACCAAAGTGACCACCGGTGGGTCCTTTGTGGCAAGCGTCAAGGATTTCTAAAGCTGTCGGTCCATAAACACATCGGCGAATAATCAAGTCGGCACATTGTTTGAATAGGTAAGGGTCATCCCAAAAGTAAGTCTTAATGTCGTTGAAGAAATTTTTCTTTTGTTGGGATGTTAACCCTTCCTTGAGAATTCCACCCGCTAAGTAGTTTGCAATGTCCGCAAACCACGGGGTTTCATCAGAAGTCGAGGTAATAGACATTAAGGTCTCCAAGGGAAAAGAATCATTGATTTCTTTGTTCGGATGATCCCCCTGGTAAGGATCCTCAAGTCTGCTGAGATGATCCGCGGCTAGGTTTTCAGCTCCTTTTTTATCGCGAATTTCGATTTTAAATTCTTGGAGAAGCAAAACCCAGCGAAGAAGTCTTGGTTTAGAATCTTGCTTTGTCAACAAGTACTTCAACGCGGAATGATCGGTATACACAATTGTTGTAGAAAGGACAAGATAGGGGCGGAACTTTTCAAAAGCATAGACAACAGCTAAAAGCTCTTTTTCGGTTGTCGTGTAATGCAATTGAGCCCCAGTCATTGTCTTGCTAGCGTAATGGATGGGTTGGAAGTGTTTGTTCACTCTTTGTCCCAAAACCGCTCCAATAGCAAAATCACTAGCATCGCACATCAACTCGAAAGGCAGCTCCCAATTAGGGGTAACCAAGACAGGTGCCTTAGTAAGCTTATCCTTAAGCAAGTTGAAGGCTTCAAGGCACTCTTTGGAAAAGATAAAAGGAGTATCTTTCTCCAAGAGGTGAGTCATCGGGCGAGCGATTTGAGAAAAATCTTTGATGAATCGACGGTAGAAGCCCGCATGACCCAGGAAACTTCTCACACCCTTCACGGTTGAAGGTGGAGGCAACTTAGCGATAAAATCGACTTTAGCACGGTCTACTTCAAGACCGGCTTTGGAAATCTTGTGTCCTAGCACGATGCCTTCTTTTACCATAAAATGGCATTTTTCCCAATTCAGAACAAGGTGAGTGTCTTCGCACCGCTTAAGCATACGTTCCAAATTGGCAAGGCAAGAAGAGAAGGAATCCCCAAAGACCGAGAAATCATCCATGAAGACTTTCATGGTTTGTTCAACCATGTCATGGAAGATAACTAACATGCACCTTTGGAAAGTCCCGGGGGCATTACATAAGCCAAAAGGCATCCTTTTGTACGCAAATGTGCCATAGGGACAAGTAAATGTTGTCTTCTCTTGATCTTGGGGATCGATGTGTATTTGGAAATAACCCGAGAAACCATCAAGAAAGCAGTAATATTCATTACCCGCTAAACGTTCAAGCATTTGGTCCATAAGAGGTAGAGGGAAATGATCCTTTCTCGTGCCATCATTGAGTTTGCGGTAGTCTATACAAACTCTCCACCCAGTAACGAGGCGAGTGGAAATCAACTCGTTGTGTTCATTGGGAACAACGGTTATTCCGCCCTTCTTGGGCACACAATGGATTGGACTAACCCATGGTGAATCCGAAATAGGGTAAATCATACCCGCATCAAGAAGTTTGATAACCTCTGTTTTGATGACTTCATGTATTTTTGGATTCACCCTTCGTTGGCTTTGAATTGTGGGTTTAAAGTCGTCCTCCATGAGAATTTTGTGTGTGCAGAAGTGAGGATCAATTCCACGAATATCAGAGATTTTCCAAGCAATAGCCTTCTTGTGATCTTTAAGCACGGCGATGAGGCGAGATTTTTCTTCTTCCTTCAAGTCCTTCGCGATAATGACGGGCGACTTCTTCTTTTCTTCGAGAAACACGTACTCGAGATGGGGCGGCAACTCCTTAAGTTCTAAATCCGGAGGATTTTCGATGGGAGGCGTATTCGAAGTCGGAGTATCGATAGCAATAACCGTGGGAGATGGTGGAGAAAGGTTGTCTTCGTTGAGAAGGTTATCAAAGAAATGCATGTCTTCATCCCCATCGGTGGGAGAATCATCATTAGCTAAGTTCACATCTCCCATGGTGGTTTCAAGATTGTTCCAAAACAAATCACTATCTCCAAATAGAGACAGTGATGAATCAATAGAGGAAACGGTTGCAACATTGGGAAGAGAGGTAGGAATACTCTTACAAGCCTCTTTGAAGTGTTCTTCACAAGCCTCATCCAGAACGTCAATACAATTAACACTCTCGTATGAATAAGGTTGTTTAGACAACTTTCCCATGTTGAAGACGATTTTATCGTCACCCACTCTCATGATAAGCTCACCGGCTTCAACATCGATGAGAGTGCGACCGGTCCTCAGGAATGGACGACCCACGATCAAGGGAACACGAGGGTCCATCTCGTAGTCGAAGATCACGAAATCGGCAGAAAAAGTGAATTTGTCGACTCCTACAAAGACGTCTTCGGCTATCCCCACTGGATAAGCAACCGTACGGTTAGCTAATTCCAAAATCATTTTGGTGGGGACTAGCTCAGGGAGAGATAATTTCTTCCAAACGCTTAGAGGCATTAGATTAATACTGGCACCTAGATCGGCTAGGGCCATGCAATTCTCTACTCCCGGGAAATTGCAAGGGATTAAGAAACGACCCGGATCACCAAGCTTGGTTGGCAATTTCCTTAAGAGCACTGCAGAGCAATTCTCATTAAGTTGGGTGTTGGCAATATCGAGAAGCTTTTCCTTGTCACTCAGAAGATCTTTAAACATTTTCGCGTACTTAGGCATGTGAGCGAGAGCCTCAGCGAAGGAGATGTTGAAATTCAATTGTTTGAACATCTTAAGAAAGTTCGAAACCTGAATATCGTCCTTGCTTTTGAGCTTCTCTTTCCTCAACCTAGATGGATAAGGTATATTGGAAGAAGAGGAAGGCTTTGGGAGAATGGGATCACTCACATCCATGGGTGGAGGAGGGGTAGAAGGAAGAGGTGGAGAAATTGGGGAAGGAAAAGGATGAGGAATAGGAGCAGGTGACTCGTTCTCCTTAGTCACAATCACCGGTGGAGGTATAGGAAGCTCGGGTTCCTTGGTACCTTTGCCACTGCGAGTGGTGATTGCTTTCATCTCCCCTCTTGGATTTGCAACGGTGTTACTCGGAAGAGTACCCGAAGAAGAGGGTTGGTTACCTTGGAAGAAAATAGCCATCATGTTCTTCAAGTCATTTATTTGGCTATCCAACGTGTTTCTCATGTCAGCTCTCAGATCGTTCCCTTGTTTGACCAGGTCTGCTTTCAAGTTGAGCACTTCACGCTGAAGGTTTCCCACGATCACATCGTTAGTCCTCATATAAGTTTCCACTTCTTGGTGTAAAGCGGTGGGTTGGTTGGGAGGATCGTTATATGCGGGAGGTTGATAAGCAGGTTGCTGGTATACTTGGTTGTTTCGTTGAGGTGGTTGTTGCTGCTTGTGAGGTGGGATGTATGGTGTACGAGGTTGTTGTTGTTGTTGAGGAGGGCGATTGAGGTTTTGTTGTTGGTTTGGGTTGTTTGGAGGAAAACCGGGTGGTGAGAGGTAGTTGTTAGAGCGGTAGCTAAGCAAATTATGGTCACCTTGAGGTCTAGCTTGATAAGCAGGTTGAGGATAGGTGCCATAAGCTGCATTCACATTTTCAGAAGGGTAGTCTTGGGTGGCGGTACAAGTGGTGTAAGAGTGAGGACCACCGCATATCTCGCATGGTTGGCTAACAGCATTGACTTGAGCGTCTTTAGCGTTTCTAGCGTTGATGCTGTTGGTGTTGCTGGCGGTTTGGGTAGCAAGCGATTCAAGAAGCACAGTGATTTTGTCCAGTCGCTTGTCGCTGTCACTAGTGCTAGCACTAGCGACATTGGTCCGAACACTCTTGGTTTGCACACGAGACTTATTCTCAATGATATCCCAAGCAGCATTGGAAGTCTTAGCCAAAAGATTACCCCCTGAGGCACTGTTTAGTGAATCTTGGTCACTCATGCTTAAACCATTGTAAAAAGTATTAATTTGATGCACTTTGGTAAAACCATGTTGTGGGCATTTTCTTAAAAGATCTTTAAAACGATCCCAAGATTCACTGAACGACTCATCGTACTTTTGTTCAAAATTTATGATTTCATTACGCAAAGCGGTAGTACGAGAGGGTGGGAAAAAGTAATTGATAAACTTGGTCTCCAAATCCGTCCACGAGAGAATACTCTGTGGCGGTTCCTTAGCAAGCCAATGCCGGGCTTGTCCCTCTAAAGAAAAGGGAAAAAGTTGTAGACGGATTACCTCTTGTGGAACACCATTGAATTTGACCGTATTGGTGAGTTGCAAGAATCTCTTGATGTGGTCATGTGGATCATCAATGGTACGCCCCAAGAATGGTTGAGCAGAGACCATCTGGATAAAGCCGGATTTGAGCTCAAAATTGTTGGCTGCAATCGCTGGTATAACAATTGGATCAGTGTTGCCATCTACATGAGCTTGCAGCAGTTCAATCATCGGGCGATTATCCGGTAGAGGCTCATTGTTGTTGTTATTATTCATGTTGTTGAAAGGTGGGTTGTTGTTGTTATTATTGTTGTTTGGAGGTGGTATGTTGTTGTTATTTTGTACACCGGCCATGTCTAAGTGATCGAGAGGCTCGGGCTCTTGATAAGACGTGGATCGAGTGCGCATACACCTGCAAAAGAACTAACAAGAGAAAAACAAAGCAAAATATTTTTGGTTTTTTATGTTTTTTACTTTTTTAGGATTTTTGAAAATTTTATATTTTTTAGTGTTTTTGAAAATTTTTATGAAAAAGTAACGTTCACGGGGAACGGATCCCAAAATCCAAGTTCTCACAAAAAACTTTTGATCTTAACGAGAAGAGCCGGCAGCGGCGCCATATGATACTAGCATTTTATATGGGGTTCTCTAAATTCTCTAGATATCCTCTCGAATTGATCTTGGTTCTAAGTGGAATGATTGTTCTTGGTTACTAACAAGGGGAGTGGTTTTCTATTCTACTGAATGTTTAAATGCATAAAATGTAAACTTAAATTTAAAGGCAATTATATTAATAACAGTAAATAAAAACTAGAATTAAAATATGAAATAAAAATGAAGAAACAGTAACACTTAAGAAACAGTAACACTTAAAAAATAATCACAGAAAATTGATTTGGAAGTACCTTGATTCGGAACTATTCATCCGGAACTTTTCACTCGGAACCCTTGATCCGGAACTTTGTTCGGAAGTTCACTCGGAAGATTGATCCGAAAGTTTATCCGGAACTTTATCCGGAACTTTGAGTCGGAAATTTGTTCGGAACTATCAACTGATTCGGAACTTTTGAGAATTGATTCGCAACTTTTTAAAAGAAAACTCATTCGGAACTTTTGAAACTCATTCAGAAGTTTGTGTTCATCCGGAACTTTGTACTCATTCGGAATTTTGGTTCATCCGGAACTTTTGAAATTGACTCGGAACTTTTGAAAGGAAAATGATTCGGAAGATTTTAACTAAGATTATTCACTCGGAAGTTCTATGTTCATCCGGAACTTTTTGTTCATCCGGAAGATTTGGTTCATCCGGAACCTGGGGAACTCAAGAACAGTAACTTATACCGAAGAACAAGGAAATCGATTTTAAGCCAAAAATCACCAAGTTTTTCACCCAAACTTAAATAAAGCTAAACACGAATGATATACTAACCAATAACTACAAATCCCACCAAATAGATGGAGATGAACAAGATGAAATGGAAAGATTGATGTATTGAATGATTAAGGTTTTAACAATCACAAAACAAAGTTTAAACTACAAGATTCTAAAAACAAGAATCAAAATCACCAAACACCCTAGTGGTGTTGGTGATGCTACGAACAGAAAGGGAGAAAAAGAAGGAGGAAAAGAAAAACTAAAAAACTGGATGCAAAGTGTGAGGGGAACCCTTTATATAGGTGTTCCCTTTGGTTGGTGAGTGGGCTTTTCTCCCGTTCTTCTTGTCTTCTCGTCTTTTCAGAAAAGTTGACGTTTTCGATTCTGATTCGGGATTTGTCGTCGATTAAATTCAACTCGTCTTTTAATTTCTTTGTTTAATAGACTTGAGTTTCTTCGACTTTTGTAAATCTTCCATCTTTGGTCCTTTTCTTCGATAAATCTTCGAATAGGCCCAGTGACTTCAAATCTTTTGCATCTCTTGGACAATAGACTTCATCTTGAGTCTTTTTCTTCGATAAATCCCGTGCAATCCCATGTTTTCTCCATTATCCATCCGGTTGGCTCTGAAAACACAATAAACACAAAAACAACGCATAATTCCAAACAAATGATATTAAATACGCGTTTTGGTCTCGTTTTAGCCAGAATTAAGTGGTAAAAGGATGGGTGTTTACACACCTATCAGGCTTACATTTGGGCCGGCCTACACATGTTGTAGGCTAGGCTTTGGTTTGTTTGTTAAATAAAGATAAATAACTTTTACATGGACTATTGTTGGAGTGACCGATCCTTCTTAATACGTAAAAAGTATTTCCAACAATCTCCCCCTAAGGGAGGTCAATCCTAACAAGAGCGTCACCCAAGTTACAATAATAAAATAAACCTAGCATACTATGCTTGTCTTGAGCTCGTAGTCTTCGTCTTTCCTTTTCTTTTTCTTTTCTGCTGAACATGCTGATGTGATCTTTGATATCAATCTTGAGCATTAATCTCTTGCCTTGATCTTGTGCATCCATCACTTGTGATCTTCGCCTCCTCGTGACCTCACGTCCCACATACTTATACCTTAGTAATTCTCGAAAGCTTCAGAGTTCGATACAACGGAAGACTTAACTTTTAGGCTTTCTTGAATTAGATGAGGTATTAATTACATAAAGTATAAGCATGCGGGGACGACTTCTTCTCGGATTCCGCAACGCCACCGTCTTCAAATTCCGCAACATAAGTAGACACGAACGAAATGGCTTTGAACATTTCATTCTAATTCGGTAGCATTTTACCTCCGGTCAGTGAAGACCGTTGGACGATATAAAATATCGTACTTGTGGCAGGTAGATTTAATTAAAAATCTCCTTGACAAGATTTCGCGGGTAAACCCGTTCTCTTTACTCGACCGTCCAAAGCTGACTGCGAACGTAAAGAGTGAATCATTTGGATAAAAATATCCGCATGATTTGAAGCCGTCAATTCATGTTCCTGGAACAAGTGAAATTCAATTAAGAACCCCACCATCGTTGCTTTCCAGTTGTCACGAGCTTGATTCGTATAGAATCTTGCAAGTTACCTACCAAGTGCTGTTTGAGGTTGACACTAGAAGGATTTCCACTCATCACTGTGAACACTAAGGTATCACTCTGAGTGTTCTGGCAAGATCACTGAGATTTTGCGTAGAGGCCTGGAACGTGTTTAAATTCAGTTAAGAATTAAACCACTGTTGCTTTCCAGCTATCACAAGTTTGATTCATAAAGAATCGCACAAGTCACCTACCATGAGCTTTTTAATGTTCGCTCAAGAAGGATTTCCATCTTCATTTTAAATACTTTCGTATTACTCGGATGTTCAGGCAAAATCATGAAGATTTTGCGTATGACTCTTAAGATCTTTCTTACTTTTCACGGTGTGTGAAGAAGCAAGGAAATATGAAAGTGTGTCCAAATGAGATATTTGATGATCTCAAATAGCTCTAGACTCAATCGTGCACTTTGGATTTTAGTGATCGGAGGCTGGAGAGGAGTGCCACCTTTTCAATACCAATTTATTCGAAATGAATAAATCAATAGATGATGTGTTGTCTCCGTGTGATTAAAACAAATACCTTTTGAGAGATATCTGAGTTAGCTGGGATGGGTTGTGCATTGCATCACTGGGTCCATGATGTCTGTCTTCAATATCGAGAATCATTAAAATGATCTCAATAGAATATGTGTTGACCCGGTTTCTGCCTAAAGTTATAAGGAGGGCTTCTTTCTTTACACCCTTTATCTTTACAATTCTTTTTCATTCTTCAACCCCTTCAATGCTTACCAATACGTCATAACTAGCACCTTGTTGTGATTGTTCCAGTGCTAACTTAAGTACTTGGTCGGCATTCAGCTACATTCACAATCTTTCTCCAACTTTCCTAAGGACTACTATTTCTAGCTATGGAATGTCCTTGGGAAGATTCCTCCGGTTTTGGAAGAATCATAGGACTTAACCTATCCTACCATCCTTATGTCACCATAATCTTCATCGTCGTGAAATAAATGGGTTTTGGGTAAGTATATGTCACCATGAAAATCCATTTTGATATGCAAATCCGTTTTGCTCCCCCTTAACATATGCCACGATATTCGAAAACATTTCGCATATGTCGGGATGAGCCAGCACATTAAGTCAAACCATTTGTGATAATATCCCATATTAAATCACATTTTCTCCCCCATATTAAAAATATTAACCCAATCGATGTTTTTAATATCAATTGATTTAATGAAGTTTTAACAAAGGTTTTGGGAAGAATAATGCGAGTCCATTTTATCTTTATGATATCAAACATATGAGATATGATACCGATTTGTAACATGATCACATATTCACCATATTAGAAAAGAATTGACAAGGTTGGACCTGATAGATGAGAACATCATATGATAAGATCAAATGGATCTTGTACGTAAGTATTGGTCGCCTCGTCACGTCTGAAGTCATCTCTTGACACCACATGTACGATTGGTATTGTATTCTTGACACCAACTTGTGAACTTGGCACGTTCGGCATCGAAGATTCTGAATGCTTGACAATTGCTCCCCCTCAATTGTTGACCCGTGTTCTACTGAAAGAGTTGTAGTCGTCGCTTGAGTAGTCGCATCGTCGACGATGTAGATACCAATTGTAGATTGCTATGGTTGTAGAGATGATAACTTCATAAAAACAAGACTTCTCTTGTTTTAACAAATAAATGCACTGAAGCGTACATGGATTTGTGTTAGACCAAGTTATAAAGTAAACTTGATCCCTTACAAGGTTTTAAAGTAAACCTTGCCTGAGAAAATTAATTCCCGTTGAGAGCCAAAGCTTTTATAAGAAATACTTGACTTTAATATGAAAACCGGGTTGCAGTCAGAAATAACTACAAGCCATATAGACATGTTTTATGAAATATTTACAAATTTTGTACGAACTCTATTTATGGCACCGTGTCAATATTAATCGACATTTCTAAGGCCGTAAATATTATCGTACCAAAAGATATGCCTTTGAAAAATAAAGTAAAAATATTTTTGGATTTTTATGAAATTTTCAATTTTTATGGTTTTTATATGGTTTTATATTTTTCTATTTTGCTTTTGTGGATAAAAATATAAACAATATATACAGATGATCACCAAGGATACGGAGAATAGTTTACCATCACTATTCTTTCGCTTCATCTGCTAGTTCCTTAAGAGTCTCAGGCGAGAAAGTTCTCATTCCTAGCTTGTCGGCCAAAAATTCAATTCGAGCGCGATCTAAAGCCTTCGTGAAAATATCCGCCAGTTGATACTCAGATCGGACAAAGTAAAGCTTGATTACTCCATTTTCCACTTGCTCCTTGATGAAATGGTAGCGAATGTCAATATGCTTCGACCGGGAGAATTGAACATTGTTGCAGCATAAGGCAATTGCACTCTTGTTGTCACAGTACATCGGAATTTTGTTGAAACCTAGACCATAGTCGGTTAATTGTGATCTCATCCAAAGAATTTGAGCACAGCAACCGGACATAGCTATGTATTCTGCTTCCGTACTTGAAATTGCAGCGCTTTTCTGCCTTTTCGATGCCCAACTGATTAGTCGATCTCCTAGTAGTTGCAAAGTTCCACTCGTGCTACGCCTTGTATCATGACAACCCGCGTGATCCGCATCTGCATATGCCATGAGTGCAATCGAAGAGTCCTTCGAATACCAAAGTCCCCGATTAATGGTTCCTTTAAGATATCGAAAGATCCGTTTCACAGTGGCCAAGTGTAACTCAGTAGGTCGAGTTTGATACCGAGCACACATACATATAGCAAACTGAAGATCAGGTCAACTAGCTGTGATATACAGAAGAGTACCGATCATTCCACGATACAGTGTCGGATCAACGGCAACTCCATGTGGATCTGCATCAAGCTTAGATCGTTCCACCATTGGAGTATCCACGGGATTACAAGATTCCATCTTATATTTCTTAAGCGATTCAAGGGCATACTTGGATTGATTGATAAAGATGCCTTTGGGACTCTGAGATATCTGAAGACCTAAGAAGAATGATACCTTGCCTATCATTGGCATCTTAAACTTGGAAGACATGAGTGTCCCAAATTCGTCGGATAAAGTTTGGGTCGAGGCTGCAAATATAATATCATCAACATATATTTGTACCATAATCATATCTTTACCTCGTTTCTGAATGAACAGCGTGGGATCCACCTTGCCTTTAGCGAATCCTTGCGTAATGAGGAATTGTGATAATAGATCATACCATGCGCGTGGAGCTTGCTTCAACCCATAGAGAGCCTTCTTAAGCTTGTACACATGATTAGGATATTTAGGATTCACAAAACCATCCGGCTGTTGAACATAGACTCTTCCTTGATTTCACCATTGACAAATGTCATCTTCACATCCATCTGATAGACGATCATATTCATATGGGCAGCATAGGCGAGCAATAGTCTAATAGCTTCCAAACGGGCAACAGATGCAAAGGATTCCATAAAGTCGATGCCCATTAATTGCTTGTATCCACGAGCTACTAGTCTAGCTTTGTTCTTCAATATTCCGCCTAACTCGTCGAGTTTCACCTTGTAAACCCATTTCAAAGTGAGTAACTGCACTTGATTCGGGCATGGGACAAGTTCCCAAACTTCAAGACGTATGAATTCGTTAAGTTCTTCTTGCATAGCTTCTATCCAACAGGATTGAGTAAAAGCTTGTTGCCATGTCTTAGGTTCAACTTCAGTGAGAAAAGCATCAAAATGACAAAACATTGCATTTTCTTGTAGCTGACTTCGTGTGGATACCGGACGATTAGGGTCACCAATAATAGAATCTATAGGATGATCCTTTGTCCACTTGCTGTCATGTTCACGAATCCGTGGATTGGAGTAGACCGTAGAAGGAGCTTCCTCTGAGGTGGACGACCCGGCTTGATTAGGGTCGGGAATTGGTACACCAAAGAATGGAAGTTCACGCATTTGAGTGAATTCCAAATCGTGATCATCATCATCCTCTTCATCATCAAGAGGCATGACATGGGTAGTTGAAGCAGGTGTTAGTTGAGAATTACTTGTTGATGGTATATCTAGACCAATTGTAGGTGCAGACGTATCTGATTGTGGAACGGTTGCTAGAGCGACAACTTCGGTTACCGGAGCTATTACCTCAGGTTCTGGAGCAACAATACTTGGAGGAGTAAAGAATTCATCAAAGAACGGTTGAAACAACGCATCCCATTCAGTCCTAGAAGGTGGTGTAAATGATGATGAAGTAGGGTAGTTTTGGACAAGACCAGAACTAATGTTACTGGGTCCCATTTCATGAAGTGCGGGTTCAGAGCTGCTTTGCTCAGAAGCCATTGCTGTCAGCTCATCAAAATCAACATTCATAGTTTCGAGGATCTTACGAGACTTATGGTTGTAGATTCGGTATGCCTTCTTTGTGGGTGCGTAACCAATGAAAATACCAATATCAGCCTTTGGTTGAAGTTTTCCCAAATTGTCACCATCATTATTTGGATAGCAAAGAGAACCAAATACATGAAGATATGATAAATCTGGTACTTTTCCAGGGAGAAGCTCATAAGTTGTTTTACCATGGCGTTTACGAATTAGTGACCGGTTTTGGGTGTACACTGCTGTAGATACTACTTCTGCCCATAAAAACAATGGAGCCTTTGCGTAAATTAACATCGTTCAAGCAGCTTCCATAAGTGTGCGATTTCGCCTTTCAACGACACCGTTTTGTTGTGGAGTGCGTGCAACGGATGTTTCATGAGATATGCCAACTTCTTCATAATAATCACGCAAGATTTGATTCACAAATTCGGTTCCACTATATGTACGAATGCGTCGGACAGTAGTGTTGAGACGCACTTGAATCATCTTGAGAAATCCGATGATGAATTTCGGTGCCTCATTTTTTGTTGTAAGAAATTTCACCCATGTAAACCGAGAGTAATCATCGACAATGACGAGGATGTACTTTTTACCACTAAGACTTTCAACACGCATTGGCCCACAAAGATCCATATGCAACAGATAAAGTTTCTCTTGGTTGGTGTCTTCCGTCTTGGGTTTGGAAGATTTCTTAGTGCTTTTCCCCATTATACACGCTGAACACAAATGATCCTTGTGAAATGAACGTTTAGGAAGACTACGAACAAGTTCATTTTTCGCCAAATGATTAATAGCGTCAAAGTTAAGGTGAGATAACCGTCGATGCCATAACCATGACTTAGTCTTCGAAGCTTTGGAGAGAAGACATACGGGAGAAGCGGCCATCATATCTTGTAGAGACAAAGTGTACAAATTATTCCCTCGAGTACCTTTCAATAAATCAACCCCTTCTAAATTGCGAATGAAGCAGGTATGCTCGCGAAAAGCAACTTCTAGGTTTGCATCACAAAATTGTCCCACTGGAAATAATTTGTGACCGAGACCTTCCACATAATACACTCTTGAAATAATAACATTCCCAATATGATATTCACCATAACCCATTATCTTTGCAATATGATCATTTCCAAATCTAACCGTACCAAGAAACTTGCTGACGAAATTTCTGAGCTGAGAGCGATCTCCGGTCATATGCTTGAAGCAACCAGAGAACAATTTGGACCACCTATTTTCAACAACAACAGTAGACAATGCATTGGAAACTATTGGTTCCGGAGTGTTAGCAGATGCAGATAAAATATTATCAGAATTGCTAACATGCTTGTGACCCTTAGATTTCCTGCGTTTTCTAATGTGAGTTTTAGCACTAACAGGTTTTACTGTTCCAACTTTCTTAGGTTTTGGATTATTCGCGGGCACTACAGTGGGAGTAGTCCTATTTAAAGGGCACTTGGTTCCTACAGTAGTGTCGGTGTTCCTAGTTAAAGGACACGCTTATGTTTTGGTAGCCTTGGTACTCCTAGTTAAAGGGCACGCTTTCTTCGCTGTAGTGGGAGTGATCCTAGTTAAAGGGCACGCATTTCCTACTATAGTGAAAGTTCTACCAGTGGGGCGCCACATCCAACCAACTTGGGTTAACACTTTCCCAGTCGGTTTCCATTCTAATCCATTTTTGCGGGCATACATCTCATTCACATGGTCAATTAGGCAAGAATCATGACGACTAGAAAACATACATTCATTGCAATTCCAACATTTCAAATTAGAATTCACACTAGGCTTAGAACGCTGCACAACCGCAAAGCCTTTAGGTTAGCTACATGATTCTTTTTATTTAAAACAGAAATAACATTCCTATGATGGGCTTCTACTTTCTTCTTCACTTGACTACTAGATGGGGGCAAGATCCTATCATTCTTCTTGTTTCTTTTAAGCTTAGATCTTTGAGCCTTAGTAGTGGTGCTTACTCCTTTAGAAGGCAACACGGGAATATTAGAAGCTAGTTTTGATTCCGCCTTATCTTTAGTGACCAAAGTTTGAGATGGTTTAGTCCTAGGGCCCTTATTAAATGGTGTGACGGCTATAAGGTTCCTTTTGATTGCACTAGAGGACGATGCTGAGATAGTGGCTGCATTATCCACAACATTCTTACCTTTTAGAGTACGAAGTGTTTCCTTTAACTCAGCCAAGACCAGATTTTTATCACAAATTTTTTCCCTCAAATCAGATATTTCCACAGACTTTCGATTCAATTGTTCAATCAAGGATTGATTCTGTGCAGTGGTATTAGCACATGCGGACTTTACTGAATCGAAGAGTCGTGTATCTTTCTGTTTTGAGTTATCAACTTTGGACAAAATCTTGGAAACTCGATTATCTAGATCAAGTTTAAAATTCTCAGCGGCCTCAAGTACGTTCACACAGTTAAGCTCCTTAGATTTCTCTATTTCTATCGGCAAAGATTTAGCAACTTTGTCACTTGGCTGACGCTGTTTTGATTGTAAATTCAATCGAAAATTCTTTTCAAAGTTTGCATCATCGATATTAACCCCTTCGAATGACGTTTCAAAGATTTCTTGAATAAATTGTTGCTTGCATTCAAGCAAAATACAATGTGTTTGAATCTCATCAAAACGTTTTTAAAGCGAAGAATATGAATCTTGAAGCTTTAAAAATTCAGCGTCAGACTCGTGACAAGTACTATCTACCACATTATCCACAGATTCAACATTATGCACAATAGAATCATTATCAACACTGTTATTCACACAGACGGAGACTATATCATGAGACATCACTTGCTTCAGAAGCTGATCATTTTGGTGTGAAACCCGTTCTATTTCAAGTAAACTGTTTTCATAAGCATCATCCATTTCATTGAAAACACGTCTAACTTCTTCTATTTCCAAAAGCAAATCTTGATCAAGATTACTAAGACAAGCCTTAACATTCTTTACAAACGGAACAATTTCATCTCGAAACGCAGCTCTAGTGTGCTCAAAGTTCCATTCACCTTCGTTATGGCCGAAGCCGTCGTACGTTCCAAAATGACCTTGTCAAAATCGGCTAAGTGTTGGTGTACCGCATTTAAGTTAACGGACGCCTTACTTACCGGTGGAATTAACTTCGTTAAATCCGTTTTGACAAGTGTAGGAGACGTACTAGGAGGGTTTTCATTTGACAAACTTTGGGGCACAAGAACTATCAATTCAGCTAATTCCTTTTGTAAGCGAATGCGGGTCTTTTTAGACAATTGATCTTTGTTATATTGATCATAATCAATTGTATGGAATTTTGAAAGCATTTTAGAATGAGTTTCATCCGCAAGTGACTGTGTCTCCTCAGAACTACGAACAAAAGGTGCTTCTTTCGATTTCCCAATTAAGGTTATATCATAAAGACACGGAATATATTCCTGAGCTTGTTTTGCATAACCGGAATTAGGTGGTAAATCTTGAAGACGCTTAAGTTCGAGTTCTTTAAACTATTTAGTTAAAAGATGAACCTTTTCTGTGGAAGCGTATTATTTTAAAAGCTGTTGTTCTTTGAATTTAAGAAGTTTGGTAGCATTAATTTCCGATTCAAACTTTTTAGACTCGAGAGTTTCGAAATCCATTTTAAGTTTCTGAAAATCATTGACAACCGACTCTTTTACTTTTAATTCATTGGAAAGATTAGCTTTTAATGACTCTATTTCTTTCAAGTGTTCAATCTTTTCAAAACGAAATTGGTCAAATTCAGAACATGTTATTTCTTTGCTTGAGGGACCATTTCAAAAGTTTTGACCTTTTCTTTATGCAACGCAAGCTCAGCAGTTAAGGTGGAATTCGTATCTACGGATTGTCTGAGATCCATATGCATTTGATCAATAATATGTTTAGGCACCATGACCAAATCATGTTGAGCATAAGATTCCATACCCGTCGTAGCATTTGGTTGAGGTTCACTCAAATGTGTAGGATTGGGTACCACATCATTTGAGTTACTAGTTCCCGAATGCTGTTCGAGGTTGTCATTTTCATGCCCAACTTGATGTTGGTTATCATCAATATTATTAGATGTGGTTGGTAGCTCACTGACGACATCAGAACCGTAGTGAGAGAGATTAGCAACGAGAGCAGCTTGGGCAGAGTGAATGTCATCACAATCCGAATCATATGCGTCAAGATCATCTGCTTGATAAGCTGCATTAGAAGTAGAAACGACTGCAATGCCTTCAGTATCTGCTGCCCCTGGGTCTGCAAGAAATGCTAACTCCTCTGAATCCAAAATCTTCCCCTTAGACTGAGCATCAACCAAATACATCTTCTCACAAAACCATGCATCATCCCTTCTCCTTTTCGGCTGAGTGCATTGCCTAGCCATATGACCTTGTCCTCGGCAATTGTAGCAAGTCACAACCTTTTGAGGACCAATGAGGCTTCCATTTCCATTAGCTTGAGAATTCACACCTTGAGCATTCACAGTCCTTGTAGGAGGTCCATATGAATTTTACCTTCCCTGAATAGGTTGCACTGTTACTTGACCATCTTGAACAGTAGCTTGTTGTCGAGGATTTGAAGAGGTGCTGAGCTGATTGTTTGTTGGTGGAAATCCCCTAGTTGCAACAAGTTTTGACAAGTAGGCAGTGAGATGGTTTAGAACATCAGCTGGCGTATCATTTGGAGTAAAGACCGGTGCTTGGATTGGTGGAAGTTTATTAGAGTAGAAGGCTTGTGTTGGTTGTGTTTCAATATGAAAGTATCCTTGCTAAGGGGTATAGCCCATTGGAGAAGTGTTCGCTTGTGATGGTGATGTCTGATATGGTGGTTGCTGTGGAAAAGATTGTTGATGAACACTATGTTGAAATGCTTGATGTGGCATCATTGGTGGTTGATAAGATGGTTGCTGATAGGTGTGTGGTGGTGGCTGCTGCAAGTATGATGGTTGTTGATAAGTATAAGCCATGTTTTGTTGAGAAGCATACATGGCAAGTGGATCATGAACTTGAGGTGTAGACAACCGAGCCTCAATCACATGGCATTCGTGTTGTTGAAGAAAAGCTTGAAGTTGATCCACATTGGTGTTATGCAAGTCCTTAGCCAATTTAACATCCGTCACGTACTTTTTCCATTCTGAAGGAAGAGTGTTCAAATACTTGGTGTTCAATTGGAACGTAGGAATTGCCATGCCATAGATATTGAGCTCATTCAACAATAGGGTAAATCTCATATAGTAGTCATTGAGAGTCTCCCCTGGCATATAGGCAAACTTATCAAAAGTATCATAAAGCTTACACTCTCGTTCTTGTTTAGTTAACGAGGTGCCTTGCATGAGAACACAAATTCTATCCCATAACTCTTTGGCAACTTTATGTTTGCTGACGAGTTTGTAGACATCTGGAGGAAGGGCTTGGAGAATGATGTTTGTAGCATACCTATCACATTTGTCTTGAATCTTCATATCTCCAGTCAATTCACCCGTTGTGCGAGGACGAGTAGTTATACCTTCCGTCACTGTACCATAATCTAATGGTCCATTGAGCACCGATGCCCAAATGATATTGTCCATTATCTTTGTTCAACATGTAAAGTTCCATTCGGGAAGTCCAATCCTCGTACATAGACTTCTCCAACATTGGTGGACGATTATCCGTACCCGAGAGGATGGACTTATCCGATGTGTACTCCATTTAGATAAGTTAAGATTTACAAACGTTGATCGATCAATGAGAGAAAGTAAATGTGTTTGTTGTTGTGAGTTGAAGTCGAGAAACAGTGTTAAAATCCCCTAAAATATGTTCTCGATAAACCAAAATTTCCAAGTCAAAATGACACACGATTCGAAATTTTTTATGGAATAATTTTTGATAGTCGGAATGTTGATCGGAAAGCTGTCGGAATAAGCCTATCGGAATACCCTGATCGGAATATCTAATCGGAATGTCCTTATAGGAATGCACCAAATCGGAATATCAAGTCGGAATACCAAATCGGAATACCTAATCGGAATGTACCAAAATCGGAATACCTAATCGGAATGTACCAAAATCGGAATACCAAATCGGAATGTACCAAAGTCGGAATACCTAATCGGAATGTACCAAAATCGAAATACCTAATCGGAATGTACCAAAATCGGAATACCTAAACCCTATCCCGATTACACTGATCGAAATACCTATAAACCCTTTTCCGATAACCTGATCAGAATAAACCCCACTTTTCTCGGACAAATCTCAACCAATTCGTGATTTTAAGCCAAAAAATGATCAAAACACCCAAAATTTTTATGTTTTTAGCCAAAGTAAATATACCAAATCACTACCACAACTATGTAGATGATTTGTATCAAGAAAAAACCATCAAGAACACAAAAAAAAATTGGACGTGTGTAAAAAGGATCAAAATAGGCGTATGAATCAAGAACACAAACACATGAACAATACAATCATCCTATGGCTCTTGATACCATTTGTAGGATATGTAAATCTTGCTTATGTTTTAGAGAGAGAAAGAGATAGAGAGATGGTGAGAACACACACACTTAGAGAGAGAAAGTGAAAGAAAAACACTTTTCAACTATGTGTAAAATAAAGAACCACACACCCTCTCCATCTAAGGAGAGGGTTTATATACCCAAGCCCTTGTCATGGGCTTGGGTTTACATTTGGGCCGGCCTACACATGTTGTAGGCTAGGCTTTGGTTTGTTTGTTAAATAAAGATAAGTAACTAAACTACGAGCTATTACATGGACTATTGTTGGAGTGACTGATCCTTCTTAATACGTAAAACGTATTTCCAACATTTGTTGTTGCCATATCAATGTTACATCATCACAAAACAACTAACCAAAACACCCCTTGTAGTGGAGAGCCGACCCCTCTCCACCCTCACCACTATTTTTAACTTTTTTAATTTTTCACACCAAATTTAAATTCATTTCATCCAAATAAAAACTACAAATATTTAAATAAAAATAGAAATACAGACTTTAAAAATATGATACCAAAAAAAATGAAAATTAAAAACAACTATAAAAATAAGATGGAAATTGAGATGAAGATGGAAATGAAGAAGAAGATGATATGAAGTTTTGGACGATGACATCAAAGGGTTTGAGGATGACGAAAGATTCGGGTTGCTTGTGTTGTGAAGCCGGTGAAGTGGAGATGTGATAGATGGTCATTTGGGAAGTTTGACATTTTTTTTGGTTGTTAGATAGAAAAGTTAGAAGGAATTGTGTGTGTTAAAAGTGTTAAAATGAGGATATATGTACTAATAAATATATATATATATTTTTTTAAATCGACTATTACCAACGGTTACTTTTTTTCTCTCTCTTTCTCCGCTCGTTTGCCGTGTAAATGACGAGAGCTCGACGAAACAAGATGGGTGTGGAAGCGAGGGACAACGAGCCTCAGCGAAGCTACCGCCTCGCCCTGACGAAAGGTTTTACTTCACCACACCCTTCTCTCTAAATAGTATTAACCGATGCCAATAGTGTTTTGTAACCCCGTATACCATAATGTTTGAAAGACATATATTCTTTTCTTCCAAATTGAGGTTGTGCAAAAGAACCTAATGATCTTTCTTCTTTTTTTGAACACCAGACGAGTACCTGCGCATAGCGGTGGAATTGCCTAGCGACATATAATTAACGATATGCAATTTTGTGGTAAGCGTTTCTTAAAACTGAAAGTGAAATTATTAAAATTAAATTACAAACGCTCGTAAAACGTGATGAATTCTTATCATGTTATTGAGCTTCTTGAAAATATAGAAACAAATATATGAAAATGTTATCATCACTTAAAAAATAAAGTTTAGATAGATTTAATCCACAACTGTGTAGACAACAACAAAATGCAGCACCAAAAGCGTGCTAGAATCACTGTGCCAAAGACCCAAAGAACTTGCAAGAATAGCATGGCCTTGATGATGAGATCAGCAATGCATCAGATACATCAGTTGAAGTACCTGAGCAACTCTATATTTTGCTGCCCTTAGTTCTGTCCACAAAAGATCTAAAGCGGTATTTATGTCACCCACAAAAAGAAAGGGTAGCAGTTCGTTAATTTTCAGGAAGTGCATGTTCTTTCTCCTGATTGAGAGAAGCAACAAGTGAGATCAGTCCTTGTATGACCCTTAAGATTGCTGCCCCATCTGAAGCATTAGTTGTAACAAGAGCTTTTCTCGATTGCACTAAATCGATGTAATTCATCCATAGCTGTTGTCATAAGATTCTTTATTGCGCTAGCTACCTGATGTGCTAAACGCCCAACGCCCACTTAGCCAAACACCCGTAAACCTACACATATGTTTATAGATAGTCTTTAATAAGGAAAAATAAAAGTGTATATTATAAAGGTCAATCAAGAATCAGTTAATTATAAAATTCGCATGTATCCTAGTCTCGTAAAGGGGATATGTTCTAAGATGCAGCACAAACACATCGAAAGTAAGAAACACTAACGCAAATACACATCTAAGGGGAGTGAAATGTATTCAGTAAGACAATGACGTGTAGTACAAAGCAGAAAGAAACACGTCTTCTTGCATAAAATGAGCCATTAATCAAAGAATGGTACATAATTGCCATCCTTTTAGACCGTTTTAAGAAAATTACAAAGATGCGATTTCTACCTACTTACCTATAAACTAGAAGATCTGGATTGTGTTTCATTCAAATGAGTCGAACTTAAACTTAACAAAAACCAGAACTACTTTAATGGGTTGATCAGGCTTCTTCCCATCCTGATCTATAGGTTCAACAGCCCAGTCAGCTGCGAGTTGGTCAGAATAGGTTGATAGTCATACTTATGAGTCCTGTAAGCTAGGATTGTCGATATAACAGCACGACACTACACTATGGTCATGATAACGGTTACACCTACCATTAGCTATACATTGTCGTGGTTTGAACTTGAAAGAGAATATACATGCATTTGGTCAATCATATATATGCGAAGTCCCACTATGTATTTTCTTTACTAAATAATTAAATATAGCAGAATGTTTGCTATCTAAAAATACTTTTTTGTCTTTTCTGAATTGTAAAAGTAGTCAAGTAAACGGACCATTTTTTAAGTGTTAAAGACAATCTGCGTGTTTCTTACATATAACTTTAAGTCTAAAAGCATACAGTGGATTTTGCTAATAAACCAGATACTGTTACAGAAACTGAATATGCTAACTTTTGAACGTGAGAGTTGGCGTACACGAATATTCAATTCACGCTGTTGCTGTTCGGCCCAAGCAGCAATAGCCATATCACCGCGTTGATCAAAAGCCTTCTTTTTCTTCATTAGCCATTCCATCCATGCTTGAGATGCCTGCCAACGTAAATAAGTAACAAATATTAGTCCATATACAATTATGCAAACATGGTTTTAGAGTAGACCAAAATTCTAACTTCAATGTGAACCATGGGTATTTTTTCGGTACCCACGGATTTAATAATGTTCATCGATTTTGGCTAAATGCACCCGGTCTCAAATTTGTGTCTACTATTTAAGTTAATTTCATGCTGGGTGGCATTTTAATAAATAAAGCCACTTGTGGGACGAAATTAGCATGTAACCGATAACCAGATAGATCCAACCCAACAACCCGCAACCTGATAGACTCGATACCTTATAGGGTCGGGTTGTCGGTTACCATGGCTTTAAAAATCCGATAGACCCGACCCGATAACTTGTTTGACACCCCTAAGACAAATCGTATTTACTTTTTCACATGTATGATGTATCCATGTCTCGGGGAAAAAAATGAGAAAAAATAATCATTAACGATACCTTCATTGGGTTGGCTCGGTTTTCCATATCATATTTCCTACGTTCCTCGCTATCTATCAGCAACTCATATGCTGCTTGAATCTTAATGAAAGTGTGTCACCAATGATTGCATACTAAAATTAACCAATCTCAAATACTCCTCAGTTCACCCATCTTCAGCTTGTAAGATGGAAGTTCAAGTCTTTCTCTAAGAAAATACGATACGAATGAAATTTAGTTATTATTAAAACAAAGTGACTGAAATGAAGTACCTCAGTTTCACCTCTTCTGAAAGTAGAATGCGCAGCAAAGTAGAACCCTGCAAAGCCCTATACATCAAAACGTCATCACAATCTTCTAAAAACGTCTCTGCTACATTGCGTAACCCTGCACATGATAACAATAACAAAGCACTCGTGTTACTTGTTTCAACTTTAACGTCTAATGGTTGTTTTTTTATAGACTAATATTAAATAGCACCTGATGTAACCCCTAACTCCTCTGCTACATTACGTAACCCCTGCACATGATAACAATAACAAAGCACTCGTGTTAGTTCTTTCAACTTTAACGTCCAGTGGTTGTTTTTTTATCGACTAATATTAAATAACAAATCACCAGCTTACTCAAAAATTACAGGCATTTAATTTCTTGACATTTAGCCCAAATGTAACCCTAACTCCCCTGCTACATTACGTAACCACAATACATAGCCATAAACTAAGTTTATGTTACTTTTAAACTATTGTACATGTAACTATTTTTTAAGTTTCTTAAAAGTTATAATGGTATAAGGAAAATCAAAAGACCAATTTCAAAGTTCAAATTCAAACACCCCTTAACTTTGACTGTATGTGATTTCCCCTGGTCTTGAGAGATTATGATATATCCAGCGAAAATACAATTATGCCATTTTCTTTGTAATCCTTTAGCAAAATCCAAATGAAAGTTAGGACACCAAAGTAAATGACTTCTGTTGTTTTATAGATATGTTTAGCCTACTCGATTTGATGTTAAGAAAAGAAGTTTAAGTACATGACTGAAACTCTTTTACACGCTTTGCGCTCTATTTCGAGATGTCTGCGATTTTCACCTTTGTTGACTTGATATTTTCAACATGGCCATTTATTTTTAGATCATAATTTCTCTCTTTTATCGCATCTCATTCAAGCAATCATAGGCGTATTACAATTTGCAGTTTGTTTTTTACCTTATTTTTATGTATTAAGTTCACATCAGACACCCATTCTGACCCATTATAGACTGCTCATTCCGTAAACAGAAGACAACCTATCTGGCTCGCAAATCTCGTATCCCAAGTAAGATTTGTTAAAGGAAGGGAGAAATTTTCAAACGCATGTATACGTAGCAGATAATATAAATATAAGCAATCCCAAACAGCCTCTAAAAAATGACTAAGTATTCCATGCACACCACCCTAAGTAAATACCTATATTAGAAAATACAATCCAAACAGAACCTATTCTAATATAAACTGCCATGCTACTACGTTATAAAAATCTCCAAAACTTACAACTAAATGTAATGGTCACTAACCATGTGAACTAACCTTACATCCATTTGTTCTTCAATTACTGACCACTGCCAGCCTCTATTGTTTCCTTCCGCAACCTCCTAATGCGGAAATTTATCACCTCTTATGTCACGTCTTTCACACACGGTCCAGCCAGCGTTATGATTTAATCCTTTTGTATACATATCAGTAAGACACTAAAAAAAATAAGCACACAAAAGGGTAGGGAATTCGTGATCAGGCTTTATATCTTGCAATTCTGTAACAAAAGTTGATTTATTAAGTAAAAGAAATGAACAATTATTTTGCACTAATTAATAAGTCTTCAACTGCCTAATAAGACTTATCTCTAAAACCTAAAACATCAAAGAGTTGACTTTTTCTATTTAAGTGGACAGTTTATCAATTAGCTAAGACTAATCGAAAGTGGCTCAAAATTTCATTTTGTTTAGCAGAGAGTACGATTTTTGCTGATTTTAATGTCGTTCAAAGCGTCCGAAAATGCAGACTTGTATAGATAAACTTCTAATCCTTATATATGGTTTCAAAACGGGTACAAACTAAAACTCGCACTGAAAGTAAATCGCGCACTGTATATAACCCACACATTCTTCCTTCATCGTGTTAGATTTTCCAAACGCGTAATTTCATCAACTCTAAAGAATGTAAATATGGGTACCAACTCTCTATATCAATATGCTCAGATTTTGGGAAAACTGGAATCTTACAGTGATATTCCAAAAGATTTAACATCTTCCTTATCAAGTTACGCACTGTCGATATACCTGTCAGATCAAGAAAACAGATAGAGTGAACCTCTGATTTATTACATGGTTGGCGGAATTATAAAAACTCTGGTTTCGATGTAAATATTTCACCCTGAATGCAACTCCTCTCTATGTGATATATGTTGCAATGAAGATACCCATGGATCTAAATAATTCAATGACCTTCATTTGATATTTTGAACCGCGAATGTAACCTTCCTGGATCGATCTCTTCTCATAGCCATTGCTCTTTTAGCACTCTTCATCATTTGTTCAACCACAACCGCCAGTCTCCTTTGCATATATTTCTCGCGTGTTGAAGGGGGGGGGGAACATTTCAGCTGATATAAGGCCTTACTCATGAGTAACGAATAGAGAATATCATGATTTTAGTATTTCAAACAAAGTTGCTAGACCTTCATAACCAAATTACACATACTACAAACAGCATGTCTGCCCTATATCCCCTTATAGGTATATATTTTCCATAATTTAAGCACCACGCTTTCTACAGCGTTAAAGGTTGTTTATGATTCACTAAAACTATTCTGTTCATTGCTATTTAAGATTAAAAGAAACTACCAAACCCTCAACAATAAATTATACCTAACCGGAAAAAAGTAAAAACTCACAATGTAAACGCCATTAGATAACAACAATAGTTGTGCCATCGACAGTCAAATTCGAGCAGCCTCGATTTCCCAACATTTGGCTGACTAATAATTACAATCTGCAGACAGGAATACACAGGTAAGAAAATATTAGACTTCTAAGTTTACATTACAAACAGGAATCCATATTTATAGTTTAATGACTTGACAAATCCATTACCTCAAGTTGTTAGTCTTAACAGCTGCTGCAAAGCTATGGCATCCTGGTTTTTTGAGGTCTGTTTTTGTATCTGTTATTAATAAGTAAATTTAAATGGATGAAGTTGTTTTTCTTGGATTACCTGTTAGGGTGTCTTATACTGGAATATACACCGGTAACCAATCTCCTCAATTTCATGGTTCCCCTCGTTCGATACAACCTATCACTACCTACCAAGATTATCGTAAATCGGCCGTACAAACACGTATGAGAACGATATTAAAATAGAAGATATTAAGGTATACTTACAGGAGTTGTGTATTTTCCCGAGTAGTTTTCACCGGCTAGATCATAGAGTGCTCTTATGGTTTTTGCTCCATTTGAAGCATTCGGTGCAGCCTTTCATTTTCCGATTTCTGTATCGGTATCGGGGAAGACCCATCCCATCTGCTCGTCACCGAATGCAACCCCATCAGAAACATGCAAAACTAAAAAGTTAGAGTGAGACTTTCAATATGCCAAAAGTTAAGTCAAACATCACTTCTAATAAATAGTCGGGTGTTTGGCAATGCCTGTGTTAAGGCACAAAGGGGTAGAAAATACATACCTTCCTTGAAATTATCCTCTACTACGCCAAAACTTCAATTCCAAACACACTTGCCCTCTGATTTTGCTTCAATGATCTTTACCTAAGATATCGCAAGGCTTCTGAGTGTTGGGCAGTACATCTCAGACAAATTAAAGATGAGGTAAAATCAGTACAAAACAAACATTGGCGAGTTATATTGGTCTCAGACCCGCTGTTCTAGGTAACCACAAAGCCGGAAATCGACCAACAAACCTGATTACGGCAACAACTAAAAAATGGCAAGTAAATCCTATCCTAAAAAGTGAATCCATATCGTCATCAACGGGTGGTGGTAAAAAAGAAACCTAATCTGGTACCAAGAAAGAAACCTAAATGAATGTAACCTAATCGAATTCCCCTAATTTCCTAGAATGATTGAACCGAAACAAAACAACGACAGGAAACTGTAGTACAACGTAATCGAGACAATCGTTGGCTAAACTAACGATCCACACAAACCATTAAGTGGCAAACCGAAAGGAGTAACGTGGTTGTAAAAGCGAACAAAAAGAAAGGAATCGAAACAAATAAGCGAACAAATTAACAAAGCTACTGGATTAGATGTTGAGATCTGTTACCCAGAATGAATTGGTTTAATGGAGCAACCACCAACACACGTAATTAGCGAGTGAAGGATATAACACTCGCAGCCAAGACACATAGAAGTTTTTTATAATACTGTCAATCAGAGAGGCGCGTGAAGAAGAAGTGGTATGAGTTACGGGAAACGTGAGTTAACCGACATTTCTTTTTTAACAATATTCTGGTAAATAAATGAATGTATAATGTGTAATTTATAACGGATTAACAAAAATAAGATTGATGATGGTGGTGGTATGGTGGAGAGTTTTGGTGGCGGCTGCAAATGGGGTAGGGTTTTTGTTTAGAGAGAGAGGGGGGAGTGAGAGATATTGGGTGGTTTGTGATATTACATTTCCAGCTCACCAGACATTTAAATTACTACATTTTCCTAAATTACTACATTTTCAACCATCATATATTTTAACATTTCTAAAATTAGAAATTTTCAACCATCTCTATTTTTCCTGTAGAGATATATATAACCTAATGATCATCTACACGAAAATTCCTTTAAAAAAATAAGCCTTCCATTCTGCCTATAAATGATCATCTCTCACACTTTCATTACATTTTCAATTTATTTATGACAACATGCTACTTTTATCTATTTACAGATATGCAAATCATATAGTCAACGCTAGCTTCATGAGTACGTTTTGGCTTGGTAAGAAGGTTAACACAAATACAGCAGTTACAACATTAATCATTCATCACGATCACAAAGATATTAATTACAACGTTAACATGTTTACTAAGATATTTGAGTGATTACAAAGGAACCTTGATGTTTCATTGCTCATTGTTCATAATAAGCTTAAAATGAAGGAGTAAACTTACTGAACCAAAGTTATACCAAACCATTTATTTTAGCCCAGCTTATATGACACGTATGTCTTGAATTGTGGGTATTATTGGAACTTTTGATGAAGCATGCGTAAGGAGCTTTTTGCAATTAGTACAGACCCAACTTGGGACTACCCAAAAGTAGATTGATTTTCAAGGCTCCTCATTTCATTTCCAATATTTTTTGGCCTATGGGTGCACGCTTGCCTATATTTTATCACTACATGCATTTATTAATTTGTTAACTACATACGTATGACTTATGAGTGTTGCATACTTCGTATTATAGTTGTTACATGAGTACAAGAACTAAAACTTGTGCAGTATTAATCGAGTGACATCTTTCGAAAGGTGTAAATTGGTGGGAACAATCCATAGACGTCACAACAACCTAATTAGTATTGACTGACTTCTTTGTTATGTTTGTTTTCAAAGCACTTGGTTACGATGTATTCAGGAACAAAAGGTTTTAGAAGGATAATCCGGTAATGTGGGAAGGGAATGCGATGCGACCTTTATTCATGAAGATGGTCTTCTATAGCATTATACGGAGTAAGTTTTACCACGAGATCTAGCACATCACATTTCTTCTCTCGGGAATTCTTTGTCACTCTGTAAGGTGCAGAGTTATAGACTATTAACGGCGTAACAGTATGATTATAAAGTCATTATAACACAACAAACTCCTAATATATGATTCATAAAATCATCAGACAACAAACTCCTAACTAGTCTACTTTTAGGTTGACCAAACGAATACAAAAAACAGCATTGATCAACATAACATGAGTTATCAACCCTTAATGAATTAGATGCTAGAACAAACTAAATCTATAAAGAAAGGCTTTTGTTATTTTTATCAATTAGTGTTATCATACACTAATTGCATGATTAGAAGCCCCGATGTCCCTTGTTGCAGCTAATGATCCATGGAGTTTCATCTCTTTAATGGCTGGATCTTCCAACACTACAACCTTGTCTTTGTCTCTAACTCCAACCATGTGCAGGTGTTCATCGTCGTCTCTTTCTTTCCCTTTAAATAACAATCGTTGCTCCTTTGGCTCCATGCCGGTCACCAGTGCTAACACCATCTTCATTTCTCCTATTCTCAAAGCAAAGCAATCAGAGAATGCAAAGAAGTAACATAAAATTTGCAAGGAAGGATAGTTTTTTTCGACGATTCATCCTTCAATAATGTTTAAAGAAAAATATATGATCAAGCATGCAAGTACAAATGAACTTATAAGAGATTATAAAAAGAATAATTTTCTATAATCTCTTAAAATCAAAAACTAATTCCTGAATCTTTTAATAATAATCTTTTTTCATAATCTCCAGCACCATCTCCATCTCTAGCATCGTCTCTAGTTACAGCACCAGTTACATTTGCCAAACATGCCCTTCACATTTTGCAAAAAAGATTGATATGTACAATTCAAGAGTGCAAAAAGAAACACGAATAACCATGAAAAGGGTATTTGACATACAAAGATAATTAGATAAACTGTAGTAACAATTTTCTCACCCAAAATGATTGATGATATTTCCTAGCCAACTTACCAAAAGTTGCAGTTGCTTGGATAGATATGTCATGCCATTGTGAGCCAGTTGCAACTCTAACCATTATAAATCCTTCTTTTTCAACACTTTGAGCTTCAATGTCTCTCTTTTGGACAAGCATCCCGCCAGGCCTTAATTCCCATTGGACCTCTCCGACAATAGTCGCACGAGACTCCTTGTTGTCATTGTTGCTACCACCACCACCACCGCGAAACTTGCTAGAAAGGCTCCTACAGAGTCTTTTTGATCTAAACTTCATTATCTTTAGTAACCCTTTGCTAAATTGTATTTCTTTGCTATAGAGGGACATGACAGATAGAGTTGGAGGTAGAAAATGAAGTTTAGGGAAGGAGCCTTATATTCGGGCATTTTGGACAAACGAGTAGTTGAGACGTTGGAATGTTGGATGACACTACGTAGTTTGTTTTCTGTATAGATCAACTTTAAATATTCAAATGACACTTTAGACAAATATTTTAGATAACATACGAGTTTAAATGATTGTTTGCTACCAATAGTTGTTAGAAACTATGATTAGATGATCGTCTAAAATTGTCCTTTATTCTAAACTATAAGTAAATTTCAACTCGATCAAAGACACTGGTAAGTTTTAAGTATTGCTATTTCGCGCAGATCTTCTTAGGAGTCCTTTACTTGATAAATTGTGAATTTTACAATCTATAGTTCACATTCATAATCTCTATATCTACTATGGCTATGTTTGGCAAGAGCTTTTATAAAACTTTTTTAGAGTTGTTAGCTTTTTTGTTAAAAAAATAATCTAATAGCTCTGTTTGGTACAACAAATTTTAAGAGTTGTTAGCCTTTTATTTTCACCAAGTAGCTCTTAAATAAAAAGCTGTCTGATACAGCTTTTTAAATTGTCAAGAGCTGTTAAAGCTGTAGATTACTGATATACCCTCCAACCATATTATAATTTATTTAAATATGTCCTTTTAAGTCATTTTACATTTTAATTTTTACAGTTAACAACTAATATACCAAATACTTCTATTAAAAATATAGCTTTTTAGTAAGCTAACAGCTTACAGTTAACAGCTAATTTTACCAAAAATTATATATATTAAAAAAACCTTTTTTATTAATAAAAATATTACAAAATCAACTTACTTTTTATAATATTTCATATACAAATCAATATATCTTCAAAATTAAAAATTGAAATAACAAATTTCATTTAATACTCACTATTAAAACTAATCAATACATAATTTAAAAGTAATAAATAATATAATATTCATATTAAAACTAATTAATTTATACATATTAATTAATACACACTTAAAAAATAATTAATACACCCCATTACATAGAAATACTATTATATATTCACATTTAAAACAATTAAAAGTATATATATCTATAAAACCTTACATATTGTCTACCTAAAATGATGAGGTTCGTCATAAGACAAACCGGAGAGGACCCACCGAAACAGATAAAAACGGCATCGTTAAACTAATTTGTAGTACCTTTTTTAACAACACAAAATTTGTACTACTTATAGAAGAGATTTTACTCTCTCTCCAATATTTTAAATATTACAACGTTACAAGTTTTTGGTATAAACTTTTACAACACAAAAAATTCATAAATTTATTTCTATATTAATTGGTGGGCAATAAACATTAAATGACAAAATTAATACAAATTAATATGCAACATGTACAAATAATAATTGCTATAAATTATAATCTTTTGCATACAATTATTTAAATTTTTCACTAATATAATTTTAATATCGAATTTTATGTTTGATTTTGAACTTCTCAATTTTTTTGGGTAACTACAAAAAACGTCCCTGAACTTTCTAATTTTCGCAAATTTGTCACTGAGAGCAAACTAGAAGCAATATTTCCACTATACTTCAAAACCTCGTGCAATTTTGCGACCGATTTAACAATTTTTTACTTTTCGTTGTTTCTCTCGTTAACTCCCACACGTGCCAGGCACGTGAGGGTATATTCGTCATTTCCCGTGCCACCAAGGACGTTACCACTATTCCACTTTTACATTCGGGCAAAAAACGTCCCCGAAACATTATTAAACCTTGCACCCACGTCATTATTACATTGACATCTTTTGTTTCGGGGACGTTATTTGCATGAAGATAAACTTTCCATCTTCTTTATAACGACATTATATTAGCTTGAAACGCACACACACACACAAAACTTTCCATCTTCTTCATAACGACACTATATTAGCATGAAACGTACACACACACACACATAGAAACGCGCACACACAAAAATGGCTCGACCTGTTGAACTAGTTGGTATGTCTAGGTCATTTCACCTTGGTGAGATGATGGTATCCTCGTATCAACCAGACATTGACGAGGACATATGGCATGCAACAGAGTTGGTAAATAACTCTCAACGGCTGACCGAACGGTTCATGCGTAGGGGGAGTTGATTCTGAAGCTCCAAAATGGCAATCCTTCTAGATGTGCTAGGGCAAATCTCATAAAGCTCAAGGCACTCCAAACTGCCGACATGCGCAAGGCAAGGTTGTTGATGAAAATGGTGATCCATATTCACAGCAAGGTTATTGACAATATTGACTTTTTAGTGAGGCAGAGGGATATGTGAACTGGTTGATTCATGAAGGGTTGTTGTTTGTCGATAGGGATTGCAAGTGACTAGTATTTTGGGTTGTTTAGAATTAATCGAATGTAAATTACTATGTTTTAATTTCAATTAACGTGTTATGTTTTTAGTTTGAAGGTTTAATTAAGGTGTTTTCTCTTTGATTGTTAATTGTTAATCTAGCATCATTGTTAATCGATGTGATGTTTTACTTTGAACTCTAACCAGTTACCCAATCAATAAACAAATAAGCAGTGCATAAGTTGCGCATTCCTTGTTTTTAATCATTGGATAAGCACTAATAACAAGACAGCAATAAGCAAATTATATGCTTTAAGCTATTTTTTAACATTATGAGTTCCCTAGGGGTTTTCTAGTTATAAAGTAGTCGAAATATTCATATTGGTACCCTAATCATATGCACTATCCCAAACACTCCTTGTAACCGCCATCTTTAGTTCATTGGTTTCTCACATATGTTGGTGCTCTAAGACCAAGTACGTAATTAATGATCTTAAAATCTTGATACTTGTATAACTTGCTAGGAGCTCTTACACCAAGCACAATAAACCTTTTTATATGACCTTTATTTCTGGCCACATTCTCAACAGAAGCAATTCAACCTGTTTTTAGACATACTCCTATCATTCACATATCCACCCTCTCTAATGACTATACCAGTAGACCTTCGTATAGCACCAACATTCGGATTACAACCCGAATCTTCTTCAACCATGATCCCTTTACCCTTTTCCGAAGCTCTCTTCTTCTTCAACAATGAAGTCTTAGGCTCAGTCTCACTGACACCCTCATTCACATTTTTCCCCTTTTTATTACTCATTTGTTTCCCCTTTATGTTCTTCTCTTTGCCCTTTCCATCATTGTTTCTTTCTTTTGTTACGACAACCGCTCTCTTCAATCTTTTCTTTTTACCACCTTGATGGTTTCCATTGTTCCTCTTCCTTTTTTGAAAAGGCTGTTCAGTCGCAAAAGGAGTTGAACTATGATAATGCAACCTAGCATAATCTTCTACCCATCCCAATAATCCCTATCTGAATCCTCTAAATTTAAATCAAGGTTCTTAAAATAATAATGAGCTAGTCTCTGTCAATTGAACCATTCCTAGAAGCCAGGTTCAACATCGTATGCACATCATTGTCGGTGTAAATCAACTTTAAACCTTCTTCTAGTGATTTGTTAGGCAAACAAAAGAACAAAACCCATTTTCCACATCGCCAAGCCTTTCCAATATATGATTTAGGCCAATTGTAAATATCTTAGCCTCAAAACTAAACCCACAAATTTGGCTACGATTTCTATTTACATACCTCAACGGACCATGTACAAAAAACCCATTATTGTGCATTTAAAAAATGACTTCTTTCCGGTACGCTATAGAGCTAGTTGATAATCAGTTTTTTATGAACCAGTAGAGTTTTGGGTTGTTAGTATGAATTAAAGATGAACCAGTAGAGTATTGATAGTATTTAGGGTATTTAATTGTCACACCCGCAAATTTCACTGCAGCGGAAGACTGGATTTGGGTTGCGACTTCATGGCGTGAAGAGGACTTGATGCGAGAGAACGACCTATACATGCCAAAACAACAATGCAGACTCCATATAGTAGCATACCTGAGAAAAACATTGCTAAAGTGTCAACACAAAGTTGGTGAGTTCCTAGGTTTGAGTTTAAGGAAACAATAAAAATCATTTCAATGAACCACAAGATTTGTATCCACCCGTGACAATATAACACATACAAAGTCACACAATTTATCTTTACTACTATGTAAGCCCATGACATCGATGCGTTAACGAGTCTAACTGACTTTGTATGTGTGTACCCATGTAGGTGACTAACCCAAGTCACCTGTCGTCTTCAAATGAAATTGTATTTACTTGAACGCACCCATTCAAAGTAAATAGGAGTGTCAACTCCGATAGATCTATCCAAATATTCGCGCTCACTTCGTTGTAACACAACTAGGTGACTAACGGTTCATGAGTCGTGGGCAGTTATCATTTGTGTTGTTTCGAGACATAGATCAACTAGTAAAGAATAGTTCACTTGTGTTCACGCGTTATAAATCAAGATATGTTATTACCCGAAGAGATGACAAAATATTTTGAAAGAGGTATGAGCTAGTAACTCACAGTTGATAAACAATTTGAGAAATAGGCTAAGAAACTCACTGTTTGATAAAATAATTTAAGATAGGGGCTAGAGAACTCACCTTGTTGATGTAAAGTAGTTGTGGAAACAAGGTAGAATATTACTGATAACCTAAACAAGATAATAAATATTAACTATATGTTTGATGATTATGACATGCATGTACGAACCGTTCCTTATTTGGTGCTTAGGATTGAATAATAACGACTTAAGTTTATAAAACGATTTCGGCTATTAATTAGTTTATCTTTTTTTAAGTCGGGTTTCATCTTTTTAAACTAGGGTTTCATCAATCTTTATCATTTTATAATTTCATGTTTATGCGTTATAAAATCATTGATATGTTGATTTGAATTCAAATACATTTAGACCACATTTATCACCTTTTGTTAATAACTAACAGTTAAATTTTATATAATTTTTAAATAATAAAAAAGGTATAAATTTTATGAATTAGGTTTCCGTGTTTGTTTATTAATCATTTTGAATTTTATAAAATGTGTGTCATTAATTAGTAGGTCATCATGATATGTATAATTTACGAGTTTTACATCAAAATTCATTTAATGATTTTTAAAAGACATATAAATAGTCAGGGTTTCGTAAAAACGACGTTTTTAAGTGTAATCTCTAACGGTCAAGTTTATAGAATCGGAATTTAACTTGGCGTCTTATAATACATACTAGTTGAAATTTGACATAAAATGACAATTTTTAACATTTTCCAAAATTTGAAAAGTGTCCAACGAGCCTACTTTGAGAGTCCGTAACTTTTGTATACTTTAGAATTATGACGCAAACGAAGTTTCTATAGATAGCCCACCTGGTAGGCTACGAGAATGTTATTTATGAGCTAGTCGTGATTTGGACTTTAAATGGGTCATATTTAGATTACAAAAACGTAGTTCCAGCCAGTTTAACACTAGACAAGATGGTTTTTCAAAAACTTTAAAGACGTGTATCTTACTGCTAGTTAACTCTTAGGTAAAACGGCTTACTGTTTTAGAAACTAGGCCAGTTGAATAATAATATTGTCCTTGAGAAAAATTTACCCATTCAGCCTCTAAGAGGCTCGAAATCACGTCCAAACATAACTCCCCCGACCAAACAGTTTCCAGACTTGGAATATTTCACAGCTTTGACAGATTTTAATGTTTTTATTTAAATTTTCATTTTAAGTTTTCCGGTTCGTTATAACTCCGTTTTAAGTGATTCAAGAGGCTATGAAATCGTAATAAGGTCTAGTATTTTACTGTATGACAGAAATTCATGGGGAGGTGTCTACCTCGGGAAACGTGCAAAGCTTTAATATACCGAATAAGGCTTTTTAACGACTTTTATTGCTTACGAAATAATTTTTAAACTCTAAGCATCAATAGGTCAAGGTTTGACATGCATAATAAGTTTTTTAAGACTAATTATTTCACTACTTTCATTGGATTGGTGGTTTGATCAAGTTTACGCCCTATGATGCCCTAATTTGGTCTCGGTTTCACTATAACTCCAATGCTAGGACACGAACCCTTTTGGTACTGAAAAATCAACCTCGTGATCACCTAGGGAAATAGAAACAAGGGCGCTTTCTGGTGGAGAATACACGAACCAAGATAAATTCAGTACCCAAGTTTCCGACTCTAGGGTTTTGAAGAAAACCCTAATTTACACCTTCTAGGGTTTCGTTTTTAAAGAGTTTCAAAGAACGAACTTCGGGGATGTTTACGAGGGTTTGAGGGTACTTGGTAATGAATATTTTAGTGATGTACCAAGGCTTCACAAAGTTTGTAAGGGTGGTGTTTAGAATCGGCTGCAAAGAATGAAAACAAGGACAAGAATCAAACTAGGGATTTGGTTTCAAGAGCATTCAAGGGTTCCAATCTTAGGAGCTGTTTGGAGGGTTATAAGAAAAGTGTTTAGGAGTCTTTAGGAGTATTAGAGCTGTTGGTAATGATGGTTTTGGGTGATGGTGAGAGACAACAAAAAAAACAAGGCAGAAACAATGATCCGCTTGTAGTTTTTGAATGATTTTTGGAATGGAGATACTAGAACTAATATTACCCATTATAACCTACTTGAATTCAACCTTGAGCCTTCCAATAATGATAGAAAATCACAATGTATGGCTGCCATGAAAAAAACTATTTGAAGAGATAACAAAACAGTGCCTTTAGGATAGAAACCGATTTCTTTTGAGGATTTTTAGGGATGGAATACATATTGATTGTATTATAAACGTGGGTAGGGCATAGGGGAAAGATAATGGTCGTTCATAATGTGTAGGGAACAAGGAAAATGTATTTTAGGCAAGCCAATAATGTTGTGGATATGTATTATATTGATATCTAAAATTATCAAATTGTATCTCCTATTTTCTAGCAATGCAAACCGTCCTAAGAGTTACTAAGTCCTAAACCCACGAAATTTTCACTAAGTAGTGTTAATCTTGGGCTATTACCCAATCTCATGAGAAGCAAGCCCAGCAGGCCCTACCTTAAAATGTCCCCAGACAGTATAATTAGTTGGGTTTACTTAGGGTTTACGGGCCTTTAAAATTACTTACGGGCTTTTAAAATTAATTACGGGCTTATTCCTAGTCATTTAATAATTTTGTTGACCTCCCATGATTAATTATGAAGTTTACAAATTATTTTGTTAGTTTGAAGTTGATAAAATTAATTTAAACATTTTTGTGATCGTTTAGACCTAAAAACGATATTTTATAATTAAATAATTAATAAAATATGATTATCTCAGTAAATTATTCGAAACTTTAAAAATAAATTAAAAGTGACAAATATATGATTTTTACACTTTATATAGTCCCTCATACATTATTTTGAAAAAATTTCATGTTGAACACATTTAGATTATTTCATATTAATATTTAACGGTAAGTTCGATTGTTTACGTTAAGTGTTAAAACTTAACTATTATTGACATTTATATGACCTATAAACTCAAAATATTTCATTGTACGTAACATAGATAATTTACATTTACTTTTAGTTGTATGGCCTCCAGTTAAAGTTGATAATGATTTTTAGATACCACAGTAATTATTTTCTACTTTACACTAAATAATTTAAAGTGTAATTATTGACATCTATATGATTTATATGTTCCCAATTAGTACGTTATACATATATCGGTGATAATATAATTTGCTACTTGTAGGTTACCTTCTGATACAAGGCTTTTGGCCCGTATAAAAATTATCGTTCTAGTGTTCTAATCGAATTGAAAAACTGGATTTTATGTGCGACACAGCTGTTCTTTGGTGGAACAAAAGTGTGTCGTTGTAGTATTAAAATAAAAGGGCAAAGACGTAAATGTAAAATGTGTTAAAATAATTGGCGTGAAATTAAATCTAAGACTAATTAAAATTTAACTTGTGCAATATTAAAAACTTTGAAAAGTAAATTAATTAAATGACTTAAAATTAAAGCGTGACAGAAATTAAACCTGACAAGTATTAAAATATGGCTAGAAAATTAAACAAAGCAAAATTAAAATCCAAAACCATAACCATCGGAATCCACTATCGGAATGCTGTCACTATACCATTGGAATCCAGATCGGAATGTTCTGTCGAAATAAAAGGTGCAACCTATCGGAATGTTTCAGATCGCAATGCAGTCCAGATCGCAATGTGTCAGATCGCAATACAGTTCAGATCGGAATGATACTAAGAAAAATTGGGCAGCACTTCGACTAAGTAAACCTCAAGAGCCGTCGGAATGTGCGATCGCAATGTGCGATCGCAACCCCAGATCGGAATGAGGGTGATGTTAATCCTATCGCAATCCCGGATCGGAATGCAAAACCCTTTGGCCAAAGCTGTCACTATCGGAATGTGGTAAAGCAAGCCGTCGCAATGTGTGTTAGCCCTTCTTTTCCGATGGAATGCAAATTCGTAATAAGCTCAAATCTTAATAAGCTAATTCTAATAAGCAGTAACAAGGAACCTGAATAGAATAGAAACAAAACGAGAAAATAAGCTAAAAAGTTAAATACTTTCAAAACTTAAATAAAAAATTAAAACGAAACTTAATGAAATGGATTTTAAAAAGTAAAAATTTTACGAAAACTTTCAAAACAATTAAGCTAAATACCAAATAAGCACATAAGATTGTCAAACTTATGGCTATTTCGTATGGAAGCTAAAAGGAAAAAGAAAAGACAAGACTTTTAATCAAATGAGCAATGGATTAAGCAAAACCTTGCTTAATCCGAAATTCAAACCGAATCAAAAGAAGAAGAGTAGAATGAGATTGGTAAAAATAAACTTGATCAAATGATAAAGAAAGATTAAATACACGAATTTAAAGAACGCAAATTAAAACACTTACTTGGAAATTAAAAGGATAATTAAAGTGCAAAACATGTATTAAAAATGACAAGTAATTAAAGGTGCATAAAATAAAAGTGGAAGAGCTAATTTGTCAAGTTAGCCAACAACATGAAAATGAGATACTAATGGTCTATTTATAGGAGATTAGGAGAGTGGTTAGAGGAAGCTTCCTCCTCTCCTTCCTTTCTTGTTAATTGCACCATTAAGTCCTTCTTTCTTAGTCTTTTGTTAATCTTGGACTTTAAGGACTTTTGGCTCGGGATTTCTTTAAACTCGTCTTTTAATTCTTCAATAAATAAGACTCGAGTTCTTCGGCTTTTGGTAAACTTCCGTCTTTTGACTTTTTCTTTGATAAATCTTCAGAATTGGTCTTGGACTTCTGTTCTTTTTGCACTCTCGACTTCTCGACTTCATCTTTCATCTTTTTCTTCAATAAAAGCCCGTAAATGCCGCGTTTTCTCCACTTTTCACAATTTCGTCCTAAATCACAACAAAAACACAAACCACACATAATTCCGACATAAAAGACATAAAATACACGTTTTGGCTCGGTTATTATTGTAATTAAGTGGTAGAAAAGATGGGTGTTTTCACACCTATCAAATCCCCTACACTTGACCATTGCAATGTCCTCATGCAATGCATTAGTTACAAAGCAAGATTACATTTTTCATCATAATCAATCCACGTTGGCCTTTATTAAAAAGATAGATACTATATAAACATTAAAAATAAAGAGATCAAAAAGCATACCTTGGGTTTTGGAAATGTAATGAATGATCATCATCCTCAAGTTTTCACTTTCTCCAAACCAAGCTTAAAAACAAGATCATTGTTATTATAAATTAGTAGACTAACACGAACTCATGTGGGCCAATTACTCACTTAGACTCCCTTATTCCTAGGTGTATCTCTTATATTTTATTTTTGTCTTGAATGATCACGAGGATACATTGTTGACTTATTTCGATAGTTATTTAGTCCGAAAATAAAGTGAACGATTTAATCAATAGTTAGCTAAAGGACAAAATCTTTTAAAACTGCTTCTCGGGACCTCATAAAGTTCATATCTTGGCATAGCTCGCTTCGCGATTTGAGACCTTTCTTGGACCGATATTTGGCAGCGACTTCATACTTCAAACCTTGAGAGACGCTCATGAAATAATGGTCTTCTCTTCATAATAGGAATTTCTTCACTTGAAATTTTGAGAGATTCATACTTGGACCATGACTTCTTCATTTTTCTCCAATCTTTATTTTGGATTTTGATATACAACGATCCGCCTCCTTTTATGACTTGGATCTATTTATCCTCATACCTTGTTAGGGTCTTTCCGGATACACTTCTCCATGACTTTTGGGGAGTTTTTGCTTTACGTCGTGTGTCTCGATCCTTCATATTGATTTTCGATAAATGATTCTTCACATCACTTTAGATCTTTAGCAACAAAATATAGCCCTCATGCCTTGTTAGGGCCTTTTCAGACTCGCCAATCTTTGTATCCCGCTTCAATAAGTTATGCCTTGGCTATGAACTCTAATCCATACCGAGCAACTTTTAAACGATCTTGGGCTAGAAGCTAAGTAACTTTTCAAATCGTACAACCTTATTTATTGCAGATAAATTTATTAGCAAGCGATGGGAGAATAGGCTTATAATTAACTCACATAAATTCACGAAAGAATACCAAACTTATAATTGACTCTATCATCTCTCGTTCTCCATAGTTTAAAATCTCAAGGAATGAGACTCGTGGATGCTTAGCCTATTAAGTCAAAGTTTTGGGTTTTCGAGTCGCCTATAGGATCTTGCAAATTCTTAGACTTTTTCAAGTTTAGAAATCGCGTTTTAAAGTTCCCTTGATAAACGACTCTCTAGGATCAATTATAGGAACTTGCGAAAAGTTCTTGTTCTTAACCCGTGAGAGTTAAGACTTTCGCGTTTTATAGCTCCCTATATAATAGCCTAGCAAAACTCGACTTAAACATGTTAAGGATACTAGCTAGAGTAACTTAGATAAGTAAACTCGGGTTGAGTCAAAAGATTCACAACGTTTGAAAACTAAAACCACTTTATTAAATATTTATTCTAGTAAAGGAAGAAATTAACTATACAAAGGGAAAAACTAATACGCCAAAATAGATAAAAAATTTTGAAAAATGTCGAAAAATTGATTTTCCGGTTAAAATGAGGACAAATACAAGGAAAAGGCTACTTAACTTCGATAGAAGTCCCCCTACACTTAACATAAACATTGTCCTCAATGTTTAAGCATGTGGGAGTAAACTCCCCTACGCTTAGGACATTGTGCACGTTGTTTAAATCTTACTAAGAAAGAGACAACTAAGGAGATTCCTATTTTAATATTGAGAAAATATAAAATAGTGAATCGAAAAGAGTTTAGGATAGAACCGGGATGAAGTGGACACGGAATCACGGGTCGTCAAGAATCATCAAGAGTGTGTCTTTGAGCGCTCGAATCCCTGATTAAGAGAGGAGAGGAAATAGCAAACCAACGAGTCTCCCCCTACACTTATGATAAAGAAAGCGAAAAGATAGATGCATGGGTTCCCTCCCAAGAAGCGCTTGATTTTTGTTAACCGAGTCGTGAGCCTGACTCGACCTTGATTATCAACGGAAGAAGCATGAAATATATCCACCGGGATCAAAGACATAGTTTTCGTCCATCAAATAGCATAAGCTTAAGGCGAACAAGGCAAGCCAAAGAAGAGTAGGCAAGGTTCCCTTAAGCAGCGATGGAGCACGGTGGAAGCAAGGTTGAAGTGGTGCAAGCAGATTTCCATAAGTTCCAAAGATATTTCCTTTTATTTCATCAGGTGGATACTGAGATGGCTTAAAGATTTCAATACCGGGGTCGAACACCTTTTCCTTTAGGGGAAAATAGAACTCAGGCTCAGCAGAGTGTGAAGAAGATCCGCGAAGAAGCACAACCTCGTCCTCAGAAGGGGGACAAAGAGGTGTTAACTCATACGTGCTGCGGATATTGGTGTCGACCGGTTTCTTCTCCTTTGAAAGAATGTGCTTCAAATCCAAAGTAGGATCAAGACGATAATCTTCAAAATCATAAGGAGGAGCATCACTCTCATGAGGGAAGTAAGTGTTGAGAAACGTAGAGAAATCTTCCTCAAATGAGTAATCGTCCAAAGTAGGATCGAGTGATGGCGGAGGATCTTCATCATGTGAAGAATCGCTCGAAAGAGTATCAGCCTCATCGAAATCATCGTATGTGGGCAGATCTGGATACTCAGAAGTAAGGTCATCATAATCATCTGAATCTGAGCTAGACTCATCATCATAAGCATCAAAGACCGGTGGAGAATCATAAATGGGAGAAGCGTCCAAATTGAATAGAGAATCATCCACATCATCTTGAAAAAGTGGATTATCAATGCAAGAGTCGAATAGAGGATTGTTGTAGACGACAAAATCATCAAGCACATTAATCATATTCACTGATTCTCGTCCATAGGATTTGCTTGTAATCTTCCCCATTTTAAAGACTTGTGCATCATCCCCGACTCTTAAGATTAACTCACCTTCGGCCACATCCACTAAGGCTCGTCCGGTTCTCAAGAATGGCCGACCAAGTATTAAAGGAATACGAGGGTCCATTTCATAATCAACAACGACAAAATCGACCGGGAAAGTAAATGTGCCAACTTTAATGAACACGTCTTCGGCTATACCAACGGGGTAAGCGAGAGTGCGATTAGCAAGCTCAAGAGTCATCTTTGTTGGAGTAAGGTCGGGCAATGATAGTGTTTTCCAAACACTCAAAGGCATCAAATTAATACTGGCCCCGAGATCAGCAAGGGTAGTAAATTCTTCAGTTTTGTTTAACACGCAAGGCAACAGAAAACGACCGAGATCTCCAAGTTTTTCCGGAAGTTCTTTAAGAATAACTGCAGAGCAGTTTTCATTTAAGCGTGTGTTGGCGAGTTCAATCAGCTTCTCCTTCTTGTTAAGCAATTCCTTAAATGCTTTGACAAATTTGGGCATGTGGACAAGTGCTTCAAGAAAGCTAATGTTGAAGTTCATCTGAGAGATCATCTTCACATAGTGTGTCACTTCAGAGTCCTCCTTGGTTAGCAGTTTGGTCTTGCCTAAACGAGAAGGATAAGGGATATTGGGTTTGGGTGGTGAAGGTGAAGGTGTAGCAGGTAGAGGTTGGGATGTTGAAGGGTCCTTCCGAGGTACATCGTCATGACGAGGCGGAGACGGTAATGGTGCACTAATACTAGGTGTAGGAGGAGTAGGGATACATGGTGGTGGATGAGGTGTAGATGATGGGGGCAGGATCGGTGGATCGACAATGGTAATTCCACTACGAGTAGTAATAGCACTCACATTTGCTCGCGGATTGGTGACGGTGTTTGAAGGTAGAGAACTCGAAGAAGAAGGTTGAGTTGCGGGCAAGAAACTAGCAAGCATATTCTTCAAATCAGTCGTTTGATTGCTGAAGGAGGATTGGATATTATCTCGAAGCTCGGATCTAAGCTCATTTCCTTGCTTGGTGATATCTCCTTTCAAATTTATAAATTGGCTCTGCAGATTCTTGATTTGCTCACCTTGGGTTCTCATGATGGCTTCAACATCGGGGTTAGGGTGGGGTTTGTTGAGCGGGTGGGTGATAAGGATTAGAAGCTCTTGGTGGGATTTGGTTGCTTCTATTGTAGTTGGTGGCAGGGTTTTGGTTTTGAGGAGAAAAACCGGGTGAAAGGTAGTTGTTAGACCGGTAACTCAGCAAATTTCTATCCCCTTGAGATCGAGCTTGGTAATTTTCCGGTGAATAATTACCATAAGCTGCATACACATTTTCCGGATTTCCTTGAGTCGAAGGACAATCAGTGTATGGGTGAGGACCGCCGCATGTTTCACAAGAAGGTGCAACCGCTTTAACTTGTTGTTGTTGTTGGTTTGAAGCGAGAAGCGTGATACTTTTGCTCATTTCAGTCATCATACGGGTGAGTTCGGTCATATCAGGGTTTGCTGAAGTAGAGGAAACATTGACTCTCGGGTTGTTCCTTGAAGAAGCGGAGGAATCCCAGTTTTTGTGGTGAGTAGTCATGTTCTCAAAATAGCTCTCTACACTCCTCGGGTCTCCTTTTCATAAATGTGCCACCGGCGGCTGCATTAATCGTATCACGATCACGAAAAGTCAAACCGTTGTAGAAAGTATCAATTAAGGTCACAGGGAGCATGTTGTGGTTTGGACAACGATCAATCAAGACATTATATCTTTCCCAAGCATCAAAAAAAGATTCATCGGGATCTTGCATGAAACCGCTGATTTGATTGCGAAGGCTCGAGACCATGGATGGTGGAAAGTAGCGCGACAAAAAGTGTTGAGTCATGTCATCCCAAGTGTGAATATAATTCTTCGGGAGACGATCAAACCATTTCTCGGCATGATGTGATAGAGTATGTGGAAAGAGTTGTAGGCGAAGAACATCCATTGTGGCACCGGGCAACTTCATGCTTTGGGTGATTGTAATGAACTTGTCGAGGTGTTTGTTGGCATCATCATCAGGCAATCCACGGAATGGGTTAGTTTGCACTTGCTGAATCATGTGGTGCTTCAACGAAAACTCAGGAGCGTTGATTTGCATCGGCGCAATCGGTCCTCCTCGTCCAAACATGGTAGGTTGACAAAGCTCTTCCATTGTCCGAAGATCGGGCTGTGGAAGAACATTGTTGTTATTGTTGAGGTGCGGTGGAATATTATTGTTGTTAACACCTGACATACTTAAATCTTCTTGAGTCTCGGGCTCTTGATAATTAGAAGATCTAGTACGCATACACCTGAAAATGCAAAAGAAAAAGAAACCAAACATAAAGACAATATATATACACAATAAAGATAAAATCTTTTTGGATTTTTGAAATTTCTAATTTTTATGGATTTTTATCAATTTTTAATTTTTATGATTTTTTGAATTTTTTAACAAGAAAATAACGCTCACAAGTGAACGGGTCCCAAAAAGCAACGTGTCTCTCACAGAAAACCGTTAATCTTTACGAAAAGAGCCGGCAGCGGCGCCATTTGATACAAGGCTTTTGGCCCGTATAAAATTATCGTTCTAGTGTTCTAATCGAATTGAAAAACTGGATTTTATGTGCGACACAGCTGTTCTTTGGTGGAACAAAAGTGTGTCGTTGTAGTATTAAAATAAAAGGGCAAAGACGTAAATGTAAAATGTGTTAAAATAATTGGCGTGAAATTAAATCTAAGACTAATTAAAATTTAACTTGTGCAATATTAAAAACTTTGAAAAGTAAATTAATTAAATGACTTAAAATTAAAGCGTGACAGAAATTAAACTTGACAAGTATTAAAATGTGGCTAGAAAATTAAACAAAGCAAAATTAAAATCCAAAACCATAGCCATCGGAATCCACTATCGGAATGTTGTCACTATACCATTGGAATCCAGATCGGAATGTTCTGTCGAAATAAAAGGTGCAACCTATCGGAATGTTTCAGATCGCAATGCAGTCCAGATCGCAATGTGTCAGATCGCAATACAGTTCAGATCGGAATGATACTAAGAAAAATTGGGCAGCACTTCGACTAAGTAAACCTCAAGAGCCGTCGGAATGTGCGATCGCAACCCCAGATCGGAATGAGGGTGATGTTACTCCTATCGCAATCCCGGATCGGAATGCAAAACCCTTTGGCCAAAGCTGTCACTATCGGAATGTGGTAAAGCAAGCCGTCGCAATGTGTGTTAGCCCTTCTTTTCCGATGGAATGCAAATTCGTAATAAGCTCAAATCTTAATAAGCTAATTCTAATAAGCAGTAACAAGGAACTTGAATAGAATAGAAACAAAACGAGAAAATAAGCTAAAAAGTTAAATACTTTCAAAACTTAAAAGAAAAATTAAAACGAAACTTAATGAAATGGATTTTAAAAAGTAAAACTTTTACGAAAACTTTCAAAACAATTAAGCTAAATACCAAATAAGCACATAAGATTGTCAAACTTATGGCTATTTCGTATGGAAGCTAAAAGGAAAAAGAAAAGACAAGACTTTTAATCAAATGAGCAATGGATTAAGCAAAACCTTGCTTAATCCGAAATTCAAACCGAATCAAAAGAATAAGAGTAGAATGAGATTCGTAAAAATAAACTTGATCAAATGATAAAGAAAGATTAAAGACACGAATTTAAAGAACGCAAATTAAAACACTTACTTGGAAATTAAAAGGATAATTAAAGTGCAAAACATGTATTAAAAATGACAAGTAATTAAAGGTGCATAAAATAAAAGTGGAAGAGCTAATTTGTCAAGTTAGCCAACAACATGAAAATGAGATACTAATGGTCTATTTATAGGAGATTAGGAGAGTGGTTAGAGGAAGCTTCCTCTTCTCCTTCCTTTCTTGTTAATTGCACCATTAAGTCCTTCTTTCTTAGTCTTTTGTTAATCTTGGACTTTAAGGACTTTTGGCTCGGGATTTCTTTAAACTCGTCTTTTAATTCTTAAATAAATAAGACTCGAGTTCTTCGGCTTTTGGTAAACTTCCGTCTTTTGACTTTTTCTTCGATAAATCTTCAGAATTGGTTTTGGACTTCCGTTCTTTTTGCACTCTCGACTTCTCGACTTCATCTTTCATCTTTTTCTTCAATAAAAGCCCGTAAATGCCGTGTTTTCTCCACTTTTCACAGTTTCGTCCTAAATCACAACAAAAACACAAACCACGCATAATTCCGACATAAAAGACATAAAATACACGTTTTGGCTTGGTTATTATTGTAATTAAGTGGTAGAAAAGATGGGTGTTTTCACACCTATCACCTTCCTTTTTTACAATTAACAATCTTAAACAAAAAAAACAATTTGTAGATAATTATCTTTTTTGAGAATAACCGTGAGTTCAAATTTACAGGTTGTCACATTAATGTCGAGATACCAGTGACAGTTTCAATGTTAATTTTGAAAATTAAGTCCTTGAGAGTGTTGGCGGGAAGCTACAGTGAAAATAAGGTTGGTATAATGTTTCGGGGACATTTTTTGCCGAATGTAAAGGTGGAATAGTGGTAGTGTCCTTGGTACGATGAGAAATGACGAATATACCCTCACGTGTCAGGCATGTTTGGGAGTTAACGGTGAAAAGTCAAAAACCGTCAACTCGGTGGCAAAATTGCACTAGATTTTGATGTATAGTGGCACTATTGCTTGTAGTTTGCTCTCAGTGGCAAATTTGCGAAAATAGGAAAGTTCAGGGACGTTTTTTTCAGTTACTCGTTTTTAAATTTTCGAAGACATATATCGTGTATGTATGTGTTTTAGTACAAATTTAGTAAAATACTGATCATTTTGTTAATGAATTCGATAAAATCGTACACATCAAAGTAGAAAGATTTTAAGGTCATTATGATGTATGAAAATGTGTAAACATATAAATTAAGAAGATTTTCTATATGTATATGTTACATAATATTACGACGAATGTTACACAGATTTACAAATACTTTTTACAATCAATCATCACATTCCCGTAATATTATTTTTATATTAAATGATTTATTATTGCTTAAATTATCCCAACTTAAAGTTATCATAATTATTAATAAATATAAATATAAGCTTTTCGAAAAAATATATATATATATAACAATATAAAATATCGCGTTTACAAAATTTTAGTTTCAGGGTAACCGCAGCCACAACGCGCGGATACCCTGTTAGTTTTTTTAATGTAAAAATGATGTTTAGTTTATTGGATACATGTTTTATTGAAATTAGCAAAATATTGTTTTCATTCAGAATATTGATAAGATCGTATGAAATTGTATTTATTTTAATCATCTTATAAATTCATAGAATATTTCTCTCCCTATTACAGAGGGGAATCACGGTTCCCAATGAACAGTGGTTCCCCTCACACACTTATAAAAAATTGTTTTGTTTCCCCTCTCACAGAACTCTCCTTCCCTCACAAAATATACACACACTAAACACACACGGTTTGGATCCAAACCCGATTAAGATCCGTGTGTGCATTGATGTGTGCATTGATGAGCCATTGCCCTTATTAATGGCTACAGGAATTTGCCCCTTTTACAATTTCCCCTTGGTGATTGATTAAAAACCTATGATTGTGGTAGTGGCTACAGGAACTCTAGAGATTGTGGCCGTTGATTGTGATTAAGTGTGTTATATGATGCATCCATTACTGTGTCACATATTAAAAAACCCAGCACCCTCCATTTCTCTCATTTTGATGGGTTTGACTTTTTAGATCAGAGTTTGATCGGTTTGATTGATCACGATCGTTGCGCAGGTTTGATTGACTTATACTTTTTATTGATTGATTGACGTAACCATATATGTTGTGTCGGCCCCATTTTCGTTGGTATTGATCTAGGCCACCAGCCCGTTCGTTGCCGCTGTATATGCCGGGTAGCGAACCGTTCGTTGCCACTATATATCCCGGGTAGCGGATGTGGTTGGTGTCTGAAAAGGGCGTGTTTTGAGCTGGAAAAGGATGTGTCATGTTCATTCAATATTCAGGTGTAGATGGTGATTCTGGTTGCTGTTCATTGTGGTTTAGATGATGATTGTGTTTTTGGTGTAAGAACCTTCAGCTAGATAAGGTAACTCTTATAAATGTAGTATTGTGAACTGTTTGTTCATTGTTGCTTTTCTTGCCGTAGCGGAATAACTGGGTTATTTTAGTTTTGTTGTTCGGTTTGTCGTGCCATATTACATCACAGAAAAAAATTCAGCATAAAAAACCCTGTAAAAGCACAAAAATTTCTGTGCAAAAACACCATGGTGATTTTCCAAGCCATGTCTGCATATAAAAACACCATGGTGGCTGCTGATACATGTCGCCATGGTCTTGATTATTTTTAAAGGCGATGATGATAATATTTGAGCGTCCCTAGGCAGACTAGAACAGGATTTAGATTGTGTGCCTCTTGGCGGGGCAAGCTTTTTATATTTGCAGCCAGAGAGTGCATATCGTGATATCCGATGCTCGCTTATCTGAGCCTCAACATAGAAAAAAATTCCCCTTTCTGTTTGACCTGCATTGTGTCATATTTGTGACCGCCTTTAATGGTTTGTGTATGCCCGCGTCATTGGCTTTGAGCACAGAACATGTAGAGGGATGCCTCATGTGGGTGGCGGTGGTGTTGTGGCCGGGACGATTAAACTCGCCGAACCATCAGCACTTAAGATCTAAAATCGTTCGTGATTTGTTTGTCTGGCGTTTTTATTTGTTCTTCCCTATTTGGGACTACGTACCCGCTTGATTAGAAGGTATCAAATCTTATTTTTTGTTGTAATTTTTTCGATAGTGCTGAGCATATAGTTGTACTAAGTAATTGGAAATACCTAATCAATAGTGCTAATTAGAGTAAAAATGCGTTGTTCGTGTTAGATTTTTGTAAGGATGTCGCTATAAGCTCATAAAACGTAAAATAAGGTAAAACGTATGTGCTTTTCAAACATAAGTTGAAATCATTTAAACACATAGGCAAGTTAATAAGCTTAAACAAACACTTGCTCAAGCTTCATAAGAATCCAAAAGAATTTTTTTATAGAAAAAGAATATAATCAGTTTCTGAAACTTTAGATTTTGGTTATCCAGATCTCATAAACCAGTTGCAGCAGAACTATGTATATAACATTAGCTACCACCTAAGTTGAATATGTATCACTCACTTTCATAACTATATTGTACATAATTTATTTGTATTTCTTTTGATAATTATGCAGATGGAGCTGAGATAATCCGCCAATACCTCCAATGAGATACAAACAATGCCCAGAGGATCAGGTATATCACTCTTTTTTTTTACTAATATAAAATTTAATAGTCATGAGAATAAACCATTATGGGAAAGGAGGTAGGATTAGTTAATATTATTGGCCTTTTTGAAAATTGAAAGAGTCAAAAAGCTCATTGGTTTCAGATTTTAGCCTATTAACCTGATCTTTTGTCTTATATTAGTTTCAAAAGTGAAGGTGGCTTAGCTATTCCAAACACCCTGATAAAAGCCGGTATGTATAATGCTATAAACATACCACCAGAAGAGTAATATAATGTGTTAATTAGGGGTGTTTCAGTTAGCTTATTTTTTTGCCTTCGTAAAAGCTCATAAAGTGTTAATTAGGGGTGTTCCATTTTATGAGTTTTCGTGGTTATCAGGTTGATTATTGCTTATAGAATGTTCATCAGCTCAACTTGATATTCTGGTAACCCAAAAAGATAGGCTTATGATCTTTTCCAAATTCAAGTAAACCATTTTCCATTACGTTGCCAAGAAAAAAGAAACTGTCCAAAATCTTATTCATAGGATGCTACCAAACGTGTTAACATGTCACAATCTAAACATTTTACTTCCATACTCGCGACTTTACAAATCTAAAAAAACTGAAACAATCCTACTTGCTTGACGATTCAAAACATATTGTGCTTTGATTTCTACTAATTGTGAATAAGGTGAGATTTTTGGTGCTGTAAAAGGAAGCCTAATTAGTGGTTTGTTTGATGTATAAAAAACGTTCTGGCCTTTTACCTAACGCACTATGTTAGATGAAAATTATGGATTAGTGAAATGCAATAATACGGCTGATTCGGTGTTCTGGTAAGTACGTGTTCTGAATAAGTGAGCTTAATACATCGTTTGAGATTGCTTAAATATGGTTATCCTCTATCGCCTCGAATATAGAGGCACCATAGTTGGTCGATTCAGGGCCTCAATATCAGGGGGAGTACAGAGTGCAACCCCTCTTTATGGCTTACCTTAACCCCCACATTGCCAGTCTGCAGCCCCGCATACCCATGTGGTTGCATCCATACGTAGATGCATGGAGTCACTGTGTTGGCTCTGTTAATTTGTTGGCTGTCTTGGCTGGGGCGGTGGCGAATACTAAGGAAGAGATGTGGATAATATGGCGTTTGGGTCGATGGCGGGTAGAGTAAGTAACAAAAAACTAGGGTAACAAAAAAACCAAAATCATGCTCATATAGAAGAGACATAGTGTATACGGCATAGTGTTTACGGTAAACGTATGTAAGTTGTAATGGCCATGATGATAATAGTTGATCATTCCTACGTGGAATTTATTGAATTTTGGATTATATGTCGCCTGGCGTGGCCAGCTTTTTTCGTTGCAGCCACGGTGACCGAATGTTCATGTCCGATCACCTTATCTGAGCCTCAAAATAACTAAACCCAATACTTTCTTAATGTATTCGAGCAAGAATTTAATATGATGGCTCATTTGAGGTTGACAAGCCGATTTTAAGTGTTTTATTAATTCAGTATATACACAACTGTTTAGAGAGGCGTTATTTTCCTAAATGAATTGCATCTGTAGGACAGGGAACCCTGGATAAAATGTGTGGTGTATTATCTAAGGACAGATAGTAAAAAGGCATGTCGTCGACGCCCGAATAGAAGGTAATCCTTGAAGTCGTTTTCTTCCTGACCTTGCCATGTAAGCAGCAAATTAACAGATTCCATCAAAATCGCCATATGCACGCCGAAAGAAAATGACAGGCCAGAAAATGGTGTTTTTACCTCTTCAATTCGCTTGCTCCGGTAATATCTCCATCAAAGTCACCACCGCCGAAAGGTAATTCACTCTTAACTACTCCTTGGTAAACCACCTTCCTTTTTTTATTAGTTCGCGACTGATTATATGATCAGATCACTCAAGTATATCACACCTAGGGGTTGTTTCTTATTATTATGCATTCACTTATATATATATTAGAGCATTCAAATATCACCCAGGCCAGAACTAACAAATGACACCAATAAACACATACTTTTTTTGCAGACCTAAACACCAAATTTTTTTTTCCTAAAATGATGCACATGTAGCCTCAAATGTTACATCAGTGAATGCTAAGCGCCTCTTTTCTTTAATATATCATATAAAAGATTTAGATCCACTCATTGTTTACTACATACGTTTAGTTTCTTATGCTTAAGTAATACTTTTACTTTTTGTAATGTAGAAGTCTAATGTTTTCTTAAATGCAAATAGGAACTGAACTTTGGAAAGATATATTAATAAATGCAACGAGATTATTTAAAACAATGTTTTAATATGAACATATAATAGTTTAAACAACAGTCAACGTAAATTACTAAATTCAAGCCGAATGTGTTCCGCTCTGAGTTAACTGTCAACACCTAATGTTTTAATGAAATTTTAGTTAGACGCAATAGTAAACGCGGTACCAAGCTCCCCTGTTTCAACAACCAAACACCCGTAGTTGTAGTAGTAACCCGGGAACCAAATGCCCCTTTTAGCGACTATTGCAACTCAGCTGCCTAATTCTTATTGTGACTTCAAGAAGCTAAATCGGATAATGGTTATATATTTTTCATGCAAGTTACTGAAGTAAATCTGGAAGAGCTGAAGAAAATGTTAACAGACTTTAGCGTCACCAAAGAGTTAGCTTGCACCTAGAGATAATGGTACTTTACTTGATCTATTTTGCTGTTACGTTGATTTGTTTTAATGAATTATAGAGAGTTTGGATTAAACTGCTTATTTTGTATAGAAAATTTTGATGCGAATTATTACTTTTAATGGCCCACCCCGAACACACTCTTAGGTGTCTTTTTCTTCTGTCATTCTGTTTCATTTTTTGGGGTTTTTTTCAGATGTGAATTGTGTGTTTCGGGTTATGGGAACACTAAAAAGCTTGCATTAGCTTTAGCGCTAGCGGGACACTATAGAAGTGGGATTTTCATATAAAAAATCGTCAACTACTTGATGGGCATGCATGATTTTGTAGGCCACTACAAATATACAAATTCCATGCTGTATAAGTTTCTTTCCTTAAGTTTGAATCTACAATTCATACATAGGCAAACTTACTGAACTTTTATGTACAGGTGTACCCAAACCTCAAAAATTATCATAACCAACATCAACGAAAGGGTCAAGAAACAGGCACACATGTTCAGCACTAGAACAGATGCCTGCAACAACGCAATAGTTTTTATAGTTATGTGTTAACATGTTACGGAATGAAGCTAGGTATATATGCAGATGGAAACAGGTATATAGGCAGTTGGAAACATGGTAGTCTTTGGGTCACTATGTAACTGTTCTTGGCAGCTATACAAAGAGTCAGACGCAAAAGGTATTTTCAAGGATTTGTCTTATTTTTTAGCTTATTAGGGATGAAAATGAGTAAGCTCAAAATTGACACCATTTCCCTTTCTCCATTGTGCACATGCCCCAACATTTGCTTTAGATTTCAACTCTTTTCTTAAGTTGTTGATGGTTTTTTATTGTCTTTTAAAAAGGTATGTTTGAACATAATATGTTTGAAATCCATCGAGTATTGATCATTGATTATAACCACAGTAGATGTAGCTACACATGTATACTTTGGCCGTAAAACCATCGTGCAATTTGAATGTGCGCAATTGATTTTATATTTTATTAAATAGGAAAAAATATATTTCTAAATTGTGTTGTTGCTTTTACCTAAAATGCAGCCTATCAAGCTATGTTGTTAATGAAGCGCCCAAAGACTCACCGGGATAGAATTTCTTTTGTCAGCTAGCAATGAATGATTCTGATGTGTGACTGATGAGACTGCTTTTATACATTGTCTCATTGTCCAAAAGGGATTAAAATACATTTAATATCATCAAAATACCCATATATATGCTTGTGTTTGTTGCTTGTGTATTTTAGGAACGGATATTAAGAAAATGACAAAAGATCACAAGAATCATGCAAAAACGAACACGGGAAACGAAGCCGCACATTGAACCAAGCCCTAATGAAGATTTTCCCAAGAAAACCCTTGAAGACATGAAGAATTATGAATAAGGGTCCTCCAATATGGAAGAATTGACACTTTATACCCTTGTATCCTCATAATTACAAGATTGGTCCCTAAAATTTGTCAAAATTACCAAAAGGGCCCTCCACTTTGAAGAATTGGAAATTTTAGCCCCTCAACAAAGCTAAAATGTCAATATTAGTCCTTCTCAAAGTCAAATACACCATGAAGAACTCCAAGATACAATACTTACAAATTTGGTCCTTTGAAAATATCAAAATTACCAAAAGGACCCTTGACTTTGAAGACTTGGCAAAAATGGTCCCTCAGCAAACATGATTTGGCAATTTTAGTCCTCCAAAATGTCAATCATACAAGTTTAGACCATTATCCTTGAAGAAAATACCAAATCAGTCCTTCAAGAATCACATAATGGTAAGAAATACCCCTGAAAATACTTTGGAAAAGTATTTGGGGTAAAAGTGTGAAAAATAAAACTTCATTAACAAAGGAAATGAACTTTGGACGGGTTAAATTGCAAATGAAAGAAAGGAGGAAGATAAGGGGTTAAAAATGGCCAGACAAGATTGTTACCTAGACCAGTGAGTGGGTGACACCTGTCCCACTCACACTCTCCACCAATCACATTACACCATTCATCCATGTCACACCCCACTTAACCCGGTTTAAGATTAAACTAATCTTGGCGCCTAAAACAACTTTTTAAACATAATCCAAACCAAAAACAGATTAAACTCTTGTTCTTGATGTTCATAACTAAAATTGGGGTTTCCTTCAATCCTTGCTATTAGCACTTAATCACCTCCAGAATTGCAATTAAGGTGATGTTAGTCATAACCCAAACCTTAAAACTGCCACCTCAACAACACACAAGTCACATGATTAACCCTCTTCACACGAGTTTGGGGAAAAAGCCAAAAGTGGCCAGAGAATCAACCACCCACATTCCAACTTACTCCTTAAGCATTTTATTGACCCTTGGATGAGTTTCAAACTTTCCAGCTACAACAAAACACCAATTCAAAGTCACATGATTGAAGAAAATGCCAAAAGCTCCAAGGGCAATTCTGGACTTCTACAACAATTAGGGTTATGTTTTTATGCACTTAGTAGTTCATTGTATGCCTATATAATGGCCTTAGGACCCTGCATTTTCTTTTTGCTCTTGAATTTTCAATTGTTCACTTTTCTGTAAATCTCATATTCATATCAATGAAATATGTTGGAAATTATTGAAGAAAGCTCAAGTGCCACTCTTATAATCTGTTTGTTATTGTTCTTTGTTCATTATTCTTGAATCAAAAACCTTTTTTCAAAAGGAGTGTGCAAAAGTTTGCACATTTTCCACTTTTCTTGATATTTTGCTAAGTTCTTGTTCAAACCTTGGAATTCTTGGGCAATAGGGCTGATCATAGCATCCTGATATTATGTTATCAATGTGTGGTGAAGCTTATAACTTGGGGATAATCAAGTGTGGGGTAACAAGGTTGCATTAATCAAGGATTTTTAATTTTTCTGATTTTCATATTGTGCTTCTAACTCTGTTGAATCTTAGCAGGGTTGCTATTGGAAGCTTGTGCTTGTTCTTGCTAGCAAATAAGCTCTAACATTCGTGGGTGTGGATGTACATCCATGAGGTTTGTCTTAAAACCATGAAAATTTGATAAATTTTGGAATTTTGGTGAATTTGTGCTCTACTTGTGTTCTTGTTGTTTTCTTGGCTTGAATCTGCTTAATCTTGCATGATAATGTTGTTAGTATGCTAGATTAATCATTTGGTAAACTGAATCACACTTATACTTGTTTAATTTTTGGATTGAAAAGATAAAGGGTGTTTGGGATTACCTGTTTGAGTTCATAATTGGTTATTGTGTTGTTAGAAGATTGTTTTTATGCTTGTTATCTGATATATGCTTGGTTGAGAGTATTTTGCTGCAAGTTTTTGAGTTTGAAACCTCAAATCATACATTGTGCTATAACTAAGTGAGTTTGACTGATTTTGGTAAAACCTAGATTTTATGCATGCTTAGGGATAAAAGTTGCTTAAACATCATTTATATAACCTATGTGATAGATTTGAGTGATTGAATCTGGCTTGTTAGTCAATTGCATCAGCAAAGTATAAAACTACATGTGTTTGTGTTCATCAGTAACTTTAAGTGCTTGAATCTTGCTCAAAACTTTGAATCATTGCATGAAACCTGTTTAGACTTGCTTATTTAAGTTTAATATTGCTTGTGTATGCATTTGGTTAAGTTTGGCTGGCTGAATTGTGCTATAAGTGCTTTTTGAACTTCAACTGCTTATTTGTTCATGTCTGTGTCATATCTGGTGCTTAATTGATTAAACTGTACTAATTGGCTGTTGCTTTTTGTGATTTCTTTGTTTTGATTGACTCCTTATGATCCACTGATCATTTGGGTGCCTTTGTGTAATCTGAATCTCTAAAAAAGTCACTAAAGACAAAAAAAGTCAACAAGTCAAGCAGTGGAAAAAGTTTCCACTGCTCAACACCCAAAACTGGCCCCTGCTAGTACCAATTTTCAGTTTGCTTATCAATAAGCCATATTTGCTTATCCAGACCTGCAACAACTTATTTTTGTGATAGATTTTCATTATTTGACCCATTTGATTGAACTGGAGCTTATTAGACGTTGACTTTAACTTTTTGCTAGAAAACCAACTTATTTGACTTTTTCATAAGTGCTTATTTGCTTTTTCCAGCTTATTGAGTCAGCTTATTTGAAAAATTTTTGTTGATCTAGCTTATTTAAGTCATTTAAAAGCTTTTGCAATTTGAATCAGCTCTTGAGATAGCCTAGAACTCAAAAACGACTATTTTGTCGTTTTCTGTAAATTGCTTTTTGCATTTTCAGGCTTATTCCTTGGGCTTATTTCAAATTTCTTTTTATAGAAGTCTTATTTAGCTCAAAAGAAGCTTGTGTGTCTAATTTGAGCTTATGGCATTAGCTTATAGCTTAATGGGCCAAAAAGCCCATTAAGAATAAGTTGTTTGGTATAAGCTTGCTTATTTCACCTTTTCAGCTTTTGGGCCTTTGGAAAAAGTTGTTCAGAATCAAATTTTGAGTCAAGTAGTGCTTTTTGGGCTTATTTGGGCCACTTTTTCATTTTGGGCTAAATTTGGCCCATTAAGGAGTCTGTTTTGGGTTTAGCCTATTTTCTAGGCCCATTAAGGGTATTTAGGTAATTTCAAGTTCATTTTTATGTTATTTAGGTTAAAATTAGCTAGTTTGCAACTTTTTAGAATTTTTTAGGATTTTTGGATTTTTATTAATATTTTAATATTATTTTATTATTAAAAACTAAAAGTCTGATTTTCTAAGTTTTTATATTTTTCCTAGATTCTAGACACTTAATTAGGAATTTTGCAACTTTTAGAATATTTTTATTGTTCCTAGATTAATTTTTATAATTATTTTAAGTTTTAATAGTTTTTAATTGTTTTTAAATAGTTTTAATTAATTTTAATATTTTCAAAAATAGTTTTTAATTAAGTTAGGGTATTTTAGAGGCTTACAAAGTGATAAAACTCATTTTGGGCTTTAATTAGCATTAGAAAATCATTATTTAATTAATTAAATTGGTTTGGGTGATTTTTGATTTTTTTGTAAACTCTTAATACATTATTTAGGATTTATTGTTATTTTTTTGGAATTTTTAGAGTAAATTTTTAAATTTGGTGCTTTTACGGTTTTCCGTGTACGACCTTTTCGTCTTAGTGTAATCCGTCATCGTAACCGTCATTCTCTTCTTACCCCATTTCTATTTTTCTTTCTCATAACAATATAATCACATAATTAATCATTTCATTACACACACACCAAGCCTCCTTGAAAACGATCCCCAATTTGGGTCATTTGTGCACGATTTTCCTAAATCGTCGTACTTACCCTAATTTGCCCTCTTTTCCTAAAGAGTGGTAAAAACTCCAACTATCAGTGATATTATGGAAATTGCGTGTATGCTCAAACCAAAGTCTTCCGTTATTGAGAAACAAGATGTTTAAACCTTCATCATTATCAAATTATTATAGTTTCAAGAAGTAAATAACGCGTTATTGTTCTATCTTTTCTAGTGGATGCCGGTGGAAGAATACGCCAACCAGCCTTTTATCGAGAAGTACAATTCGTTCGGCTACATTGCTAAAATATGCATGGCAAAGAAAGATAACGAATATGCTGGTTTTTTTGCTTTGTCTACAGCAACTGCTACATCCGCCAAGACAAGCTATTTGTATTCCACGTATCAAGAGGAGTAATTTTGATTTATACATATAATATACACTAGCAAAGAAACTGCTTACAGATTCTTTGTAGCAATAGAAAATGATCCAAAAGTTCACCTTTATTCTTTGTTTACTGTCCGCGTTTACCTCAATTATGGATACACGGGCAGAGCTTATACAAGAGATCAAATCATTACGCAATGACAACCAGCAACTTTTGAAAAAGTGTAGTGCCTCAAGTGTAAAGGTGTTCGGATTTCGGAACTGTTTTAATTTTAAGTCGACCTGATGCTTCACAACGTGAAAATTAGAAGTAAGAACTATTTTACGTTCAACCTTTAATTGTTATATTTCAGGCATTTAAAAGTAAGAACTATTTAACGTTCACCCTTTATTTGTTATATTTCAGACGTTGCAGCATTCCAATTGAAGGTGTATATTATAATCGACGAGTAGTGTAGTTAAAAGGCTCGGTTTATGAAATCAGATTGTTAACATGGAAAGGAGACGACGTGGCGCATGTGGAAAAAGTAAGATTTATTCTAAATATTATTTTGATATATGGCTCATGTTCTTAAGTTGTCTTTCTATGGCTTATGGGGTGTTTGTTTTTGCCTATATGTGGTTTTATGAGCTTCTTTGATTTAGGCTTATACGTCATAAGCCTCGACGTTCTCGCTTTATTTTGAGACTAATGTTCTTATATAAGTATTGTCCTATCGTAATGTAACTTATATAAAGCGCAAGTCTCACAATAAGTTAAAAATTTGGGGCTTATAAATTATAAGGTGAAATAAAGAAGCTCACAATCCAGCATACCCACATATAAGCCGAAACAAACATCGTTACTTATATGCGGCTAAAAGTTCGAAAATAGTTCATAAAAGTTGACCTTTAGAAAAAACAGATGGACGGATTGATTTGACAAAAGCGATGTTTGAATATGCATCAGCAGTGACTATTAAGATGCTTTGACTCCTACTTTTAGCCTTTGTTGTAATTCAGAAGAACATTGATATTGTATATATATATATGCATTTAAAGTATATTTCCAGTCTTCTTTTGCTCTAAAAAGGTTTGTGTAGCTATGCATAGAATGACATTTTGTGCCTTCTGTACAAAAATGGGTCGATTGGAGTGATTTTATATTGTTTTCTATGTTTAGATGCAGCTAACTGGTGGCATGCTATTGCAGCATCACTATCCCTATTTTTAATGTCATATGATGTTTGCTGGTTAAAGTTTTAAAAAGACAACTTCAATACCTAATAAAAACAGCTCAGGAGTGGGACATAGCTACGAAAGGAGCAACTAGAAAAAATAGCGTGGGAACGAGCGAAAGAGCAACAATATGTAACAGTGTAGTTTTTTGACAGTAAACACATTCATCAAGTTAACTCATTTGTTGTAACATTGTACCTTCTTTGCTGAAATCCACAAATGAGCAAACACTCAAACAACTCAGGGCGAAGCCCGGGCTTAAATCCTAGTACACTTAAATATGTTGAATTGAAACAATACTTTGTGCCGAATGAACAAGAAAGACATTTTTACGTGTAACATGTTTGTAAGGGGGTTTAAAGTACCCTTGTGTTATGCGAGGTCATAATTGTTTGTTAAAACGTTTTACACTCGTTGTACCATTTTTTGGAAGTAGTCTTGATACTTCATTTTCTTGATGTTTAATCTTTATTTTTACTATTTTATAAAATATTTACAATCTTTCTAAACATAGAAGTCTAAAAATTATAATTGAAAATCTATAACACACTACTTCAATGTTACCACTTACAATAGTTATTAAAATGTTAGTTGTTACACACTTGCAACAAAAGGCATTAATGCAAGTGTGTAACAACTAACATTTTAATAACCATTATTGTAACAGACCTCAGGTTATAAAAAACACCATTTTCTTTTTCTTTCAAATAAATAAACCATCTCCTCAGTCGCCACTACATCATCATCCGCCACCACAATACACGGAACCACTGCCTTTCATGGTTTCAGTCATATGTGGTATTAGTGGTAAATCTTGTGGTCTTGGTGGTAGATCAGGATGCAAAACCTTAAATATAACCTACAATACAAACGCATGCAAACCAATTAACCATGCAATCTCTAAACCAAAAATACACAAAATCCTAGAAACACATTCGTCGCCGCCATCGCATCTGCCGCCGCCGCCGACACTTGAATCATCCGTATATATTGATAACCGGTGGTATTCGAGTGTGGGTGTTTTTTGGTGATTTTGGTGTCGTTTTATGCTTTTGGTGATGTTTTTGGTTTGTTTTGTGAGGCACTTTAAGAAGATCTGCATGATCTTTTCAGGTCTATAAAGACCCGAGGTAAAGTTTTAATGGTTTCTTTGTTGGTTATTTGGATTGCTTCGGTTGTCCATCACAACCATCTAGTAAATCTAGGTTGGTTTGGTGGATTTGGGTTTCTCACATGTTAAATAAGAAATCAACAAGAAAATAAAGCACATAAAAACCCTACAACCTAAATAAAAAAAGTGGTATATGAAGACAAGTTTATATGTACTGTATTTTAGTTTATATACACGTGAAAAAATAGAAGAAAAGTTGATTGACTATTCTTTTTTTGTTTATCTCAATCTAGCTTACAAAGTTGGAGAATAATCAGCATCATTCATTCCTTTTTTACTTGATTTACCTCAAATACTTGTAATGCATTACCACTCTCGAGTCTTAAATTTTAATGATGTTCTTTGTTTTTTTCAATTTCTCTGATATACAAAATGGTTGTGAGTCGTATTAAAGTATACGCTTTTAAAATTTTCATTTAAAAACATACCCTAATTCATTTTATGTGTGAGTTTACAACTTTTAACATTTTATGCATAATCAACATTAACACGTGATGAGAAATAGTAAAACTTTCTAATGCTTTTCGGATGACAAGCCATTACGAAATATATAATTTTTATGGAAACTATGTCCGTCCAAAGAAAACATATTAATACTTCGTATTTAAATATAAGGGTTAATATACAAAGAAGTTACTAAACTTTCCAAGAAATTTGTCCTAAGGTAACGAACGTTTATTTTGTGTTTCTAAGTTACTAATGTTCATATGACCGGTTGATTAAGTTACCCACTTATCAAAAACGTGATATTTATGTTACTTAACATGAAAAAACAAGACATTTATGTTACTTAACTTATCAAAAAACATGCATTCATGTTACTCAAATTAACACTAAACTATAGTGATGTATAGTTTAGTAAAGTTTAGTAACTTAGAAACACAAAATGAACGTTCGTTATCTTAGGACAAATTTCTTGGAAAATTTAGTAACTTCTTTGTATATTAACCCTAAATATAAATAACATTCTTATTCGGATAAAAGTTATAAAATACCATCGTACTTATCAAAATGTACTGACTTTAAACACTTACAATTTAATCGCTAGACATTACCATTGAACTTTCAAATTAATGGTAGACTTTACCAATTTGACCTTAAAATGACGATATTACCCTTGTCTTCTTTAATATTTTATAAAAATATATTAAAAAACTCCATGTTTTTCGAGAATACGGTGGTGCTTACTGATTCACTTGGTCATTTTAAGGTTTGCACCTCATATGCAAATGTGTAAAGTCACTATTGAACAGATTCCTCTCCGCTGCCGTAACTACACCTTCCGTTTCCTCTCCGTTGCCGTAGTCTCGCCGGAAAACCCTACTACTGCTGCTAAAGAAGTTGTTTCCGCCATTTCCCGTTTGTGTTGGCGGAGTATGTTTTGATGTCTTTTATATTAAGAAATATGTTGATATATATTGATTTGTAGAGATATATTTTACATCTGGAATGCAACCTTTCCAATGTCAACCTTGTTTAGCTTGGGTCGTGTTGTCAATATATTTTAGCTTAAAATGTAACTATCTGCTTTACAAAGTACTCCATTCTATTTCAAGTACGTTTGATTCGATTCGGCATTTTTTTTAATTGGTAGTGATGTATTTGCTTGAGGATCTGGTTGAGGATATCCTGGTAAGATTATGTGGAAGACCCGACTCGATTCAAGATCGTTTCTAAGTCATGACATTCTTTGATAACTAGTAATCGTTTTGCTGAAGCCCATCTAAAGCAGCATCATACTAATGATATCAACAACAATCAAGAACTTGGACATGTGAGGATCGCTATGCCGACATATTGGAAAGTTCCTAATGAGAGCTTGTTTAAATCCAATTCATGACAGGTTATTGGTTTTTCCAATGGCCTTGTATGTTCCTCTCCTTTACTCATAGCTCCTATAGTTTTGGTATACAATCCTTTCACCAGAGAGATCAGTGAGCACCATCATATTCTCGAAAAACATGGAGTTTTTTAATATATTTTTATAAAATATTAAAGAAGACAAGGGTAATATCGTCATTTTAAGGTCAAATTAGTAAAGTCTACCATCAATTTGAAAGTTCAATGGTAATGTCTAGCGATTAAATTGTAAGTGTTTAAAGTCGGTACCTTTTGATAAGTACGATGGTATTTTATGACTTTTACCCTTCTTATTCTGTAAGTTTTGCTTTAAGAACAAATTTGACTTATTAAATGCATTCGATTGAGAAATACTTCTTTTTGTTACTCTAAATGACTATGTTACAAAATAATATGAATGGTATAAAAATGCTTTATGCTATTCATGACACACGTAACTATTTTCAATAATGTAAATTTATTGGGAAATTTTTGTTTGATTGACATTTGAATTTTTCAAAAGTTCGATGAAATCATAATTATGTTACTAATGTATTAAAGTTGTAACAACCATTTTAATAGACCTAAAATTTAACGTGCTACAATCTCGACTTCTAACATTGACTCATATGATTAAAAATCAAGAATTATACACCTCAATCTTATACTTCCAGAATTCAAATGCAAATCACCAACTCTTTCATTAATGCATGAACACGAAGAATTTATATAACTCGTTGGACTCATAAGTTCATATAAATCCTATCTGACGACTGTTGAATTCGTATGAAACATACAAGGAAAACGTTTAACCGAATACATTTTCTCACCATAAAATATAATCACAGGGTACACGCCGCTGCATTGCGCGGGTACCCTGCTAGTTTATACCGAAGTGTATGTAATTTTTGAATTAAACTATTATAATAAAGGCTTATAGCTACTAAATACCAACATGGTTTCTTTTTTCCTTTTTTCGATTTTAGTAATATCATGATTTAAATATTAATACCACCAATGAAACCCGCTGATTACCAACTAATATTACCAATATCACCTGCTAGTACCGGTTACGAGGATATTTTCGCCTTTTTCGTTTATATTTCGTCTTTTTCATCTATATTTCATCTTCTTAAAAAAACTATCACTTTTAGGAAAAAATGAAAAAAAATAAAAACATTTATATAAAATTGTAAAAAAAAATCAGAAAAGAACTATTATTATTTTTGACTTTTTAAAAAAATTCAAAGAAACAAATAAAAAAATTATAAAAATTTTCAAAAAAAAATGTTTAGTTTTTTAACTTTTTTAAAAATTTGAAGAAAAAAATAAAGATTTAAACAAAGTTGAAATTTTTTTTTAATTCTGAAAAAAAATTTAATTTTGCAATTAATTAATTTTTATTTTTTTCTTCGAAAATTTTAAAAAAGCTAAATAAAATAAACATTTAAAAAAAATTATAAATAATTTTTTCTAATTTTTATTTTCTTTTATTATTTTTTTTGCATTTGGAATAAATTTGCAATTATTTATTAATAAACTAATTTTGCAAATGATTTTTATTGTTAAATGGTGACATTGCAAGTCCTTAACCGGTAATAGCATGTTATATTGGTAATATTAGTCGGTAACTAGCGAGTTTTATTAATAATATTAATATTTTAGTAGCTTTAAGCACATTGTTATGTAATTTGTATAGCTAAAGCTTGGTTAAAATTTAAATTTATTCAAGTTATGATATTCATTTCAATTTAAGTGTTATTTTAGGCCTTACACACTCTGATTTGATTTTATGGATTTATTTCCAACAACATAATTCATACCAAGAACGTGTTCAAACGTACGTGTTTTGTATTAGTCAGAAGTTGGGTTTGAACTTTGAACCCATAACAAAATATATGATTTACGTGAACAAGATACCTTATTATTACCCGAACTTTTGAAAAAAAAGTTGCAATTATGTCGCATGTAAATTTTCTGAGGTGATGAGAATTGTGGTTTTGGAGGAGTTGTTGCATGTCTTAATATCATGGTTCTAAATAATTCGTTATAACTCGTTTTAAGACTCGTTAAAGCTTGAGGCGTGACTTCCACGCTACGCAATAGGTTGAGGCGCGTTATGAAATAAGGTGCGGTGGTTTTTTGAATTGAACTAAAAAAAATGAATATTATTACATGTAAAAAGAGTTTTTTTAACTTTAATTATTATGTACAACACTTATTGTGAACACAATATAAATATAATATTAAAATATAATAAAATAAATAAATATTTGTATATGTTGTGCCGCTATAAGCCCGCTTTAAAAACGCTAAAGATTCGCTTTAGCCACTAAAGCGTGTAGCTTGGACATGCCGCCACGCCGCGCTTCACGCTTGTTGAAACAAAAATCCGTAGGCACTTAGCCCGTATAGATTAAGCTTCGGTCTCGTGTATGGTTTGCTTGTAGGTTGGGCCTATCCTGCAATAAAGGAACGCACGTTAACTCGTCGTCCCAGGTGTGAACCCGAGACCAAGCTCCGGCGTGAGAGTAAGTAACTATCACTAAATCCGGTGTGGAATATCAGAGGAATACTATTAAGTAGAATTGAATATAGTGTACTATGTGTTGTTGTGTGTAGTAGATACCTTTGGGTATTTATACCCAAAATAAAGATATACCTGGCTGAGTAGTCATGTCATTGAGACATGTATCATGCACAGTATCCTAGGCTCAGGTACAGTATAAAGTAGGCGGCGGCTAAGGGCTGGATCCATTGGAACACCTCTTTGGGTTCAGCTTCATGTTGATTTTTCTTAAGTTGTCAAATGTTTCCTTGATGTCTTCGATCCTCTTCTCCTCAGTTTTGCTCTTGATCATCATATCGTCAACATAGGCTTCTAAGTTTGTTCCTATTTGTGATCGGAATGCGGAGTCCACCAACCGTTGGTATGTGGCTCCGGCATTCTTGAGTCCGAAAGGCATTTTGGTGTAACAAAATGTCCCTTCATCCGTATAGAAAGCCGTTTTTTCCTCGTATTCGTTGTCCATGAGCACTTGGTGGTATCCTTTGTATGCATCGAGAAAACATTTGAACTTGAAACCCATCACGGACCCAATCTTTACATCGATGTCAGGTAGAGGGTAGTAATCTTTGGGACATGCCGAGTTGAGGTTTTTGAAGTAAATGCACATTCTCCAATCACCGTCCGAATTCTTTACGAGAACATGATTGGAGATCTAAGTAGGGTACCAGACCGGTCTTACTATTCCAGCCTTCAGCAAATCTGCCACGTCCCTTTGCACTGCTCGACTTTTTTCTTTACCCAAATTTCTTCTCTTCTTGGCCAATGGGGTTCTTGTTGGATCCACGTTGAGTGAGTGTTTGATAATTCTCTTAGGAACTCCCGTCATGTCCGATGGTTCCCAAGCAAACACGTTTGTGTTATTCCTAAACAGATCTATTAACTGCAACCTGCATTTTATTGTGAACAACCTTCCGATGGTTACTAACTGTTCTGGATACCCGGTATGGACGATGACTTGCTCCGTCATCTCTCCTTCTATCCTTTCTTGCTGATTGAATTTTTCAAATGCAAGCCATTGTCTAACTCTTTCCCCACGGTCGTTACCTTTTGTTTTGCTATCTTTTGACCATCCTCAATCACCCGACATTCAAAAATTGCTCTCGCTTTTTGTCCTTAATGTAGCGATGCCGCCAGGGGTGGGAAACTTCATTGCGGGGTGTATGGTAGAGGGTATGGCTCTCAATTCTCTGATCCCGGTTCGACCAAGAATGATGTTGTAGGGTGATGGAGCTCTGATTACACAAATAGTCATTGTTGTTTTTCTTTCCATGTCATGTGATCTGAAGGTTACTTCTAGCTCAATTTTTCCCAAAGGCGCTGTTTCCTCGCCTGAGAAGCTCAGAACTTTGACAGGGTCCGCGGTCAGTCTTCGTCTTATGTCCGGATCCAAGTTCATGAAGCAATGCTCTAACATTACTTCCATGGCTGCACCTTCATCAACGAACACACGTTTCACCCAGTAGCCTTCTATTTTTGCTTCGAATATTAGAGGATCGTCTGAGGCTTCAACTTCAGTCGTCGGAGGGAAGTATATTGGGGCATTCATGACCTTACATACTTCCTTTCGCTTCATCCCACAACACTTATTGCTTATCATGTTTATTGTTTTTTCCTTGTAATCGCCTCCTCTGTTTCCTCTTCCACGATTTCCTTTGTTCACTCTTCCTCGCAAATCCTTAACCAAATGGTTTCACTTTCCTGACTCAAGCGCTGCTTCTAGTTGCTTTCTCAACTGATGACAATCATTAGTGAGGTGGCCCTTCTCCCTATGATAATCACAATATTTGTCCATGTTTTCTGGGCGTACCATGCCCTTTGTGGGTGGAGGTTGGGGCAACTGAAGCTGTAATTATGTTGCCAGAATTTCTTTAGGTAACTTGGTCAACGTCTCAAGTCCGGGACGTTGATACTGATCCCTTCTTGAGTTGTTCGGATTCATGGGTGGAAGATATGGTGAGTATGCAGGTTTCGATTTGTAGTCACCTTTGTTTTTGTGGCGGTGGGAGTTCTTTCCTGAAAAGTACTTATCTTCTTTCATGGCTTTTCCACTCCTTTCACTTCATTCACCGTGCGGTAGTTCTGTGTTCTTGTAAGCCTCTTTAGATTTGGCAAAGTCATCAACCCTCTTTAACATTTCAACCACTGTCTTTGGCTCGTCATTGGAAAAGCGTCGGGACAACTCTGGGCATTTAGCTCCGGCGGTAAAGGCGGAAATTTTCATGACCTCCGGCACCCCTTGTATGTAACTTGCTTCGTAAGTCCATCTTTCCTTGATTGTTGGTAGTAGATTCATGAGCCTTTCTCACGATACTTGTGATTTCTATGGGGCTTCTAAGACTTTTCCTTCTTAGGGAAAACCTTTCGAGGAACTGATCCCTTAGGTCATCCCAATGCCCTATGCTTCTCGGTGGTAGTCTTTCGAACCATCCTCCTACTGCTCCGTCCAACGTCTGCTGAAAGAACCTACACCATACCGGCATGGGCCACTCCCCCTGAGTTGGCCGCACCGGCGAAACGTGTTATGTGATCATTGGGATCTGTGGCACCGGTGTATAGTTTCAATGTTGCCGGGAGGATGTGTTTTGGCGATGAGAATTCGATGATCTTTCTGGTGAACGACGAGGAGACAACATCCTTGAAAGGTTTTTGTAAATCATCTGCTGACTTATCGGCATATTTTTGTGTTTTTTATGCTTCGGGTGTCTCTTTGTGAGTTTCCTGCGGCTCATCGTCGAAGACCAACTTCATGGGAATGATAGGCTCTTGCCCTACGGCATTATAGCGCCCTACCAAATTCCGCAACTCACTTACAATTTCAAGAATCTTCTTTTGCAACGAGAACGTGTCTCTGTCTCCCCTCCCGCTTTTGTATTGTCGTGATCCGGAGATAATAACAAAGGAGACCCGCTTCTCGAAGGTCCTGGCATTAATAGCTGTTTGGAGATTCAATTTTAGGGTCCTACGGATGGCGCCAAATGTTGAAACAAAAATCTGTAGGCACTTAGCCCGAATAGATTAACCTTCGGTCTCGTGTATGGTTTGCTTGTAGGTTGGGCCTATCCTTCAATAAAGGAACGCACGTTAACTAGTCCCAGGTGTGAACCCGAGACCAAGCTCTGGCGTGAGAGTAAGTAACTATCACTAGAGTGGAATCCGGTGTGGAATACCGGAGGAATACTATTAAGTAGAATTGAATGTAGTGTACTATGTGTTGTTGTGTGTAGTAGATGCCCTTGGGTATTTATACCCAAAATAAAGATATACCTGGCTGAGTAGTCATATCATCGACACATGTATCATGCATAATATCCTAGTCTCAGGTATAATATAAAGTAGGTGGCGGATAAGGGTTGGATCCATTAGATAAAACCTTGAACTTTGGGTAAAACAAGGTCTCCCGAGATATAGGGGATCTTATCTCTTTTCTCTTTCCTACATTGCAATCTCTTCGGTTCCAGTGTGATGCTTTCGACCATCTGCCAGAGACATACGCGAACAACTCTAACCATGCTTAATATTCATGGAAATTCATGGTCTCATATTCTGTTAGATTTTATGGAACTCGTTAAACGATCACTAGGTAGATTACATACGTATAACATCCGCAGATCCTTGAATTTCCCGAGAAAGGGTGATGCACTAGAGGAAAACTGGATGGTCATGCTAGGCAAGTACATGTCTTCAAATTACTTCGAAGTATAAAAAATAGTTCAATGTGTAAACATTTGTGGTGGTAATACACTGATACATGGATCTAGGACGAAATCAAGAGGTGTTCTGTGAGTGTTCGGAACATTTATAAATTTTTTTATTTAGTTTTAATTTTTGAAAAAAAATATCGATTTCACTTAAATATATCTAAAAATGCACTCGGTGCATCAAATGTGTTTATAGTTTTATTTAGTTATTATATTAAAAAAATTAAACCTTACTATATTAAGGCTAAAAACAATGATGCGCGGAATCGCCATTTAGGTTGATGTGCCCGTTTGGGATCGGCTCGGGAGCGGATTCGCTTGCGAAACGACGCAAAATCGTTTCTTGACTGATTCCTAATAAAGAGAATCATTTCTTGACCGACTCTGGAGCCGTTTTGGTATTCTAAGCCCGTATCCTTCTTCTTTGATAACTCCGGTTGCGAATTTGTGAAGCAGATTTCAGATAAGAAAAACTGAAATTTGTAGATCTAGAATTTTCGATGGAGAAGATGATGTGCAGTTGGAGAGAGAAAATATAATTAAAAAGTACATATATTTTTGTTGTGTGCACATGTGGGTGTGAGTGTATTTTGAAAAAAGGCATGTTTACAATTTTTTAAAACTTCAAACATTTTGTTATTAAAACTTTCAATGGGAAGTCATTTACATTTTTTAAATAGTAAACTGAAAAATACATCATTGTGGTTTAAATTTTCTCACATAATACATGTCTTAGTGAAACTATTGGCACTATACACCACCCGTTAGGCAAGCGTTTGTAACAATATATCCCTCGGGACTAACGATGCAAATTTTTCTCGTTAACTTCTGACGAGGAATGTATTTTGCAAAAGAAAAAACATTTCGATTTTTTTTAATTTTTTTCGAACATAAAAGTTTAATCATTTTTTTGAAAATTTTCAGTTTTCTTATTGAAAAATGTTTTAAAAAAACATTTTTTCAATTTTTTTTAAATAATTTTTTTAAATTAAATTAATTTGTTCCTTCCAAAACAATAAAAAATAAAAAAAATTTAAAATGTTTTCGAACATTATTTTAAAGTTAAACGTTTTCTAAAAAATAATAAAAATTAAATTTCATTAAAATTAAAAGATTTCCATAAAAAAAATTATAATTTTTATTCAAAAATAAAAGTTTTAACTTTTTTTTGGAAATTTTTTTTAGTTTTCTTATTGAAAATAGTTTTTAAAAATTAATATATTTATCTTTTCTCTTCGATTTTTTAAAAAAGTCTTGAAACATTATTTTATTTTTTAAAGTAATTTAATTTTTAAAATGTTTTAGTCTTTTTAATGAATTTGTTCCTTCTAAAAAACATATTTTGTTTTAAGATTTAACTGATTTTAAAAACTAACTGAATTTGTTCTTTTAAAAAAAATAACTTTTTAATATGTATTCGAACATTTAAAAAAAATATTTAAAAGTCTTTTATAAAGAAATTTATGTTTCCTGTTAAGAGACTTAGATAAAAAAAAATTATTTTTTAAAACAAAAAATGTTTAGTGAAATTTAATTTTTATTTTTTTTACAAAAATGTTTAATTTAAAAAGAAATGTTCGAATGTATTTAAAAAATAAAATTTTCTATTTTTTAGAAGGAACAAATTTAGTTAATTTTGAAAAATTGGTTTAAGAAGTTTTAAAAAATATTTTAAAAAATTGAAATTAAAGTTTGAAGACTTTTTGAAAAAAAATCAAAGAATTTTTTTTTAATACAATTTCAAAAATGTTAAACTTTTATTTTTTTTTAAAATTAAAAAAAATTGAATTTTTTTTTCTTTTGCAAAATACATCCCTCGTCAGAAGTTAACGAGAAAAAATTGCATCGTTAGTCCTGAGGGGTGTATTGTGACAAACGTTTGCCTAACGAGTGATGTATAGTGCCAATAGTTTCACTAAAGGATTTATTGTGTGAGAAACTTCAAACTACCGGTATGTTAGCCCTATAATGTGAGCGCCATTTACGGAATTACATTTTATCCAGATAGGCAAAACGTGGAGGGACTACTATTGACATGTTGTCAAAGTGACCTCATGTCTAGCCTATATATACCCCTCCATACTTCCATGGAGGGGTGAGGATTCTTCTTATTGTGTATTTCACTTCTCTCTCTAAATACACACACTCATTTCAAGCTTTATCTTTCTCTCTCTAAAAATGTCTAAATACTTCTTTTATCCTCCCTGACCTCCGGATCACCCTCTTGTTAGCTTGAATCTTATAATGTTAATAATTGGTATCAGAGCTAACCGGGGGTGTTTTATGTTTGTGTTTGCTTATTTCTTTGAGTTTGTGGCTTATAACAGCTTATTCTTTTAAGTTGATTGATCACGATAAGTTTATTTCCTTTGTCTCATCTGATAACAAATGTTCCTGTCATTGTCCAAATGTCCTCATCTCATCTTATTTGGTTCTTACCAAAAAAATTTAAGCTTATTTTAAAGGTGACTTTTCTGTTTCGGGGATTTTTTGGCATCTTTGTGATGATTTTGACCATTTTTTTAAGATGAAGATATGGAAAAAAATAGACCTGAAAAAACCCAGATTTCACCATTTTCGGTGATACCAAAGAAAAAGGTCAAAACCCTCTTTTGATGCACATTCCGATGGCTTGACTGCGATGGGAGTTCTCGATGGCTAATTTTGATCGCATTGAGTGCGATGGAGGAATGCGATGACTCGAAGCGATGAGTCGATGTGATGACTCGCTGCGATGACTCGCTGCGATGAGTCGCTGCGATGAGTTGTTGCGATGGGCTCATGTTGCGATGGGTTTAAAAAATTGACTGCGATGGCCATGTTTTCATGTTGCGATGGGACTTCGATGGATTGTATTGAAAAACTTTGTGATGGTTTCTAAAACATTACGATGGGTGTAGTCTCTACATTGCGATGAGTCAATTTTTTTTAGAAAACATTGCTAAGATCTTGACCAAACTAGAAAAACCCGAGACGACTTCTTAGAACCAAAACCGACTCTATATTCTCCCTTTGACACATGCATCATCTAAGATTCAACAACTTACTCATCTCACATCTCAGACCTGACTCGATAAATCAACAACACAACCAACTACATACTAATCTCGATCTATATTATCCCATCGTCACAATCATCTCACATCTCAGACCCAACAACATACTCATCTCACATCATCTCAAATTCAATTCGTGGAACATATCAAAAGTTATTGACCATATAAGATCCTACACGAAAAATCAATCATCATCGATGTCTGTTGAAGTCATAGCTTCATTTAATTTTCGAAGTTAAAGCTCGGTCCATAACAATTATGTTATGATCTAACTTTCATTCGTTTAATCAAACAACATGCATCAACAATATGTAACCTACACGAGACCCGTATACGGATCTTGAAGACGGAAATTAATACTCGGATTTTACCCCAAGTATAAAATATTGTTGTCCCAAGTCTTTTCGAATTGACTAATGGTTAAGAGTGCGACTCAATCGTCTTTTGGTGAACAAGAGAATGGTTTGGTTTGGTTGTCTAATTTAAAAGCATGTATGAAAATTGTCGATGAGTAAAGTAGAAGCTTTGACAAAATTAAACTTTAAGTTAATTAGGAAAATACTAGAAACTTAAAACTTTGAAAACTTTAAAACTTAAAATCTTAGTTAAATTGAATAATGCAAATCATCTCTGTCGGAATGCGCCAAATCATACCCATCGGAATATAACTAAAAATAAGCCATCGGAATAATCAATGCAAAGGTCTATCGGATCTCAAACTTAGTACCCATCGGAATGCAAGTATAAATACCCATCGGAATGAAAAAACCACAAGTCTGTCGCAATGATGCTCGTCAGAATGTTCTTAGATCGCAAAGTTTCCAGATCGAAATGTTGAAAACACCTCAGTCGCAATGCGGTTCAGATCGGAATGTAGTAAAGTAAATTTGGGCAGCGTTTCGTTTTAACAAGAGCCTTAAGACCCGTCGGAATATGCGATCGCAATGAGCGATCGCAATCCGGATCAGAATAAGGGGGAAGTAACCAAACGATCGCAAAGTAGAACCCAATTGGGTTATTGCGATCAAAACAATGACACTCGTCGGAATGTGCGAAAACCCCAAGATTGCGATGGAAGCTAACTTAATCCGAAATTGGTGGCAAATTTTAAAACTCAATAAGCTGCTACAATAAGCTATTCTACTCGAGCCTAAAACAATTCAACAAGCTTAAACTTGCGACTTTTCAAAATGGAAATCAAACACTTTATGAAAGAAACTTTTGTGATGACTAAATCCTTTGTGAAATCCGAAAATCAATAAGCTAAAGCTCGAATAAGCCAATAAGCATTAAAAGCTTACAACTTATACGTTTAGAAGCATATGTAGGAACAAAGGGAATGAATCTTCTAACCATACAATCTCAACTTCAATCACGGAACATGGAAGATTCAGATCAAAGAAAGGATTTCGAATCAAAAACCAAGTAAACCAAGAAATGTAGAAGAAGATTAAAACTCAAAAGTTAACTTGAATTAGATAGATGAAATCCAAATACAAGAATGATGATGAAAGCTTAAAAGAAAGGAAGGAATGAAAAACTTAGTGAGAGAAAGTTTAGAACTTTCTCTCTCTAAAACTATAAAGAAAAGTGCAAAATGAATAACTAAAAATTAAAGACTAACTCTCTCCTAATGTGTATTAGGAGGGTATTTATAGGAAAAATGGAAGGAGTGCATGTGTTGCATCTTCTTTCTTTCTTTCTTCACGTTTTCTCGACTCGACTTTAATTCTTTGTCTTTTCTCGATGTTGTCTCGGGATTTGAACTTGTCTTTTAATTTTCTTCTTCTATTAGACTTAAGTTCTTCGACTTCATTAAACTTCCGTCTTTAGACTTTTTCTTCAATGAATCTTTAGAATAGGTCTTGGACTTCCGTTCTTTTTGCACTCTTAATCCTCTGACTTCGTCTTTTCCCGTTTTCTTCGATAAAAGCCCGTGAAAGCCCGTGTTTTCTTCCTTTTTCATATTTTGGTCCTAAAACACAAACCACGCATAATTCCGACTTTTACGACATAAAATACACGTTTTGGTCTTGTTATTATTAGAAATAAGTGGTAAAAGGATAAGTGTTTCACACTTATTAAATCCCCTACACTTGACCATTGCAATGCCCTCATGCAATGAATTAATTTTAAAGCACGGCTTACATTTTCCATCATAAATAACCCACCTTGGCCTTTATTAAATACTAAACATAAAAAGATAGAAACAAGTAAAGAAATCAAACACTTACATTGGTTTTGGAAGCCATGAACGTTTATCATCCTCAAGTTTCACGTTCCCCATACCAAACTTAAAAACGAGATCATTGTTATTATAAGTTAGCAAACTAACACGAACTCATGTGGGCCAATTATTCACTTAGACTCCCTTATTCCTAGGTGTATCTCTTATATTTTATTTTTGTCTTGAATGATCACAAAGATGCATTGTTTGACTTATTTCGATAGTTATTAAGGCCGAAAATAAAGTGAACGATTTAATCAATAGTTAGCTAAAGGACCAAATCTTTTAAAACTGCTTCTCGGGACCTCATAAAGTTCATATCTTGGCATAACTCGCTTCACGATTTGAGACCTTTCTCGGACCGATATTTGGCAGCGACTTCATACTTCGAATCTTTGAGAGACGTTCATGAAATAATGGTCTTCTCTTCATAATAGGAATTTATTCACTTGAAGTTTTGAGAGATTCTTCATCTTTGGACCACGACTTCTTCATTTTTCTCCAATCTTTATTTTGGACTTTGATATACAACGATCCGTCTCCTTTTAGGACTTGGATCTATTTATCCTCATACCTTGTTAGTGTCTTTTTGGATAGATTTCTCCATAATCTTTTGGGGAGTATTTGCTTTTCGTCGTGTGTCTCGATCCTTCATATTGATTTTCGATAAATGATTCTTCACATCACTTTTGGATCTTTAGCAACAAACTGTAGCCCTCATGCCTTGTTAGGGCCTTTTCGGACTCGCCAATCTTCGCATCCCGCTTCAATAAGTTATGCCTTGGCTATGAACTCTAATACGTACCGAGCAACTTTTAAACGATATGGGGATAGAAGCTAAGTAACCTTTTAAATCGTACAACCTTATTTATTGCAGATAAATTTATTAACAAGCGAAGGGAGAATAGGCTTATAATTAACTCACATAAATTCACGAAAGAATACCAAACTTATAATTGACTCTATCATCTCTCGTTCTCCACAGTTTAAAATCTCAAGGAATGAGACTCGTGGATGGGGAGGTGGCATGCTTTCCCGTACACAAGACGATAAGGTGTACAACCGATAAGGTGTACAACCGATCGGGGTCTTGTAAGCAGTACGGAAAGCCCACAGAGCATCATCTAACTTATCGGCCCACGCGGCGCGATGCTCTCCTACAGTACGCTCCAAAATTCACTTCAATCCACGGTTGGATATCTCGGCTTGCTCATTGGTTTGGGGATGATAGGCGGTGGAAAGACGGTGATTAATACCATACTTAGCCATGACTCTTGCAAATTGATCATTGCAAAAATGAGTCCCGCGGTCACTGATAATAGCACGAGGAACGCTGAATCGAGCGAAAAGCTGCTTTAAAAAGTTCACAACCACCCTCGCATCGTTCGTAGGGAGAGCCTTGGCTTCAACCCATTTAGAAACGTAGTCAACTGCGACGAGGATGTACTTGTTCCCTTAGGAGGATGGAAATGGCCCCATAAAGTCGATGCCCCATACGTCAAAGATTTCACATTCCTGTATGAAATTTTGAGGCATCTCATCCTTATGTGTGATCTTGCCTTGGCGTTGGCAAGCATCACAATGCTTAACCATTTCGTGAGCATCACGATAAATGGTGGGCCAATAGAATCCAGCGTCAAACACTTTCTTCGCGGTGTAGTTGGGACGAAAGTGACCACCGGTGGGTCCTCTATGGCAAGCATCAAGGATTTGCAAAGTTGCCGGTCCATCAACATAACGACGAATGATCAAATCAGCACATTGTTTGAATAGATAAGGGTCATCCCAAAAGTAAGTCTTAACATCATTCAAGAACTTCTTCTTTTGTTGGGATGTTAACCCTTTGATGAGAATACCACCCGCTAAGTAGTTTGCAAAGTCGGCAAACCACGGGGTGTCATCAAGATTGAGATTTATAGACATTAAGGTCTCAAGGGGGAAAGAGTCATTGATCTCTTTGTTCGGATGATCCCCTTGATATGGATCCTCAAGTCGACTCAGATGATCCGCTGCTAGGTTTTCAGCACCCTTCTTGTCACGAATTTCAATGTTGAATTCTTGAAGGAGTAAAACCAAGCGGAGAAGTCTTGGCTTAGAATCATGCTTTGTCATCAAGTACTTCAACGCGGAATGGTCCGTGTATACGATGGTGGGGGATAAAACAAGATAGGGGCGAAATTTCTCAAAAGCATAGACTACAGCTAAAAGCTCTTTTTCGGTTGTCGTATAATGCAATTGAGCCCCCGTCATTGTTTTGCTAGCATAGTGGATAGGTTGGAAGTGTTTATTCAGTCTTTGGCCCAAAACCGCACCAATAGCGAAGTCACTAGCATCGCACATCAATTCAAAAGGTAGCTCCCAATTAGGGGTAACCAAGACCGGTGCCTTAGTTAGCTTATCCTTAAGAAGATTGAAGGCTTCGATACACTCTTTAGAGAAGATAAAAGGAGTATCTTTTTCCAAGAGGTGGGTCATCGGACGAGCGATTTTAGAGAAATCCTGAATGAATCGACGATAGAAGCCCGCATGACCTAGAAAGCTTCTCACACCCTTCACGGTTGAAGGTGGAGGTAATTTGGCTATGACATCTACTTTAGCACGGTCGACTTCAAGACCGGCTTTAGAGATTTTGTGTCCTAGCACAATGCCTTCTTTTACCATAAAATAGCATTTTTCCCAATTCAGAACAAGGCGAGTGTCTTCGCACCGCTTAAGCATACGTTCCAAATTGGCAAGGCAAGAAGAGAAGGAATCGCCAAAGACCGAGAAATCATCCATGAAGACTTCCATGGTTTGCTCAACCATGTCATGGAAGATAGCCAACATGCACCTTTGGAAAGTCCCGGGGGCATTGCATAAGCCAAAAGGCATTCTTTTGTAAGAAAATGTGCCATAGGGACAAGTGAATGTTGTCTTCTCTTGATCTTGGGGATCGATGGGTATTTGGAAATAACCCGAGAAACCATCAAGAAAACAGTAATATTCATTACCCGCTAAAAGTTCAAGCATTTGGTCCATAAAAGGTAGAGGGAAATGATCCTTTCTCGTGGCATCATTGAGTTTGCGGTAGTCTATACAAACTCTCCACCCAGTAACGAGACGGGTAGGAATCAACTCGTTGTTTGCATTGGGCACAACGTGATTCCGCCTTTCTTAGGCACACAATGGACCGGACTAACCCATGGTGAATCCGAAATAGGGTAAATCATACCCGCATCAAGAAGTTTGATAACCTCTTTTTTGATGACTTCATGGATTTTAGCATTCACCCTTCGTTGGCTTTGAATTGTGGGCTTAAAGTCGTCCTCCATGAGAATTTTATGTGTGCAAAAGTGAGGATCAATTCCACGAATGTCAGAGATTTTCCAAGCGATAGCTCTTTTATGCTTCTTCAACACGGCAATAAGTCGGGCTTTTTCTTCTTTTTTCAGGTCCTATGCGATGATGACCGGTAACTTCTCGTTGTCTTCAAGAAAAACGTACTCAAGATGAGGAGGTAGGTCCTTAAGCGCAAGAGTAGAAGGATCCTCAATAGATGGTGAAACTAACGATGGATCATTATTAGTCACCTCTTTAGGAGAAGGAGGAGAAAACGGGTCCTTATTGAGAAGTGTCTCAATAGTACGAATATCTTCATCCCAATCGGTGGACGAATTATCATACTTAATATCGAGAGGACCCAAGCTAGCTTCGAAATCATCCAAGTCACTTTCTCTAAAAGGAGTCAACGCCGGAGCAATTGAGGCAACGGTCTCAACATTGGGTAGAGAAGAGAGGGTACTTTTGCAAGCATCATGAAAATGTTCTTCACAAGCCTCATCGAGAACATCAATAGCATTAACACTCTCATATGAATAAGGTTGCTTAGAAATCTTACCCATGTTGAAGACAATTTTATCGTCACCAACTCTCATGATTATTTCGACAGCGGCTACATCAATGAGAGTGCAACCGGTCCTCAGGAATGGACGTCCAACGATTAATGGAACACGGGGGTCCATCTCGTAGTCAACGACAACAAAATCCGCCGGGAAGGTAAATTTATCGACGCCAACAAAGACATCTTCGGCTATCCCCACTGGATAAGCAACCGTACGGTTAGCTAATTCCAAGGTCATTTCGGTGGGGACTAGCTCGGGGAGAGATAATTGCTTCCAAACACTTAAAGGCATTAAGTTTATACTGGCACCTAGATCGGCTAGGGCCATGCAATTCTCTACTCCCGGGAAGTTGCAAGGAATCAAGAAGCGACCCGGATCACCAAGTTTGATGGGTAATTTCCTTAAGAGCACTGCGGAGCAGTTCTCATTAAGTTGGGTCTGAGCAATGTCAAGAAGCTTATCCTTATCACTTAGAAGATCTTTAAACATTTTCGCGTATTTGGGCATGTGAGTGAGAGCCTCGGCAAAGGAGATGTTAAAATTCAATTGTTTAAACATTTTTAGAAAGTTTGAAACCTAAATATCATCCTTGCTCTTTTGCTTCTCTTTCCTCAACCTTGAAGGATAAGGTATATTGGATGAAGAAGAAGGCTTTAGGGGAGTAGGATCACTCACAACCACGGGTGGTGGGGAAATGGGGGTAGAAGGCAAAGGAGGTGGGGAAAGTTGCTCTTTTTCCTTGTTCACAATCACGGGTGGAGGTGTAGGAAGCTCGGGTTCCGTATAACTTTTGCCACTACGAGTGGTGATTGCTTTCATCTCCCCTCTTGGATTCGCAACGATGTTACTCGGAAGAGTACCCGAAGAAGAGGGTTGATTACCTTGGATGAGCGAACCAATCATATCACGAATGTTAAGCGCTTGAGTGCTGAAAGAGTCTCTGATGTATGCACGAATTTCATTGCTTTGTTTTGCCATATCATCCTTAGCTCGGCTCGAATATCGTTCCCTTGTTTTGCCATTTCGCCCTTCAAGTTGATGACTTGACTCTGAAGATTCGTCACCAGCTCCTGATTAGTCTTCATGAACGTCTCGACGTCTAGATTCACTGCTATCGGTTGATTGAGAGGTGGAGCTTGGTAAGCTTGAGAATTTCCTTGAGTTGGGTATGGGTTTCTTTGGGATTGATATTGATTGTTAGCACGAGGTTGGGATTGGTTGTTTCAGTTATAGCTTTGTTGTTGGTTTTGGTTTGAAGGAGGGTAACCGGGTGGAGCAAGATAATTGTTACAACGATAACTTAGCAAGCTACGGTCTCCTTGAGGGCGAGCTTGATAGCCTCCCGTGGGATAAGTACCGTATGATGCGTTAACGTTTTCAGAACAATTGCCTTGGGTAGAAGGACAATCACTGTAAGAATGAGGACCACCACATGTGTCACAAGAAATAGCAACGGATTTAGCTTGTTGAAAGTGGTTTGTGGCCATGGTCCTGAAATTCTTGTTCATCTCAGCGAGTTGTCGAGAAATTTCAGTCATCTCAGGATTAGAAGTAGTAGAATAAACATTGACTCTCGAGTTAGATCTTGAGGATGTGGATGAATCCCAATTCTTGTGGTGAGTAGTCATGTTTTCAATCAACTCTCGACACTCCTCCGGTATCCTTTTCATAAAAGTACCACCGGCGGCGGCATTGATCGTGTCACGATCGCGAAAAGTGAGACCATTGTAGAAGGTGTCAATGAGAGTGACGGGGAGCATATTGTGATTTGGACAGCGGTCAATCAAATCATTGTATCGTTCCCAAGCATCAAAGAGCGATTCATCATTGTCTTGCATGAATCCACTGATTTGGTTACGAAGGCTTGTGACCATGGATGGTGGGAAGTAGCGCGACAAAAAGCGTTGAGTCATGTCGTTCCACGTATGAATAGAATTCTTCGGGAGACGGTCAAACCATTTTTCGGCATGGTGAGAAAGCGAATGGGGAAAGAGTTGAAGGCGAAGGTCATCTATAGAAACACCGGGGCACTTCATGCTTTGGGTAATGGTAATGAATTTGTCGAGGTGTTTGTTGGCATCATCATCCGGAATTCCGCGAAATGGGTTAGTTTGCACTTGTTGGATCATGTGATGCTTCAACGAAAACTCCTGAGCCGTGACGTGCATTGGCGCAATCGGGCCTCCGCGTCCGTTCATGGTGGGTTGACACAATTCCTCCATTATTCGTAAATCAGGTAGGAGGACATTGTTGTTGTTGTTGTTGTTATTCAAATTGGGTAGAGGTGGGTTATTATTGTTGTTATTAACACCAGCCATATCTAAATCTTCACGAGTCTCGGGCTCAGAATAGTTCGAAGATCTAGTACGCATACACCTACAGAAGAAAAATATACACAGAGAGAATATCTATATAATCTTTTTGGTGCAAAACCTTTTGGAAAGGAATTGCTTTTTATGATTTTTCAATGTTTTTGGGATTTTTGAAAAAATTTTGGAAACGAAAAATAACGTTCACAAGTGAACGGATCCCAAAAGCCAACGCGTCTTTCACAAAAAACCATTAATCTTTACGAAAAGAGCCGGCAGCGGCGCCATTTAATACTTGGATTTTACCCCAAGTATAAAATATTGTTGTCCCAAGTCTTTTCGAATTGACTAATGGTTAAGAGTGCGACTCAATCGTCTTTTGGTGAACAAGAGAATGGTTTGGTTTGGTTGTCTAATTTAAAAGCATGTATGAAAATTGTCGATGAGTAAAGTAGAAGCTTTGACAAAATTAAACTTAAAGTTAATTAGGAAAATACTAGAAACTTAAAACTTTGAAAAACTTTAAAACTTAAAATCTTAGTTAAATTGAATAATGCAAATCATCTCTGTCGGAATGCACCAAATCATACCCATCGAAATATAACTAAAAATAAGCCATCGGAATAATCAATGCAAAGGTCTATCGGAATATCAATCTTAGTACCCATCGGAATGCAAGTATAAATACCCATCGGAATGCAAAAACCACAAGTCTGTCGCAATGATGCTCTTCGGAATGTTCTTAGATCGCAAAGTTTCCAGATCGAAATGTTGAAAACACCTCAGTCGCAATGCGGTTCAGATCGGAATGTAGTAAAGTAAATTTGGGCAGCGTTTCGTTTTAACAAGAGCCTTAAGACCCGTCGGAATATGCGATCGCAATGAGCGATCGCAATCCGGATCGGAATAAGGGGGAAGTAACCAACCGATCGCAAAGTAGAACCCTATTGGGTTATTGCGATCAAAACAATGACACTCGTCGGAATGTGCGAAAACCCCAAGATTGCGATGGAAGCTAACTTAATCCGAAATTGGTGGCAAATTTTAAAACTCAATAAGCTGCTACAATAAGCTATTCTACTCGAGCCTAAAACAATTCAACAAGCTTAAACTTGCGACTTTTCAAAACGGAAATCAAACACTTTATGAAAGAAAATTTTGTGATGACTAAATCCTTTGTGAAATCCGAAAATCAATAAGCGAAAGCTCGAATAAGCCAATAAGCATTAAAAGCTTACAACTTATACGTTTAGAAGCATATGTAAGAACAAAGGGAATGAATCTTCTAACCATACAATCTCAACTTCAATCACGGAACATGGAAGATTCGATCAAAGAAAGGATTTCGAATCAAAAACCAAGTAAACCAAGAAATGTAGAAGAAGATTAAAACTCAAAAGTTAACTTGAATTAGATAGATGAAATCCAAATACAAGAATGATGATGAAAGCTTAAAAGAAAGGAAGGAATGAAAAACTTAGTGAGAGAAAGTTTAGAACTTTCTCTCTCTAAAACTAGAAAGAAAAGTGCAAAATGAATAACTAAAAATTAAAGACTAACTCCCTCCTAATGTGTATTAGGAGGGTATTTATAGGAAAAATGGAAGGAGTGCATGTGTTGCATCTTCTTTCTTTCTTTCTTCACGTTTTCCGACTCGACTTTAATTCTTTGTCTTTTCTCGATGTTGTCTCGGGATTTGAACTTGTCTTTTAATTTTCTTCTTCTATTAGACTTAAGTTCTTCGACTTCATTAAACTTCCGTCTTTAGACTTTTTCTTCGATGAATCTTCAGAATAGGTCTTGGACTTCCGTTCTTTTTGCACTCTTGATCCTCTGACTTCGTCTTTTCCCGTTTTCTTCGATAAAAGCCCGTGAAAGCCCGTGTTTTCTTCCTTTTTCATATTTTGGTCCTAAAACACAATAAAAACACAAACCACGCATAATTCCGACTTTTACGACATAAAATACACGTTTTGGTCTTGTTATTATTGGAAATAAGTGGTAAAAGGATAAGTGTTTTCACACTTATTAGAAATCTTTCTTTTCTTCGTGGGTATGAGATTGGTATTCGTGGGTTTAATTAGAGACAATGATGTCTTTGATTCTAAGATTGGATTTTTGATTTGGTAGATTGAAAGAGGATGATTCTTTTGATATGGGATTGATTGAGACTAGGATTTAATTCATTTGAGGATATAAAGGGTGGCAGTTGATTGTGTTTGGAAAGGATTGCGATCTGCTTATTTTTTTAGGTGAAATGAGATGGAGCTTCAGAGATGTAGATGGGAGAGAGTAAAAAGAGGCGGTGTTTACTATGTGTGGTATTAGGATTAACGAACCTAAATTTTAGGTTAAGCTATTATATAGCTAAAGGTTGGATTGGGTCTAACTCACACACAGATGGACTGAGCATTTTTCAATTCGGGTTTTGCTAAAATAAGGTGTGGGCTGACTTTGTTATGAGTGGAATGGGCCTTGCATATGCTAATTGCTAAATATGATTCGCATTCTACAAATATACATTATCTTGGGCCGTGTAATAACTATCAGAATCGGACTTGTGTTATCGGGCTCTAGTGATGTTATATTTTGAAACCGGGTATCCGTTGTATCGAACGAAAGTGCTTAAACGACAAAGAAAATTTTAGGTTTTAAACCTAATATTTTCGAAAAAATTTCGACGACCTCACCGCGGTGAGGTCGATCCGCGCATCAGGTGGGTATATGACTGACGTTGGGCTTCAATGACAAGTTATCTAGACAAATTTTGTCCTTCAACGACAATTTATTTTATCATTTGTTCTAGTTAACGACATTCACAACACAACACCAAAGCAAACAAAACACTTAACGCTAAAACGATCCGATATAAGATTCACTTTAACGACAAGGCTAGTTTTGATTCTTCAAAGAGATTTGGTATTCTTTATTTGAATTTGAAGTGGGATTTCATGAAGGCGTCTACTTATTTCATCATCGAGACTTCCTTCTATTTTTATACCCCTTTTCTTCAAACCCAGTCTATCGATTGATGACTTGCTTGGGCGATAAAATTTATGATTGAGACTTGAATTATCTAGTTTCCACTGTCAAGGGGTGGATGGTCGACGACATGGATAACTATCATTTTTGGGTGTCACACGCAGTTGCTCGTGTGGATAACTTCAAGAGGTTTAAGAGACTTGTTTCTGCACCGTTCTTCCGTCGACATAAGTGCAAGCTTAAGTAACAAATTTGGGGGATTGTACTTTAGTTTCAAGTTTAGAATATCGGGTTTACTTCACATGTGGTCACAACAAATAGCCGAATGAATTCGAGGTTGGTAAGTTAGACAGAGGGAGATGGAATCAGCAATCAATTCTCACGGGATATTCATGAGCCTCATAAAGACAATGGTACTTCATAGTCTAAGCAAAAATTTTCAAAGTTTCTCAATGACTTTCAAAACTTTTCAAGACATTTGCTTAAGACTAAGAACTTCTCGAGTATATGGACGTCCACGATAATGATGCTTCCAAGAGTTCGAAATCATCATGGGGGAAGATCGTTGACTTTGAAGTGATCGGATCAACTTCCAGGGGGAAGTAGTGTACATGGAATGGTATCTACTTACTTTATATGATTTTTATGAAGTATTCTGCAGGCGTGAGAGAATTGTTGATGCTTTTAATGCATGTTACCCCAAACGGATTATCACCAAAAATCAAACGACATGAGACAGTATAGAAGCAGTATTATCTGGTGTGGTTCTTCTATAAATTCTGTTGTGTACTTAAACTGATGAGCTAGAAGAATGTTCAAACTACATCAAAGTGTCAGAATCTGCTTAAGATACAGATATTGGTTTGGGGGGAAGCTGATTCAGAAACTTCGTCAAAAAGAAGTCTATGAAGAAATTTTTTTAATACATGCTGCATGAATTGGGGGGAAGTTAATCCAAATCATGCATATTACAATTGTTCCACAACAAGCAATGACAAAGAGGATTCAAGCTGAGGTACAAGTTATGAAGACAAGAAGAATTAAAAGACATCCTCAGCATTGGAAGCGCCTTGGAAGACTTTATTTTGTTGTATTTTTACTTGTTAGGAACATTATAGTAATTCCGTATGTCTCCACATTGGGAAAGATTGTTAGCCCTATAATGTGAGCGCCATTTACGGAATTACATTTTATTCAAATAGGCAAAACGTGGAGGGACTACTATTGACATGTTGTCAAAGTGACCTCATGTCTAGCCTATATATACCCTTCCATACTTCCTTGGAGGGGTGAGGATTCTTCTTATTGTGTATTCACTTCTCTCGTTAAATACACACACTCATTTCAAGCTTTATCTTTCTCTCTCTAAAAATGTCTAAATACTTCTTTTATCTTCCCCGACCTCCGGATCACCCTCTTGTTAGCTTGAATCTTATAATGTTAACACGGTATGTATTTTGAAGTTTACTCTTTTTTAAAACACATGATAAAAAGCTAAAGCCAAAAAGAAATACACATTTCTAACGTATATTATTTTAACTTTTTCAAAATTTTATGAAACTTTATTATCATTTTTTTATAACATATACTGATTCTCTTTTTTATTTAAAATAACCCGACACGATATTATTTGTGATTACTTAACTTAAAGAACTATTTTTTATATATTTTTATTGCCGTATCCATGCCGTTCCCGTATCTTGATTTTTTTATTTTTGCCGTTTCCCGTTTTCGTATCGTTCCCGTATCCCCGTGCCGTTCCCGTTCCGATGCTACATTGGCTAGAAAATGTAAGGAAACTATAAAACTTTTATTTGTAAATCAAATTAATCAAATTAATCAAATTAATCAGATTAATTAAATTAACATAAAACAAATAACATAATATAAATAACAGAAAAATAAATACAGACATAATTATAAACGATAATTAAATAAAAAGTAAAATAATAAAAAGACTTACTAAATCACCAGCAAGTCGAGGCACGCGTAAGACACGCTTAGAACTAAAGAGCTGAGGCACGTGTTTGACACGCTTCCCTTAAAACAAATTCGTCGTCTGTTTCTCAGGGTACAACAGCCGAAACAGTGAGTTGTACTGTCGGACCTAACAAAACTGCATGGAATTTCACCTTTTCATATGCTTACTCCATATGTTGGAAATCAATAATAATACTTATTGATTTGATGTGTGAAACAACTATGAAATTAGGCCTCTATTTATACACAATAGACTCCCTTTCAGTTTACTCATCCCATCGATGTGGGATAAAAAATAAACTATTTTTTTCTCTTTAAGCATGGTACCAAATGGCTAACTTTGAGACACGATATCTCCTTCACATCAGCTTCATTTTGGACACATAAAGGCTCATTGCGAAGCTCTATTCAAGGAGAACGCGAACCTATAAAATATCACTAATATATATGATACATACATATACATAATTGTGTCCAAAGTTGGTCAAAAATCATTTTACCAACAATATTTTCCAACAATCCCCCAAATGAATAGAGATCGGTCGTAATACACAAAAGTTTCAATAAAATTCTAATAGTTGAATCTTGCATAGGATAGGTAGGTGTGACCCTTTGAATCTTCCCTTGTGAGATGCACTTAGTCTCCTAGATCTGAGTAGACGCGATGTCTTTGAACTCAGCCTCTGTTTACGTAGACGACAATACACACTCACACAAGACTCTCCCTGACATTGTCAAGTCCTCATAGTCGTGTTCGTTATGGTCATGAACACTAGCCTGGTTCTACAAGAGATCTTAGGAATTGCGCCCCCCATATTTCCTTTCAAAGCGACCCCACTTCTCTCTCGCATAGGTGATTTCATTTTCAATCATTAAAAACATATGTTTGCGATTTCACCTTGAATCATTATGCTTTATGATTTCATCTTGAATCATTAAGCCATAAACATATCTCTCAACAAGTCACATTGTTATTGGAATGGACTAGGAAATTTACTATTTTAAGTAACTCCCCTATATTGATGTGACTTCCCCCATATTTCTATGATTAGGTTGTCCTGTTGAACCTAGATCTTGGGATCTCCAGTCAATTGGGTTAGGTTTTCCTTCATAGAAACTTATTCCTTCAACGGATTTAGTCTCATTCCTTTAGACGACTCACTAACTAACTCTCTGATTAATCCTTTTGTAAGCGGATCCGCGATGTTATCCTTTGACTTTACGTAGTCAATTGTGATAACGCTAGTTGAGACTAGTTGTCGCAACAATCACAATCTATGATGAATATGTCTTGACTTACCGTTTTACATTATGATATGAGCTCTGTCATATTCTATTGACTATCACACTTTATAAACATGGTTGTTATCGATATACGCCATCTTGGTATGTCCTTTACGAATTAGCGTAAACTTTCCCGCATATTTTATAAATTTATCTCAATTAATAAATTCATATTTCATCATAGATTTAGCTATAACAGTCTCTTTGAAATACATTCAAGATTTGCAAGACATAGCTTTCCACTTAGCATAAATACATACGCTCTAGTGGATCTAGATTCTTATATGTAAAAATCCATACTTGCATTACTCTATCACTTGATAGTAGTCGAATATTTCATAACGCAACATACTTAGTATTATAGTACTCAAGAAATACTTATTCAAATGGTCCCCACTTGAATTACTAATATATTTTTTTAACCTAATTATAAGTTCTAAATCAGGTCACACACACGTCATTAGACATATAAGATGTCCAATATTCTTTGAGTATTCAAAATGAGCAACACCTCTAGCAATAGATTTAAAAGGATGTCATTGGATTCTAGCTAGGCTGGAATCCCCCACATTCATCCTCTTATTGTCTTCTTAATGTTTGACTTCAAAACAAATCCATATGGGTTCAAAACAAACCAAACAACTAATGAAGTTCATGACAAATCTTGATTACAACATATCATCAGTGGATTTATTCATCTTGTTATCACTACTAGTCATAATTATACCATCTATGTATAAACACAAGAGTTCATGTTTATTATTGATCACACATACATACATGACTTTTAAATCCACATTCTAACATGATGTGGTCAAAAAGTTTGATGTCATTGTTTGGGATCTTGCCTTAAATCATCAAATGACTTAATTAGCGTACAAACTTTTCTATCTAGTATAGGAACCATGAAACCCTCAGGTTGGTTCATGTATAGTTCCTTTTCTAAATCTGCATTTAGAAATATCGTTTTCACATCTACATAAGGAACTTCCAAAATTTCTTAATGTGACAATGAAGTACCATCCTAATTGAGGTTATTCATGTAACATGCGAATAAGTGTCAAAGGAAGTTAGACCTTCTCGTTGTCTAAATTCTTTGATTATCAATCTTGATTTGCACATGTTAATGTGATGCCATCGAATTTCATTTTCTTCTTTAAGATCCATTAATAGCCAAGTAGTTTACAAACTTAATGTAAATTCACGAGCTTGTAAGTTTACTTTTGTAAAATAGAATGTATTTCACTTTTAACGAATTCTTTCTATTTATTCCCTTTCAAAGAAGTTACCGCTTCTCAATAATAAGTAGACTCATTTTCTATCATAAAAGAAAGAAAAACCAAATCCAACCAATCTCTCGGTTCATGCCTTTTTGTTTCTTCTAGGTTCAACCTCTCATTGGGTCAATCTTGTCTCTCATCTAAGAGATCATAAAATCTCGTTGTCTCTAACCTTGGACAACCTCTTCATCTATTCTAGATGATCTTCCAATTTCCTTCGTAAAAAAGGAAATATATTTCCAAAGAAGGAATCATTCCTTAATTGCATTATTGTATCTATTTACGATTCATGTACAATGAAACGATAAGCAATTCTATATGAATTTTATACGGGTATCTTAGCTAGATATCCCCCCCCATTTGTAAGTACTTATAAGATAGTTTTCTTCTCACCCATAGTTCGTAAGAAGTATCTTATTTTATTTACAAGGGATCTTATCTAAAAGATAAGTAGTCGATATAATCACTTCCCCCCCCCCCCTATATCAAGAGCAATGAATTTGTGACTTATTCTAATTTTAGCATACAAATTCAGAAATGGAGACACATATTCAACTCCAATGACTTCGAATCACCTTGTTATTGATAATAAGTTGGTTCTCAACTTACTTATATAGATAATCTTGTCTATATCCTTACTCTCAAGTAAGTGTAAATAGCAACATTTTGTACCACAATCAGTCAATATGATAAAGTACCCGATATTCGCTACCTTAGTAGGTATCCATTCCAAATCACATAAAACCATGTGTATCATATCAAGGTTTTCGGTTATTTTTGTTCAACCAAGAGAAAAGACTTGTCAATTTGGCTTCAAAGCAATTTTTAATTTTGTAGTTTGTGTCAATATAAAAATGGGTATCCAATTTGGTTTAATTGGACAACATGTTGAGTAAAATTTAAACATGTCAAAAGTCATACCATACATATAAAAAAACAAACAAATAAGACGAACTCACCCTCATTTTCCTAAAAATAGATCATCTTGTCTATATCCTTACTCTCAAACAAGTGTAAATAGCAATATTTTTTATAACAATCAGCCAATATTATAAAGTACCCGATATTCGCTATCTTAGTAGGTATCCATTCCAAATCACATAAAACCATGTGTATCATATCAAGGTTTTCGGTTATTTCTGTTCAACCAAGAGAAAAGACTTGTCAATTTGGCTTCAACGCAATTTTTAATTTTGTAGTTTGTGTCAATATAAAAATGGATATCCAAGTTGGTTTAATTGGACAAAATGTTGAGTAAAATTTAAACATGTCAAAGTAAGTGATACCATACATTTAAAAAACAAACAAATAAGACGAATTCACCCTCATTTTCCTAAAATGACCATTAAAAACATAATCATCTTAACCATTTTAAAAGCTTAACCGGTATGCACTTAATTTATGTTATTCGTTAACTCGAATTTTATTTGATTCAAACACAAATGAAAGACAAATTTCATTAAACAACCATCCGGACACAAGATTCATATGAATCTCCATCACACACAACGTTGGTTAACTTAGTGTCTTTTCCAGATGCGAATCACATCTTTTTCCTTGATATTCGCAGTTGTAGAGTTGCTCACTTGTTCTCTCTATTCTCAACTACATTATAAGAGTTAATCAAACTCTTATCACCATATATATGACATGATACAGAAGTGCTAATGCACCATTATATATGGTTGGATACACTCACGGTCTCACTTTTCATGTAATTCTAGCCATTTAATACATAGTTACGACACAAAAGGTTTCTAAATGCTTTAAAGCATCTACCGTACACATAAATCGAGTATTGGTCTCCCTTTTTACAAGCAAGGGAGCAGATCCATTAGATGTTACTCGTGACATTCCAAATAATTTGTTAATCCGATGTCTCATAATTATTTTGAAACTAATTTTTGTTACTATTAACAACGTTCTAAATTACATAGTGTTTCTTATCCAAAACAAATTAAATCGAATTTTGTTTCATACCACTAATGTTTTGTAAGATCCATTACACAAAACCACTTTAAAGAAAGTCTTTCGACTAAACTATTAAAAAATATCTCCTATAACCTAATCTTTCTAACAAAATCATATATGTTGTCAATCTTCATCACGAAGATCTTAATAGATCAATTTCATATGATCAATTTCTACAATGAAACTCAACAAGGTTTTAGTAGATCCGTTCTTCTAAAGAAACTCAACAAGGTTTGTATAGATATGCCGTTAAACTCCACAATGTTTATATAAGTATATCTATAAACTCAAAAAGGTTTTTATAGGTATATTTATAAACTCAACTAGGTTTCTATAGGTATATCTATAAACTCAAAAAGGTTTCAAGAATATATATGGTTTATAATTAAACTCGGCCCAATTTAAAATAAATTACACAAGTCAAACAAACACTTCCACTTATTTAGTAAAATAGTGTATGTAATCTTATATTTAATGATAACTCGTACTATTGTCAATATCTTGTTTCAAAAAAAAATTCTCCAAAAGCTATGAATTAGAGCTCTATTTATACACAATAGACTCACTTTCGGTTTACTCATCCCACCGATGTGGGATAAAAAATAAACTATTTCTTTCTCTTTAAGCACTGTACCAAATGCCTAAATTTTAGACACGATATCTCATTCACATCAGCTTCATTTTAGACACATAAAGACTCATTGCGAAATTCTTTTCAAGGAAAACGCGAACTTATAAAATATCACTAATATATATGATACATACATATACATAATTGTGTTCAAAGTTGATTAAAAATCATTTTGTCAACAATATTTTCCAAAAAAAAAAATACAGCCTACCAGAATTGCAACTGCATGAGACCATTGTAACAGTGCATCTAGAAGAAAAATATCCGATGCCTTATGTTCAAACATAATGGAAGCCACAAATTTGATTGTTCACCGAAATGTGAATGGACGTATTTAGCTAATCTAAATATGTGCATTCAACGTTAACGTAATCTCAAACATGTCGACTTTGCTGATTATATATTTATGTCATATTGTAATTGTACTTGATTACCGCAATTGTAGTTTTTTACATTTGAATGTTGTACTATGTCATTAACGTATTCAAATAGTTGTTAAATATTGTTGTCACGGATTCATGTCTTATCGACGTTGCCACATTTAGACAAAATTAGGGGGTGTTTGGATGTGCGGTTAGGAGGAGATTATTTTCAAATCTCAGTTTTAAAATAGAGATAAGTTAAAAAAAAGTGTTTGGGTAATAAATGGAGATAAGTGATTATTTGTGTTTAGAAGCTCCAAAATGGAGTTTTGAAAAAGTTAGTGGGGAGTTACTTATTTTATTTTTAAAATGGAGTTTTAGAAAAGTAAGCTTTTAAAATGGAGTATCAAATCCAAACACTATTTTTTAAAATGGAGTTTTCAAAATGATGATTTTTTAAAATAAAGTTTTCAATATTAATAATTTGTTTTCAATAAGCACATTAAAACACGCACTTAGTGGTTTACGGAATAGTATCTAAGAACGTATTAATGAACAATTAGTGGAATTTTTCCACTATAGCATAACGAAATGCTTTACATGAAATAGCAGAAGGATGTGGGAGTAAAATGGAGTACTTTGTTGTATTTTCATTACTAGCTAAAAGACCTGTGAAATTCACGGGTATCTTAAAGGAAACGTTAAAAGAGTTAGGGAAGCACATTTCTTATTACGAAGCTATTAGTTAAAAAAACCCACATCTGGATAAAGAAACATAAAATATATAGCAGTAATCAAACAAACATTATATGAAACACAATAGGTAAATAAAAAAAACACCAACCCTTTATTATACGAATACGGCATACGTGTACATGAAGATGTGATTATAAATTATGTATCACTTCTTTGTAGACCACGTTGGTCTTTGTATTAGTGGGATTTCCTTCCTCGTCATGAATAAACATCTTGAGTTCTTTTTTACTCTTACCACGAGACATGGCCGCATATAATTGGCCATGTGAAAAAATGGGTCGTTTAGGTTAAGGTCAAGAATTTTGGTTTAAGTTGTTTCAGTGAGGGGTAGCCATATGCAAATGCATAATCTCCTTGCTCATTTACAAAACTACATTATTGCTTATCAGTGGGTTAAATTGAATTGTTAGTATTTATTTTTATTCCAAGAATATGTGCGTTTCCCGAGCCTTGTTAATTTTGGTGTTCATATCCTTCAAGCAAATCAACAGGATAATCTATTGTGGAAAACTACAAATGGGTTATTAAATGAATTCTCATTAAGTATTGCTTGGCAATCTATTTGTCAAAGAAGCAATGAAGTTATTTGGTCTAGATTGATGTGGTCGAAGTACGGCATCCCACGACACTCAATTCACCTTTGGCTCGTAATGAGAATAAGACTTAAAACTCAATATAGGCTAACGCAATGGGACGTTGGCAGTAATGTCAACTTAAACCTGCTTCGATGTTCTCTTTGCCATCTTCATCCTGACTCTCATGACCATCTATCTTTTTAGTGCTCGTTCTCTTCTAAAGTATGGAGCATTGTTAGGATGGTTGCTAAGATGTCGAGCGACTCTCCTTTATGGAACGATATCATTAGTTGGTATTGCCCTTATCTTTAAAGGACAATGTTCCAAGTATTGTGGGTCGTCTTAGTTTGGCTTCATCCACTTATTTCCTTTGGGAAGAACAAAATAATCGTATTCATTCTAAACCAATTAGGAATGAAGATCAAGTGGCCAAGATTATTTTAGAGACGGTTTGGCTTAAACTTGCGTCTATCAAGTTGAAGAATAATAGTAGTGTGAGACATATGAAGGCTAAATGGAAGATTTCTTGAGTTGTGCATGGAGCTATCATAAATTTCCGATATGGCTTTGTTTTCTTTTGTAATGGCTAGCTTAATGTTGGTTGTTCATATTTGAGAATGTTCAAATATGAGTGTTTTTATTTTTTGTTCATAGCTCATTCCCATTCTTTATTGTATGCAACTCATATATTCTTTTAATATATTTCGCCGGGTATAATCCTTTTACTCAAAAAAATACAAACACCCTTATCTGTAACTAAAATGATCTTTTTTTGTGCTCATGGGTCTAATGGTTCATATTGACTTTCTTGATAATTATCTGATTTGCGGCATTGGAGTTATAAGTAAGTTACCATAAAAAGGTTCATCTTTACTGTTAAAAATAAAACATAACCGAAAGGGATGTTTGATAACAAATTTGGGCAAACTGATAAGCTCGTAAGTCTAATATTGAGCTTATGAGCCTTTCACACTTTCAAATAAATGGGTCGAGATTGCCATTCAAATGAAAGAAGTGTGAAAAGGTAAGTTTTGCACTTACATAGAGTTTTCTCATTCCATAATTAATGAACTAATTATATTACTCTTTCTCAATTTTTATTATTGGAGAAGATTGAAGTCTTGACTCCTCCATTTTTATCACTATTATAACTTTTTAATCTGTTACGCGATCCTACAGTTATTATCTTTTGCATCGTATCATGTGACCCGTTATAACTCGCATAATCCACAAAATTGAGCTAAAAATAGCTTGAATCTTAATTTTAATATTACAAATGGATCAATTAAACGTTACTCCTCCAAAAGAGAAGTACATTTGTTTATAAACGATAAAACTAAAGCAATAAATAGTTTTAAGATATCACTACTTAATGTTTGAACTCAAAAACATTAAATAGTTTTAAGACTCGGATTTTCACATCCTTGATTCTTTGATTGCAAGAATATGCTCTATGGTTTACAAAAACTACGTTAATCTTAATCTAACCTTTTTAAATACATTAGTAAGGTTTTTTCACATCTGAATATGCTTATTCTAAGAATACGCTTAAGCTCATGTACCTTATCCTAAGAAGGGGCACAAACATACTTAAGCTCATTTATAGGATACTTTTTATGCACTTTTCAATGAGAATTAAAAGTTGAATTGCATGTAGGATAATAGTACCGGTTTAGTAACCATGACACACATTTATTCTTTAGCTGGTCAAACAGTTTATTATAAGGCTACAACTTATTTCTTAGAAAATGGATCAATCTTAATTACATAAACTGATCCAAAACAACTTATTGAAACAGTTGTATAGAAAAAGTTTAAGGAGTTACTATTGGAAACTACACAGCATTGGACCATTTGTCCATAGTTGAAACGGGCTATTATATTGAAACGGGCCATCATATTAATATTGTTTTACTTCTGTATAATCCATGCCTAGTTTCCTACATATACCATTGACATAATTACTTTTTATACATGTGAAAAACATAATTGGACATCATAAGTAGCAACAGTAAGCAAGAAGTAAGATGCGACACAAACCTTGACTAACATGAATGAAATTTAGGAAATTAGTACATGGTATGAACCTTAGAGAATGATGTGTAGTGGTGGTCACAATATATTTTTTTCATAACCATTAAATGAACCTCTATACAATCTGTAGCCATGTTTTGCTTCGTTTGTATACTGTGAAGTCTCCCTTAGAATATTCAGCAACAATTCTGCAAATGAAAAGAAAAACAACATCAATCCGGTAAACTTAGTGCAAATATGTCATGACACATGAAAATCACAAAACAAATTGAAATTAAAACTAAATCTTAATAATTCACTTAATAATGCACTCGGCACTCAAGATATAGATTTTGACAAAAAAATAGAGTTTAAAAAAATTGAGTGACCTCCCCCATGTTTGTATCCAGGAACTCAATATTCGAACACACAATATTGATTTCCTGGTGGGAGTGGCATGCAACTCACTCACCGCCACGTCAGCGCTATATCAACTTTTTAACAAACTCACCCAAACTCCACAAAGGAGGTAATAGCACTCACTTAAACTCACTACAACTCACCTTTCATACCTATTTTTTATTATTTAAACACAACACACTCACAAAAAAACACCCACAAATAAATCTAACCCAAAAAGTAAAAATATTTGGGCCCACAAAAGTTAAACTCACCCAGGGGTGAGTTTACCCTTATTTTTTTTCTAGGGCACTTATTCGCGCGCGACTTTAATGGGGGGAATGGATACTCACGAGCTGCTATACAAACTCACGAGTGACTATTAAGCCACTCCCACCAGCCTTAACAATAATAGATAGTTGATGTTTCCTACAACAAAAGTAGACATTATTTTTTAGACTTGTTATTAGGGTTTGAATAATTTGTTGCGCGTAACTGATCACATACAAATGTCATTTATATAGGAGTAGCCAAAAACCTAATAACACCAATGTTCTCACCAAATCACCAGACCTAAATTCAAAATAGATGATCAAAGTTATTTTTGGCATTAGTGATAGAAAATACACGTTTTATAATCAATGTAGATGATTTTGGACGAAAATAAACCCATAGAGAAACTTTTACCTTAATAATTACAAAATTTATATTAGAATAGGAGCCTATGTTGTTTATGATAAGGTTAAATAGTTATTTATGATTAGGTAGAATGGTTGAATATAAAATGGTTACATACAATGTTTTAAAGACAATTTAAAAGTGTAAAAAAATTACAATAGAAAAAATTTAATAAATTCAATACTTACCGGTTGTGTTGAAAACATAGGAATCGCCGGCAAATGAAGAACACATGCAGAGGTTTTGTGCATATATAGGGGGTTTTGTAACTAAATCATATATGGAGATTTTCAAATTTATTATGGTTGATTTAATTTTTAAAAATATAAAAGATTATTTTTGGATGGTTTTAATTTTGACATAAATGTGTAGAATTGAAACTGATATTTTTTTTTAAATTTGCTAAAGCGTGTTAGAGAAGATGCATTATTTGTATTTTTTATTTTTTTAATAAATTTCCTTCATCTTTTACATATAATTATTTATATAATTTACTTTTTAACAAATTTAGTTAAACTTTTAAACGTTTAAAATAAAGAATGGTAGTTTTAAATGTATTTTTTATGGAATATATTAAAATAATTATGTTTTTGTAAAAAAAATATTGTAACAATTATTCATAAAAAACTTATTTTAATTTTTTATAAACTTTGTACTTGCCATCTGTTTATTTATTTTTATAAACTTTTTTAAAGTTATTTTTTAATAAATTTATACTTCCCATCCGTGTATATTTCTTTATGTTTGAATAAGTTATTTACAAAAAACATAATTAAATTCCTAGTATATTTACCTAGTATATATGGCAAGGTTTTAAAATACAATTTTAGTGCTTAAGCTTAAACAACTTGTAAAATAGTGTTATATATGGCAAGGTTTTAAATCTTACATGATTAAAACAAAATACTTTTTAAAAATTAATTTAGTCCACGTGGCGACACAAGAATGTTCCATATTTAAGGAAAAAATTAATTAGGTGTTGCTTATAAACTTGTACATTCACTGCTTTAAAGACTTGTAAAAAACTCTGTTTTATTAGATACTAGCTTAAAGACCCGTCTAACGTCGGGAATAGTTTAATGAAGTATTTTTGTAAGTAGTGTCAAAGATGTGTAAGAACTAAGAGATTGTAAACATGTTTCGTTAATACATGAAATGTATAGTACAAAATATTATGTATAATTTAATAATCGTTTGATTTTGCAACAAAAATATAAATGCATGCATTGTGGAAGTGAAAAATAACTTTATGTTCATCCTATCCGAAACTCAGCATTTGAGCCGATCGATTTCATTATAGCCGAACATTATAAAACTGATTAAGTGTGACTTAAAAAAAAGAAGCAACAATAGTCTGATTAAGACTCCAATGCGATTTCGCACGTACATCAATAGGCATGACCAATCTATTTGTATATTTCGCTTGTATATCACCGCGGATTAAGTGTAGTAGCATCACTTTATTTAAGAATGTTTGTAGGACACCTTCGTGTGTCGTATAACTCGATACAAATTTTAAAACTCATAAATATAGAACATAGTTTTTTGATTCAAGTATATTTGACTATTTAAAACTTACAAAAATAGTCAAAATAGCAATAGAAAATTTTTACATTTTAATTGCATGAGATGATGATATACATTCATAACTTCAAATGACATGTAGTGATCTGTAGAAAAGAAACATCAACACGTCTAATATCACATCTAATAACCGATGCACCGTAGTAAACTATGCTTGTTATGAAACTGATTATGTATCCAAATACTAATTGCACCAAACAAAAATCAATCAATAAATAGAGTGAGATTTATAAACCGCTTGAATTAAATTTTAATCAAATTATAAGAAAAAACGCAAACCTTTATTGTTTATCTCCAGCATTTTTTTAGCTTTAACATTTAATTGTAGATTCAGTATTTATGAACAACAGCTTCCAATTTTTTATCTTGAAACACAGAAATAAAAAATCGGATTGAAAACTTTAATGCTATCAACTGTCTAATATATAAACTTAAAATTTTGAAAGTACTAACATACCTACGATGCTGCATGGTAGTGGCGGGATGCAACGGTAGTAGCGCAATGATTTAAAATCAAAAAAATCGATCTTGCAATAATCTGTATTGTTGTGATAAAACAAATATTATGTGTATGTGTGTGTTTTGTGATTTGAAGTGGAATAAAGATGAGGTATTATGAATAACCTGGGTCGCAGTATGCACGTTTGATGAAAGAGCAGACGTCCATGACTCTGACTCATAATATATTGATGATGATTGCTTTTAACCTGAATAATGACAAAAAAAAATTATCGCTTTTTTAAATTGAGATTAATCAAATCAAATATATTCAATCGAAAACCTAAACAAAAACAACACCTAAAAATATCAATTGATTGAGAGTAATTAAACTGACTATAAATATTAAATATGAACAATGAAGAAGTTTTTATTAAGAAAGGAGCGTATTGTCTTTTTTTTTAATAATCAGTTTTAATGTTTTGATTTGATTGTATCATGAAGTGTATATAAATAACGTTTCTCAACAAAAATAAGTTATCTCAATTAATATTTTTAAAATTCAAAAAATTCATTAAATTATTTTTACGTTTCAAACAAATGACTGCCATAATTATAAACTAAGTTATCTCAATTAATGTTATTTTAAAAAGGTTATTAATTTTTTTAAGCTTAAGAAATTATAAATTATTTTATTCTATTTGGATATAAAATCCAAAAATATATTAATGACATAATAAACATGTGATAATGCTAATACTTATTTTGAATTAATACTTTATTTTCGGAATATTTTTGTCACATTCAATTCATTGAATTCACATGTTTGATTGATAAAACGTATTATTTTAAATTTTTTACTTCAAAACATCCGTGCAAAAAAAGAAGTTAAATATAGAATGATTTTTATCACAATTTTAATGCCAAAGCATAGAAAGCTTGTACATGTGATTTAATTTAGGGAATGTTTTTAATTTTGAAAGCTTAAAATCAAAAAATATATTTGAACTTTTTTATATTTTTAAATTAATTATTACTTCATCTTTTTAATAATACTTGTTTAAATATTTTTTTAACAAAATTTTTTTAACTTTAAAACATTTAGAATAGGTCCGTGTTTTTTGTTTTACAAACAATTCCAAATTTTGTTAAGGGTTTTTAATCAGCTAAAATAATTATTCCTAACATTTATTTATGTTTTTAATAAAAAGTTTTAATTACTTAGTTATAGGCTTAAACCATTTCTTGTATAACCATTGGTTTTAAAATGTTATGGGCTTTAAACTCTTTATTTCAACCGAATATATGAGCTTTTAGCTTATAATTTACAGCCCATCCGGGTTTATACAAAAAAAGTGGTTATAATAAGAAATGTTTAATGGCAATTTTAATGCTCAAGTTTAAATGGGTTGTACATGTGGGTTAATTAAGGAAGACTTTTTAATTTTTCAAGCTTAAAGAGCTTATAAATTAATTTAGTTTATTAGTTAAAATATATAATACACATAATACAATTAAAACTTACTGATAGGTGGATATAAAGAAACAGACTATCTATGGTGGATTTGAATCTCGTAGAAATTATGTTATACTCCGTAAAAAACAAACAACTCCTTAGTAACAACCTGAAAAAATAGTAAAGCAAACCATAATATGAAATTTTCAATTCATAATCATATTAAAGAAACAACACATCTGAATAGATGTACTATGAACATAAACAACACATCTGAATAGATATACAATACTTATCAATTTTAAGGTGTGGATAGCATATAACTTACCAGAAAATAAAAAAAAGTCGTACGGTTGACTTTGGTTAATCTTTCTCAAATTGCATTCTACATAAAAAAAAATTACAACATAATAACATAAACAATCGCTACATATCATAATTGTAATTTGCAACACATATCGCTAAATATCGCTAAATAAATGGATGCTTACCATGAAAATCAAGAAAGTTGTATGGCCGATTTAGATGATATATTAAATGATTTATATGGGTGATTTTCGAATTTTTTAATGACATTTAATGTGATTGAAACTCCTAATTGAAGGAGCATGGAAATTAATTTGTTTTAAGATTCCGTTAATGAGTTGTAGACTTTTTCAACAAAAGGGATTTAGGTCATAAAAAATTTAATGACTTTACAAAGTTAACAAAAGTCCTAACCTTTAAAAATTTATTATTTTTCATTAACATTTGTAAAAATAACTTAACTTTACAAAAATAACTCAATTTTACAAAAATAACTAATAAAGTATTAATTACGGAGTATATTTTCAAATTTTAAAATAAGATAACTACATAACCATTTGTTACGTTTATTGACTCCATAAATTAATTATGGGTTTAAAAAAATATCAAAAGTACATAATGCGTTTTATTGAAACAATATTTCAAACCGGTTTAGTTTGGGCTATTATATATTTTAATGGTTTATTTTTAAATAATTTTCAAATAATTGTATTTTTATTATTTTATCTAAATAAAAATTGTTTAAATAATTGTATTTTTTAATAATACGAATTATATATAAAAAACACGTGTTAAATCACCTTGTCTTTTTACAATTTTTTTTACTATCAACCTTTTTTTTTACTTTTGCCTTGCATAAATAATTCTAAAAAATAATGATTTATATAATGTTGGTTTTTTAATAGTATCAATTATTTATTATACCGGAAAGTTTTTTTAATTAATTCTTTATAAACTTTGAACATTGTCTGTTTAGAAATTATTTTTTTATAAACTCTTTACGTAAACTTTCTTAAATTACTATTATTTAAAAACTATGTACATTGTCTGTTTAGAAATTATTTTATTTATAAACTTTCCCTTGTACATTGGGTAGAATGAGTAGAATACAAATTTTGAAATTGAATTATGACTTTACAATTGCAAAATTTATATTAGAATAGGAGCCTATGTTGTTTATGATCAGGTTAAATAGTTATTTATGATTAGGTAGAATGGTTGAATATAAAATGGTTACATACAATGTTTTAAAGATAATTTAAAAGTGTAAAAAAATTACAATAGAAAAAATTTAATAAATTCAATACTTATCGGTTGTGTTGAAAACATAGGAATCGCCAGCAAATGAAGAACACATGCAGAGGTTTTGTGCATATATAGGGGGTTTTGTAACTAAATCATATATGGAGATTCAAATTTATTATGGTTGATTCAATTTTTAAAAATATAAAAGATTATTTTTGGATTTAATTTTGACATAAATGTGTAGAATTGAAACTGATATTTTTTTTTGAATTTGCTAAAGCGTGTTAGAGAAGATGCATTATTTGTATTTTTTATTTTTTTAATAAATTTCCTTCATCTTTTACATATAATTATTTATATAATTTACTTTTTAACAAATTTAGTTAAACTTTTAAACGTTTAAAATAAATAATGGTAGTTTTAAATGTATTTTTTATGGGAATATATTAAACCAATTATGTTTTTGTAAAAAAAAATATTGTAACAATTATTCATAAAAAACTTATTTAATTTTTTATAAACTTTGTACTTGCCATCTGTTTATTTATTTTTATAAACTTTCTTAAAGTTATTTTTTAATAAATTTATACTTCCCATACGTGTATATTTCTTTATGTTTGAATAAGTTATTTACAAAAAACATAATTAAATTCCTAGTATATTTACCTAGTATATATGGCAAGGTTTTAAAATACAATTTTAGTGCTTAAGCTTAAACAACTTGTAAAATAGTGTTATATATGGCAAGGTTTTAAATCTTACATGATTAAAACAAAATACTTTTTAATAATTAATTTAGTCCACGTGGCGACACAAGAATGTTCCGTATTTAAGGAAAAAATTAATTAGTTGTTGCTTATAAACTTCTACATTCACTGCTTTAAAGACTTGTAAAACACTCTGTTTTATTATATACTAGCTAAAAGACCCGTGAAATTCACGGGTATCATTAAAAAAATGTCAAAGAAGGTATTCAATGACACTGCGTATTCTACATTATGTCATGAAAAAGAGTTTATATATTGTTCGAGTAATAAACATGCTGATAAGTTATTTCAAATGCCTGCACAGACAATATCAACTGAATTTGTGAAAAGCATGATCTCTACACTTATGATCATGCAATTGTGCAACACCCAGGTGTAGAGTATAAGGTTCAGCTTTACCTTGTGCCACACCAAAAAACCGCACATGAAGAGTCATCTGATCATGAAGGTAAATGGAATATTATATCCATGGAGTCAGTGTGGGCTTGCGTGAAATAAAATGGTTAGGTTCAAGTACGTAGCTGATGTGAAAGATGAGGATGAAGTTAGACAGGTTGACTTTCCGGTCATGATACCCATGTTTGATATTTGTTAAAGTTTTTTAATGATGGATTAGTTGCTGATATTGTGGTGTATCGGAATTTAGTTTGGTCTTGTACGGATATGTCTAGGTTTTGTCGAACATACTAATAATTCATGTTTGTCGCCTGGTTAACATTATGGCTTCAAGTACTCTTTTTATCTTTGTTATGGATATATTTTGGGTTTTGCAAAATATTAAAAAAAATGAATGATTCTCTATTTGAAAAGTAATACAATTGAGTTATTTGATGTGTAATCTGGTGTTAGATTGAGGAATTTGGTTTCTGCACAGGTGTGCAATATATGTTTATGTTTTAAGACTTTTAACTTGTTTGTCACGCTGGGATAACAATATCGCCGGTATAATTTTTGGTTGCCTTATTTAAGATGAAAAATGGGTCGCTTGTGGTCCGGTTTAAGGTGTTTTAGTGGGGGGGGGGGGGGTAGCAATATGCAAATGTATAATCTAAAACTCATTTACATAAGTATGATAAATTGTCTTTTCGCAGTTTGGACACCGCAAATATAAGTAACTGTTATTATGGGTTGTACTATAATTGTGTGTTTTTCTTGTAATAGTCTTTTCTTTAGGTAAGAGCTACATGTTATATGTTATGTACGGGTTGTCGTGTGGGAAAAAATCAGTTTTAAGGTTGTTTCATGATATGTTTTAAGTCGGTTTAGGTAAGTACTTATCAAAACTCATACGTACTTGTATATAATCATCAATTGTGTGCCATTTTTCTGTAACATTTCAACCTCAGCTGCACACACGTTCACCCATTATTCTAAATGACGTCACTAAAAGAAACCTCTCCAATGAATGCTAATAATTTTAGTATTAAGTGTTACTGAATGGGTTTAACATATACGGAGTATTAAGCTTTCAACGATAGTAAATAAAAAATACATGGAGTTAAGAATCGATATGCGAATGTATACTTTCAAAACTCATTTATAGAACATGTAACACCTCGAGTATTTAAGAGGAAAAATATGCACTTTCCCCTTGATGGATTTACGGGAAATTGTTTACAAAAAAAAAAGTTGCAAAATTGTAAGATGATCGCAACTGAGAATAGAAGTGATAAGCGCAAAAATATTGATCCTCTATTAAATGCCGATGCATCATCAGTAACAAAGTAATACAAAAATCCAACGGAACAATAAAATACGTTGTTGAAGTATACCCAATTAAACTTGTAATGCTTGTCAAACTTGTAATGCTTGTCAAAGGTCGGGGGGTCCGGTTAACATTCGTAAGAGATGCAAGATCCTAATTTCATATTACATGGAATATAAATTATAAAATAAAGGTTATAAAGTGGAAATAATTAACAGTTTTGAGATATTTGTGTCCTTCACTTGTTTCACCATGATGCAATAAAAATAAGATTAAGAACATAGCCAACGCGGTATACGTCTGAGTGCATTTAAGATTTCAAGATCATCAGGGAGAGTCCGTGATGGTAATTATTCGGTTAAGCCAGACGGGAGTCCAATTAACTTACCATTCTTCATATATAAATGTACTTATGTTAAAGAATTTTGTTAAAGTGAGACAAATAATTCCTCTAGTTTAACGTTTCTTGCGTGGCCGAAAGTTGAAATGCAGGGGTTCCACCTAACAACCTTTTGACATCCTTTTCAAATAGAACCAATCTTACAGTACCTGTCTCATCCTGAACACGGCACATGATAGAAATCTTGTTACAACACTTGAAGACGGAATGTTACAGGTGTTGTAGAGATACCATTAGTACCTTTAATAGAAGCTGAGGTATCCTCACTTTCTAGTTTAATGACTTCATCACCGCAAACCACCTTTTTATTACACTCTCTACACAAAATGCCATAAACCCTCTTCTTCCTGGTTGAGGATGATAGTTGGCGCGATTATAGACACTTCGCCCTACCACAAAATAATAGATAGTATATTACCATCAACACGAGAATAAGTAAAAAAAATGGACAGTACAATAACTAATAATATAATCAGATATGGTTCTTAACAGAATTACATACTTTTGGAAGGTCAATAAGTTCATTGATGTTCCTGTATCGATTCTTATTTAAAAACTCGCCATGTTCCGAGAACTGATAGTAGATATCTTCGAGGCAATATTAGTCGATTATTCAGCAAAGGGCTTCAAAAGCAAACTACACAAAGAAAATACACAACAAAGATAGAAATGTATTACCTGCATAAACATTTTATGAGTCAAGAATATAGATGGATATGTGAATACCCTTTTATAACATCCTTAATTTTTTTAAAGCATTGTTCATAATGTCTTCCTTTCTATTATTGAAGAATATATGTATGAAGTTACAGGTACGTGTAGATATAAAGGTCTCATAAAATTCTGAAAAAAACTATTAATGGACTTTTTCAAGGTCTATTAGCCATTTAGTATATTGATTGGGTTTTGCTAACCAATGCCCACTGGGCAGAGGTTAATGAGCAATAAATTAACACAAATTTTCCAAATATACATTCAAATGCATTAAATACGTATTAAATAAACTTATAAATTGCTATATATAAACATCATTTTCATTTATTGCCCCTAACCTCTGCCCAATGGACATTGTTAGCAAAACCCATATTGATAAGATGGAAGAAGAGAATTATTGTGACATGCAGATATAACTTTTTCCAAATGCAGATTTATAGACTTTCATAGCGAAGATTAGCACAATGTAATCATAGAAACGATTTGTAAATTATCAATCAAGATAACAATTTTACCTAAAACAACTTTGCTATACATATTGCAAAAGTTGAATTTTTTACCATTATTTATGTGATTTTCCATATATATATCAAAATAAAATGTTCAACTCTCATAACTTTGATATTTAACGAAAATATCAAAGGCTTATTGCAAAGTTGACACATAAATGAGGCGCCTATATTTAAACCATTTCCATATTTATGACCCACGATGATAGGATGATAGACTTTTAAAAGTAACAATTTGCATGAAACTTGTATATAAAGAACTGTTATATTCATGAAAATTAGAATTTCACAATTAATTTGAGTATCTCTTTTTAAAATTTCTCATTCAAAAGTTTAGGTTCACATGTCTATTCTTACTTACATCGTTAACTAACATTGTGAAATTTCTCATTCAAAGAAAATAACACCGTCCAAATATAAGAATAAAGCGTCAAATGAGGTGTTCTTTCACTGGCAACGATTACGTTGACGAATTAGCAACAGAGATACGCCAAAACTGTTTTGACTGGTGTTTTATTGATCTTGAAACCGGCAATGGAAGAATGCAAGGAGATTTGTAACTAAAATAAATAGTTTGGTATAAGGAATTATTTAAATGCATTTACGGTAAATGCGCAATAATTTAGGAAATGGTAATGATCAAGAATGAAAAGATTTTGAATTTATTAAACTTTCCAAATTTAGAACTCAAAATTGAATATAGAGTTTATGAGATGCTTTTTTTTCAAAGATTTCATTCAAACACTTAAAATGCCACGTGTCATTGTCATATGCAAAGATATTTTTAGAAAAAATTAAATATATGACTGCTTTAAGAGTTGTACAATGACTGTTTTAAAGAGTTATACAAAACTGTGGTTTATTAGATATAATAGATAATTAGATAATAGATGTTCTAACATGTCAAAAGTCAAAACAACTACTTTGGGTATGCGCTCCACTTTTACAATGTATGTATGCATGTGGTTGTACAGTGTTTTGAAAATTGGACCGAACTCGACTAAAGAAGAAACGACGCAGAAGAAAACATTGTTGCTAAATAAGAAACGACGCAGAAGAAAAAAAGTGTTGCTAACTTACTATGACCGTATTACAGTTTTTCAAAATATCTGCTTAAAACACGCACATGCATATAACGTTTTGATAAGACATAAAGGACTTAAGCATATTACGCATTCTTTTTCCTTATAAGGAATGACCATTCACACTTAATCAAGTGTGCTAATGATTACAAATTAAGTAATTTTTCATAACTAAAAGTTGGAAACATTTGCTTCTAAATCGAGGTTGTGCTTAAGAACCACATGATCATTGACAAGATTTTTGCTTGAAAAATAAGTCTCTTTTCTTTCTATAAATGATCATATCTTATTGCATTTTTTTCAATATATTGATGGTCATATGCCTTTTGTCACTTTAGTTTTGTTAGAAAGAAGAATGTAAATTAACTTTCTAATGGACCGATAACCTAAGTACCACTTTTGTAAATTGTTTTTGAGTTTTGTTTACTAAAATATTTGTTAATCCTTTTGACTAGATTAAATCTGACCAGAAAGTTAAGTTTAATCTAGCACATAAGTAACGTATGATGTTATAAGTGTAAGTAAATGATACAAAAGTTTTCTAACGTTTAACTCTAATTAATTAAAGAGTTATACACGATTGTATATGAAACTACAATATGGATTGAATAGACAATTTGTTTGTATGTGATCTCCTCACTAACAAGTCATATTAATCCTATTGATTAATTGACTTAATGATGAAGAACAATGAGTTTAAAACTCAAGTGCTTATCGTATTGGAGAAGTAGAATTGTGTTTGTGAATGTGTAAATATTTAATGCACAAACTTAATTCTACTCATTTACAATGGCGGCTATTTATAGACCTAGGGTTTGGATAAGACAAGGTACTGCCATGTGCAATTCCTCTTACATTGCGGGTAGTACTAAGTAGTGGCGGAACCAGAAAGTTAGAGAACGGAGGGAAAAAAATGGACAAAAATCGTTGTGCCACAAAGCTAAAAATAAATATATATGTTTTACCTTGTTTCGTTTCACGTTGGAGGGAAATTTGAAGGTTTTTATATTGGTTTGTTTCCCGGTAGGAGGCAATTTAATTTCACGATAGTATGCATTTTAATAAAATGGTCCAAAAAAATTTACACTAAAAATTGATTTTATTTGTCGTCATGGAGGGCACTTCCCCCATAGTGCGTAAGTACATTCGCCCCTTGTACTAAGGTACATTATATCTATACGTATCCTAAGTATGAGGACATACTCTTTTTATATTGTCACTACCCTTGTCTATCCCTAAAGGATTAGTTTGATATTTGTTTGTTGTCATTTGATCTTATCTTCAAACTTATCGCGTTCATTCTTCATTCTTCATATCTCTCTAGAACTTCATTAGGGTTGGGGAGATCGTACAGGGTTCAACGAGTTTATTGATACAACTCACTAAAATCACATTCCTCTTTGTCGTGGGTACATCATTCATTGAGATGTCCCGCCTTACTGAATGCTCGAGTCTTTTTTTAGACTCAGGTTGAGAAATTTGAAGGTAACTCATTGAATAACTATTTACTCAGTGGCCTTTCTATGTTCAAGGTTATTTACACTTAGACTATTTGTTATTTAAACCATGGAGTGAGATCATTAGGCACTGAATTGACCTAAAAATATCCCACTATTTAGATATAAAAATAGCCTAAGTAACTTCTCAATATAACTGAGCAATATTGGCTTCTTCTTATACCAGAGATAAAAAGTAACAAGGCAATTTTGATAAACATTAAATACTTTCTTTTCAAATTGCATTGCCAGATTAGTCTAATACAAACAAAGCAAAACAAAAACTTTTCACAAAGTACATCAAGGATCAAGGCCCATAACTCTCATTTTTACTCTCTTGATAGACATCAACCCCTGTTTGTCTAGACTCATGCTAATCATCTCGCTGATCTTTTTAGCAAAACTCTAGTTTTCCTCAGACTCAAAATGAATAGCCATTACCAAGTAGACAAGGAGAACATTGGTAGTTGCCTTTTGAATATCACTCATTCTTTGGAATGCTTTATAACCAAACACATCAATGAAGAATATGCCCCACTTAGGTTATTCAATGACCATGCCATTAACAAATGGAACATTCTTACGAAATCTTCTATTGCATTCTAAGCCAGGGATCCTTATTTGAGGCTCAAGTTCAATCCTCTTTCTTTTCTTGCTTCTTGGTAAAGATGGATCTTGTTCAGCCAATAGGAGTTCATCAGTGGTACCAAGTTGTTTCTTGATATGTACTAAACCTTATACATTTGTTCCTCACAGACTTTATCAGATCAGGAACACACTTGTTTATCTTGGTCTGAATAAATCTTCTTAATTCATCCCATTCATTGATACTGTAATCACCAAACTTAAAGGGTGTTCAAATCTCAAAGTTTCTTTCATTATTATTTCTATAAAGTGACATAGCAACATGATTGGAGTTTGAAATAATTTTTACATTGGTAACTGGTTCAGTTATCCTTTTTCTAGTGGTGACCTAAACATATTGATCATACATTTTCTTCCTTAGCACATCACTTTCCTTTTGCTTCTTCAGCTTGGCTTTTTTCTTCTTCCTAATCTTTAACAAATGCCCTTCTACCCTTCATGTTGTGAAGATTCTAATGATTTTCACCAACTTCTTTTACAACTTTAGTGGAGACTAGATGTTTCAAAATTCAAATTCAGTAAGATATTTAGAGTTACAAATATGACCTCTAGCTCCATGTTCATTTTTGAGAGACTTTGAGATTTGTTAACATTGATTCATGATATCACCAGTAGCAAACTGATGATCATCAAACTTGGTGATTACTTCTAACAACTTCACATTGTTGAGTAGTTTAAGGAGCTGACTCTTTCTATTACAAGTCTCAGTGTTAGTTGAAACAACATCTTCCAAATAGCTCTTAAGTGCAACATTTTATTTAATGATTGACAGAGCATGACCAAGACACTTATTGAGCTTGAATTTTCCAAACTGATTTACCTTGTTGATATTGTTGATGAAGTCCATATGATTGTCAAAGTGACCCTCATGTCTTTGTTTGTTTACACTTTACGAGAAGTGTACTTAGCCATATCCTTTTTGAGCTCAGTGGCATTGAAGGAAAGATCTTCATATTTGACATTCATATCCATAACGAGATTCTCATAGAGGTATTGGAATACATTCTTTAGAGTCTAAAACAATATTTTCTCAGTTACAGGGATGGATTCATCAAACTAACTAAAGCGCTCTTCTTTTTTAGTGTCTTTTAGGTTTTGTTCAAGTATTGCCTCAAGGGAGGGCTTTGTTGATGACTTAGGGGAGGGCGTCTTCTCAAGGGTTGCCTCAAGGAGGGCTTAGGTTACACCTCAAGGGAGAGCACATCAAGTAATGAAGATGTGGTAGAATTGGGTTGGTGTCCTTGAGGTTGAATGGGTTGAGTGTCAAGTCCTTTAGTTTCCATGTCATCCCTAGTCTCATTATGTTCTTCATCATTAAAGCTTTGAATGACTTTGTGGAAAACTAGAGGGGGGGGGGGGGTTTAATACATTTACATTTAAAACTTAAAAACTGTCGTATCAAATACTCGATCAAGTTTGATGCAATATGAACAGTGTTATAACAAACTCCTTGTAAAATAGCTATATATTATTGATACAATAATAAGCACATTAGTGTATAACCATAATACAAGTATCAACAAATCAACACCCACAACAAGTTATACAATAATATTTTACATAATATCCATCTAACAAACAAAACTATATTAAAATACACAACCAAGATCAACATAATAAAGCAACACAACAAACAAGCATAAGCATATAGCAAACATTAACATCAACATGCTCCACACAAAGATAGTCTAAATATGAAGCAAACACGTACTAAGCCTCAACATTTCTACTAATCAAATGTTTAGACTATGAGATGCATATCTAAGTGTAAAAAGATAAATGTGGGTAAAGATGTAAAGAGGTAAGTAAAAGGAATTGCAAACCTGACACGATGATTTACAATGGTTTGGCATGAAGCACCGAATCTACACATTGATTTTTTTAACCGTATGACCTCTTTGCCCTACTCCACTTCTCAAGTATCCAACTTGAGAGTTACTTCACTAGTCAACAAGCTACCCTTCAAGGCGGAGAAAATCATACACATGTAACTTACACCATTTTTCGACACTAAGCCAAATGTAGTAGCTCAAACCATTTTTCGACACAAAGTCAAATGTCGACTCCTAATCTTAGCTAGAACCAATATATCAACATACTTCCTCACCTAGGCCATACTACCACGAACACCCGATCTACCTAATATACAAGATCTCAAAAGATCAACCAAGATCACACACAATCACACCATTTTGGACTTCCACATTTGACGGTTTCAACTACTACACAAGATTTAACAAGATCATCCAAGATCACAGATTATCACCCACAACTATTCCGTACTTACATATTTCTGTATCTAACAAATACATAAGATTGGAAAATATAAACTCGATCTATATGCAACAAGTGTTACGACACATAACACATTGTATCTTGGCGATTACATGTGTTCTTCTCTAGCACTTGGCGAGGAATGATTATGGCTTTATAACACATCGCATCTTGACGATTACATGTGTTCTTCTCTTGCACATAAATAGAGGATAAATTGGATCACATTTAAATAAGATTAAACATCTTTTAGATGATCAAAGGAAGAAAATAATAAGTAAACTGATAGAACAGAAGGTTTCTCAGTGTAAAAAGATATATGTGAAGTGATAAAACAATAGGGTATTTATACTGAGAGACCCAGTCGAAGAGCGTCGCCGGTGCTCTTAGCTAAGAGCACCGGTTGCCTATTTAAGAGTACCAGATAGAGTAGACACTCCCTTTTTGTCCTATTCGGTGGAGGTGTTATCTGGGTTAGTTTTTACTGATTTTTTGTCCTTTCGGAGGGGAAAAATTGAATTTAAAGTTTATGTATTTAATAAAACTTTTCTTATAGTTAGAACACATTTTATCTAATTATCTTTGTAAACACATTTTATTACAAAAAATGTAAGGCTTAAGAAAAATAATTATTCCTTTGATTATCAACACATTTAAAGATTGTTTGTTCATAACTTTAATGATTTACGTCGAGTGCGAACTTGTGTTGTGTTGATGCAAACTTGAGACATCGAGGGATGTCGTTGAGTGTTATAAATGATACGAGTAACTTGCGCACATTACGTTATGTTTTATAAGTTACATGTTTGTTGTCACCAAAACATAAAGAGACTATGTAGATAGAATATCGTACTATTTGCACTAATAATATCCCCTTTATGATGATGACAACTATGTAAATTGTAACACAACGTAAAGTTTAAAAGTTACTTGCTTACGTACTCCTTCTCCCATTTTTCGAAGCAATAAGGTGTGCATCCCGAGCAATGTTCAAGGAATAAATATGTTTTCTTCTAGATTTCAATATCCCCATTTTAACGACCCTATTTTTTTATAGTCGAGCTTGCATCATCCTAGTGAAGTCTTCAACTAAGTAATGTATTCAAATACATCTGAGCTCCCCCTAGCTCATTTCATCTCCTTGGTTACAGATATAAGCTTATCCTACATCAAGGTTAGTTTTGTGAAACCATATATGATAAAAAAATAGAAAATAGATAAGAATAAAAAACAAGGATTAAAGGTATGATCTTAGTAAGATGATCAAGATAAGTAGAGAAAGAGTTTGGTCATCTTGGAAGGAGATAAGAAAGAACAAGAATCAATGGTATGATCTTGGAAATGTAATCACGATAAGTAGAGAGAGCATGATCACACTAAGATGAAGAGAAAGCAAGATAGAGTTTCAATATGCTATCGAAAGACAATGCTACCCCTTGATGTAAGCTCCCCCTTAATCAAGGCGTTAAGGTATAATGAACCTACAAAAAAATTAGTACAAGACTCGATTTCCCATGAAGGCAAGTGTACGTAACTTAGTGTATACAAGATGCATTCTCAAAATTATTGATGATCCCCCTTCATTAGGCACCAAAGAATCATGCTTTGGAAGTGTGTTAAAAAATAAAGTTAGCAAACAATTATACATATATATAGAATATATAACAAGATACTCGCATGAAAGAAAAAATATTATTATCAAGGATGTTAGTATTCTTAAATATAGCACTTGTTGGAGCATAGTTTGGCTGGGCCGGTTCGACGACTCTCCAAGGCCATAAATCGTCTTCCCCGGTCCTGAGTAATGCTGCAAACAAAGGTAAACCGGTTAGACGTGGACCCGAGGCCGGAGCCCCGGGGTCCACCTCCGACGGTCAAGTTAGTATCGGATTAATATGTGGTATAAGAGGTGTAGTTGTGAGAGAGAACCTGTTGTAGAATGAGACCCCTACCCTTGTATTTATAGGCTTAGGGTTTCTTGAAGGATAAGTTAGGTATGTGTGGGCCGCGGGCCTGTTGGGCCGGGCCGAATACCGACTGTACGTCGACATGTCCCCCAGTCTAGTATGATATGGTCCATGATCATGTTATGCTAGACTCATTCGTGTATCACGCTCACTAACAACCGCGTGCGGCTTATTGCTTAGGACATCCTCGTGTGTCGTCCGTAACATATGGCTCCACTCGTAAATGGGCTACCATTAGCAAACATATGATGGGTTGGGGTTGCGAATAGTGAGCGAAGCCACTATACGTCATCATGTCCCCCCAGTCTAGTATGCGTGGTTGTCACCAAGGTTACTAGACTTTACTCCATATCCGCTACCTGTAAGCTTATCTACGTCGAAAGAAACGAGGAACCCGCGTACGTAAGACGGGTGGGTGTGCTCGAATGCTTGGTTTCCCGTGATTAGACGGTAAGGACCCCGTAAGAAGAAAGCGTGTTCTATAGCCGGGGTAACACTGGCATTGGCAAGGTATCGTTCTTATTCATCGCTAACGTGAGGATGATAAGAAGATTTTGTGAAGGTGGAGGTGGAACCCGTATGATGCATTGTGAATATTTTGAAGGCGTACTTCTTGTACCCACTGATGATGCAACATAATGCGAATATTTCATTCGTCTTATGGCAAATAGAAGACGTACTTCTGTGGCAAGGTGATACGGATGGTACATCCGTCTTGTGGCCACGACACACGATAATGACTTAAAAATTTTGTCACGGTTTTTTCTGAACTAGGCGTAGTTGATCAGGATTCGCCTAATAAAGGTCAAACAATGCAAACTTTGAAGAAATCACTTCGTGGCCGGGCAAAGTAATTCGTCGCGGAAGACGTACTTCCGTAACAAAGATATGAACCAACAGAAGACGTACTTCTGTGGCAGAATGAGCCAGTGGAAGGCGTACTTCCACGGCAAAGGTAACAAGAGAGTGGAAGACGTATTTCCACGACGAAGACAACGAGCCCATGGAAGGAATACTTCCACGACTAAAATAAGGCGCCAGTAGAAGAGTACTTCCACGATGAAGGAGAATGAGCCCGTGGAAGAATACGTCCACGGCGAACGATAAGGAGGCCGTGTAAGAATACTTCCACGGCGAAAGATAATGAGCCCGTGGAAGAATACTTCCACGGCGAAAGATAATGAGCCTGTGGAAGAGTACTTCCACGGCGAATGATAATGAGGCCGTGGAAGAATACTTCCACGGCGAAAGATAATGAGCCCGTGGAAGAATACTTCCACGACGAAAGATAATGAGCACGTGGAGAATAATTCCACGGCGAAAGATAATGAGACCGTGTAAGAATACTTCCACGGTGAAAGATAATGACCCTGTGGAAGAGTACTTCCACGGCGAATGATAATGAGGCCGTGGAAGAATACTTCCCCGGTGAATGATAATGAGGACGTGGAAGAATACTTCCACGGCGAAAGATAATGAGCACGTGGAAGAATACTTCCACGACGAAAGATAATGAGCACGTGGAAGAATACTTCCACGGCGAAAGATAATGTGACCGTGTAAGAATACTTCCACATCGAAAGATAATGAGCCCGTGGAAGAATACTTCCACGGCGAAAGATAATGAGACCGTGTAAGAATACTTCCACGACGAAAGATAATGAGCACATGGAAGAGATACTTCCAAGGCGAAGATAATAAGCACGTGGAAGAGATACTTCCACGGAGAAGATAAGAAGCACGTGGAAGAATACTTCCACGGAGAAGATAACGAGCACGTGGAAGAATACTTCCACGGCGAAGATAATAAACCAGTGGAAGGATACTTCCACGGCGAAGATAAGAAGCACGTGGAAGAGTACTTCCACGGAGAAGATAACGAGCACGTGGAAGAATACTTCCACGGCGAAGATAATAAACCCGTGGAAGAGATACTTCCATGGCTAAGATAAGAAGCACATGTAAGAATACTACCACGGCAAAGATAATAAGCACGTGGAAGAGATACTTCCACGGCGAAGATAATAAGCACGTGGAAGAGATACTTCCACGGCGAAGATAAGAAGCACGTGGAAGAAATACCTCCACGGCGAAGATAATAAGCACGTGGAAGAGATACTTCCAAGGCGAAGATAATAAGCACGTGGAAGAGATACTTCCACGGCGAAGATAAGAAGCACGTGGAAGAATACTTCCACGGCGAAAATAACGAGCACGTGGAAGAGATACTTCCACGGCGAGGATAACGAGCACGTGGAAGAAATACTTCCCTGGCGAAAATAATGAGCAAGTGGAAGAGATACTTCCACGGTGAAGATAACAAGTACGTGGAAGAGATACTTCCACGGCGAAAATAATGAGCACGTGGAAGAGATACTTCCACGGCGAAAATAACAAGCACGTGGAAGAAATACTTCCACGGCAAAAATAACAAGCGTGTGGAAGAGATACTTCCATGGCGAAAATAATGAGCACGTGGAAGAGATACTTCCACGGTGAAGATAATAAGCACGTGGAAGAGATACTTCCACGGCGCATGAATAAGCCACCGGAAGAGATACTTTCGTGGCAACGACATAAGCCAATGGAAGAGATACTTCCATGGCGCAGAAACAAGCGCATGGAAGGAGTACTTCCGTGGCGAAGGAATAAGCCAATGGAAGAGATACTTCCATGGCGCAGAAACAAGCGCGCGGAAGGAGTACTTCCGCGGCGAAGGAATAAGCCAATGTAAGAGATACTTCCATGGCGCAGAAACAAGCGCGCGGAAGGAGTACTTCCACGGCGAAGGAATAAGCCAATGAAAGAGATACTTCCATGGCACAGGAACAAGTGCGTGGAAGGAGTACTTCCGCGGCGAAGGAATAAGCCAATGGAAGAGATACTTCCATGGCACAGGAATAAACCGGCAGAAGGCGGACTTCTGCGGCAGAGGAATAAACCGGCAGAAGGCGGACTTCTGCGGCAAAGGAATAAACCGGCAGCAGGCGGACTTCTGCGGCAAAGGAATATATCCAAAGATATTTGTGTGATGTGCACATAAATAGTGGTATCATTATACCCTAGTAGCCCCCCAAGTTTAATGGTGCTACACTCGAATAGTAGTATTAAACTTAATCAAGTTTTCAAAAAAATACGATCACGTAGACCAGTGCGAATGGACGTACCATAGCCGCGTACTAAAGATAGCAATTGGGTTCGAACGTGCGAACCAACGAGGATGGGTCGTGCCATAACCGTGAATTGTCACATATTTTAAGACGTATCTTAACTAACTTATGGGATGAGCTATGTTATTACATGCGGCGTACCGCTACTACCATAAGGACGGTCAAAGTTTTGACAAAATTTTGTTAGACGTGCACAGTGTGTCTTTTGCAAGTCCATCATGAGTCATGTGGTTTGCGTAACTTAATACAACGTCTTGATAGCAAGGTGTCTAACAAGGATACATGATCCATGGTCGTTGGGGTTGCATCCCTCTTACACGACAAGTTGAATTATTAGGTTCACTCAATCCTCTTATTCCACCTGGGAACGATGTGTACATGTACGCCCGTAGGCAGAATATATCCGAGTGTACGGACTAGCATATATATATGTATAATAAGTAATCACTTAATACTAGACATGAAAATATCTATCCAGATATGTATTGAAAGATGCGAACATTTATCGTAATAAAAGAAAGTCGCACAAAGCTAAAAGATATAAATAATATCTTGTTAATAAGTTTAAAAGATATATGTAATATCTTTTATTAATATAAAAAAAATATTGATAATATATTTTTTGAATTTAACAGATATAGGTATTATCTTGTTACCTATCGAAAAAGATATGGATAATATTTTCTCAAATTAAAATATATAAGAATGCATGAGCTATAATCGAGACTGATTAGTAATAAGAGATAAATATTAATAATATCTTTTATAAAGTGAAACAATGTTTCTCAAATTCAAACAATGTACTAGCGATATATACCACATAACATAAAATAATTGCTACAAACAGTAATTCCAGCGTGTATGTACATATCCCAAAATATAATACATAGTTATTCGCATGATAATGAACCAACTGTATATTCCCACCGATCTTTGAACAGAAGAAACAATAAAACTGTATTCCATTATCATACGCATGACCCGTGTATTAAAAACATGCGCCTTTATTTTTTATTCAAATAATCTGGTTTAAGGTTTTGACATGTTATAAGCACATGTCTGGTCATACATGCGGATTTATATACATAACATGCATAAACGTATAACGTGATACGGAATATCGTAAACGGAACGCGTAAGTAGGAGAGTTTTAGGATTACCGAAACATGATTGCTTTTCAGCGGCATGAGAACACGTGACATGATTTAGTCGTGGTCCCACGGATGGCGTCAACTTGTTGGAGCATAGTTTGGCTGGGCCGGTTCGACGACTCTCCAAGGCCGTTAATCGTCTTCCCCGGTCCTGAGTAATGCTACAAACAAAGGTAAACCGGTTAGACGTGGACCCGAGGCCGGAGCCCCGGGGTCCACCTCCGACGGTCAAGTTAGTATCGGATTAATATGTGGTATAAGAGGTGTAGTTGTGAGAGAGAACCTGTTGTAGAATGAGACCCCTACCCTTGTATTTATAGGCTTAGGGTTTCTTGAAGGATAAGTTAGGTACGTGTGGGCCGCGGGCCTGTTGGGCCGGGCCGAATACCGACTATACGCCGACAACACTAGAATCTAGACACATACAATTATAACAACAAACTAAATAAAAAAATTAGGAGGAATGCTTAACGATCTAGACACAAAAAAATCCAATACCTACTTTGATCAACTCATGACTAAGGACCAAGACACGACCTATAACCTTAGAAATGACATTAAATTCATGAACCGTTAATTATTGTTTAATCCTTGTGTGGATTGGAAATAGCCACTTGAACAATTGATAATACTATTGGGTTGACGACCCATCCTAAATGAGAGCTAGTACATTGAGTACTCTCTGCGTATGGATAACTTGTGTTAAAAAAAGGTATAATTTGTAACGAATACCTAAGAGGGGCAATGAATTTGTTTAAATCACGCCGGAATTTTGCACGGGTGATTAGTTTATGGGGTCGGTGTCATGATCTTAAACATAATTAAATAACTAATGCTATAACTGTTGTCCCATAAATTTGTGATGATTAAGCAATGAAGAAAGAAAGAAAATAGATGAAGAAGAGATGAATTCCTAGAGAGAGAAAGTAGTGAGAGAAAGTAGAGAGGAGATGATTAACTTGGTGAGATTAGATTAAGAAAAGAAGTTGTTACAAGTGACCATCCACCCTCCTAACATGCTAGGAGGGTAGTATATATAGTCCACCCACATGCGGGCTTTAATGGACTATATATTGGGCCGGGCTTGTCTTTTGGACTTTAATTAGTTTAAATCCAAGCCCGTGAACCACGACTAAATAACTACTTATTACAACGTTTTAATAAATATTACAATAGAAACCTATGACCGAACATTCTTGTTTGACTCAATATTTTGAGGCTAACAATCTCCCCCAATGTAAGGTCATTCCTCTTTGATATTTGGATTCCAATGGAGATTTATGAATTTCGTCATAAATGAGTCTTGAACGTGTAACAGTAGTTTTGTTCCTTCATGCTGTGATCTTTGAGCCTTTGTCGTTGTCTTTCGACATTGTCTTTAAGTCTTGAGATCTTCAAATCATTCTTGACTTGTCATTGCCATCTTGCGGTCTTGTGTCTTTGTCCACATGCTCACACTATCAATTGTTGGATAAGTCTTTGGGCATGAATATGTGGTTGTGAATCTTTGACTTTGCTGAGTACACCGTGACGCCACCTTCTCGAGACAAAACATAGACACGGACTGAATGGCTTTGACATTCGTCCTAAATCGATAGCGTTTTACCTCCGGTCAGTGAAGACCGTTATACGATATTAAATATCGTACCTGTGATCAGGTAGATTCAATTAAGAATCTCCTTGACAGGGTTTCGCGACAGTACTAGCCGTTCTCTTTACTCGACCGTCTCAAAGCAAGACTGCGAACATAAAGAGTGAATCAATTGGATAAATATCCGCTTGATTAAAGTCGTCAATTCAAATTCCTGGAACAAGTTTGATTCATTAAGAATCTTACCATTGTTGCTTTCTAGTTGACACAAGTTTGATTCATAAGAATCTCACAAGTTACCTACCGTAGCGCTGTTTGATGTTGACGCTAGAAGGATTTCCATTCGTCACTGTGAATATTAATAAATATCACTCTGAATGTTCTGTCAAGACCATAAAGATATTGCATAGAAACCTGAAACGAGTTTGAATCAATTCAGAATCAAACCACTGTTGCTTTTCAGTTTTACATATGTTCAATTCATAAAGAATCTTGCATATGACCTACCGCAGTGCTGTTTGATGTTAACACTAGAAGGATTTCCACTCATCATTGTGAATACTAAGTAGTATCACTCTGAGTGTTCTAGCAATATCGCAAGGATATAGCGTAGGACTCTCTTGATCTTCATCCGTGTGTCCTAACGAGATTTGATTGATCTCTTGGCTCTAGACTCGATTTGTGCACTTTTAGTGGTCAGAGGCTGGAGCAGATGCCACCTATTCAATATCAACAATCTCGGAGTGAGAAAGTCAATAGAAGTCGTGTTGATCTCCGTGACAATAAAACAAACTTCTTTTGAGAGAAGTCTGAGTAGCTAGGAAAGGGTTGTGCTTCACATCACTGGGTCCATGATGAGTTTGTCTTCATGATGAGTTGACCCGGTTTCTGCCTAAGTTGTATGGAGGGCTTCTTTCTTTACACCCTTTATCCTTACATTTCTTTTTCATTCTTCAACCCCTTCAATGCTTACCAAGTCATCATTACTAACACCTTGTTGTTATTGTTCCAGTGCTAGCGTCAGTACTTAGTCGGCATTCAGCTACGTTCACATTCTACTCCATCTTTCCTAAGGACTTCTAATAATCTATTGGATTGTCCCTGGGAAGATCCCTCCGGTTCTGGTTGGATCATAGGACTTAAACCTAACCACCCTTTTGACACCAATAACGTCGTGAATTAAAGATGTTGTGGGTATTTGATCATAACCATGAAGACCACTTTAAATTGTAACAAAGTGTTTGAAAAACTTTTAACACCTTGCTAGTTTTGTCGTTTCAGAAATGCTCCCCCTTCACATGTGCATCGATCATCGAAAGTGTTTCGCACATGTAGGTGAGAGTTAAAGTGCTTGAGTCTTATATAAGATCACATTTTAATCACATTTTCTCCCCTATCTCTAATATATAAAATCTTTTGATATTAGAGATACCAAATTTGATTAAAATATATTTTGAAAAATAGTCTTGAAAATCTTCAGGAGAAAGATGTGTTAATCTTCTGCATGAAGTTGAATTGCTCCCCCTCAAAAATTGATCCAATGGAATTGTCATTACGAGGATTTGATCCACATTAAACTTTTGAGGATAGGAGTTGTTAAACACACAATTTTTTAAAGATTTTGAATATCATTGAGAAATACTTGAAAAAATTGTGTTCAACGCTTTTTGAAAAATCAATTCTTTTTGACGAAAAGGTTTTTCTAAAGCATAAACTTGAGTTCATAGACTTTGAATGTCTTGACGAATCCACTCAAGTGTAAGAAGATTTAACTTCTTTTGCTAAGGGTAAGAGCACTAAATTGTACACTCCCCCGTGAATATAGTTTGGGGTTGCAATCTGAAAGTGATTACAAACCATTGTGTTGAGCTCAAAACATTGAATGTTTTGTGACAAGCTCAACCCAAGATAGATTGCTCTACCCGTTGTTGGAAGTATTGTCCAAAATAGACAATTTCTTTTTGAAAAGATAGAAATGACATGTTTTGAAAAATATTTACAACTTTCATTCGAGCTTTATGTACACACCCGTGTCGTTATTGAGCGACATTTCTAGGTACGTCCATATTATCAATACTGAAAGACATGTCGAGAAGAATATTTTTGGATTATCAAAGATTTTTTACTTTTGTATTTTGCTTTTTGATTAATATTTACAGGTAGATGTTTGATAGATGAATCAAGCAGGCTTCTTTGCCAGAACCTCCAGTTCTGCTGGAGTCAAACATCTCATACCAATTTGCCTAACTAGATACGCAAACCTCTCTTTCGAAAGAGCTTTTGTAAACAAGTCAGCTAATTGGTAATCAGTTCCAACAAAGTATAATTCAACAATACCTCTTTCAACTTGTTCCTTAATGAAGTGATATCGGACATCAATGTGCTTCGTGCGGGAATGCTGTACCGGATTGCAGGAGATGGCTATGGCAGACTTTGAGTCACAGTACATAGGTACTTTATCAAAGTGGAAGCCATAATCCGTGAGTTGTGTTCTCATCCAAAGAACTTGAGCACAACACGTAGATAGAGACACATCTCGTCGTACCACGCCCTTGGAGCTTGCTTGAGTCCATATAGTGCTTTGTGGAGACGATACACCTTGTCAGGATAATGAGGATTGACGAATCCTTCCGGCTGCGTGACATAAACTTCTTCCTTCAAAGGACCGTTAAGAAACGCCGTCTTTACGTCCATTTGATAAACGATGAATCCCTTATATGCAGCATAAGCAAGAAAAATCCTGACCGCTTCCATTCGAGCTACTGGTGCAAATGATTCTTCGAAATCAATACCCTCTTTCTGTCCATACCCTTTAGCCACTAGCCTAGATTTATTCTTGATGATCGTGTTCTCCTCATCCATCTTGTTTTTCTAGATCCATCGAAGATTTAATGGTGTTACATCATATGGTCTGTCAACAAATTCCCAGACTTTAAGTCTTTCAAATTGTTGAAGTTCATCCGTCATCGATTCAATCCAAGCATGATCAGCTAATGCTTCTTTGATGTTTTTCGGTTCAGCTGAACTCACGGCGAGTGCGAACATACAAACATCGGCATCGGTATTAAGCTGTCGTCTTGTGCGAACGGGCTGTGAAGGGTTTCCAATGACATGAACCAAAGGATGATCTCGGGTCCAATGATGTGTTGAAGGATGTCGTTGATAGAAAGTATGCATATTTGACGGATCAACATGGCGAGTAGAAGACTCTCCAGTTTCGTGTACCGGTGTACCGAATGGGTTGATGAATTCGTCTTCGTCAGATAATGCATTGTCTGCTTGATTTGTGTTCTCTGGAGCAATGGACAGTAGTTGTGGATGTTGTAGGATCGATTGTTGAAGTGATATTCTGAGGAGGTAAATCTGCAGCAACCCGTGTTGAAGTAGATGAAGTTGTATCCGGTTGTTGACGATGATCGGTATCATCATTCTTATCATGAGTGACATCGGAAGACTTCGATACAACTTGTTTCTCCCCCGTGAAATACTCATCATACATTGGTCCATATAACATTTCCAACTCTTCAATTGTCGTGTCGACTGTCATATCAGCTCTAGGAACATTTTCTGGAACCAGCGTTGAACTTGACGGTTCATTGCTGTGGTCTTGAGCTTCGAGTTCCGTGCGGTTGTGAACGGAAGTCGTTTGTCGTTGTGGACCGGGACTTAAACTGTTTTGTTCAAGTGCCATTTCTTGCAATTCATCAAATCGGATGTGAATTGTCTCGACAATCAATTTTGTTCTCTTGTTGTATACTCTATATCCCTTTGACTGAGTTGCATATCCCACAAGAATACATGCATCACCTTTTTCTTTCATCTTATCCAAGGTTTCACCATCTCGAATGATGTAACAAGTACATCCAAAAACATGAAGGTGTTTGAGTGAAGGTTTTCGATCATGAATTATGTGATATGGTGTCTTTTCGTGTCTTGGGATAATTAAGGAGCGGTTTTGTGTGTAGCATGCGGTTGACACGGCTTCGGCCCAAAAGTACAGTGGAAGTTTTGAAGCGGATAGTAATGTTCGAGCAGCCTCAACTAAAGTATGGTTTCGTCTTTCAACAACACCGTTTTGTTCGGGTGTTCGAGCAATAGATGTTTCATGTTCAATCCCTTCGGCTTCAAAATACTTTCTCAGATTTGAATTCAAAAATTCTGTACCTCTGTCAGTACGAACCACTTTAACTTGAGCCTGAAGACCACGTTGTATCAATTTAAGGAAGCTGATGAGAACTTCAGGTGTTTCATCCTTGGACCTCAAGAAGTGAGTCCATGTGTACCTTGAGTAATCATCGACAATTACCAGAATATATTTCTTTCCATTGATACTCTGAACACGCATGGGACCACATAGATCCATATGAAGAAGATCTAATCGTCCTTTAGAGCTTGGTGTGGTCTTTGTTTTGAAGCTACTTCGTTTAGCTTTACAAAGCTCACAAGAGGAACAAAGATGATCTTTGATGAATTTCAAACTTGGAAGGCCTCTCACAATATCTTTCTTGGAAAGCAAGTTAATGGTATCAAAGTTGAGATGAGAAAGACGTTGATGCCATAACCATGCTTGAGTCGTTGAAGCTTTTGCCATGAAGCAAATTGGAGTTGATGAAGTTGTGTCTTGAAGTGAAATTGTGTAAAGGTCAGTACCTCGTGTACCGGTAAGTAAGTCATTCCCATCATAATCACGAACAAAACATGTCTTCTTTCTGAAAGCAACTTCCAAATCCGCATCACAGAATTGACCAACCGAGAAAAGATTGTGATTGAGCCCTTCGACGTAGTATACCCTTTTAATCGTGATATTCCCCTGAACCAAATCTCCATATCCTAGGATCGGTGCAAATTGATCATTTTCGAATCGGACCGTACCCAGGAACTTCTCTACAAAGTTAATTAGAAGCTTGAGATTCCCCGTCATGTGCTTCGTGCATCCGGAGTCCATTATGAAGAGAATTATTTGTATCATCTGCAGAAGCGTTAGAACACGATGGAGCATTTGCTAATTTGGATACCACAGTAGTTGTGATAGTAGAATCATTAGTGTCCTTATCAACATTTAAAGGCAAACTAACACTCGTTTTCACATTTTCTGTCCTAACTTTAGGCATCCATTTATATCCGGGAGGACATTGATTAGCAAACCACCATTTCCAAGACTTACTAGCAGACTCATATAATTCCTTAATTTTGCTTCTAGGATTCTTAGTGGTGGAGTCTGATGCATTACTTTTCTTAGTGGGGGTTGCACCAGAATGGTTCACTTTGCGTTTGGGTTTACTAGCTCTATTAGGCATTGCAACTTGCTTCTTAGTTCTAGTATCTACGCCTTTGACTTTATTTATAGCACACATAGAATGATTAGCATTAGCACACTTTCCACATTTGACACAAACAAATTTCACATTCATAGCATTCAAATCATTCACAGCATTCAAATCGTCATTACATGCGATTACAGACTTTTTATTCTTCAAAACGTTCAAATTCCTAGGGTGTTCTTCTACTTCCTGCACCTCCCCTTAATTCTTGTGTTTCCAGACCTTATCATTCACTTGAGTGCGCTTAAGCTGAGGCCGGCTAACACTAGTAGTGGAGACTATTCCTGTGGTAGAAGACACACGAATATTAGTGTTTCTAGAAGTCTGAGGTGATTGAATAACTTTGTTTGTGGGCTTAGTGGTCATTCTATACATCTCTGGTTTAATCACATTATTGTGCTTAACGCTTGGTGCTATAGGATTCCTTATGGGTTGAGCTTGTGGTAACCTTTCCTTTCCATCCATCTTGGGGGTAAACACAGGTTTTGCAAACGAGGAATTAGATAAAGCAGATGGTTTTCCCAAGATAGAGGATCTATTCTCTTTAGAGGCATTGGGTTGTCTAACAACATTTTTCTTAATGCTAGGTTCCACAATTTTCCCACCCATTTTAGCAATGAGTTTCTACAACTCTGCTATCGCTCTGTCCCTGTCTTGTAGTTGAGCTTTCAACCCTTTAATTTCCAAATTCTGTTCATTCATTTCTCGAAATATTTGGGAAAGTTTTTCTTGCAATTTATTATCATGTGGAAAACGACCAACATCTTCTTGCAAAGCAAGTTCAAGTGAATGACAATGTTTTTGAAGGAAATCAGTTTTGTGTTGAAGTAACTCAAAAGCCTTTTTGTCAACATTTTCTTTACGTTTCGAAAGCTCAATTTCAAGACGTTCACATTCTTTGATCTTATCAAGATATTGGCATGCAACTTCAGAATATTCATCAATATCAGCACAAGATGTAAAATAAGCACACATAATATCTTTAGAAACGCATTCTTGCAAGAGTAAATCATATTCATCTGAGAAATCAGACTTCTCCTTTTGAAGATCATCAATGTGTTTCTCAATAGATTCAACATATTTTAAATCATCAAACATTTCAGTCCGAATGAACTCCTCAAGTTGAAGAACAGTTTCTTTAATCAACGCCGTGTTTGGAATTAAAAGTTCTTTGACAAGCAAGGTAATATCTTGAGGAATTGGACGTGTCTATTCAGCATTTTCACGTTTTGCCCAGTCTCTTTCAACAATAGATTTAACATTATCTATGTGGTGTTTAAGAATACCTAATGTTTTCCTACTCTTGCTTTTAGATTCATCTAGAGTGAGGTAGTTGATGTATTTGTAAACATTAGATTTCTTAGGGGAAAATGCTTTCTTCCATTGAATTCTATTTTGTTTGCATTCTAGAAACACTTCCTCACGAGTTTTCTGAGTTTGTTTGTTGAAAAGACCATAAAGACTATTCTCATAAGCATAATTATATGGTTTCACAAACTCCTTATTGACAAGTGGTTGACTATCATCATCCCAAAGGGCAGTCTCTTCACTATTGGCACTTACAGGCATGCAATCAAGATCTGTCCTTTTAGTCTCATCAAGATAAAGACACGGGTTCGCAGCTTGAGCTTTGGCAAGGTACTCAGGACTTGCAAAGCTAGCTTGACCCTTAAACATCGATGGAGGTGCTAGCATTCTTACGGATTGAATAGAATCATGCGTTTTATAAACAACGTTCTTCAAAAAGTCGACTTGTGCTTCTAGTTTCATAACTTTTTCGGTTTCTTTATCATATCTACTTTTGAAGTCTTGTTTTAACGCATCTACCTCTTGTTTCTTATCCTCTAGAATTTTAGCAGAATCAGTAGTGGTCATAGAGAGCTTTTGTTCAAGTTCATTAACTTTGGTAGTGGCAAGGTACGTTTTTTGACGTTCATCCATTAAGAAAACATTATATTGACGCTTCTCTTTAGCTAATAACTCAAGAGTTGTATTATATTTGTTTTCAAAATCGTCCTTTTGAATTTTTAACGCACTTCCCTTGTACCCCTCAAGCTCTTTGGTTTTCTGAAGGAGCTCATCTCTATAGCTTTCAGTCATCTCAGTAGATTTGATAAGAGCAGCTTTACATTCTTCAAAACTTTGAGTGAGCGTAGCGTTTGCCTTCTTTAATTGCTTTTGACTCTTTTTATTTTAAGTGACATCTTTTTGTAAAGTAGCAATTAAATTAGCAAGCGCAATACGTTCCTCTTCATCATATTTATTTGCATGTTGATCATCCTCAGACTCATTATTGCACATGTCTGATGAATCGGGTGTGGTATTGCTATCAACCGTTTCCATCATACGCGTGTCATTAATGGCATTGGGTAGATCACTATGCTCACGAATATCACCAAACACATTATATTCATCAGTAGTGTGTACCTTATCGATTGGCTCAGTGTCAAAGATGGGGCCATTGTCATCTTCAGTGACTTTGAGAACTTCTTAAACCTTTGCCATGTACGAGTAATGTGCATCAAGCTCTTGATCAGAATCTTCATCATCAGTATCATCAAGCATGGCTCCTTCCTCAACTGACAATTTAACCCCTGCTTCCATCTTTTTGCATAGCAACATCTTTTCCTTGTGATAGCTGGAGTCTCTAACCCTTTTCGGCTTCCTGCATTCCTTTGCCATATGCCCATATCCTTGGCAATTAAAACATTGAATCCCGCCCTGCTGAACCACTTGACTTCCAACTGTTTCCCTATTCCCATTAGCAGCAGCAATCCTTTGAGTATCATACTTTGCAGTTTGTCGATCATATCTTACAGAACCCTCAACATGCGTTGGATTATGTCGATCATACCTAGAAGGACTTTCACCACGTTGACGTGTGTCATACCTTGGAGGACTCTTAACATATCGGTTCTTTGTGTTAGATGATGTGCGAAGATTGTTGTTGGTGGGTTTGTAGATTTTCTTGTAAGTCTTCATTATGTAAGCAATTTGTTGTTTCATCTCTCGGTTCTTTTGAGCTTGGTCTTCATCACTATCTTCTTCAGATGAGGACTCAGATGGTGGTGATGGTGCTCTTTGCGCTTTACCTCGAGATTTTGTGGAAGATGAAGACTTAGATGATGTGTAATATCGTGGTGAGGATGATGTATTGGAGTATGGCTTAGGAGCACGAGAGTGAGGATCTTGAACATGTTGAGTGGTAGTCAGTAAAGCAAGTGGATTAGCCGTCTTGGCAACACGTTCAGTTCGAATCTCATTTGCTTCATTCTGAAATTGCTTCAAGATGTCAAAGAGTCGATGATATGAGACCTCGTCTAACTTTTCTTGTTGTTTCACCAAAGTGACGAATCGTGTCCACTCGGGTTGAAGTTGTTGAAGAAATTAAACATTGACTTGCATGGTGGAGACTTGCAGATTATTTCTTGTCATGTCATTCATCATCTTATAAAACCTGGAGTAGTAAGAGTCAATTGATTCTCCATCCCTTGAAGTAAACTTGCCAAAATTCCAAAACAAGTTTGTTTTGACATCTTGTTTGTTGTGTGATTCTCCTTGTTGCAAGCGTTCAATAGCAGTCCACATTTCATGTGCTGTTGGGCATGCATCAACCGTGGAGTAAATATCATCTCCAATCCCACTTAAAACCATATAGATGGCTTCCTTCTCCGCATCATGCCAAGCACAATTTTCAGGTGTGAGATCACTCTTGTTTCATCACGTTCACTTGCAGGTATTGGATCAGTTGTATATGTGGCTGCTCTTGGCGGAACTGAGATCTTCTTAAATATATATGGTCCATGAGTAATACATTTCCTCAAGGCATCACCATTAGGTATTGTATCAAGATATCGTATGAAACGTGATTGCCATTGAGCATACCGACCAGATACAAGCATTGGTGGTCTCTCTTTGTTACCCGCCACCATTATGTTGTTGTTCGTCACACGATATTCGGCAGTAGAATCCATCTCAATATTCTCTGAAATGATGAAGTGAATATGGATCTTAAGTATATTTGTTGTGATTGTTGTTGTGGTTTAAATTCCGAAAATTGCAATTTTTCTCCAGGCCGACAATAAATTCTCCAGTCCGACAAAACGGTAGACCAAAAATTTTGTAATCACCAAAATTTGAAATCGAGCTAGAAATGTCCTAAAACTAGTATGGAAAAAATTTGAATTTACTTGACGAAAAAATTTTAACTCTTTTTTTTTGTTTTTTCTTTTTTTTTTGATCTTCGTGGAAACGATATTCCGAAACTAGTCTAGATGGTGGCTAAGTCTAAAAAATACTCAAATAAAATTAGCAAAAACATGTCATCGGAATCACTTCATCGGAATGTCTAATCGGAATGTCCAATCGGAATGTCTAATCGGAATGTCTGATCGGAATGTATGATCGGAATGTATGATCGGAATGACTAATCGGAATCCCTTCGTCGGAATGTCTAATCGGAATGATGATCGGAACGGCCTTGTCGGAATACCAAATCGGAATACCTTGTCGGAATGCCAAATCGGAATATCTGAAGTCCAGTCGAAATATTCGAAGTCCAATTGGAATGTTCGAAGTCCAATCGGAATGTTGATCGGAAAAGCTGGTCGGAATGTTAAACCCTTTTCCGATGCTACTGATCGGAATCCCAATCGGAATCTATAAACCCTTTTCCGATTACACCAATCGGAATAATAGTGCTGTTACGAGATTTTGGGGTAAAAAAATGAATTTTTCGACAAGAAATCCGCGATTTTAACCAACCAAATGCGACCAAATCCCTACCACAGCTATGTAGAAGATTTAAATCAAGATTTAGAGCATAGAAACACAAAAATAATCTTGAATTCGAGATGATTATAAGAGAAAATCACACGAACCAAGTAAAATCAACAACGAATCACAAAACTACCCCATGGAGATTGATACCAAATGTTGTCCCATAAATTTGTGATGATTAAGCAATGAAGAAAGAAAGAAAATAGATGAAGAAGAGATGAATTCCTAGAGAGAGAAAGTAGTGAGAGAAAGTAGAGAGGAGATGATTAACTTGGTGAGATTAGATTAAGAAAAGAAGTTGTTACAAATGACCATCCACCCTCCTAACATGCTAGGAGGGTAGTATATATAGTCCACCCACATGCGGGCTTTAATGGACTATATATTGGGTCGGGCTTGTCTTTTGGACTTTAATTAGTTTAAATCCAAGCCCGTGAACCACGACTAAATAACTACTTATTACAACGTTTTAATAAATATTACAATAGAAACCTATGACCGAACATTCTTGTTTGACTCAATATTTTGAGGCTAACAATAACGAGTAATGCCAGAATAACAGTTTGTAATGATCAACATTCTATTGAATAATCATGAATGAGTTTTATACTTATGTTCAATTGTGATTTTATAAACCTATCGATCTCGCTCAACATTATTTGTTGACGATTTTAAGCATGTGTTTTAGGTAATCGAGGATGATGTGGCGGAGCATGCTATGGAGGTTGTTGTGGCTTTTGGGCGGTCTAACTTGTTTTCCTCCCTTTTCTTAAAGACAATTTATGTTTCATGATGTCTTGTAAAACAAAATGGTTGGTTTTAAGTGGTTGAGATTTATGGGTACCTAACACTACTCTGTTATTACTTTTGGGGTTTGGAAACAATTAGACATGATGTTTTTGTAATTTAACTTTGTTTAAATTATTTTATGATTAAACGTCTCTTTTTGAGTCGTTCGATATGGCTTGTGTGATGATACTTTGACTAGCACCCAAATGTGGTATTCCGTTGCGTGGTAAATTTGGGGGTGTTAGAACAATCGTGTTACAGTCCCTACAAATGTTGCCTTTCTTAGATAAAAAAGAAAAGGTTCTCTTAGAGAAAGTAGGGACATCTCATGTGTATGACAAGGTAGGTAGGTTAGGGATTTGGTCTTGAATTAGTGCCTGAATAAATCTAGGATACATCAAAGTTTTCTTAGAGGCATCAAAATTCCTATTCATACCTTCAAAAATTAATTTAGAAAAGTTAAAAACTTTGTTATTTTCCAAACAAATACCAATTGATGCCAAAGCAGCAGGAATTTGATCAAAAGATGTGCTTTTAGAGCTTAAACAGTGAATAATGGTATGAAAAGGCAATCTCCATTGTGATGAAAATAAACCTTTAAAGAAAGTAAGACTCTCCCTACCAACCTCGTATCCCATGGCTGCAAGGCCATCATGTATTTCCGTGTTAGTCAACATGCTAGTCCTATTAGTATCATTAAGACTTAAAGATGCTTTTAGCATTACTTATGTCACATATATATTTCTATCATTAACCCTAGCTCTAATACAGGGTTGATTATGACATGTACTAGCAACAACAGTATTCCAAAATTGTTCAACAAGAGGAATAGAGACAGTAGGACTTACAGTAAGTGCATATTGTATGCGACTTTGAAAAAACTCAAGAACCTCATGGAAACCATTCGAATTAGTGTTCTGAATAAGCTTAGCCACCTGTTTGTGTTTAGAGATCACTTGAAGAGCAACCATTTTTGTTTTTGATGAATGAAGATGAGGATTAGAGTTATAAAACCGAGGTGTAAAAATAAAAGATGAGGTGAATCAATTATGTAATTGGGGTTGGTTTATATATGGGAGGCAAACCCAAGCGCGAAGAAACCGCCAATTTTACAAAAGAAACCCTCAACGGTACAACAGTTATATAGCGGTACATGGAACATAAACGGTACTTCAACTTAGCCTAGTGGTACTTGGTTTCCAAAACGGTACCTCAAAGATAAAACCAGTACATGTAATCCACTATCACTATAACCTCTTTACCTTGATCTAATAACCTGTCATTACACCAAAAACAAATACAAACACTATACAATATAAATATCATAATAATTGTACAATTAGTACCTCCCCTTAACATATGCAACAGTTATTGGTTAAGCATACTAATATGTGTTACCAAGAACTTAAATCTCTTAGTTTCAATGGTCAATAAATCAGCTACATTGTTATTTGTATGGATCTTCAAAACCTGGATAAGCTTTTTGTCATAAGCATCCCTTATAAAGTGATGTCTTATTTCAATATGCTTGGTTTTGGAGTGCAAGACAGGATTCTTGACAATGCATATACTACTTTCATTATCTTTAACACCCCCCAAATTTACACGCAGCGGAATATATTTTTGGGTTATAAACAATGGTACAATAATACATAATTTATAAAGAACGACTCGAAAAGAGACGTTTAAAATTTACCGTTCCTAAAATATTTTTCAGAGTAGCGTAGTCCCAAGACATCGAAACCAAAGTACAACTAAAACAAAAGATTTATATTGTTTGAAGGAAAGGAACGATAAACATTCAAAGAGTTTAAATTACAAAAGCAGTGCGCAACCTCATTCCCATGACCTCCAAGCTTCACACTTCTTGATTACCTGAAATACAGGTGAGGAAAATCATCAACAAAAATGCTGAATGAAATCTATAGGTTTATGTAATAATTTTGAACACAAGCAAAAGTTATAATTTGGTGGCATACTTGAAGGCAACATGCATCGAATAATTTGCATCAAAAAATGTAATTGTATATAGCAACAATGCATTAAGCTCATGGAACCGAACCCTTATACACTCCCTTTAGGTCTAATAAGACAGGAGATTTATTAATTGTAAGTTACCTCCAGATTATTGGTACATTGCCGTATAACTTACTTCTTAATACAATATGTCCGTACAATGGGCGTCCATGCCTAAGCATCAAGGGACATCACCCACAAACCGAACCGAGGCGGCTTCCCTCATAGATCTATTAATTGTACCAGCGGCTAGCCCATCATAAGCTAGTTAACGGTCCATAATTGAGGCTTTAACAATGACAATTTACTTAATGCAATTTAAGGCAACCACGGGTCCATTCATATAGGGACAAGCATACCATAATAATTTTGTGTTCTAAGTTTATAAAAACATGTATTCCTCCTCGCGGGTTTTTAAAATATTTGAATGAGCTCAACGAGGCTATAGACTCACCTTAAGTAGTAGAAGTAGAGATGACGACCGCCGGCGATAGTAGATGCCCAGTAAACACGAGAACCGCAACCTAGCAAATAAGGCGGGACTTTAATATTATGTCCAAGTATAAACTTATATTTAATATAATCTAAAATCAACAATGTAAAACAACAATATATTCACAAGGATAATCCATACAAGTGATATCACTAGATACTTTTACAAAGTCTCTTTTACTAGACAACACCTCCAAAACATTTTGCCGGAACATACCGAATGTTCAAGCTGATTTCCCATACTTAGACAACTCCGTTTTCAACGAAACTTGGTGAAAAACTCACACATAACCTGAATAAAACTCAGTTTAAATTTGATTAAAAAATATTACTCCTAAGACCTTCTGCTCAAAGCATCTTTAGACTTTAAAAACCGGACAGTTTTGTACCTTTAACTTATAAAACCATTTTGACCAACTTACGCAATACTATTTTCAAATCCGACACTTGATTGTAAAAGTAGACTCAAAAGGTTACATTTAGGACCTGAGATCAGCCTTTGAATATTTGTACAACTCTAGCTATAGTCCCCGAGATTTAACCCAATATCGACAACAATTTTGTATTGTGTCGATACGCATCTCCCGGTACACGAATAATCAAACTAGTGTATCTTCCTCCTCGTTTGGAGTTGGAAGGCCTACTTTATACTAAATCGAAGCTATCGACATCCTCTACAACATTATCCTATAATATCAAGCTTTTATAAAACTTTGACCCACGAAAGTTACTCCTAAACCTGCTGGTAAAAAACACCCTCTTAAAAATCATATTAAACCATCATTTTGACCCAATTAAATAAGTCTCCCACTCCTGGTATTAACTATATATCATCCTAATCAATTTACAACAACCCTAATCACTTGCATGTCATCTTTTAATAAAAACCCAAATAAAAAATCTATACATAAAATGATCAAAATATATATAAAACAACAATAACAACACATGTACTTATAAATTTTTGATCAAACATCACCAAATTTTTATAAAAAATATGTTCTTACATGTTGATAAAATTAGTACAAAAATACTTGCAATAGAATTTTAGGAATGGGATATTTGTTAGTTTTTCTTGAATCAAACTACAAAAATTTTGGATGATAATTTCGTGATAAGAGGGTAATAAGTGTGAAAACACTTATCCTTTTACCACTTAATTATAATAATAACCAAGCCAAAACGTGTATTTTATGTCGTAAATGTAGGAATTATGCGTGGTTTGTGTTTTTGTTGTGATTTAGGATCAAAATGTGAAAAGGGAAGAAAACACGGGCTTTCACGGGCTTTTATCGAAGAAAAAGACAAAAGACGAAGTCAAAAGATCAAGAGTGCAAAAAGAACAGAAGTCCAAGGCCTATTTTGAAGATTTATCGAAGAAAAATTCTAAAACGGAAGTTTAATGAAAGACGAAGAACTCAAGTCTAATAAATGAAGACATTATAAGACGAGTTCAATTAATCCCGAGACAAAGTCGAAAAAGTCAAAGAATTTAGAAGACGAAAAGACGAGAGAAGAAAGAAAGGAGCAAGACATGCAAACCTCCCTAATCTCCTATAAATTCCATCCTAATATCACATTAGGAGGTGTTAGCGAACTTGACAACTTAGCTCTCCACCTTTAATTACTTGCACTTTCATATTGTTATTTACTTAATTGTTCTTTAATTTCTTGTCTTTAATTCTAAGTAAGTTAATTTTATTGTTGAATCTTTATTTTCCTTTAATCAAGCTTTTCATTATCCATCTTATTCTACTCTTCTTGTTTTTTATTTTGATATTGATTCGGATTAAGCATGCATTTTGCTTGATCTTATTGCTTATTTGATTAAAACGTTTATCTATTTATTCATCTCTAAGTTTTGATACGAATTGAGCTTTGAGCTTGACATGCTTATTGGCTTATTTTGTATCTAGATTATTTACTTTTAAGTTTTCTTTTCAAAAGTTTGTTCTTGATTTAAATTTTCTTAAAAGGTTTGCTTATTTAGTGTTTAGAAAGTTCCTTATTTGAGCTTATTTTGTTCTTTCTAATATTCATTTGGTCAAGTTTCTATTAGTGCTTATTGAATCATTGCTTATTTGGTGTGCTTATTGTGTATTTCAACCATCGGAAAGGGGCTTTGGATTCTGACAACTTTCACTATTTGTCTGATCGTTGCATCTGAATAGGGTTTTGAGATTCCGACGGTTTTCCCCCCTTATTCCGATCGTGATTGCGATCGCTCATTGCGATCATACATTGCAACGGGTCTTAAGGCTTTATTGCGACGAAGTGCTGCCAAAATTTCAACAGCCACATTCCGATAGTGGTCCTTTTCACTTATTCCGATAGATTTGTCTTTATGCATTCCGATAGATTTCTTTCCTGATTATTCCGATAGTTTTGTCTTTACTATATTCCGATAGTTTCAGTTTTGCTTGTTATTATTCCGATAGATTTGTTTTGCTTATTCCGATGCTTGTATTCCGACATCCATATTCCGATGGAGTCCTAGTTTCTATTTTCTAGTTTTACTTTTAATTGTCAATTTAATCTTTCCCGCCATTTTTTCTTAGGTTTAGTTTTATTATTTTGCCTTAGTTTTATTTTTAAATTTGCATTATTTTAAGTTTTCAAATTTTACTTTTCGTCAAGTCTTAATTTCTCGTCATTTACTCTTAATGTTTTAATATTGCACCATTTACGTTTTAATTAGTTTTAGCTTTAATTACCCGTCATTTACTTTAACGTTTCGCAATTTAATTTTACTACAACGACCAATCTATTGTTTTCCACCAAAAGACGACTGAGTCGCACTTAAACCAGTAATCAATTCGATTAGACACATACAAGAACAATTTTCACTTAGTAGAATTCAGTTATCAAATGGCGCCGCTGCCGGCTCTTTTCGTAAAGATTAACGGTTTTCTGTGAGAGACGCATTGAATTTTAGGATCCGTTCACTCGTAAACGTTATTTTTCTTGCTAAAAAATTTTCAAAAATCCATAAAAATTAAAAATTGATAAAAATCCATAAAAATTAAAAAATTTCAAAAATACAAAAACATTAAAAAACATATAAAAAGCATTTATTTTTCAAAGTTTTGCACCAAAAAGAATTTATTTTTACAAGTACATATATATTCTCTATTTCTTTGGTATCTTTTTCTTTTTATTTTGCAGGTGTATGCGTACTAGATCTTCATCTTATTCAGAGCCCGAGACTCGTGAAGATTTAGATATGGCTGGTGTGCACAACAACAATAACCCACCTCACCTCAACATGAATAATAACAACAATGGTCCTCAACCAGACCTTCGAACGATGGAGGAGCTGTGTCAACCTACAATGAATGGACGCGGAGGACCGATTGCATCGATGCAAATCACGGCTCCAGAGTTTTCGTTGAAGCATCACATGATCCGACAAGTTCAAAACACTTGTCCATTTCACGGATTGCCGGATGATGATGCCAACAAACACCTCGACAAATTCATTACCGTTACTCAAAGCATGAAGTTGCCCGGTGTTACCATGGATTTTCTTCGCCTTCACCTATTTCCACACACCTTATCCCACCATGCCGAAAAATGGTTTGATCGTCTTCCAAAGAATTCAATTCATACTTGGGATGAGATGACTCAACGCTTTTTGTCGCGCTACTTTCCACCATCCATGGTCACGAGCCTTCGGAATCAAATTAGTGGATTTACACAAGAACCTGATGAATCACTTTTTGATGCTTGGGAACGATATAATGTTTTAGTTGATCGATGTCCAAACCACAACATGCTCCCCGTCACCTTAATTGATAATTTCTACAACGGTTTAACTTTCCGTGATCGTGATACGATTAATGCAGCCGCCGGTGGCACATTTATGAAAAGAAGACCTGAGGAGTGTAGAGAGCTTATCGAGAACATGACTACTCATCACAAAAATTGGGATTCATCCGCATCTTCAAGGAATAACCCGAGAGTCAATGTTTCTTCTACTTCTTCCAACCCTGATATCACCGAATTGACCCTCGCAATGGTTGAAATGAGAAAAAAATATGCAAATCTTGGCTACAAATCAACAACAACAAGTTAAAGCTGTAGCACTTTCTTGTAAGATTTGCGGAGGTCCTCATTCATACACTGATTGTCCTTCTACTGATGATAATCCGGAAAACGTGTATGCGGCTCATGGTAACTATTCAACGGAAAACTACCAAGCCCGACCTCAAGGTGATTGTAACTTGCTAAGTTACCGTTCTAACAACTTTCTTTCACCCGGTTTTTCTCCTCAAAACCACAACCCCAACAACTACAATAGAAGCAATCCAAACCCACCTCGAGCTTCTAATCCTTATCACCCACCCGCTCAACAAGCACCACCTATTAATCAAGATGTTGAAACTTTCATGAGGACCCAAGGAGAGCTAGTTAAGAATCTGCAAAGCCAAATCATCAACTTGAAAGGAGATATCACTAAGCAAGGGAATGATATTAGAACCGAGCTTCGACATGATATGCAAACCACTTTTAGCAATCAAACAAATGATTTGAAGAATATGATAGCTAGTTTCTTTCCAAGTACACAACCCTCTACTTCGGGCTCTCTTCATTCAGATACCGTCACCAACCCAAGAGCGAATGTGAGTGCTATTACTACACGCAGTGGAGCAACCTTAGTAGGACCATCTATCCCTCCCCTAGTTACTCCATCTACACCTCTTCCACCACCATTTATCCCTCCTACTCCCACGCCTAGTATTAGTTCTCCATTACCTTCTCCACCTCTTAATAAAGAAGTACCCAAGAAGAACCCTTCACCAACCCCACCTTCCACCTTTAAACCTTCAACATCTCAACCTTTACCTGCTACACCTACACCACCTAAACCCAATATCCCTTATCCTTCTCGCTTAGACAAGTGCCAATTGCTCACCAAGGATGATATTCAAGTGTCAAATTTTTTGAAGAAGATTTCGGGACTGACCATCACCTTTAGTCTTGTTGAAGCTCTAGCCCAAATGGCTAAATTTGTTAAGATGTTTAAGGAATTGCTTAATAAGAAGGAGAAGATGGCCGAGTTTGTTAATACTCGATTGAATGAAAACTGTTCTACAGTCCTTCTTAAAGAACTTCCGGAAAAACTTGGAGATCCCGATCATTTTGTGCTACCGTGTACTTTTAACCAAACCGAAGAATTTACTGCCTTAGCTGATCTCAGGGCAAGTATTAATCTGATGCCTTTAAGTGTTTGGAAAAAGTTATCATTACCCGACCTTACACCAACAAAGATGACTCTTGAGCTAGCAAATCGCACTCTCGCTTACCCTGTTGGTATTACCGAAGATGTGTTTGTTAAAGTTGGTACCTTCACTTTTCCGGTCGACTTTGTTGTTGTTGATTATGAAATGGACCCTCGTAAAACACTTATCCTTTTACAACTTAAATATAATAATAACCAAGCCAAAACGTGTATTTTATGTCGTAAATGTCGGAATTATACGTGGTTTGTGTTTTTGTTGTGATTTAGGATCAAAATGTGAAAAGGGAAGAAAACACGGGCTTTCACGGGCTTTTATCAAAGAAAAAGACAAAAGACGAAGTCAAAAGATCAAGAGTGCAAAAAGAACGGAAGTCCAAGGCCTATTCTGAAGATTTATCGATGAAAAAGTCTAAAGACTGAAGTTTAATGAAGACGAAGAACTCAAGTCTAATAAATGAAGACATTATAAGACGAGTTCAATTAATCCCGAGACAAAGTCGAAAAAGTCGAAGAATTTAAAAGACGAAAAGACGAGAGAAGAAAGAAAGGAGCAACACATGCCAACCTCCCTAATCTCCTATAAATTCCCTCCTAATATCTCATTAGGAGGTGTTAGATAACTTGACAACTTAGCTCTCCACCTTTAATTACTTGCACTTTCATATTGTTATTTACTTAATTGTTCTTTAATTTCTTGCCTTTAATTCCAAGTAAGTTAATTTTGTTGTTGAATCTTTATTTTCCTTTAATCAAGCTTTTCATTATCCATCTTATTCTACTCTTCTTGTTTTCGATTTTGATATTGATTCGGATTAAGCATGCATTTTGCTTGATCTTATTGCTTATTTGATTAAAGAGTTTATCTTTTTATTCATCTCTAAGTTTTGATACGAATTGAGCTTTGAGCTTGACATGCTTATTGGCTTATTTTGTATCTAGCTTATTTACTTTTAAGTTTTCTTTTCAAAAGTTTGTTATTGATTTAAATTTGCTTAAAAGGTTTGCTTATTTAGTGTTTAGAAAGTTCCTTATTTTAGCTTATTTAGTTCTTTCTAATATTCATTTGGTCAAGTTTCTATTAGTGCTTATTGAATCATTGCTTATTTGGTGTGCTTATTGCGTATTTCAACCATCGGAAAGGGGCTTTGGGTTCCGACAGCTTTCACTATTATTCCGATCGTTGCATCAGAATAGGGTTTTGAGATTCCGACAGTTTCCCCCCCTTATTCCGATCGTGTTGTGATCGCTCATTGCGATCGTACATTGCGACGGGTCTTAAGGCTTTATTGCGACGAAGTGCTGCCAAAATTTTAACAACCACATTCCGATAGTTGTCCTTTTCACTTATTCCGATAGATTTGTCTTTATGCATTCCGATAGATTTCTTTCCTGATTATTCCGGTAGTTTTGTCTTTACTATATTCCGATAGTTTCAATTTTGCTTGTTATTATTCCGATAGATTTGTTTTGCTTATTCCGATGCTTGTATTCCGACATCCATATTCCGATGGAGTCCTAGTTTCTATTTTCTAGTTTTACTTTTAATTGTCAATTTAATCTTTCCCGCCATTTTTGCTTAGGTTTAGTTTTATTATTTTGCCTTAGTTTTATTTTTAAGTTTGCATTATTTTAAGTTTTCAAATTTTACTTTTCGTCAAGTCTTAATTTCTCGTCATTTACTCTTAAAGTTTTAATATTGCACCATTACGTTTTAATTAGTTTTAGCTTTAATTACCCGTCATTTACTTTAACGTTTCGCAATTTAATTTTACTACAACCAGTCTATTGTTTTCCACCAAAAGACGACTGAGTCACACTTAAACCAGTAATCAATTCGATTAGACACATACAAAAACAATTTTCACTTAGTAAAATTCAGTTATCAGAGGGGTGGCGGATTTTGAGAGAAAAAAGAGAGGAAGTGTGTGTGTTTTGGTGATAAAAATGAGGTGAAAATTAGGTGGAAATGTTTTCATATGGAGGTTAGGGTAAAATCTGCAAATATTAAATAGTTTTGGGCTAGAATGTAACATTTAAGTTAAAAAGCGGGAAATGACTATTAGTCGACTTTTCAAAAATTCTCGTGAGTCGGGTTTCGTAAAAATACTTTCTAAAATTTTAAACGCACACGAAAAGTAATAATATAATTTCGACACGGCTTAATACGCAATTAAAACGAAATTGTCGAAAATATTAAGTATCAAAACGATCGATAATAAAATGATAAATTTTTGGGCACCCGTCGGTATCGCGATCACTAGTAGTCCTCGTTACTCGTCAAAACATAAAAATAAAACGTCCAATATCAGTTTCAACTTAAACCGTCAAACGTAATAATATTTAACGTCATCATATACAAAAAATACTTGTAAATAGAATTAAATTATGATCTTATTTTTACGGATTTTACATCCTCACCACCTTAAGGGACCACCGTCCCGAGACTTACTTTTTCTTATATACTACTTCTCGAGATTTATTTTAAAACTAAGAATAAAATAGTGATCTTCAATACGAGAAATATAACGAGATAGAATGAATACGATAAACCCATAAACGGACAAGATGTGGTAAAATGATTTAAGGTTGACGATCGACGAGGGATCTTGAATCACGTAACCGTAAAACATAATAATTCACTTTAGGAGGAAAATGAGGGTGAAGAATGAATTAAATATTAACATTAAAATAAGGTTTGTCACAATTATCCGTCCCGAATTTGGTATTACCATAAAACTCGGTTGAGGTACCTTCTTTATTATTATAAAAGAAAAATGCAAGGTTTGCTTGTTTATATCGTTGAAATGTTAGGACATTTTCAAAATGGTGAGAATATAGTTTTAGTGACTGATCAAGTGTTTAGTGATTTGAAATCAAAACTACTAGTAAGAAGAATTTTAACTACGTTATATTAGGATTAATGCAAAATTATATATTTAGGGAGTAAATAATCATAGTCTTTCTTGATAAAAATGATATTAAGAATAGAAGTAAAATAATTTCAAAATTTATTTTGGTCGTCCTAAGAAATTTTGAAAGGATGACATGAAATTTTGGATTAAACCCGTATTGATGGTTACAATTTAGAAAAATAAAATTTCCAAATTATTTTAAATCATTAATATGAATATAAATTAAACCGATAATTTCATTACATTAAAAGTAAAGTATGATAAAAGTTAAGTAGTTCAAAATATAGGGCATAATTTCATTTTAAACATTAGTTATGATTATACAAAAGATGATGTATAGATTTAACCTTTTATTTGTGATAGTTATTTCGATAATTGAAATTTTTCAGGAAATGTATACAAGTTCCATAAAAATTTTATATTATGTTGTTGAAATACTTAAAGGTGTTTAATATGTCAAAGTAAACATGGGACATATTTGGGTTCAAAATGTGACAAGATAACAAACGGATACGAATGGAAATAATGGTCAACAATCTGTACGAAATCAAAGATACAAAGGGGACGAAGCAAATGTCGTATGAATTCTTAAGAGAATGATAAAATAGAGGCGTTGATGGTAAGACAATAACGAACAATAGATTTAATAAGTTGTTAAATTTGTTAGTGCGGTCGGTGGTTCACCAACATCAGCTCATTAACTTCGCGGCGATCGATACATAATCAAAAATAAGATCCACACAAAAAATTTCGAATCAAATAAAATTCCTAATATTCACTTGTAATTAAAATAAATCAAATGAACAAGGTTAGTGTTTAAAGAGAGAAGTCAATGCACGGTTCACAAGAGTGGATTTCGAGACAAATGAGAGTGACTGACGTCATCCCGAATATATGAAAACCCGTCCAGTAATAATTCATTATTCACGTGCGGATATGTTCCGAAGATCTACCCATTCGCATAAAGGAGATTGGACGAGAAGGAAGGATAAAACATCGAGAATTTCAAGTCCTTTATCAACAATCAGTAATTAGACGAATGGTCAAAAGAATTTACTTACGAGATAAAATGAAGTAACAAGTAGAAAAACGATCGCCGAGTAAAAACGTACTCGTAAGCGCGTAATTCATTCAAGAAAAGGTAAGAAAACGTATGCGGATCTCTCTAAATTGTACTACTTGCATAACATATAAAAGTTTTCAAAACTTCTTTTGACTTTATTTCATTTTATTTAACTTTATCATAAGTACAAGTAAAAAGTTGATTCTTATCAAGATCTTTGTGCCGACTACTATTCAGCCTCGCATGGCTCCTTCTAAATTAGACATAGGTGATCAGGCCATGTATAACTTAGGACTAGGAATGCAGTGCTCAGTTTCGTCGAACTAGTATTACGTTTCTTATGTTTATATATCAACCATGCCATTTGTAAAATGGAATTTAAAAATATTTTATAAATTTATAAGATGCAAGTAATTTGCGAGATATTCAATAAGTAAATTTTAATGTTACAAAAATTATTTTATAAGACCAAAGTAAAACAAATTTGTGAAAATAAATCGTAAAACAATACCAAATTAATTTATAAGATGACATCATGACAACGTATAAAATAGTAAATGATTTGCAAAAGAGTAGCAAATAGTAGCTCATCAGACAACCAATGAAATGGTTACGAGTTAATAAGATTTCCAAAAGGTTATAAGGTTTAGACGTAATCGCCATGAGACACGTGATATAATGTCAACAAAAATATGAAGACAAATATTCAAACCTCAACCCAAAACAGTGGAAGGTTAGAAGAAAATAGAAATAAAATAACATCGAATGACAAATGAGTCATATATATAGAGAGAGAATAAAACAATTCACATGTGTACTTACCGTAAGCTACTCGATACAAAGATGGTTTTAAGAAAATATCTTATTAGTTTTCAAATTACACCACTAATCCGGTAATTTCTAATTCTGTAAACTTTCTATTTTTAAAAAGTTTCTATATTAAACAGGTTTTCTATTTTGGAAAGTTTTGAAATTTAAGTCGTTAACATTACTTATATAATGTTAACCGTTGAAAAAATTAATTCCCCAACATTTTTAATCAAACACTCCATTTTATACATTCATGATATATGTATGCATGATTCGGACCCAAAATTTCTATTTTTAAGTCTAATGTTTGTAAGAATATTTTCTAGACAACCTTAAGTCTCATTCAAAATTTCTACATAAAATGCATTTTCCGACACATTTGAAAGTTCAATCAAACTTTATTAAAATTTTCAATTATAACACAATTTCTATTCCACGTCATCTAATATATTTTACCATCTGCTTTTTAATGACCCAAAATATATACACACATGTCTTGTGGATTTTACAACAACGAAAAATAAATCGTATAATGAGCATATAAATAAAAATAGAGCATAATAAATAACAGAAAATGCTTCAAGGTAACCAACGCGAAATCTAAGAAGCAAAACGTTACATGACGTCCATGGCTTAGATTTCGAAATGTAAGGTAGACAGATCTCCTTGGTGGCACGATTATCCCAAAACACAAAACATAACGAGATAAGAATGGAACATTCATTGGTTGCATTCCGGGAGCAAGAAGGTTAATGAAATAGAATGATACAAGTTTATAGAAGTAAAATCGTATTCCAATCTAGTGTCATAATTGATACATAGATTTTCAATGGGTTCTAATTAAAGTTCTCTCGATATCCTCTCGAATTGATCTAAGTCTTAAGTGGAATGATTGTTCTTGGTTACTAAATAAAGGGGTTTGGTTTTCTAATCTAATAAAAAGTGGAAATGAAAAGTTAAATCAAAGGTAATTAATTTAATGATGAGTAATAAAACTTGAATTTAAACTTGAATTTAAATTAGAATTAAGCTTAAAAGGGAATTGAGAATTAAATCAAGTAAAACAGTAAAGAAGCAGTTAAGAAACAGTAAGACTTAAAAATACCCAAAAAGTAACTGATTCGGAAGTTACTGTTCATTCTTCATTCGGAACTTGAGCTTGGTTCGGAACATTTGGATTCATCCGGAACTTCTTGACTCGGAACACTCATTCGGAACTTACTGACTCGGAACCTTCCGAATGAAGGTTGTTGATTCGGAAGTTTTGAAACTTCCGATTGAAGGACTGGTTCGGAACTTTCCGAATGAAGGAGCTTGGTTCACTGATTCGGAACTTGTTGGTTCGGAAATAACTGGTTCGGAACTTCTTCTTGATTCGGAAGTTTGAGACTTCCGAATGAAGGTGTTTTGATTCGGAACTTTAATGCTTGATTCGGAACTTTCCGAATGAAAGCTTCATTCGGAACTTTTTAGCTGATTCGGAAGTTATGAAACCCAGGTACAGTAGCAGGTAACTAAGAACACGGAACACGAATTTTACTCAAAATCAAACAAAATACTTAAAAAGGATTTACCAAATTAAACACAAATCATTTAGACACCATAAACAACGAATCCCACTAATAAAAACACAAATCCAAACAACTTTTGAAGATTAAATCAAGAAAATAAAAACTAAAAAACTTGAAGATAAAGATGATGATGAACAAGATGAAATGAAAGATTAAAACAAGAACTTAGTATTGAATGATTGATGTTTTGACAAGATGAAACAAAGATTAAAATTACAAGATTGTAAAGACAAAGATAAAAATCACCAATCACCCTAGTGGTGATTGTGATGGAACGAACAAGAAAAGAGAAAAAGGGGGAGGAGAAAAACTCCAGACTAGTCTTCTAAATGTGTGTGGGATGGCCTATTTATAGGTGTTTCCTTTGGTTGGTGAGTGGGCTTTCTCCCGTTCTTCGTGTCTTTTCGTCTTTTCAGAAAAGTTTCCGTTTTCGATTCTGATTCGGGATTTGTCGTCGATTAAATTCAACTCGTCTTTTAATTTCTTCATTTAATAGACTTGAGTTTCTTCGACTTATATAAATCTTCCATCTTTGGTCCTTTTCTTCGATAAATCTTCGAATAGGCCCAGTGACTTCAAATCTTTTGCATCTCTTGGACAATAGACTTTATCTTGAGTCTTTTTCTTCAGTAAAACCCGTGTAATCCCATGTTTTCTTCAATATTCATCCGGTTGGCTCTGAAAACACAATAAACACAAGAACCACGCATAATTCCAAACAAATGATATTAAATACGTGTTTTGGTCTCGCTTTAGCCCGAATTAAGTGGTAAAAGGATGGGTGTTTACACACCTATCAAATCCCCTACACTTAACCATTGCCATGCCCTCATGCAATGCTTAGTGATAAAGCAAGCTTACACTTTTCTCATAATTAATCAACCTTGGCCTTATTTAAATTCTACTAAAAATTAAAGAAATGAAACTTCAAAGGTAACAAAGGGATAGAAAACCATTTTCACTTGAAAATAGCTATAAGGAAATAACTTGTGGAGAAATCGATGACTTACATTAGGGCTTTGGTGCTGCGAAGATTTATCACCCTCAAGTTTCACGTTCCCCAAACTAAGCTTAAAAACGAGATCATTGTTATTATAAGTTAGCAATTCAAACACTTACACACATGGCTTAATTAAATGCTTAAACTCCCTTATTCCTAGGTGTATCTCTTATATTTTATTTTTGTCTTAGAATGATCATGAAGATGCATTTTTGGACTTATTTCGATAGTTTATTAGGGCTGAAAGCAAAGTAGGACGATTTGATCAATAGTTAGCTAAAGGACAAAATCTCTTAAAACTGCTTCTCGGGATATCAAAAAGTTCATATCTTGGCATAACTTGGTTCACGATTTGAGACCTTTCTCGGGCCGATATTTGGCATGTACTTCATACTTCATATCTTCGAGAGACGTTCTTGAGATAATGGTCTTCTCATCATAATAGATTTTCTTCACTTGGAGACTTTTGAGGGGTTCTCCAACTTTGTTGACCACGACTTCATGATTATTTCTTCAATCTCTAATTGGGATTTTGAGATACAACGATCCGCCTCCTTTTCGGACTTGGATCTATTTATCCTCATACCTTGTTAGGGTCTTTTCGGATAGACTTCTCCATGATCTTTATGGGAGTTGATTGCTTTTCGTCGTGAGTCTTGATCCTTCATATTGACTTTAGGAATAATGCTTTTCACATCACTTTGGATCTTCAGCAATAAAATTGAATCCTCATGCCTTGTTAGGGCCTTTTCGGACTCGCCAATCTTCGCGCCCCGCTTCATAAGTTATGCCTTGGCTATGAACTCTTATCATTACCGAGCAACTTTTAAACGATCTTGGGCTAGAAGCTAAGTAACTTTTCAAATCGTAAGACCTTACTTATTGCAGATAAATTATTAGCAAGTGATGGGAGAATAGGCAAATAATTACACCAAGTGAGCTTGCGCAAGAATACCGACTTATAATTGACTCTATCATTTCTCGTCCTCCACAATTTAAAATCTCAAGTAATGAGGCTCGTGGACACTTAGCCTAATAGACCAATTAAGGTCTATATGGTTAAGGATACTAGCTAGAATAAACTTGGATAAGTCTATTCGGGTTGAGTCAAAATAAACGCAACGGGCCTAATATGTCAAAGACTTCTAAACTAGCTACACCACTTTATTAATATTTTTGACTTTATTGCGGAATATATACACATGAAAGCAAGGATAAAAATTTAAAAATTACGACTAGATGGCCAAAGTTAATAAAAAATTTGAAAAATGTTGAAAAATAGGATTTTCCGGTTAATTGAAGGCATTTTCATAGAAAAGTCCACTTAAAACTTCGATAGAAGTCCCCCCTACACTTAAGATAAACATTGTCCTCAATGTTTAAGCATGTGGGAAAAGGTTCCCCTACACTTATGACATTGTGCACGTTGGTTAACTCAAGTTAAGGAAGAGACGACTAAAGTGATCAATTTCAAATGTGAGTATGAAGAAAATTGAATCACGATAGTTGAAAGATAGAACCGGATTTCGGATAAACACGGGAGCACGGTTCTTCAAAGATTCCAAGAGTGCACTTATCCCTGTAATCACATCACCACACAAAGGCAAACACATATAGAAGTCCCCCCCTACACTTAGGGGATTAAAACATACAAGGATAGATACTCGGGCTGCCTCCCGAGGAGCGCTTGTTTTTGATAACCGAGTCACGAGCCTGACTCGACCCAAAATTAGTTCATGGGGAACGTGGTGAGGGATGGAATCACCTCCTGAGAGGTGTCCTCACCAAGGTACAACTTTACTCGTTGGCCATTCACCTTAAAATTTGGTCCATTAGGTTGAGCGAGCTCGAGAGTACCATATGGAAAAATTTTGGCAATGGTGAATGGGCCGGACCAACGAGATTTGAGCTTTCCCGAAAAGAGTTTCAACCGAGAGTTAAAAAGTAAGACTTTGTCTCCAACATGGAACTCTCGGTTTTTAATCTTAGAATCGTGAATGAGCTTAGTTCTTTCCTTATAGATCAAAGAATTTTCATAAGCCTCATTACGGAGTTCATTCAGCTCATTGAGTTGGATCTTGCGTAGGTCACCGGCTTTGTTTATATCAAAATTAGCCCACTTCAAGGCCCAATAAGCCTTGTGCTCCAACTCAATGGGGAGGTGGCACGCTTTCCCGTACACAAGACGATAAGGCGTACAGCCGATCGGGGTCTTGTAAGCAGTACGGAAAGCCCACAAAGCATCATCGAGTTTATCAGCCCATGCGGCACGATGCTCTCCCACGGTCCTTTCAAGAATTCGATTCAGCCCTCGGTTTGATATTTCAGCCTGGCCATTAGTTTGTGGGTGGTAGGCTGTGGAAAGACGATGATTTACACCGTACTTAGCCATGACTCTAGCAAATTGGTCATTGCAGAAATGAGTCCCACGATCACTAATAATGGCGCGAGGCACACCGAATCTAGCGAATAGAGCTTTCAAAAAGTTACAAACCACCCTTGCATCATTAGTAGGCAAAGCTTTGGCTTCAACCCACTTTGAAACGTAGTCAACGGCTACAAGGATGTATTTGTTTCCTTTAGACGAAGGGAATGGCCCCATAAAGTCGATACCCCAAACATCAAAAATTTCACACTCTTGAATGAAATTCTGAGGCATCTCGTCTTTATGTGTGATTTTGCCTTGCTTTTGGCAAACATCACATCGTTTGACCATATCGTGAGCGTCACGGTATATGGAGGGCCAATAAAATCCCGAATCAAACACTTTCTTAGCGGTGTAGTTGGGACCAAAGTGACCACCGGTGGGTCCTTTGTGGCAAGCATCAAGGATGTCCGACGCTGCCGGTCCATCAACACATCGGCGAATTATCAGATCAGCACATTGTTTGAATAGGTAAGGGTCGTCCCAAAAGTAAGTCTTAATGTCGGTAAAGAACTTCTTCTTTTGCTGGGACGTCAACCCTTCCTTGAGAATTCCACCCGCCAAGTAGTTTGCAAAGTCCGCAAACCACGGGGTTTCATTCGGCTTCGAGTTTATAGACATTAAGGTCTCCAAGGGAAAAGAATCATTGATTTCTTTGGTCGGATGATCCCCTTGGTAAGGATCCTCAAGTCTACTAAGATGGTCCGCGGCTAAGTTTTCTGCTCCTTTTTTATCGCGGATGTCGATTTTAAATTCCTGGAGCAGCAAAACCTAGCGAAGAAGTCTTGGTTTGGAATCTTGCTTTGTCAACAAGTACTTCAACGCGGAATGATCGGTGTACACAATGGTGGTGGAAAGGACAAGATAGGGGCGGAATTTTTCAAAAGCATAGACAACCGCTAAAAGCTCTTTTTCGGTTGTCGTATAATGCAATTGTGCCCCAGTCATTGTCTTGCTAGCATAATGGATCGGTTGGAAGTGTTTGTTCACTCTTTGTCCAAGAACCGCTCCAATAGCAAAATCACTAGCATCGCACATCAACTCAAAAGGAAGCTCCCAATTAGGGGTAACCAAGACGGGTGCCTTAGTTAGCTTATCCTTAAGCGAGTTGAAGGCTTCAAGGCACTCTTTGGAGAAGATAAAAGGAGTATCTTTTTCCAAGAGGTGGGTCATCGGGCGAGCGATTTGAGAAAAGTCTTTGATAAATCGTCGGTAAAAGCCCGCATGACCCAAGAAACTTCTCACACCCTTCACAGTGGAAGGTGGAGGCAACTTTGCTATAACATTAACTTTAGCACGGTCTACTTCAAGACCGGCTTTCGAAATCTTATGTCCAAGCACGACGCCTTCTTTTACCATAAAATGGCATTTTTCCCAATTTAGAACAAGGCGAGTGTCTTCGCACCGCTTTAGCATACGTTCTAAATTGGCAAGGCAAGCAGAGAAGGAATCCCCGAAGACCGAGAAATCATCCATAAAGACTTCCATGGTTTGTTCAACCATGTCATGGAAGATAGCTAACATGCACCTTTGGAAAGTCCCGGGTGCATTACATAAGCCAAAAGGCATTCGTTTGTAAGCGAAAGTGCCATAGGGACAAGTGAATGTAGTCTTCTCTTGATGTTGGGGATCGATGGGTATTTGAAAATAACCCGAGAAACCATCAAGAAAGCAGTAATATTCATTACCGGCTAATCGTTCAAGCATTTGGTCCATGAAAGGTAGAGGGAAATGATCCTTTCTCGTGGCATCATTGAGTTTGCGGTAGTCTATACAAACTCTCCACCCAGGTTGTTGAGTTACGGTCACCTTGAGGTTTAGCTTGATAAGCAGGTTGTTGGTAGGTGCCATATGCCGCATTCACATTCTCAGCAGGGTAATCTTGGGTGGCGGTACAAGTTGTGTAAGAGTGGGGACCACCGCATATCTCACAAGGTTGGCTGACAGCGTTCACTTGTGCATTTTTGGCGTTGTTGTTGTTGTTGTTGCTGACGGTGTGGGTGACAAGCGATTCAAGAAGCGTAGTGATTTTGTCTAATCGCTTGTCGCTGTCATTAGTGCTAGCACTAGCAACATTGGTCCTAACGCTCTTGGTTTGCACACGAGACTTGTTCTCAATGATATCCCAAGCAGCATTGGAAGTCTTAGCCAATAAATTACCCCCCGAGGCACTATTCAGTGAATCTTGGTCATTCATGCTTAAACCATTGTAAAAAGTATTGATTTGATGTACTTTGGTAAAACCATGTTGTGGGCATTTTCTTAAAAGATCTTTGAAACGATCCCAAGATTCACTGAATGACTCATCGTACTTCTGTTCGAAATTTATGATTTCATTCCGCAAAGCGGTAGTACGAGAGGGTGGAAAAAAGTAGTTGATAAACTTTGTTTCCAAATCCGTCCACGAGAGAATACTCTGTGGCGGTTCTTTAGCAAGCCAATGCCGGGCTTGTCCCTCTAAAGAAAAGGGAAAAAGTTGTAACCTTATCACTTCTTGTGGAACGCCATTGAACTTGACCGTGTTGGTGAGTTGTAGAAATCTCTTGATATGGTCGTGTGGGTCATCAATGTGGCGTCACAAGAACGGTTGAGCGGATACCATCTGGATAAAACCTGACTTTAGCTCGAAATTGTTGGCGGCAATTGGTGGGATGACAATTGGATCCGTATTGCCATCGACATGAGCTTGGAGCAATTCAATCATCGGGCGATTATCCGGAAGGTGCTCATTGTTGTTGTTATTCATGTTGTTGAAAGGCGGGTTGTTGTTGTTATTATTGTTGTTCGGAGGTGGTATGTTATTGTTGTTTTGTACACCCGCCATGTCTAAGTTATCGAGAGGCTCGGGCTCTTGATATGACGTGGATCGAGTGCGCATACACCTGCAAAAGAACGAACAAAGAAAAACAAAGCAAAAATATTTTTGGTTTTTATTGTTTTTTAATTTTTAGGATTGTTGAAAATTTTTAGTTGTTTTTGAAAATTTTATGAAAAAGTAACGTTCACGGGGAACGGATCCCAAAATCCAAGTTCTCACAAAAAACTTTTGATCTTAACGAGAAGAGCCGGCAGCGGCGCCATTTGATACATAGATTTTCAATGGGTTCTAATTAAAGTTCTCTCGATATCCTCTCGAATTGATCTAAGTCTTAAGTGGAATGATTGTTCTTGGTTACTAAATAAAGGGGTTTGGTTTTCTAATCTAATAAAAAGTGGAAATGAAAAGTTAAATCAAAGGTAATTAATTTAATGATGAGTAATAAAACTTGAATTTAAACTTGAATTTAAATTAGAATTAAGCTTAAAAGGGAATTGAGAATTAAATCAAGTAAAACAGTAAAGAAGCAGTTAAGAAACAGTAAGACTTAAAAATACCCAAAAAGTAACTGATTCGGAAGTTACTGTTCATTCTTCATTCGGAACTTGAGCTTGGTTCGGAACATTTGGATTCATCCGGAACTTCTTGACTCGGAACACTCATTCGGAACTTACTGACTCGGAACCTTCCGAATGAAGGTTGTTGATTCGGAAGTTTTGAAACTTCCGATTGAAGGACTGGTTCGGAACTTTCCGAATGAAGGAGCTTGGTTCACTGATTCGGAACTTGTTGGTTCGGAAATAACTGGTTCGGAACTTCTTCTTGATTCGGAAGTTTGAGACTTCCGAATGAAGGTGTTTTGATTCGGAACTTTAATGCTTGATTCGGAACTTTCCGAATGAAAGCTTCATTCGGAACTTTTTAGCTGATTCGGAAGTTATGAAACCCAGGTACAGTAGCAGGTAACTAAGAACACGGAACACGAATTTTACTCAAAATCAAACCAAATACTTAAAAAAGATTTACCAAATTAAACACAAATCATTTAGACACCATAAGCAACGAATCCCACTAATAAGAACACAAATCCAAACAACTTTTGAAGATTAAATCAAGAAAATAAAAACTTAAAAACTTGAAGATAAAGATGATGATGAACAAGATGAAATGAAAGATTAAAACAAGAACTTAGTATTGAATGATTGATGTTTTGACAAGATGAAACAAAGATTAAAATTACAAGATTGTAAAGACAAAGATAAAAATCACCAATCACCCTAGTGGTGATTGTGATGGAACGAACAAGAAAAGAGAAAAAGGGGGAGGAGAAAAACTCCAGACTAGTCTTCTAAATGTGTGTGGGATGGCCTATTTATAGGTGTTTCCTTTGGTTGGTGAGTGGGCTTTCTCCCGTTCTTCGTGTCTTTTCGTCTTTTCAGAAAAGTTTCCGTTTTCGATTCTGATTCGGGATTTGTCGTCGATTAAATTCAACTCGTCTTTTAATTTCTTCATTTAATAGACTTGAGTTTCTTCGACTTATATAAATCTTCCATCTTTGGTCCTTTTCTTCGATAAATCTTCGAATAGGCCCAGTGACTTCAAATCTTTTGCATCTCTTGGACAATAGACTTTATCTTGAGTCTTTTTCTTCAGTAAAACCCGTGCAATCCATGTTTTCTTCAATATTCATCCGGTTGGCTCTGAAAACACAATAAACACAAGAACCACGCATAATTCCAAACAAATGATATTAAATACGTGTTTTGGTCTCGCTTTAGCCCGAATTAAGTGGTAAAAGGATGGGTGTTTACACACCTATCAATAATCTAGACGACGAGTTACAAAATGACGATGACGTTCCCGAGGTATAAGCGAACAATATAACTCGGAGTCGATCCGTATAATGGTCAAAGAATTAAATCTTCGCATGCCGTGTAAAACGATGATATAAAAATCAACAAACTGTTATGAAAACCATGATATTATTCCACACGATTTTAAGAAATGTTTCAAGTTGTGTGACTCACACGATGGCGGTTAGTCTTTTCCAAGGACACGTTGAGTTACACAATGGTCTAGAGACTACTGTTCAAGATGTCCAAACACAAACAGCCGGAAAACGATTTGGATATTTATATGGATATCTCAAAGGGTTAAACAATGAAATGAAAGTAATATGCGCAGATGAAGTTATGCAAGGTCATAATATAAATTTTTGCAATAAAAGTATTTTGAATACTTCAAAATAAATGCATAAAGATCTTGAAAATTCATTGTATTTACTTAAATTAATCATTAATAAATGATAAAGTTTTATCGAAAAGTTTAACGACATAAATTTATATCAATAAAGGGATCCTAGATATAAATATATATCCATAAAGGGATCATAGTATGTATTTATAAATATTTGGTAATAAAGGGATATGTAATAACGCATACTAAAATTGTAATCCCAGAAGTAGCTTGAACCTGAAGTCACGTGAAGTCATGTACACCGACTTTTTGAAAAATAAAAACTGACAGTTATAGTTTAGGTTTTCAGAAAAAAGACTTAGTTCTCTATAACTCATGGCTCTTGATACCAATCTTTAACACCCCCAAATTTACACGCATCAGACTATATCGTTGGGTGTTAAACAATGGTACAATAACACATAATTTATAAAGAACGACTCGAAAAGAGACGTTTTAAATTTACCGTTCCTAAAACATTTGTCAGAGTAGGGTAGTCCCAAGACATCGTAACCAAAGTAAAACTAAAACAAAAGATTTATATTGTTTGAAGGAAAGGAACGATAAACACACAACTTCATTCCCGTGACCTCCAAGCTTCACACTCCTTGATTACCTGAAATACATGTGAGTAAAATCATCAACAAAAATGCTGAGTGAAATCTATAGGTTTATGTAATAATTTTGAACACAAGCAAAAGTTATAATTTGATGGCATACTTGAAGGCAACATGCATCGAATAATTTGCATCAACAAATATAATTGTATATAGCAACAATTGCATTAAACTCATGGAACTGAACCCTTAGACACTCCCTTTAGGTCTAATAAGATAGGAGATTTATTAATTGTCAGTTACCTCCAGATTATTGGTACATTGTCGTATACCTGACTTCTCAATACAATATGTACGTACAATGGGCGTCCAGGCCTAAGCATCGAGGGACATCACCTAGAAAACCGAACCGAGGCGGCTTCCCTTATAGATCTATTAGTTGTACCAGCGGCTAGCCCATCATAAGCTATTTAAAGGTGCACAATTGAGGCTTTAACAATGGCAGTTTACTTAATGCAATTTAAGGCAACGATGGGTCCATTCATATAGGGACAAACATACCATAAAAATCTTGTGTTCTAAGTTTATAAAAACATGTATTCCCCCTAGCGGGTTTTTAAAATATTTGAATGAGCTCAACGAGGCTATAGACTCACCTTAAGTAGTAGAAGTAGAGATGACGACCACCGACGATAGTAGATGCCCAGTAAACACGAGAACCACAACCTAGCAAATAAGGCGCATAGTTTAATATTATGTCCAATTATAAACTTATACTTAATAAAATCTAAAATTATCAATGTAAAACAACAATAAATTCAAAAGGATAATCCATACAAGTGATATCACTAGACACTTTTACAAAGTCTCCTTTACTAGACAACACCTCCAAAACATTCTGCCGGAACATACCGAATGTTCTAGCTGATTTCACATACTTAGACAACTCCGTTTTCGACGAAACTAGGTGAAAACTCACAATTAACCTGAATAAAACTCAGTTAAAATTTCATTCAAAAATATTACTCCTAAGACCTTCTGCTCAAAGCATCTTTAGACTTTAAAAACAGGACAGTTTTGTACCTTTAACTTATAAAACCATTTTGACCAACTTAAGCAATACTATTTTCAAATCCGACACTTGATTGTAAAAGTAGACTCAAAAGGTTACATTTAGGCCCTGGGATCAGCCTTTGAACATTTATTCAACTCTAGCCATAGTCCCCGAGATTTGACCCAATATTGACAACAATTTCGTATTGTGTCGATACGCATCTCCCGGTACACGAATAATCAAATTAGTGTATCTTCCTCCTCGTTTGGAGTTGGAAGGTCTACTTTATACAAAATCGAAGCTCTCGACATCCTCTACAACATTATCCTATAATATTAAGCTTTTATAAAACTTTGACCCACGAAAATTACTCCTAAACCTGCTGGTCAAAAACACCCTCTTGAAAATCATATTAAAGCATCATTTTGACCCAATTTACGGATGAGCACGGTACCAGTCCCGTACCGAACCCGTCCCGAGTTAGTGGTACCGAATATTTCCAGATCATAAATTATTTGTACCGGAACCATGCCGAACGGGATTCGGGTATCGGTACCGGGACGGGTGATGTGTCGTGGATAGTATAGTGATTTAATTTGATTTACGTTATAGGGTAAATTAGAAAATTACCTTTAGGAAAAAGTAATAGACTAATAATACCAATGACGAATTCAATTAAACACGTGAGTGAGTCGAGTTCATTGTACACGAAGATCTTATGAATTTGAGACGTTTTGTTTTGATTTGGACAATCGGTTTGAATTGGTTTTCGGTTTTTAAACTACAAATTAAATCTACCAATTTTAAACTATTTAAAATAAACCTAAAGTGCATGAATCGTTAACCCCGCTATTTTTAAAATCTAAAACAATTATCTACTCAAAAATTAACACTATCTTAAATATTAAACTAATTAAAAATCTTCAAAAAATAATTCTATTTAATAAAAATGACTTTTAACTAATTCACTTTTAAAACTAATAAACTATATTGAAAATTCACTTAAAACAAATTTATTAAAAAAAAACTATTTTTATAAAAATCTAATATTATAAAAATCTATTTAATTAAAAATACACTAATTAAACTTTTTAAATTTAATAAAAACATATTTATTTTATTTTATTTTATTTTTATTTTATTAATTTTATTTTTATATTTATGAAAGTATATTTAATTAGAAAAACTGATTAATTTTTGAAATCTAAAAATTACTTTAATAACAAAACATAACTAATACAATTTACTAAATAAAACGAACCTAAGGATAAAATCTGCCGAATTAATTAAACTATATTAATTAATAAACAGGAAAAGAAATCAAAAGGGCAGTTAGCCCAGATGGTTATCACACAATGCTCACAAACAAGAGGCATCGAGTTCGAATCCCAAATGAAACATGTTTTTTGGAATTTAATTCTTTTGACAGATTAATAAGAAGAGAGTCTTAGGAAAGACTTTTTGTCAAGCTTATATTGGTTAAGCTGCTAGGAACAACTTATTGAGCTTAAAAGATCATTGGGATCTGATGAGCAGGTTGCATTAATAAATAATCAGCTAGAACTAACTGATAACACAGATCAAAGAACTCAGAACAATTACCAGCAATCAAAATCATTCAAAAATTAACAGCAATCTAAATTATTCTAATAAACTTCAAATAACCAGATAAGTCAGCTTATCAAATACATTTAGCAAGTAAATCTTAAATCAAATAGCAGATTACAACCTCAGTAACAAAACTTCAAATATTCAGCAAATAAGGAACAGATTTATATTAGCTACGAAGAGATCATATCATCTTTTAAACAGTAAAGGCTAAAACACAAGTAAGCTTTAACAAATCTACCAATTCAAATTCAGCAGATCAACAACTTAAAGCAATTAATCACCATATCTGGCTGAAACTTAAGCTCGTATAAACCATCCAGAATCGTTCAAAACCAAAAACTGTTAAATCAAGTTAAAAATATAACATGACAGAAACTAATTCATCCTCAAATCAATCATATAAAATCCCATATAAAAACTTAAACTAACATATCAGTCATTACAGAATTCATGAATCTCTTATACTACTTCATACAAAATAAATCAGAAACTTCATTTATAACAGACAGAACTAGTGAATCAGATACACTATTAAATTCAAGTAGCAACATCAAATTTCCCAAATTAATTATCATAAAAACTAATTTAATCTAAAAACTTTTGAATTAAAAGAGACTGTGAACCTTTTGAAGAATCCGTTGTGCCGTAACGCAGCGCTGAGCTGGTTAAATAAGCGAGCACTCCATCACCGGAACACCACCATACCACCATTATTATTCAACCGAGACCACCATTCGTACCACCAAACGAAGCAGAATTATTTTTGTTTAATTTTTCCAGTAGGGAAAAATTAATTAGATCCTTTTTTGCTTTTGATAATAAGAATAAAGCTATTATTTAGCTTATTCTCACCATCACAAATGTTATCCTTATGAAACAGACAATAAGTTTAATTCGTTTATCAACTTAAAGCAATAAAAGTAATTAAAGAAGACACGAGTGTAAATTAAATCAATACTTTCATTAATTTTCAGAAATTGTACAATACTTTATAAAAGAAATACAAATTAACCTAAAGCTATTTCTACAACATAACATTAAACTAAAAGTAAAGGATGAAAAAATACAAGTAAATTGGGGTTTTTATAGCCTCCCAAGGGCTGTTGATGAAGAGTATATCCGCATCTCCAAAGGAATATCCCTTATGATTTTTGACTCTTGATCTTCTTTTTCTCTCTCTTTAATTGATCGGATGGAGGATATCTCACATAGCACACACGGATTGCCAACATGGCATCCATGTGTGCTAGTTGTGCTTCTTTTGGGGCTTCTGATTGGTGGGAATGGAATGATGAGGTGTTTCTTCAAATCAAAATCGGCCACGTAGCACCTTCTTTCCTCTCATTCTCTTCCTATAACCATGGGGCTTTTATTCCCCTTGGTATGAATTAATTGATTAAATTAAAAGCCCCATTTAAAACTAATGTTTTGGGGTAATTAGGGTTTGGTACAGTAACTAAAAGTTACTGGTTTTGTTTATTTGTGAGATGGAGAAGACAAGTGAGATGAGAGAAGACTTCTCATAGTTTTTATCGAAACATTACTAAATAAGTGTGTGAATGGGACGTTTGGTGAGTGGTAGTAAATGGGTGGATGAAAATTGATATACGTGAATGGGTGGATAAACGTATGAAAGGTTTAATTTATTAAGAAACTTGTGAGAGAACGTGTTTAATACACGTATGAAACCCTAGAAAGCCCACTCAGTTCCTTGTTTCTCTCAAATTTGGGCTTGGGCCCGTAATGTATTAATTCCTTTAGGCATTGTAGAAAACCGTCCATTTAAAATCCATTTTGGGCCTATTGGACACAATATACTCTCTTGAATCTTAAATGGGCTTTTTAGCCCATTTACCCCATTGTGGGACCCACTTGGCCGTAAACTTGCATAATTATTAAATCCACTCATGTCGAGCTCGTTTTTTGGCTTCTTCAATCTTTTTCTTTATTCTCGTGTCGATTTTTGTCAGTTTTCGCGAACTTGGTACCTACACACATTCAAACAAGAAAACAACATATCCAAGGCATATTTGATACATTTTGCACATTATTTCATTGTTTTAAGCAACAAATGATATGAGTATTTACACTCATATCAAATTCCCCCATGCTAAGCAATTGCCGTGTCCTCACGCAATGATAAAATAAAAGCTATAACTACACCATTATTCAACTTTTGACATTTTATTTTGCAAAGACATAATGTATTACTTTCATTATTGAAAAATAACTTTAAGGATCATAAAACTCAAATAGATTCATCGTCCTCGACTTTTCACTTTTCCATGCCAAGTGCAAAAACAAGATCATTGTTATTATAAGTTGATAGACTAACACGAACTCATGTGGGCTAATTATTCACTTAGACTCCCTTATTCCTAGGTGTATCTCTTATATTTTATTGTTGTCTTGAATGATCACGAGGATGCATTGTTGACTTATTTCGATAATTTATTAGGCCGAAAATAAAGTGAACGATTTAATCAATAGTTAGCTAAAGGACAAAATCTTTTAAAATTGCTTCTCGGGACTTCATAAAGTTCATATCTTGGCATAACTTGCTTCGCGATTTGAGACCTTTCTCGGACCGATATTTGGCAGCGACTTTATACTTCCAACCTTGAGAGACGTTCATGAAATAATGGTCTTCTATTCATATAGGAATTTCTTCACTTGAAGTTTTGAGAGATTCATACTTGGACCACGACTTCTTCATTTTTCTCCAATCTTTATTTGGGATTTTGATTTACAACGATCCGCCTCCTTTTTGGACTTGGCTTCATTTATCCTCATACCATATTATGGTCTTTTTGGATAGACTTATCCATGACTTTTTGGGAGTATTTGCTTTTCGTCGTGTGTCTCGATCCTTCATATTGATTTTTGATAAATGATTCTTCACATCACTTGAGATCTTTAGCAAAAAAACATAGCCCTCATGTCTTGTTAGGACCTTTTTGGACTCACCAATCTTCGCATCCCGCTTCAATAAGTTATGCCTTGGCTATGAACTCTAATCCATACCGAGCAACTTTGAAACGATCTAGGGCTAGAAGCTAAGTAACTTTTCAAATCGTTCAACCTTATTTATTGCAAATAATTTTATTAACAAGCGATGGGAGAATAGGCTCATAATTAACTCACATAAATTCCCGAAAGAATACCAAACTTATAATTGGCTCTATCATCTCTTGTTCTCCATATCAATGGATACTTAGCCTATTAAATCAAAGTTTTGGGTTCTTAAGTCATCTATAGGATCTTACATCTTCTTATACTCTTGCAAGTTTTAGAATTTGCGTTTTAAAGTTCCCTTGATAGACGACTTTCTAGGATCAATTATAGGAGCTTGCGAAAAGTTCTTGTTCTTAACTCGTATGAATTAAGACCTTCGCGTTTTAAAGCTCGCTATATAATAGCCTAGCAAAACTTAATTCAAATACGTTAAGGAAAAGCTAAGGTTAAAAACCAAGTCGAGTCAAAAACTATTCTTATTGAAAGCCTACATTCGTGTCAAAAACACTTATTTTCTTTATTAAAACTTAAAAAATAACACAAAAAATTTAAAATTTTATTGAAAAATGAGAAAAACAATACGTTTGGACACGACAAGAGCAATTGCAAGCGATTATATCGATTGACTCCCCCATGCTAAAACCAAACATTGTCCTCAATGTTTCTTAGCTCAAGAGCAACACCCCCTTGCTAAAATACGAAGAGTCTAATGCAAACTCCTAGAATGGAAAGAGCACGCAAATCTATAAGCCGTTTATTAATTATGCCTCAAGATAAAACGTTAGTCGATAAAAATCAAGGGTAAAGAGAAAGTGTGCCCCTTTTGGCATTCAAAGAATGGAAGATCAAGTGGACCGGCAAAAACCGAACACGAGAATCTTCAAATATTAGGGTCATACCTAAGATCACAACACAACAAAACACGAGCACGAGCTTGAAAGATCAAGCCGTATTAGGTGTTAGAAAATAGAAAGAAGATAGAATGTATGGGACTCCCCCACAAGGCACCTCGTTTTTGTTCACCGAGTCATGAGCTCGACTCGATCCCCGCATTCATTGGTCCTTAGGGAAAGTGGTAAAAACCGGCATAATGGAATAAAATCCATGATAAAGCGTGATGCCGGGTTCAAAGTTCTCATCCTCGTTGTCGGATGACAAACGAAAGGATAAAACTCCAACACAAATCTCTAAAAAGAGATGAAAATCACAAATGGAATGAATATAGCATGCTCCCCGAGATAAACTCGCACCAAGATGATAGAAAAGTCTTTCAATTAATGCATCGGTGAAAGTCCGAGATTTCCCTAAATAAACTATTCCGGGATCGAATACCTCGTCCTTGGTGGAGAAAGGAAAGGATAACACGGTGTCGTCCCCCATGCTAATCCAAGATCATATAAAGCACATGGTAATGGTGGGATAAAAATCTCATCCATAATGGAATCAACATTCTTAGCTTTAACGACCATCTCACCCTTAGGAATGTGGTCAATCGGGTCATGGTACTCAATATGAGACACATGAAAACCCGCACATTAAGGTCAAAGTGGGTGGGAGGAGGACTAGGGACGAAATCATCATCAAGTAAATTCTCTAAAAAGAGAGCGCCCCCCTCCGGGTCGATATCATCAACACCCGGTGGTATCGAATCATGAGAAGCAAGAAAAGTATCAATCTCCTCCATAAGAGGATCACTATCCTCAACGGGAATAGGAGATGGAGAGAAACACTTGGGATTAGGCTTAGAATTCAAAGCCTCGATCCTAGAAATGAGAAGATAGACGTTGGATAACTTCTCACGAAGAATCACGTCTTCCACATCTAAATGAGTAAGTTCCTCAGAGAACTTCTCAAGGATCGGAATAGTCAAATCAACCTCATTTCCCGGTGGAAATGGGTCTAAAGGAGCAAGTTCAAAAGTGAACTTCTCAAAAACCGGATCACTATCATCCTCATTTCCCGGTGGAAATTGGTGAAGAAGAGCGGGTTCATCGGTAAACCCTTCAAGATCCGAGTCGTGAATATCATCTTTATAAGAAAGTTCATCGGAGAACTCCTCATTAGAAAATTCACTAGAAGTAGAATCATCCTCAAAATCTTCATTTCCATCACAATTTTCATCATTAGAATTGGAGAAAATATCAAAGTGAATGGAATAAGTCGAGTCATCACAATGTGGCAAATCACACATCTCATTGGAAATACCGTCAAACTCTATCGGGTTTTGGACAGGAATAATGCTAATATGCTCGTTCCCCTTGCTTAGAGAATTTTCAAGTTCCACGGTGGAAGAATCATGAATAGGAGTGGTGATGTCATGAGAGATTTCCTCATCATCTAGGATGGAAGAATCCTCGGGCTCAATAGCCGGCAAGATACGAATAGGAAATACGATAGCACTAGACGAAGGATGAAGAGCCATAAGTTCTCTCAAAGAAATAGAACTATCCTCGTCATCATCCAAAAGAAGAGAACGCTTGAGTTCACGATTAGCAAGATACCTTTCTTCCTCTTGAATTTTTTATTTCTTTCGAATTTCAATGCTTAATCCATTATAATCTTGCGAAAGTTGTCTGATCTTAAGTTCACAATATCGTCTAAATCCCTCATCAATTATTTCTCCATGAAATCGACGACTTCCTAATTCATTAGTAATGTCATTAATCTCTTGATTAATTTGTCTCTTTTCAAGCAACAAATCTTCAATGCTCTTTTCAACAACTTCAACATTTCTTTGGCACATTGTTTCAATATCGAAAGAATATTGTAGAGATTGGTCAAAACCGGAAGGAATCGAATTATAGCAAGGATTAGGCTCATAAAAATTTTGATCCATTGGTTGACAACAAAAACTCTCGTGAGGTCCTCCACAATACTCACAACAAAGATATTGTTGTGATAAACTCGGTAAATCTTGTGGATAACAATTATCATTAAAGTTTTGATTGTAGCTCAGTTCTTGCTCGTAATTAAGCGAGAATCGATGCGAACAATCATCACCAAAATGAGAATCGTTTCCACAAAACTCACTCGAGAGTGTCTCGTATGTGGAGTGTGGAGGTGGATTGAAATCGAGAGAATTATTAGAAAAATTCGGATTTCCACATGAAGTAATCTCATTACAATAAGGACAAAATCCAACTTGTAAATCGTGACGTAAATCATTTCCACAACGCTCACACGTGCACCACCGACATGGTAAAAAACCATATAACGGTTCTCCACACCCTTCACAATGGACGAAAGAAGAATTAAAATTTAGAGGGTGAGGAGAAAAAGAATTAAACATGATAAAGGATTAAGAAGATTATTTTTGGTATTTTTCATAAAAACGAGAATTTAGAGGATTGAAGAAAAGAATTTAGACAAGAAGAAGATTATTATTGGTATTTTATTTGGTATTGCTCAATCAATAATGATCGATAAAAAACAAGGAATAAGGATAACTACTATGGAAGTAAATTACCCTCGGTTGACTTTGAAACGATAGGTGAAAACCTAAACGTCTCGAGGATCAATAAGTAAACAACAAAAATAAGATTTATTACTACTTTAGTCGGTAAACCAATAATAGGTCGTCCCTCTCAATATACGCACAAGCAAGCGGGGAAACGCGGTGGCACAAAGCACTTAAAAAACTTTTTCCTTAGACGGCCTTTTATAGCACGTCGCCTTATACCCACCTTGTAGTTTGTATAAATCGAGTTCAAACTTCTTATTAGTATTTATCTATTTTGCCTTTATTTTTGTTTTGTATTCGAATACAATAGCTAGGCGATGAAATCCCAACTAAGGCTTATTTGAAAGATATGTAAAATTATTGTGCTACGTAATACAATATATTATTCACAAAAAACGAGAAAAATGATACATACTATATAATAGAAAAATAACAAAACTTTCCGAGGAAGGAAAGGGTCTTCAAATCAACGATCAACAAATCTCCACAAAAGCGAATCGTACACAAGATCCCCGGTAGCGGCGCCAAAATTTTTGATGTGTCGTGGATAGTATAGTGATTTAATTTGATTTACGTTATAGGGTAAATTAGAAAATCACCTTTAGGAAAAGTAATAGACTAATAATACCAATGACGAATTCAATTAAACACGTGAGTGAGTCGAGTTCGTTGTACACGAAGATCTTATGAATTTGAGACGTTTTGTTCTGATTTGGACAATCGGTTTGAATTGGTTTTCGGTTTTTAAACTACAAATTAAATCTACCAATTTTAAACTATTTAAAATAAACCTAAAGTGCATGAATCGTTAACCCCGCTATTTTTAAAATCTAAAAAAAATTATCTACTCAAAAATTAACACTATCTTAAATATTAAACTAATTAAAAATCTTCAAAAAATAATTCTATTTAATAAAAATGACTTTTAACTAATTCACTTTTAAAACTAATAAACTATATTGAAAATTCACTTAAAACAAATTTATTAAAAAAAAACTATTTTTATAAAAATCTAATATTATAAAAATCTATTTAATTAAAAATACACTAATTAAACTTTTTAAATTTAATAAAGACATAATTATTTTATTTTATTTTAAATATTTTTTTTTTTCTTTTTTTATTTTTTTTATATTTATGAAAGTATATTTAATTAGAAAAACTGATTAATTTTTGAAATCTAAAAATTACTTTAATAACAAAACATAACTAATACAATTTACTAAATAAAACGAACCTAAGGATAAAATCTGCCGAATTAATTAAACTATATTAATTAATAAACAGGAAAAGAAATCAAAAGGGCAGTTAGCCCAGATGGTTATCACACAATGCTCACAAACAAGAGGCATCGAGTTCGAATCCCAAATGAAACATATTTTTTGGAATTTAATTCTTTTGACAGATTAATAAGAAGAGAGTCTTAGGAAAGACTTTTTGTCAAGCTTATATTGGTTAAGCTGCTAGGAACAGCTTATTGAGCTTAAAAGATCATTGGGATCTGATGAGCAGGTTGCATTAATAAATAATCAGCTAGAACTAACTGATAACACAGATCAAAGAACTCAGAACAATTACCAGCAATCAAAATCATTCAAAAATTAACAGCAATCTAAATTATTCTAATAAACTTCAAATAACCAGATAAGTCAGCTTATCAAATACATTTAGCAAGTAAATCTTAAATCAAATAGCAGATTACAACCTCAGTAACAAAACTTCAAATATTCAGCAAATAAGGAACAGATTTATATTAGCTACGAAGAGATCATATCATCTTTTAAACAGTAAAGGCTAAAACACAAGTAAGCTTTAACAAATCTACCAATTCAAATTCAGCAGATCAACAACTTAAAGCAATTAATCACCATATCTGGCTGAAACTTAAGCTCGTATAAACCATCCAGAATCGTTCAAAACCAAAAACTGTTAAATCAAGTTAAAAATATAACATGACAGAAACTAATTCATCCTTAAATCAATCATATAAAATCCCATATAAAAACTTATACTAACATATCAGTCATTACAGAATTCATGAATCTCTTATACTACTTCATACAAAATAAATCAGAAACTTCATTTATAACAGACAAAACTAGTGAATCAGATACACTATTAAATTCAAGTAGCAACATCAAATTTCCCAAATTAATTATCATAAAAACTAATTTAATCTAAAAACTTTTGAATTAAAAGAGACTGTGAACCTTTTGAAGAATCCGTTGTGCCGTAACGCAGCGCTGAGCTGGTTAAATACGCAAGCACTCCATCACCGGAACACCACCATACCACCATTATTATTAAACCGAGACCACCATTCGTACCACCAAACGAAGCAGAATTATTTTTGTTTAATTTTTACAGTAGGGAAAAATTAATTAGATCCTTTTTTGCTTTTGATAATAAGAATAAAGCTATTATTTAGCTTATTCTCACCATCACAAATGTTATCCTTATGAAACAGATAATAAGTTTAATTCGTTTATCAACTTAAAGCAATAAAAGTAATTAAAGAAGACACGAGTGTAAATTAAATCAATACTTTCATTAATTTTCAGAAATTGTACAATACTTTATAAAAGAAATACAAATTAACCTAAAGCTATTTTTCAGCATAATATTAAACTAAAAGTAAAGGATGAAAAAATACAAGTAAATTGGGGTTTTTATAGCCTCCCAAGGGCTGTTGATGAAGAGTATATCCGCATCTCCAAAGGAATATCCCTTATGATTTTCGACCCTTGATCTTCTTTTTCTCTCTCTTTAATTGATCGGATGGAGGATATCTCACATAGCACACACGGATTGCCAACATGGCATCCGTGTGTGCTAGTTGTGCTTCTTTTGGGGCTTCTGATTGGTGGGAATGGAATGATGAGGTGTTTCTTCAAATCAAAATCGGCCACGTAGCACCTTCTTTCCTCTCATTCTCTTCCTATAACCATGGGGCTTTTATTCCCCTTGGTATGAATTAATTGATTAAATGAAAAGCCCCATTTAAAACTAATGTTTTGGGGTAATTAGGGTTTGGTACAGTAACTAAAAGTTACTGGTTTTGTTTATTTGTGAGATGGAGAAGACAAGTGAGATGAGAGAAGACTTCTCATAGTTTTTATCGAAACATTATTAAATAAGTGTGTGAATGGGACGTTTGGTGAGTGGTAGTAAATGGGTGGATGAAAATTGATATACGTGAATGGGTGGATAAACGTATGAAAGGTTTAATTTATTAAGAAACTTGTGAGAGAACGTGTTTAATACACGTTTGAAACCCTAGAAAGCCCACTCAGTTCCTTGTTTCTCTCAAATTTGGGCTTGGGCCCGTAATGTATTAATTCCTTTAGGCATTGTAGAAAACCGTCCATTTAAAATCCATTTTGGGCCTATTGGACACAATATACTCTCTTGAATCTTAAATGGGCTTTTTAGCCCATTTACCCCATTGTGGGACCCACTTGGCCGTAAACTTGCATAATTATTAAATCCACTCATGTCGAGCTCGTTTTTTGGCTTCTTCAATCTTTTTCTTTATTCTCATGTCGATTTTTGTCGGTTTTCGCGAACTTGGTACCTACACACATTCAAACAAGAAAACAACATATCCAAGGCATATTTGATACATTTTGCACATTATTTCATTGTTTTAAGCAACAAATGATATGAGTATTTACACTCATATCAAATTCCCCGATGCTAAGCAATTGCCATGTCCTCACGCAATGATAAAATAAAAGCTATAACTACACCATTATTCAACTTTTGACATTTTATTTTGCAAAGACATAATGTATTACTTTCATTATTGAAAAATAACTTTAAGGATCATAAAACTCAAATAGATTCATCGTCCTCGACTTTTCACTTTTCCATGCCAAGTGCAAAAACAAGATCATTGTTATTATAAGTTGATAGACTAACACGAACTCATGTGGGCTAATTATTCACTTAGACTCCCTTATTCCTAGGTGTATCTCTTATATTTTATTGTTGTCTTGAATGATCACGAGGATGCATTGTTGACTTATTTCGATAATTTATTAGGCCGAAAATAAAGTGAACGATTTAATCAATAGTTAGCTAAAGGACAAAATCTTTTAAAATTGCTTCTCGGGACTTCATAAAGTTCATATCTTGGCATAACTTGCTTCGCGATTTGAGACCTTTCTCGGACCGATATTTGGCAGCGACTTTATACTTCCAACCTTGAGAGACGTTCATGAAATAATGGTCTTCTATTCATATAGGAATTTCTTCACTTGAAGTTTTGAGAGATTCATACTTGGACCACGACTTCTTCATTTTTCTCCAATCTTTATTTGGGATTTTGATTTACAACGATCCGCCTCCTTTTTGGACTTGGCTTCATTTATCCTCATACCATATTATGGTCTTTTTGGATAGACTTCTCCATGACTTTTTGGGAGTATTTGCTTTTCGTCGTGTGTCTCGATCCTTCATATTGATTTTTGATAAATGATTCTTCACATCACTTGAGATCTTTAGCAAAAAAAACATAGCCCTCATGTCTTGTTAGGACCTTTTTGGACTCGCCAATCTTCGCATCCCGCTTCAATAAGTTATGCCTTGGCTATGAACTCTAATCCATACCGAGCAACTTTGAAACGATCTAGGGCTAGAAGCTAAGTAACTTTTCAAATCGTTCAACCTTATTTATTGCAAATAATTTTATTAACAAGCGATGGGAGAATAGGCTCATAATTAACTCACATAAATTCCTGAAAGAATACCAAACTTATAATTGGCTCTATCATCTCTTGTTCTCCATATCAATGGATACTTAGCCTATTAAATCAAAGTTTGGGTTCTCAAGTCATCTATAGGATCTTGCATCTTCTTATACTCTTGCAAGTTTTAGAATTTGCGTTTTAAAGTTCCCTTGATAGACGACTTTCTAGGATGAATTATAGGAGCTTTCGAAAAGTTCTTGTTCTTAACTCGTATGAATTAAGACCTTCGCGTTTTAAAGCTCCCTATATAATAGCCTAGCAAAACTTAATTCAAATACGTTAAGGAAAAGCTAAGGTTAAAAACCAAGTCGAGCCAAAAACTATTCTTATTGAAAGCCTACATTCGTGTCAAAAACACTTATTTTCTTTATTAAAACTTAAAAAATAACACAAAAAATTTAAAATTTTATTGAAAAATGAGAAAAACAATAAGTTTGGACACGACAAGAGCAATTGCAAGGGATTATATCGATTGACTCCCCCATGCTAAAACCAAACATTGTCCTCAATGTTTCTTAGCTCAAGAGCAACACCTCCTTGCTAAAATACGAAGAGTCTAATGCAAACTCCTAGAATGGAAACAGCACGCAAATCTATAAGCCATTTATTAATTATGCCTCAAGATAAAACGTTAGTCGATAAAAATCAAGGGTAAAGAGAAAGTGTGCCCCTTTTGGCATTCAAAGAATGGAAGATCAAGTGGACCGGCAAAAACCGAACACGAGAATCTTCAAATATTAGGGTCATACCTAAGATCACAACACAAAAAACACGAGCACGAGCTTGAAAGATCAAGCCTTATTAGGTGTTAGAAAATAGAAAGAAGATATAATGTATGGGACTCCCCCACAAGGCACCTCGTTTTTGTTCACCGATTCATGAGCTCGACTCGATCCCCGCATTCATTGGTCCTTAGGTAAAGTGGTAAAAACCGGCATAATGGAATAAAATCCATGATAAAGCGTGATGCCGGGTTCAAAGTTCTCATCCTCGTTGTCGGATGACAAACGAAAGGATAAAACTCCAACACAAATCTCTAAAAAGAGATGAAAATCACAAATGGAATAAATATAGCATGCTCCCCGAGATAAACTCGCACCAAGATGATAGAAAAGTCTTTCAATTATTGCATCGGTGAAAGTCCGAGATTTCCCTAAATAAACTATTCCGGGATCGAATACCTTGTCCTTGGTGGAGAAAGGAAAGGATAACACGGTGTCGTCCCCCATGCTAATCCAAGATCATATAAAGCACATGGTAATGGTTGGATAAAAATCTCATCCATAATGGAATCAACATTCTTAGCTTTAACGACCATCTCACCCTTAGGAATGTGATCAATCGGGTCATGGTACTCAATATGAGACACATGAAAACCCGCACATTAAGGTCAAAGTGGGTGGGAGGAGGACTAGGGACGAAATCATCATCAAGTAAATTCTCTAAAAAGAGAGCGCCCCCCTCCGGGTCGATATCATCAACACCCGGTGGTATCGAATCATGAGAAGCAAGAAAAGTATCAATCTCCTCCATAAGCGGATCACTATCCTCAACGGGAATAGGAGATGGAGAGAAAGACTTGGGATTAGGCTTAGAATTCAAAGCCTCGATCCTAGAAATGAGAAGATAGACGTTGGATAACTTCTCACAAAGAATCACGTCTTCCACATCTAAATGAGTAAGTTCATCGGAGAACTTCTCAAGGATCGGAATAGTCAAATCAACCTCATTTCCCGGTGGAAATGGGTCAAAAGGAGCAAGTTCAAAGGTGAACTTCTCAAAAACCGGATCACTATCATCCTCATTTCCCGGTGGAAATGGGTGAAGAAGAGCGGGTACATCGGTAAACCCTTCAAGATCTGAGTCGTGAATATCATCTTTATAAGAAAGTTCATCGGAGAACTCCTCATTAGAAAATTCACTAGAAGTAGAATCATCCTCGAAATCTTCATTTCCATCACAATTTTCATCATTAGAATTGGAGAAAATATCAAAGTGAATGGAAGAAGTCGAGTCATCACAATGTGGCAAATCACACATCTCATTGGAAATACCGTCAAAATCTCTCGGGTTTTGGACAGGAATAATGCTAATATGCTCGTCCCCCTTGCTTAGAGAATTTTCAAGTTCCACGGTGGAAGAATCATGAATAGGACTGGTGATGTCATGAGAGATTTCCTCATCATCTAGGATGGGAGAATCCTCGGGCTCAATAGCCGGCAAGATACGAATAGGAAATACGATAGCACTAGACGAAGGATGAAGAGCCATAAGTTCTCTCAAAGAAATAGAACTATCCTCGTCATCATCCAAAAGAAGAGAACGCTTGAGTTCACGATTAGCAAGATATCTTTCTTCCTCTTGAATTTTTTCTTTCTTTCGAATTTTAATGCTTAATCCATTATAATCTTGCGAAAGTTGTCTAATCTTAAGTTCACAATCTCGTCTAAATCCCTCATCAATTATTTCTCCATGAAATCGACGACTTCCTAATTCATTAGTAATGTCATTAATCTCTTGATTAATTTGTCTCTTTTCAAGCAACAAATCTTCAATGCTCTTTTCAACAACTTCAACATTTCTTTGGCACATTGTTTCAATATCGAAAGAATATTGTGGAGATTGGTCAAAACCGGAAGGAATCGAATTATAGCAAGGATTAGGCTCATAAAAATTTTGATCCATTGGTTGACAACAAAAACTCTCGTGAGGTCCTCCACAATACTCACAACAAAGATATTGTTGTGATAAACTCGGTAAATCTTGTGGATAACAATTATCATTAAAGTTTTGATTGTAGCTCGGTTCTTGCTCGTAATTAAGCGAGAATCGATGCGAACAATCATCACCAAAATGAGAATCGTTTCCACAAAACTCACTCGAGAGTTTCTCGTATGTGGAGTGTGGAGGTGGATTGAAATCGAGAGAATTATTAGAAAAATTCGGATTTTCACATGAAGTAATCTCATTACAATAAGGACAAAATCCAACTTGTAAATCGTGACGTAAATCATTTCCACAACGCTCACACGTGCACCACCGACATGGTACAAAACCATATAACGGTTCTCCACACCCTTCACAATGGACGAAAGAAGAATTAAAATTTAGAGGGTGAGGAGAAAAAGAATTAAACATGATAAAGGATTAAGAAGATTATTTTTGGTATTTTTCATAAAAACGAGAATTTAGAGGATTGAAGAAAAGAATTTAGACAAGAAGAAGATTATTTTTGGTATTTTATTTGGTATTGCTCAATCAGTAATGATCGATAAAAAACAAGGAATAAGGATAACTACTATGGAAGTAAATTACCCTCGGTCGACTTTGAAACGATAGGTGAAAACCTAAACGTCTCGAGGTTCAATAAGTAAACAACAAAAATAAGATTTATTACTACTTGAGTCGGCAAACCAATAATAGGTCGTCCCTCTCAATATACGCACAAGCAAGCGGGGAAACGCGGTGGCACAAAGCACTTAAAAAACTTTTTCCTTACACGGCCTTTTATAGCACGTCGCCTTATACCCACCTTATAGTTTGTATAAATCGAGTTCAAACTTCTTATTAGTATTTATCTATTTTGCCTTTATTTTTGTTTTGGATTCGAATACAATAGCTAGGCGATGAAATCCCAACTAAGGCTTATTTGAAAGATATGTAAAATTATTGTGCTACGTAATACAATATATTATTCACAAAAAATGAGAAAAATGATACATACTATATAATAGAAAAATAACAAAACTTTCCGAGGACGGAAAGGGTCTTCAAATCAACAATCAACAAATCTCCACAAAAGCGAATCGTACACAAGATCCCCGGTAGCGGCGCCAAAATTTTTGATGTGTCGTGGATAGTATAGTGATTTAATTTGATTTACGTTATAGGGTAAATTAGAAAATTACCTTTAGGAAAAGTAATAGACTAATAATACCAATGACGAATTCAATTAAACACGTGAGTGAGTCGAGTTCGTTGTACACGAAGATCTTATGAATTTGAGACGTTTTGTTCTGATTTGGACAATCGGTTTGAATTGGTTTTCGGTTTTTAAACTACAAATTAAATCTACCAATTTTAAACTATTTAAAATAAACCTAAAGTGCATGAATCGTTAACCCCGCTATTTTTAGAATCTAAAAAAATTATCTACTCAAAAATTAACACTATCTTAAATATTAAAATAATTAAAAATCTTCAAAAAATAATTCTATTTAATAAAAATGACTTTTAACTAATTCACTTTTAAAACTAATAAACTATATTGAAAATTCACTTAAAACAAATTTATTAAAAAAAACTATTTTTATAAAAATCTAATATTATAAAAATCTGTTTAATTAAAAATACACTAATTAAACTTTTTAAATTTAATAAAAACATATTTATTTTACTTTATTTTTTTTATTTTTTTTTATTTTTTAATTTTTTTATATTTATGAAAGTATATTTAATTAGAAAAACTGATTAATTTTTGAAATCTAAAAATTACTTTAATAACAAAACATAACTAATACAATTTACTAAATAAAACGAACCTAAGGATAAAATCTGCCGAATTAATTAAACTATATTAATTAATAAACAGGAAAAGAAATCAAAAGGGCAGTTAGCCCAGATGGTTATCACACAATGCTCACAAACAAGAGGCATCGAGTTCGAATCCCAAATGAAACATATTTTTTGGAATTTAATTCTTTTGACAGATTAATAAGAAGAGAGTCTTAGGAAAGACTTTTTGTCAAGCTTATATTGGTTAAGCTGCTAGGAACAGCTTATTGAGCTTAAAAGATCATTAGGATCTGATGAGCAGGTTGCATTAATAAATAATCAGCTAGAACTAACTGATAACACATATCAAAGAACTCAGAACAATTACCAGCAATCAAAATCATTCAAAAATTAACAGCAATCTAAATTATTCTAATAAACTTCAAATAACCAGATAAGTCAGCTTATCAAATACATTTAGCAAGTAAATCTTAAATCAAATAGCAGATTACAACCTCAGTAACAAAACTTCAAATATTCAGCAAATAAGGAACAGATTTATATTAGCTACGAAGAGATCATATCATCTTTTAAACAGTAAAGGCTAAAACACAAGTAAGCTTTAACAAATCTACCAATTCAAATTCAGCAGATCAACAACTTAAAGCAATTAATCACCATATCTGGCTGAAACTTAAGCTCGTATAAACCATCCAGAATCGTTCAAAACCAAAAACTGTTAAATCAAGTTAAAAATATAACATGACAGAAACTAATTCATCCTCAAATCAATCATATAAAATCCCATATAAAAACTTAAACTAACATATCAGTCATTACAGAATTCATGAATCTCTTATACTACTTCATACAAAATAAATCAGAAACTTCATTTATAACAGACAGAACTAGTGAATCAGATACACTATTAAATTCAAGTAGCAACATCAAATTTCCCAAATTAATTATCATAAAAACTAATTTAATCTAAAAACTTTTGAATTAAAAGAGACTGTGAACCTTTTGAAGAATCCGTTGTGCTGTAACGCAGCGCTGAGCTGGTTAAATAAGCGAGCACTCCATCACCGGAACACCACCATACCACCATTATTATTCAACCGAGACCACCATTCGTACCACCAAACGAAGCAGAATTATTTTTGTTTAATTTTTCCAGTAGGGAAAAATTAATTAGATCCTTTTTTGCTTTTGATAATAAGAATAAAGCTATTATTTAGCTTATTCTCACCATCACAAATGTTATCCTTATGAAACAGACAATAAGTTTAATTCGTTTATCAACTTAAAGCAATAAAAGTAATTAAAGAAGACACGAGTGTAAATTAAATCAATACTTTCATTAATTTTCAGAAATTGTACAATACTTTATAAAAGAAATACAAATTAACCTAAAGCTATTTCTACAACATAACATTAAACTAAAAGTAAAGGATGAAAAAATACAAGTAAATTGGGGTTTTTATAGCCTCCCAAGGGCTGTTGATGAAGAGTATATCCGCATCTCCAAAGGAATATCCCTTATGATTTTTGACTCTTGATCTTCTTTTTCTCTCTCTTTAATTGATCGGATGGAGGATATCTCACATAGCATACACGGATTGCCAACGTGGCATTCGTGTGTGCTAGTTGTGCTTCTTTTGGGGCTTCTGATTGGTGGGAATGGAATGATGAGGTGTTTCTTCAAATCAAAATCGGCCACGTAGCACCTTCTTTCCTCTCATTGTCTTCCTATAACCATGGGGCTTTTATTCCCCTTGGTATGAATTAATTGATTAAATGAAAAGCCCCATTTAAAACTAATGTTTTGGGGTAATTAGGGTTTGGTACAGTAACTAAAAGTTACTGGTTTTGTTTATTTGTGAGATGGAGAAGACAAGTGAGATGAGAGAATACTTCTCATAGTTTTTATCGAAACATTATTCAATAAGTGTGTGAATGGGACGTTTGGTCAGTGGTAGTAAATGGGTGGATGAAAATTGATATACGTGAATGGATGGATAAACGTATGAAAGGTTTAATTTATTAAGAAACTTGTAAGAGAACGTGTTTAATACACGTATGAAACCCTAGAAAGCCCACTCAGTTCCTTGTTTCTCTCAAATTTGGGCTTGGGCCCGTAATGTATTAATTCCTTTAGGCATTGTAGAAAACCGTCCATTTAAAATCCATTTTGGGCCTATTGGACACAATATACTCTCTTGAATCTTAAATGGGCTTTTTAGCCCATTTACCCCATTGTGGGACCCACTTGGCCGTAAACTTGCATAATATTAAATCCACTCATGTCGAGCTCTATTTTTGGCTTCTCCAATCTTTTTCTTCATTCTCGTGTCGATTTTTTTCGGTTTTCGCGAACTTGGTACCTACACACATTCAAACAAGAAAACAACATATCCAAGGCATATTTGATACATTTTGCACATTATTTCATTGTTTTAAGCAACAAATGATATGAGTATTTACACTCATATCAACGGGTATCGGTACCGGTACCGAGAAATCGGGTTTTTCCCGTTTTTTTTCGGGAATTTCCTGATTTGGTACCAGACCCGTCCCGAATTAGTGGTCCTGAATTTTTTTTACCTTATTTTGTAGTCCCGGTACCGTCTCGAACGGGATTCGGGTACCGGGAATCGGTACGGTTCTGGGACGGTTCCGGTTCGGTTTCGAGATTCGGGTCGAAATCCTCATCCCTAACCCAATTTAACAAATCTCCGATTCCTAGTATTAACTATCTATCATCCTAATCAAATTACAACGACCCTAATCACTTGTATGTCATCTTTTAATAAAAATCCAAATCAAAAATCTATACATAAAATGATCAAAATTTAAATAAAACAACAATAACAACACATGCACTTATAAATTTTGGATCAAACATCACCAAATTTTCTTTATAAAAAAATATGTTCTTGCATGTTGATAAAATTAGTACAAAAATACTCACAATAGAATTTTAGGAATGGGATATTTGTTAGTTTTTCTTGAATAAAACTACAAAAATTCTGGATGATAATTTTGTGATGAGAGGGGGTGGCGAATTTGGAGAGAAACAAAGAGGAAGTGTGTGTTTTTTTGGTGATACAAATGAGGTGAAAATTAGGTTGAAATGTTTTTATATGGAGGTTAGGGTAAAATTTGCAAATATCGAATAGTTTTTGGCTAGAATGTAACATTTAAGTTAAAAAGCGTGAAATGATTATTAGTCGACTTTCAAAAAAACCGGGAGTCGGGTTTCGTAAAAATACTTTTTAAAAGTTTAAACGCACACGAAAATTAATAATATAATTTCGACACGACTTAATGCGCAATTAAAACGAAATTGTCGAAAATATTAAATATCGAAACGATCGATAATAAAATGATAAATATCTGGGCATCCGTCGGTATAGCGATCACTAGTAGTCCTCGTTACTCGTCAAAACATAAAAATAAAACGTCTAATATCGGGTTCAACTTAAACCGTCAAAAGTGATAATATTTAACGTTATCATATACAAAAAAACACTTGAAAATAGAATTAAATTATGACCTTATTTTTACAGGTTTTACATTATCAATGTAGATTTTGGTATTCATGAAGTTGAAACCATAGTCTAACAGCTGATTCTGGATCCAAAGTACCTGTCCACAGCAATGAGCAGCAACTACATATTCAACTTCAGTTGTAGAAGTAGCAACAATAGTTCGCCTTTACACTGCCAAGATATGAGTCTTTTGCCTAGGAATTGATAACCTCCAGTTGTGGATTTCTATCATGATTAGCTTTAGCATAATCACTATCTGAGTAAGCTTCTAAATCAAATGTGGAATCTCTAGAATATCATAAACCTAAGTTATGTTGTCCTTTGAGATACTTGAAAATCATTTTCATAACATGCAGATGTGAAACCTTTGGATTGACTTAAAACCTTGAACAAACACACACAATAAACATGATATCCGACCTAGAAGCAGTAAGATACATCAATGACCCAATCATTGGCCTATATAGGTGAAGATCCACATCTGCACCATATTCATCTTTTGACAAAGACATCTTAGCTTCAAAAGGTGTACTTGTACTCCATGTATACATACTTGAAAATTTCTTCAAGATTTCAGCAACATACTTATCTTGACTGATAATTATTCCATCTTTCCTTTGTTTGACTTGAAGTCCTAAAAAGAAAGTAAGTTCTCTCATAGAACTCATCTGAAACCTTCCTTTCATTAAAGCTTCAAACTCTCCACACCATTACTTCTTGGTTGAGCCAAAAATAATGTCATCTACGTATACTTGGATTAAGATAATGTCCTTAGCATTTTTCTTGATGAAAAGAGTCTTATCAATGGTCCGTCTCCTATATCCATGTTCCAAAAGAAAATTGGAAAGAGTTTCATACCATGCCCTAGGAGCTTGATGAAGACCATAAAGAGCTTTAATAAACTTGTAGACTCTGTTGGGGAACTTAGGATCTACAAAACCTGGAGGTTGTGAAACATATACCTCCTTAGAAATAATGCCATAAAGAAAAGCACTTTTTACATCCATTTGATAGACTATAAAACCCATATATAATGCAAAGGCCAAAAATAATCTAATGGCTTCTATCCTTGCCACTTGTGCAAAAACCTCATCATAGTCTATCCCTTCTTCCTATCTATAGCCTTGAGCAACAAGTCTAGCCTTGTTCCTCACAACAACACCTCTTTCATCCTTTTTGTTTCTGGAAACCCACCTAGTACCAATTACTCTTTTTCCAGAAGGGAGATCCACAAGAATCCAAACCTTTTGTAGTTCAAATTGCATAAGTTCTTCTTGCATGGCATGCACCCAACTTTCCTCATTAAGAGCTTGAGAAATATTTTTAGGCTCTACTTGTGATAAAAAAACAAGCAAACAAACAATGTTAAGTATCTTTATGATTTGTTCTCTGTTGTTGCTTGACATAACTCACAAGTGCATGAGTTTTAGCACTAGCTTTAACTTGTCTCCTATTCTGCACAACATACTTTGGGTCTCTAATGGTTTGAGCTATAGGATGATTGTCGTTCACTCTATGAGTGGGAATAGGACTCACTGGTATCTCAGTTTCCAAATTATTGAAATCAGTCACTGCACCCTACTCATCATAGGAAGCATTTGAGAAGATTCCTTCCTTTGGACTAGTATAAGCATATTCATTATCCATAGCTTGAATAATCTCTTCTAGTGAATCAACAGTCTTTGCAGAATTTGTGTCAGCAACACTTGTAGATGAAGTACTGCTGGTTTGCAAATGTACTACTGAGCTTTGTGATTCCAAGTGTTCTTCTTTTGAGTTCTTAGCATTTTCTATAGCATTCTTTTCTTGATCCATAAGCCTCTGAAGTTCATCATGTGAGGCTTGATCAGCATTTGGTATCACTGGTTGCTTATGTTGTGGACCTACAAATGTAGGTGAGATAGTAGGCATATTTGGTACATAGATATGTGCATCATCATCACCATCTTGAGTGTCTAATGAAGAAGGACTCTCTTTTTGAGTACCTGTGCTTGTTGTACTTGTCTCTTTACCTACATTGTTAGTTTGACAGTCTTGTTGAACAGAATAGTAATTCATGAAGATAGTTAGATAATCCAAGTCAAACATCCAAGCATAACATATTCCTGGGACATTGGGCTTATTTTCTAAGAAGTTGACATAGGAATTTTCCTCAACCCTTCTTGATGTCAAATTAAAGACCCTATATGCCCTAATTTGCAAAGAATATCCTACTAGATATCCTGAATCAGACTTTCCATCAAACTTACCCAACTGATCAAGAGTGTTTAGTATAGAAACATGACACCCAAAAGGTCTTAAGTGAGTTATGGTTGGCTTAATGCCAGTCAAAAGTTCATAAGGTGTTTGTTATGAGGCTTAGTTACCAAAACTCTATTAAGAACATAACGTGCAGTGTTGATTGCTTCTGCCCAAAAGGTATTTGGAAAAAGGGAATCAATCAGCATACTCCTAGCAGCCTCAATTAGTGTCCTAGTTTTCCTTTCAGCCACTCTATTTTGTTGTGGAGTCCTAGGATTACTAAATTGTCTCTTGATTCCTTTAGACCTACAAAATTTATCAAACTCAACATTCTTAAATTATGTCCCATTATATGTCCTAATGATTAATATTGGTTTAGTGAATTGCTTCTTAACTAACGTGACAAAGTCTTTAAGTAATTCATTTGGTTTTATTCTTATGCAACAAAAAGAAAATCCAACTGAATCTACTATAATCATCATTTATAACTAGGCAAAAGGTATTGTGACTAATACTCCTGACAGAAACTGGACCAAACAAATCCATATGTAAGAGTTGCAAAGGCTTAGTCATTGAATTGACAATCTTGGTCTTACAAGAGGTTCTATGTTGTTTACCTTTTTGACAAGAAGTTTATGTGAGATCATTTTGAAAAGATTTGGTGGGTAACCCTCTAACCAAATTTCCCTTAACAAGTTTGTTTAGGTTCTTAAAGTTTACATGTCCTAACCTTCTATTCCATAAATTAGACTCATCATTAGAAGCTTTAGCTAACAAACATGTAATACCACTTGATAGTATGAAGATTAAAGGTATACATATTCTCTTGCCTGGGTACCTTGAGTAGTATTTGAGACTCCTTAGGCATTTCAAAGTGTGAAGAAAGCACCAAACAATCTATTTCTGTAAAAAGTACCTTGTTCTTTTTATCACACATTTGTGATACTGAGAAAAGATTGAATTTATTCAATTCTTTAACAAAGAACACATCTTCAAATTCCAACCTTCCTGGGTTGATATTTCCTTTGCCAGTAATCCTGCCTTTACTTCCACCAAGGATACTGGTCCACCTCTGAATTTTTCAAATTTAGCAAGGAAATCTTTTTCCCTGTCATGTGCCTTGAGCATCCACTATCTACTATACCTTTGCCTTTCAATTCTTTAATCAGATGCTCCTACACATACACAAAACACATTAGTTTTCAACAGGGACCCAAGCCACATTTGGATCGGATCTTGTGGGACCTACATATTTAAGTGTTTGGTAAGTAGTTTTACCAGTAAGACTACAAGTACTCTTACATTCCATGGTTCTAGTTATATAGTCAAAAACATAAGTTGGTTCATTGTTTTTAGACCTTTTTTACTTAAGTACCGTTTTAGCAGTACTTGGATGAACACATGATTTTTTTCCTTTAGAAACTCACATTTGCACTCGTTTTACATAAGGCACATTTTTAGGTGACTTAACAATCTCAAATAGACTCATAGAAGGTTTGTGGAACTTTGGTTTTCTAGATTTTTGTCCAGCAGTACTTTTGTTTGTTCTAACAATACTTGAAGGTTTTGATCTGCTGGTATTTGGAGAACTTGACTTTAAAGGTACTAGACCTTGTTTCATTAGTACTTCTTTGGGTACAAAGTCTTTGTTAGTTTGAGGGTGACTAACTTTGTTAGTTTTGTTTTGTTTATTTACCCTCTAAGCATGACCCCACTTAGGTTTGTCATCTCTTGGTCCTATTTGCCTTTTACCATGTGCATGACCTTTCACTGTGACCTTATTAGCAGCTTTTTGTTTAGTAATTCTATCTTCGTGCACAGTACAAGCTTTGATAAAATGACTTAAGCTACCACACACATAACATCTTCTTCTTTTCAATGAAGATCCAAAAGGTGAATCTGACTTAGTGTTTTCAAAACCTAGCCCACCCTTTTGATACTACCATGATGTTTTGCATTGCTATCCACTGCCTTACTAGAAGGTTTCACCTGCTTGCGAGCAGAACTAGTTACAGGCACATGTCCCTCAGGCACAAAGGTAGGTGCTCATCAGAGACGGATAGACAACCTTTTTTTGTCACAACAGGTTCATCCTGGGTCAAAGTACTAGAGTTTGACTCTGAATCATTAGACTCTTTACCATAAACAGCTTTTGAATCATCTAACTCTATACTTTTATCATTATTATGGGCACGTAAATTCCTGATAAAGGTGGAGGAACTGCCTTCATTCCTTCAGCATACCTATCATTTTTAGGAGTATCTTCTGAATCACAAGATGTTAAGTTGGATTCACATGAACACGGGTTTATGATCCGGAGGTCGGGGAGGATGATAGAAGTGTTTAGCCATTGTTAGTGAGAGAAAGAGATGCTCTAATAAATGTGTGTTTATTAGAGAAAGAAAGACAAGAAAGAAATGAACAACCTCACCCCTCCATGGAAGTATGGAGGGGTATATATATCACGGGACTTGGACTATTACATATGACAATATTAGTCCCTACAAGTCCCGGCTATGAAACTAATGTAATTCTGTTAGTCGCACACATTTTAAGGCTAATAATCTTCCCCCAATGTGGAGACATACAGAATTACTTACAATGTTCTTAACAAATGCAAATACAACAAAAATATGACAGTATTAAGTTTGCTTCTAATGCTGAGGATGACGTCGTTGTCTTCAAGTCTTCTAGAAAAATTTATACCCCAGTTTGAATCCTCTTTGTCTTTGCTTGTTAAGGAACCATTGTATCATGTATGAACTGGATTAACTTCCCCCCAATTCATACCACATGTCTTGAAAAGCTTTCTTCATAGACTTCTTTTTGACGAAGCTTTTGAATCAACTTCCCCACAAACCAATATCCCTGTCTTGAGCAGAATTTGTAGCTTGATCAATCTTCTATCTTTGAAATTTAAAGTGCACAATGGAATTTTGTAGAAGAAGAAGCAAACCACACCAAGTAACTGCTGCCTGGACATTTTTGGTCTTCATGATTATGTGTTTGGGGGAACATTTAAGAAATCAACAACAAATCTTCTCACGCTTGTAGAATACTTCCCCCTGGAAGTTGAACTAAGTACTCCAAAGTACACGTTCTTCCCCCATGATGGTGAAGAACTCTCGGAAGCATCATCTTACGTGTACGGTCAAAATCGCGAGATGTTCTTGTCAAAAGTATGATGGTGACGAACCCTCGGTAGCGTTCTTGTCAAAAGTATGGTGGTTAAGAACACTCGGTAGCGTTCTTGTTAAAAGTATCGTGGTTAAGAACACTCGGAAGCATCATTTGACGAGTACAATCAGAATCACGAGATGTTCGTGTCTGAAGCAGAAATCTTTGTTGACATTCTGTAGCTCAAGTTGCTCGTGAGAATTGTTTGTTGATCACATCTCTACTCTTGTACTCACTGGCTAAACTTACCAACATCGTATTCTTTCGGCTATCTGTAGTAACCACTGATGAAGTAATCCTGATATTCCAAACTTGAAACTAAAGTATAATCTCCCAAATTTGTTACTTACGCTTAGCACTTGTGTTGATTGACGAACGGTGCAGAGAACCGTCTCTTAGAATCTTATACACAAAGAGAGAGGTATAAGATGTAGAACACCTCTTGAACTATCCACAACTCCCGGTGAGTGTGACACTGAGCACTACAACGTAACTCCTTAAGTGATGGTTGTCCATGTCGTCGACCATCCACCCCTTGACAGTGGAAACTAGATAAATCAAGTCTCAATCATAAATGCTGAAGCGAATCATCAATCGATAGAATGAGGTGAAAGAGGCTCGATGATGAATTGAGTAGACGCCTTCGTGATATTCCACTTCACCTTCAAATAATAAATACCAAATCCACTTCGTAATCACTTGACATTACTTTGCCCGAATACTAGCCGTTTTGACAATTTTAGTGAATCTTAAAGGATCGTTTTGGTGTTTGTTTGTTTTTGTTGTCGTGTTTGTTGTGTTCGTTCGACTGTCGTTAACTAGAGACCCAACGATGACAAAGGAATGAGAAGATTTCAACGTCGTCTAGCTAACTTAACTTTGAAGCTCAAATCATTCTTATACCCATCTGATCGAATTTTTCCCGAAGAATTAGGGTTTTAAAAACAAGGGATGTCTTGAATTGATGTGAGTACGTAGACACCATATACTCACTATCCGCACATCATACTCGACCCGATGCCATTAAACCAATTGCTTGGGCTACCAAATAAAACTAGTACACTGAAATCTGGTCAGCCCAAAGTAGAACAATTGGAGACTAAAATCATTACACCAAATTGGCCCGAATTAGCTCCAATTGAAATAGCAGTCAACTCCAATTCCTTTTTCTTCACGTAGTAATAGGCCCAACAATTTACAATCAATTCATATCCAACTTTGCTAGGTCCCCCATCACATTACGATAGCAAATATTGGAAAGTAGGCCCACATGAAAATAACGGTTTACATAAATTAGGTTGTATACCCTAATTCCCGTTCATTTACTAAACCTAATCTCCACACATCACATTTATTCCTCCGCCTCTTTTTCATCCCATAATTATTTTATTTTATTTTCTTCTCTATCTCAAACTCAGATCAAACCGAAGCTAATAATCTATCAAGCAAATCGCCACATCGAATCAAATCATCCATAATATCAGATTAGATTAAAACCTTACAACCAAAAACAAACACTTAAATGTTTCATCCCCCTTTTATTTATACTGAATAACTCAAAACGCCAAGGAATCAACAAAAGAAGTCTTCAAGATCATATCAAAGGTCTCGGGTAGGTGTTTGTTAATTGATTGCATGGCGGTTTTAATTTGTTGTTTCTATTAATCAAAACAAGGAAGTAAATACGAGCATACGTGTTCTTATTCATTCTTAAATTGGTTTCGAAAAGACAAACAGAAGCCTGCTTCATTTAGATCGCTGATGTGTTTTCTTTCTCGTGCTTGATCTTAAAAAGATCTTGACGATTGAGGTTCGGCTTGAGATAGAATAACTGAGATCTAGATATAAGTTTTACTCATGAAGTGGGAAAAGGCAGGTATGTTGATTGGTGGTATACTTGACTCACTGAGTTGACCCGGTCAGGTCGGTAATTACCGAGTTGACTCGGTGAGGGATGTAGGAGAGTTATGGTAAAAGATGGTTTTGAGTCATCGGAATTTTGATGGTTTTTTTTCAATCATCTCAAAATATTTTTGAGTCAAAGCAATGTTTTCAGAACCATGGAATTTGAATACTGAATTCATCGGAATAATCCATCGGAATAATCCATTCGAATAATCTATCGGAATAAGCACATCTGATAAACCATCAGAATCATCATCGGAATCACCATCGGAAAGTATAAACCCTTTTCCCATGGATTTCAGTCAGAATGTATAAACATCAGAAAACCCATCGGAAAAACAGTCGGAAAAGGGCTTTGATACCGAAAAACATGGATCTGTCCAATTTTTGTGATTTCTGTCCTTTTGCCCAAAAAAATTATCTGATGATATTTGTTGGGACACAAAAAAACGGGTAATAATAGAAAAAGGACAAAGACGTTTATGACAGAGACTTTATTAGATAGTGAGAAATAGCTAATATCAAAACGTGAAACTTGATAAAAGCAGTTAAAAGAAAGATTCAACCAGAATAGTACGAACCACGGATTAAACACGAACTCAAAGACAAACACGCCAATACAAAAACACGAAACACCCCCGGTTAGCTCTGATGCCAATTGTTAAGTTGGATTCACATGAACACGGGTTTATGATCCGGAGGTCGGGGAGGATGATAGAGGTGTTTAGCCATTGTTAGTGAGAGAAAGAGATGCTCTAATAAATGTGTGTTTACTAGAGAGAGAAAGACAAGAAAGAAATGAACAACCTCACCCCTCCATGGAAGTATGGAGGGGTATATATAGCACGGGACTTGGACTATTACATATGACAATATTAGTCCCTGCAAGTCCCGTCTATGAAACTAATGTAATTCTGTTAGTCGCGCACATTTTAAGGCTAACACAAGAACTATCAAAAGTCCCCTTGGATAAGTCCTTGTCAGTCAGAGTTATCCCAGGTTGGTCCTCTATGTAACCTAGGCCTATTTTGTCATAATACCCCATTTGAGAATTAATCAGCTTATCCATGCCTTAGAATATTTTTGCCAGTGATTAATTACTTCTCTTTCATTATACAAGCTAGCCTTTAAAACTTCATTTTCTGTTGTAACTTTCACAAGCTGTTTTTCAAAAGCTTTGATAGTTACGTCTTTTTCTCTCATTTGAAGAGTCAAAATCCTAATTTTCTCTTCATAGCTTTTCTGACCCTTTTGATACAAAACTATATTTGCTTCTAAATTAGCAACACCTTGTTTAAAAGCATTTACTTCTACTGTACATGTGTTAACTTTTTGATGTTGTTCTTCTAGTTCAACTTTAAGACTATTAAATTTAAGAACACAATCTTTAGAACAAGGATGTACCTCAGTATCTTCATGAGAGAGAGCCATTAGACCATGCTCTTCTTCTTCTATATGTGCTTGAGCCCAGTTGACCACTCCATCTACTGTAACCAAGGCTTTAGTTCCTTTTAGACTCCATGGATTTCTGCTATCTCCTTTTGGAAGACTTTCAATGACTCTTGGGCTAGTCCTATTGCTGCTCCTTGGACTTCTGACTGCTACCTTCAGCCTTTTCTCTCTTGCATTTCCTGGCAAAGTGTCCAAGCTTTCCATAGTTGTAGCATTCAACTTTTGACTTGTCATATCCTAATGGTTCATTAGAATCAACATTCATCTTCCTTCCAGTCCTTTTGTAGAGTCTATTAGATCTAACAGAGATCATGGCAGCTTGCCATTTTAGATCCATCTCTTCAATGTCAGCATCATCCATCTGGAACAGATCATCAAGAGTCAATCTTGGTTTGTTGTCTTGTCCAACAAAGAATGAGAAGGCATCATTCTCATTGAATAATGATCGAGATCTTCTCTGTGAATTCTAGGTCATTGATGGACTGTATTCAACACTTTGAGGGTAAGTACTGTTAGTTGGTCTAACAGAAGTACTTGGAAAGTAAGTATCGCTACTTGTTCCACCAGCGGTACTTAGGGAGTATGTACCGCTTCTTCCTTCTAACACAAAAGCCAAGTTAGGATTTGGTACAGATGCTTTAGTTGGCTCAATAACTTTAACAACCATCTCATATACTTTGAGATTGTTATAAAGATGATCAAAGGGAGTAACATCCAAATCATCTCTTGTGATGAAGTGCATAGCCATTACCTTCCACTCTGGTGGAACTTCTCTCAAGAACTTTTGATTAGCTTCTTCATGACGGATTACTAGTCCATGAACTGCCAGTTGAATAAGCAGTTTACAACACTAGTACAAAAAATGGTATCCGTCACACTCAAAAAGAGTGACCGTAGGCATACAGTCACACGCGGTATTTTTTGTCTTTGTGACCAAAGGTCCCGCGACCGTAGGTACACTACGGTCACGATCTGATCTTTGTGACTAACCAGGAAAAAAATGTGACCAATACTCGAAAATGTGTGACGTACTAGGTACAATATTTGGTGTTTTAGTGAATATGTGTGATGGTAAACACTCTACAGTTATACGAGTTTTGTTTAAGAGTGACTATTGTTTATAAATTTGTCACATGAATATACAATATGTGTGACATTTACTATGTGATTAGTGTATTTTGTGTGACTATATGCATCAAATAGTCACATGAAAGGTATGTTTGTGTGACATTTTATGACATGTAGTCACATAAATTATGCTAATGGCTCTGAGTTTGTCACATACAATTAACCAAAGAGTTACCAATAGTAGTAATAAGTGTGACTGTATGCTTTGTCCAGTCAAGCCAATTGTATTTTATGTGACTATATGCATCTAATAGTCACATGAATTGTATGTTTGTTGTGACAATCCGTCAATTTATGGTTGCTATTTTATTCTCAAGTGTTATTTAAAAACATTATTTTAATGTTATATTATGAACTCACTTATTTTTTGAAAGAAATTTGGATTACGTCTTGAAGTAGCATCGACTACGTCTAAACCGGAGGATTCTACGATACGTGCTTACGTTTACATACACCGTCTTTGGTGACAGTCCGACACTTCAGGAAATAAATTTATCCGTGAATATTATTTTGGAGTTTTAAATTTGTGTTGGTTCATAAACTCACGAATTTACGAGAAGAAATTAGAGTTTACGTGAATAATTTAACTTCTTCTACGACTAAACCGGAAACCTCAGGATTACGTATTTACATTTTCGAACTCCATTTTTGATGAGACAATTTTTATTAGATTTGTTTTGTGCCGTTGATTCATAATTTATAAAAATGTTTTTCGTAAAACGACCCGAGGGCACGCAAATCGAGGAAACTGGAATCGAGGAGTTCCCCTAAATAAAGGGGGATGAGACAAAACAATTTTTCCCCCACCCCCACTATATGGGACGGCTAACTTAGCCACCTCTCATATGAGGTGTCAAGCTTACAAAGTAAGCTAAGACACATGTCTTAGCCACTTTGTAAACTGGCAACATGGTCAAAACCACTCACTCCAAACCATTTCTTCATTTTTCATCCATGCAAAACCACAAAAATCCTCTCTACACCTCCACCATTTCCGTCCCATATGCACCCAAAACACCCCATTTGATCAATTTTAACCACAAACCATGTGTTATCTACACATATGGTGAAGAACCTTTGAAGCCTTGAAGATTGGAGGTGATTCTAACATCCAAAAGAGGAGTTTCTTGGTGTCCTAGGGCTGATTTCTACAAGAAGTTTACAAATATTGGTGGTCTTGAATATTGGTGTTGATCTATCACAAGTTTTGCCATCAAAAATTCAAGCCTTGATCATAAACTACTTAATCTTGGTGGTATAAAGATTGTTCTTCCTATCCTCTTGTTATTTTGATTATGTAATCTTGTATTTTCTTTATTTATGTATATGTATATGATGATTAATGATGATAAAAATATTATGTGTGGATTTGGTGCTGATAAACATGGGTAAAAAGATGGAAAACTACATGTAAAATGGTTAAAATATTGCTTAAAATGATGGCTGTATAAAAACAGTAAGTAACCGAATGATAAACTTATAAAATGACATAGTGGAATCAATTTACAGTAAGTATTAGGTGTTATACACATGTGAGGGTTGGCCATACAATGGAATCATAAAAATGAGTGAGATATGATCAAAACAAGATTAGAGTGCAAATCTGCCTATACGGTTTTGGACGAATTTATTAAAATATTTAGAGGTTGATTCATCAGTATCTATAAGGAAGTAAAATGAAGCACATATTATGTAGTTACTGTCATAAAATTTTTAGGTCCTATCTCATTATAGAACTTTAGATATGGACACTTTAGTGGACTTAAAATTTGGGACTGATTAATAGTATATAATATAAGCACTCAAAAATTTATATAAAATATACATATATAAAACCCACTAGTTGATAAAAAATTTAAATAAAGATTTACATATATATATTGATATTAAAATGGGATACATTATATAAATTACAAGTATAAATGTTTTTCCAAGTTATAAAACTATATACCTAAGTTTTACGTCTTTTCGGCTAAAACCGAAAGATTAACGTTTTTTGTCAAATAAAACTTAGACGGTCGGACCCGTCTAATGTAAACTTTTATAAACTCACATATTGATGTATAAACTTATATAACAAGTAAAAACCGATAAAACCCGAGCTTTACAACATATAGAAATTAACGGGCCAAAGTAGCCTTATTGGACTATAAACCCGAGTAGTTGGTAAAACACTTATAAACTTACTTATTGGACTTAACCCATTTAGGCCCAACATGTAAAGTATAATACTGATATTAAAATTATAATTGGGCTAATGAAAAGTATTGGGCTTGTAATAGGCTTATTGGGCCTAAAACATGTAAATAAGTAAAACTAGTAAACTAGTATAAAAGTTACCAATACATGACACTAAAATGAGTAAATGAGAATGTATAAACCCACTTGATCATCATCATATATATAAAATCATCATATGTATACACAATTTTTATTTTGATAGTCATTGGACAAAAGTCTAAGACGAGTATTATTTGTCTAGGTTTCCGTGATTGAAGCACGTACCGTACATCCGAATTGCCGATAACCCGCTTTCCCACATCAACATGAGTTCATAGCCTCGCACTCTTTTAAATGTTTTTATGAAATGTTTTATAAACCCGCAAGGGAGATAACATGTTATTTAGTTGTCCCGATTGTTTGTTTATTGATTTGGACCCGAATGATTGTATGACCCGATGAATGATTATATGACCCGATGTATGAAGTAAAATGGATTATTAAAGTTAGGTTATGTCACTAAAAGTCCCATTAGCATGAATTGTGAACTACCGGGATTTGGTAGACGCTTGTGCATATAATAGTACTATTTGGGGACGATCACCCCAGTTCGCGCCTTGACGGTTAATCCCACTCGTGCCACATTGATTGGTAAGCGAATTTATGTATGAGAAGATTTCCATAGCGTAATCTTTGTGACGACACGCTAATTTAGATGGGCAAATTGAGTTTCGGGTTAGCTACCCATTGTTTGTTGTAGTAAGGTAACAATGTCATGCGGCTTATAATAATCCAAATAACGAAATACTACTATACGCACTGAATTACAATGAATTGCCTGACTAGCAATACGGGGTCTTATTATTGATATTATGTTCGTGTTTTGGTTTTTCATAACCATATTCATATAACGGTTTTTATTTAACTCTATACAACGTTTTAAAACGTATTGTATGATGTTTTTACGACAATGGTTCGTATAATGATTTTGAAGGCAAAAGCCTATATTATGATTTTTGATAAGGATTTGTATAAAATGACTTTGGCTATTTTATGGCCTATTACAAAGATTTATACAAAATGATTTTCGGTAATAATTATATACCGATGATATATTAATGGTTTTATTAAACTCTATGAATTCACTCGGCGTTATCGCTGACCTTTTCTTTTAACATGTTTTATCTCAGGTACTTGAAGGTAATTCTCGGGAAGACAACAAGAATTCATGGCCCGCACTTAAATAATAATTTCCATTCAAATGCTTTGTAAAACTTGTATGAAATACTTGACTTGGGACCTATGTAAAATTGATATTTATGAATGGAAATGCTTTATTATTAAACGACGCGATTTTCAAGCGTTGTCTATGATGTGAGTAATGTGCTATCCCGTAACACCAACGAGTCTTCCGCTGTTTTGAATTGTATAAATTTGGGGGTGTTACAGTTTGGTACCATAGCTCTCGTTATAGAGAACGAAAGATTTTTAAAACCAAGGTTTTGAATAAAATATTTCAAAATCTTTTAACTATAAACATTTTTATAAAAATGTCTAAAAATCTTTTGACTATAACGGTGCCGAAGAATTCCCGAGTTACCGACAAGGCCAGACTGAGAAGTGTTATTTTAATATATATATAACTTGGATTATATATATACATACAATGTAATTTGATTACATGATTGTTTGATGATTATTTCTATATTTATACGAGGTATTTATACGACGTAGATTGTCACAAGGAACCCTAATACCCCTAGCAAATTAATCTAAGCTATTCGCGTAGGAATTCTAGCTATTCTAGATCTAAACGAAGTTGCGGATATTTATGATCCCAACAAAATGGTTGATATTCGTAGAAATGTTGATATTGGTTGATTGTGATATTGAGAAGAATTGGCGAGATTAAATCTGATATCGATGTCATGACATCTTTCCTTATAGAGTGGAGTTTGACAAAACGTTACCACCTGGAAAGGTGTCATCTGATTCGTTGTCACCCAATTCTTAAATTTGAAATCGAAAGGGTGAATGTTGCACTTGAGGCTGTCATTGGAACCATTACCCAAAAGCCTCATGCCACTAGTACCTTTCCGAGAAGTCTAATTGAATGTGTGAGTCATTTCATACTGGTGACTCATTTGATAACTATTGATGAAGGAGCTATAGGATTGGAAATTAAGTGCTGATCATATTGAACTTTTATTGCCCTATTAAGGTTTAAAAATAAAGTTGAAAGTATTGGAGAATGAGGTAGGATGTTTCATTGAGTATAAGTTGATTGAAACTTGAATAAAATAAAATTTAACCCGTATGGAATATGAGATTGTCAAGAGGAAGTCGTTAAGTTCTGTGACTGAATTATAAGGTTTTAATTGGTTGTTGATTCGTGTTAAGGGTTGTTCCTAGGCCATTGTCCACTAACGAGGATGCCCAGTGTCCAACAAATAAATTGAAGAAATCTTCTTCTGAATTGGGACCGATGGATCTTCCGGGACATGTGGAACACCTAATGACTCTTGTATATTAGTATTCATTGTTGTATCTTTTAAAAATAATCCCTAACTTAACTGAGACATCAGTTGGTAGGATGAGTTCTTGGAATTGTATGACATAGTGACACGTAATATGTTACGATACAATTTTGACTTGTTTGTGATTAACGAAAAGACTACCTTTGATTGCTAAATTCTACATGTATCGATATTATCTATCTTTTCTTGCTTCTTCCTAATATTCGCATTAGTGATGAAACCATTGAACAAGTACTCATCTCGATTTGAGTTACGTTGTGGATTATTCTTTTCGAACGCCAGCAAGGTCATGAGCCTCATGATTATTTGGCTAAAGCTCATTTCCTATCATATTGTAGTTAGTTCTTGGTGAACAACTTTTTATCACTCTTTTGCAGATCACTCATTGTTTTTATAAGATAAAACAGTATCCCTTGAGAAAAAATGAATTTTCATCACTATAAGGATTATTCAAAGTGAGATTTATAAGTGATCGTTTTCGAAATGAAGTTGTTTATAAAATACATTGGAAAACTTAATTGTTTTCGTAATAAAGAAAATCTTTGTAAATTTATTTTTGATTCTTATTTAAGAATTAAGCATGAAAATGTTTTTATTATAAACATGATGATAAAATTTGGACGAACTGAGTATTGCATCGTTAATCTTGAAATTGTATATAGTTGCGCGCCTACATACAATTTGGAAGGGACCATGCAAGGCTGATTAGTAGTCACCATGAAATTGTTAATAAACACTACATTTTCTTTGAAGTTATGAAAATATTAAAAATTTATGAGATCTGCAAGAAGTGCAAAATAGGGGCATATTGTTAGGGACACGTACATATGTGCCCGTAATATTTTTTCTTCTGAGTCCAATTTACTCATCTGTGGAATTTGTCTTATTTGACAATTGATATCCTCTCCTTGTCCAATTCTCCCGTGGTGAGATTCTTTGAAAAGGTATCTGATTACCGAGTGTTGATACCCGACTGGGTGTATCGGCGTTCCTATCATTTCTTTTGATTTGATTTCATTTGAATGATCTGGGTAAAGATCCGAGGAGCTTTCAAATGCGTACTCAAATTATGAAAACATGGGATACACTCATATTCGTTAATGTTTTCGTCTGTATCTGATTTGAAATTCTGTCGCGTAGATTATGCGTTGACCTTACTCTTTTAATGGTAGTTGTGTCTCTATATATCCTTGAATTTGTGAAGGATTATGAGTTATTATTGGTCTTTTGAGAAGTTCACATCTTATCAACGGTAATGAAACTGGAAAGTTGATAGTGCCAGTAGAATAGACTGATTGATTACGACATGACAACATTGTCTTAATTGATGGGAACTCGAGTAGAATTCCCCTAAATGATAAGATGTTGATTATCAAAAGTGATTTAAATAATTCTTGATGGATGACCATATCCTGCATTTAGACTTGAAATTATACCGTGAATGGTTGTGAATTAGTCATAGATATTATAATCTAGAAAGAACTTAAAGAAAATTTATTAAAAGATGTTTCCGTTAACTGAAACTTTAGGAGGTATTTTTTGGTGAATTACCTAGACTTTCGCCATTAAGGCAAGTTGAATTTGGTAATGATTATATTCCCGGTGTTGCACCTGTGGCTTGTGCACTGTACGTCAGCACCATCTGAATTAAAAGAATTACCGTACAACTGAGAGAGTTGTCGGAGAAAGCTTTTATTCTACCAAGCTCATTATTATGAAGAGCTATGGTGTTATCATTCCTTATATTTGTTGAATTACCGTGAACTAGGTAAATTGATGATCAAAATCTATATCCACTACCCAAGATGATAGATTTGTTCGATCATTTACAAGGTTCTAGCATATGTTCTAAAGATTTGATCCTCGGCATGGTTATCATCAACTTCGCGTCCGCGAAAAAGATTATCTATTCAAATCACTACATCGAGAACTTGTAATAAACATTATGAGTTTCATGTGATGTCGTTTGGATTGACCAATGCACATGTAGCAACCATAAATTTGGTGAATCACGTGTGTAGGCTGTAATTTGATAAATTCATGCTTGTGATCATTAAGGACCATCAGTTTGTTTATAAGAATAGTAAGGAGTTAATAATCATTTATAAACTGCCCTGAATTGGTCGAGTAGTGAAAACCTGTACCTTGAATATTTAACAAGTGATTTAAGGCTTGATCCTTTACATAAAATGACCGTTTAGTTAATGATGGTAATATATATATATATATATATATATATATATATATATATATATATATATATATATATATATATATATATATATATATATATATATATATATATATATATATATATATATATATATTGACTCTTCAAAAAAATTAGAAGTCATTTAAGACTTTGGGTTTTACCAAAAAGAAAGAGCAAATATGTTTTGACAAATGTTTTATCAAAAGAATTTTTAAGGAATCATTCGCTTATAACCAAATCATTTAACTAAACTCCTGTTTAGGGGTAAATGTTTGGATATACCTCAAGACAACCTAAAGAGGGATTGAGGAAACCATTTGAACCATGACTTGAAAATTTGAAATGGCAATTCTTTCTTGTCAACTAAGAAAATTGTGATCAAAGTATAAATAAGATTTTTTGAACATTTACGAATCTCACTAATTATTCTCAGTAAATCAACAAAAATCGTGTTAATTAAATTCAAAATTTATTTTGAACATTTTTTTTATATAATTGGATGAACTGAGAAATTCAAAACTTTTTACGTTTACATTTCATAAAAATTGAATATTTATTATTTAATTACTTGACATAATTATCGACGCTTTAGACGTCGGATTGAGTAAAAAAGATAAAAATGATAGTTGAGACGAAACTAAAACTTAGAAAATATGAAGAAAGAATTTCTGAATGAATACGGTCATGATATTTATTTCATCAGGGAAGGTGAGTGTAGATACTGACACATAATATAGAAAGGATAAAGAATTAATTAGGATGTGTTCCTTAATAATGATTGTGCAAAATAAATTGACGAACATTTTAGAAATAACTGATGCTTTTAAAAAAAAGGATAATATAGATAATAAAAAGGGGTTCGCGGCTAATGTGAACCATTAGAATTGAGAAGCCGATAGCGTTAAATGTTTTAAAGGCCACTTGTGGTTGCCTAAATATGGAGATTTAGAGATTTAGTCATGTTGGAATCTCATAAGATTAAGTGTTCTATTCATGCCATTTCTAATTTAGTGTATCTTTATTTGAAGAAGTTGTACTGATGGCAAATATGAAGGTAGACATCGCCTCATACATTAGTAAACGTCTAACTATTGCAAAGGTCATCATCTGAATTTGATTCGATTTGGGTCATCGTCGACAGACTGACCAAATCTGCTAATATCATTCCCGTTAATGATAGATTCTCGATGAAGAAATTGACTCTTTGTATTCAAAGGAGTTGTGTAAACATAGTGTGCCGTATCAATCATCTCTATCAAGATCCTCGCTTCGCATCGAATTTCTACGAGATTTGCTCAGAAGTCATTGAAAACGAACCTTGATGAGAGTACTGTTTACCAACCCAATCGAAGGGACGAGGTAAAGTAACGATACAAAACACTAGAAGTATTGTTTTATGCTTGAATAATTGACCTTTGGTAATAAACCGTATAATCATTTTCCTTTAGAGAGATTATCATTGATAATTATTGTATTAGGATCGAGATTGAATCTTGAGAGGATCTATATGAGAGCATCTATAAGCAGGAGTTGGAATGAAGACACCCGACTTACACCCATTGTGAGTTGGACATGTATTTTAGGTTTAAGGTTGCCTATGATGACGAACCTAACCTTACAAAATACCCGACCCGCGAGACTTGAAATGACTGTTGAAATTAGGATTTGATTATTGACTGCCAGTAGTGGGCAGAAGGTTATATGAATATGAAATGTAGATCTTGAAGTGCAGGATGGTAGCGAAGTTATGCCAAAAAATTTAACCATGGAGAAGTAAATTGAAGATCTGAAAGATCATGGGAATTAAGTCCCCGTTGTATGGGACCATTGAGATGATATAAAAGTTGGTTTGAAAGGCATATAAGCTGGATCTACCCTATGACTTCAAGGGCTGCGTGAATTATGTTTTGTAAATCGAACTTGATAAAATATCTATCAAGTGAAAATCTGAATTCTTCTTGATGAAGTTTAGATCGGCGAAAAGTTGCATTCATCAAAACCCGTGAACATCATGGATAGAGAAAGTAAGTCAACATTAAGCCTGATCTTATTCCCGTAGTTATGTTTGATGAAACTCGCGTATTGTAATGGATTACACTTGTGAGAAAAGACCGAATGTGGAGGAAATACACACATGGCTCTAACACTATAAGAAGCGAGTAGTAAGATAAATCGATCTTTGAGGACAAAGATCCTGTTTAGGGTTAAATGCTGTGACAATCCGTCAATTTATGGTTGCTATTTTATTCTCAAGTGTTATTTAAAAACATTATTTTAATGTTATATTATGAACTCACTTATTTTTGGGAAGAAATTTGGATTTACGTCTTGAAGTAGCATCGACTACGTTTAAACCGGAGGATTCTACGATACGTGCTTACGTTTACATACACCGTCTTTGGTGACAGTCCGACACTTCAGGAAATAAATTTATCCGTGAATATTATTTTGGAGTTTTAAATTTGTGTTGGTTCATAAACTCACAAATTTACGAGAAGAAATTAGAGTTTACGTGAATAATTTAACGTCTTCTACGACTAAACCGGAAACCTCAGGATTACGTATTTACGTTTTCGAACTCCATTTTTGATGAGACAATTTATAAAAACGTTTTTCGTAAAACGAACCGAGGGCACGCAAATCGAGGAAACTAGAAATCGAGGAGTACCCGTAAATAAATGGGGATGAGACAAACAGTTTTTGCCCCACCCCCACTATATGGGACGGCTAACTTAGCCACCTCTCATATGAGGTGTCAAGCTTACAAAGTAAGCTAAGACACATGTCTTAGCCACTTTGTAAACTAGAAACATGGTCAAAACCACTCACTCCAAACCATTTCTTCATTTTTCATCCATGCAAAACCACAAAAATCCTCTCTACACCTCCACCATTTCCGTCCCATATGTACCCAAAACACCCTATTTGATCAATTTTAACCACAAACCATGTGTTATCTACACATATGGTGAAGAACCTTTGAATCCTTGAAGATTGGAGGTGATTCTAACACCCAAAAGAGGAGTTTCTTGGTGTCCTAGGGCTGATTTCTACAAGAAGTTTACAAATATTGGTGGTCTTGAAGATTGGTGTTGATCTATCACAAGAAACTTAGCCACCTCTCATATGAGGTGTCAAGCTTACAAAGTAAGCTAAGACACATGTCTTAGCCACTTTGTAAACTAGAAACATGGTGTCAAGCTTACAAAGTTTTGCCACAAGTTTTGCCATCAAAAAGATTGTTGATCTATCACAAGTTTTGCCATCAAAAATCAAAGCCTTGATCATAAACTACTTAAGCTTGGTGGTATAAAGATTGTTCTTTCTATCCTCTTGTTATTTTGATTATGTAATCTTGTATTTTCTTTATTTATGTATATGTATATGATTATGAATGATGATAAAAATATTATGTGGAGATTTGGTGTTGATAAACATGGGTAAAAAGATGGAAAACCACATGTAAAAAGGTTAAAATATTGCTTAAAATGATGGCTGTATAAAAACAGTAAGTAACCAAATGATAAACTGATAAAATGGCATAGTGGAATCAATTTACAGTAAGTATTAGGTGTTATACACATGTGAGAGTTGGTCATACAATAGAATCATAAAAATGAGTGAGATATGATAAAAACAAGATTAGAGTGCAAATCTGCTATACTGTTTTGGACGAATTTATTAAAATATTTAGAGGTTGATTCATCAGTAGCTATAAGGAAGTAAAAAGAATCACATATTATTTAGTTACTGTCATAAAAAATTGAGGTCCTATCTCATTATATAACTCTAGATATGGATATTTTAGTGGACTTAAAAATTGGGACTGATTTTGTATATAAATATTATATAATATAAGCACTCAAAAATTTATATAAAATATACATATATAAAACCCACTAGTTGATAAAAATTATAAATAAAGAGTTACATATATATTGATATTAAAATGGGATACATTATATAAATTACAAGTATAAATATTTTTCCAAGTTATAAAACTATATACCTAAGTTTTACGTCTTTTCGGCTAAAACCGAAAGATTAACGTTTTTGTCAAATAAAAATTAGACGGTCGGACCCGTCTAATGTAAACTTTTATAAACTCAAATACTGATGTATAAACTTATATAACAAGTAAAAACCGATAAAACCCAAGCTTTACAACATATAGACATTAACGGGCCAAAGTAGCCTTATTGGACTATAAATCCGACTAGTTGGTAAAACACTTATAAACTTACTTATTGGACTTAACCCATTTAGGCCCAACATGTAAAGTATAATACTGATATTAAAAGTATAATTGGGCTAATGAAAAGTATTGGGCTTGTAATAGGCTTATTGGGCCTAAAACATGTAAATAAGTAAAACTAGTAAACTAGTATGAAAGTTACCAATACATAACACTAAAATGAGTAAATGAGAATGTATAAACCCACTTGATCATCATCATATATATAAAATCATCATATGTATACATAATTGTTATTTTGATAAAGTCATTGGACAAAAGTCTAAGACGAGTATTATTTGTCTAGGTTTCCGTGATTGAAGCACGTATCGTACATCCGAATTGCCGATAACCCGCTTTCTCACATCAACGTGAGTTCATAGCCTCGCACTCTTTTAAATGTTTTTATGAAATGTTTTATAAACCCGCGAGGGAGATAACATGTTATTTTTAATAAAAAAATAGGACACCAGTTGTCCCGATTGTTTGTTTATTGATTTGGACCCGAATGATTGTATGACCCGATGAATGATTATATGCCCCGATGTATGAAGTAAAATGGATTATTAAAGTTAGGTTATGTCACTAAAAGTCCCATTAGAATGAATTGTGAACTACCGGGATTTGGTAGACGCTTGTGCATATAATAATACTATTCGGGGACGATCACCCCAGTTTGCGCCTTGACGGTTGATCCCCGTCGTGCCACATTGATTGGTAGGCGAATTTATGTATGAGAAGATTTCCATAGCGTGATCTTTGTGACGACATGCTAATTTATATGGGAAAATTGAGTTTCAGGTTAGCTACCCGTTGTTTGTTGTAGTAAGGTAACAATGTCATGCGGCTTATAATAATCCAAATAACGAAATACTGCTATACGCACTGAATTACAATTAATTGCCTGACTAGCAATACGGGGTCTTATTATTGATATTATGTTCGTGTTTTGGTTTTTCATAACCATATTCATATAACGGTTTTTTTTAACTCTATACAACGTTTTAAAACGTATTGTATGATGTTTTTACGACAATGGTTCGTATAATGATTTTGAAGGCAAAAGCCTATATTATGATTTTTGATAAGGATTTCTATAAAATGACTTTGGCTATTTTATGGCCTATTACAAAGATTTGTACAAAATGATTTTCGGTAATAATTATATACCGATGATATATTAATGGTTTTATTAAACTCTATGAATTCACTCGGCGTTATCGCTGACCTTTTCTTTTAACATGTTTTATCTCAGGTACTTAAAGGTAATTCTCGGGAAGACAACAAGAATTCATGGCCCGCACTTAAATAATAATTTCCCTTCAAATTCTTTGTAAAACTTGTATGAAATACTACGACTTGGGACCTATGTAAAATTGATATTTATGAATGGAAATGCTTTATTATTAAACGACGTGATTTTCAAGCGTTGTCTATGATGTGAGTAATGTGCTATCCCGTAACACCAACGAGTCTTCCGCTGTTTTGAATTGTATAAATTTGGGGGTGTTACATTTGTGTTACCTTTTATGACATGTAGTCACACAAATCATGCTAATGGTACTGAGTTTGTCACATACAATTAACCAAAGAGTTACCAATAGTAGTAATAAGTGTGACTGTATGCTTTGTCAAGTCAAGAAAATTGTATTTTGTGTGACTATATGCATCCAATAGTCACATGAATTGTATGTTTGTGTTACCTTTTATGACATGTAGTTACACAAATCATGCTAATGGTATTGAATTTGTCACATACAATTGACCAAAGAGTTACCAATAGTAGAAATAAGTGTGACTGTATGCTTTGTCAAGTCAAGCAAATTGTATTTTGTGTGACTATATGCATCAAATAGTCACATGAAGGGTATGTTTGTGTGACCTTTTATGACATGTAGTCACACAAATTATGATAATGGCTCTGAGTTTGTCACATACAATTAACCAAAGAGTTACCAATAGTAGTAATAAGTGTGACTGTATGCTTTGTCAAGTCAAGCCAATTGTATTTTGTGTGACTATTTGCATCTAATAGTCACATGAATTGTATGTTTGTGTTACCTTTTATGACATGTAGTCACATAAATCATGCTAATGGTACTGAGTTTGTCACATACAATTAACCAAAGAGTTACCAATAGTAGTAATAAGTGTGATTGTATGCTTTGTCAAATCAAGCAAATTGTATTTTGTGTGACTATATGCATCCAATAGTCACATAGAATTGTATGTTTGTGTGACTTTTTATGATATGTAGTCACACATTGGAATGTGAATAAGTGTGACTAAGTTTCATCTTCTAGTAACCTTTCAGAATTCAATAAAAACAAATAACAAAATTCTGGAAATCAAATTTCAATTGCATTAATATATAAAATTGAATGTACATAATCAAATCAACAAATGTAATGTCGTATTATTCTCAAGTAACATACTTTTCACATAGAATCACATTTGTAAAGACTTTGAATCACTGTATTGTAAAGTCTTTTGAGCCTTGTTATTCCTAGCTTGTTTCTGTATATGAGTAATAGTCGTAAATGTACTGCCTGGTGGAACATTCATCGAGCGCTTAGATCCTATCTTTGGTAAACTTTCAACAACAACTTTCATGGTATTTGGTGGTGTTGTTTCTTGTATGGAAACAAAAGCCATGTATTAAACATTAAACTAAATATGAAAAGCTATGTATATGTAGGATGATAAATCAAGTGTATGTACCTATTCCAAAAAAATAACCTTTTCCTTTGGCCATGCCATGAAACTACCTTTTACATCCTTAACAGTTTTTAAACCATTATTTCCGTCATCAGGTATGAATGCTGCATCCACTATGGATTCATCAACTGAAACTTTGTAGCAATTTTTTGGTAGTGGTTGGTTATGAATCATTACATTGTCTCCATCCTGAGACTTGTATACCCTACCGTTACCAATGATCATTGTCCTAGATATGTTCTATAGTTTGTACTTAAATGTCTGAAGAAAAAATGTTTACATGCGTTAATGACAAATAAATTAAACAAGTAATTATATGAAAAATGATGAAATACTTACATCTGGTAGTGATAGTGGAGACTGATTTACTTTTGATTTAGAAGGTGTACGCTTCTTTCGTAATGATGCAATAGGTATGTATTGTTGTGTCGAGGGAGACAGATTTTTTTGTGATCCGGAAGCTGGATAAATATCTTCTTGAGATTGGGAATTTTGAAGTGGAGACTTCTGTTCCAACAATCATGTCTTATTTTTTGCTAACCTAGTTCTAGTAGGTACCTGCATATATACATAACATAGAAATAATTCATGTATAGTACTATTTAGAAACCAAACATGGTTTTTTTATAACTTACCTTCTTCGCAGTTGCAGTTGCAGTGTCCAAATCCTTGTTCAAAGTTGCAGTTGTCTTAGACATTGGAAATAACACACCCTTCTGAAGTCCACCACCACTGATCGACGTCCTTTGCTCTTCACTAGGTATTTTTCTTAATGCATTATGTTCTAGTTGTAATACCTGAAATATATAAGTATGTTAATTGTTAATGGTATTACAAACTGAAAATCATCAAATCAAAATTAGAAAACTAGTCTTACATTTGACTGACTTGGCATTAACTCGGCTATATTAACCCCTTGTGAAGACATAACTTTCAAAAAAATTTCAATAGTTTCCTGTGTTTGTGACATCTTGGTGTTTAATTCAGCGACTGTATCCTCTTTTTCTTTACGCGCCTGTCTCTCCTTCTCAAGTTCATTTTCAAGCAACGCAATCCTTACATCAGTTCCTTGTTTCCTTCTAGGTAGATCAAAGAACTTCCTCCATGTAACTCTGCCTCCCACTCCTCGTGCATACCCTCCCTTTTCCTTTCCTAATATATGTGATAATGAATCTGAGCCACTATCAACCGTCAAGGTTCCATCTCTGATTTGTTCCTCTGCTTCCAGCTGCACACAAAAAATGGTAAATAATTTATTATACGAATATAAACATTATATAAAAAAATTTGCAATAACACTTACAATCTTAGTGCCAACTTTCATTGTTTCATCATCTGTCTCTTTTCCTTCTTGTCTAACCCTTCCATTAAACCACAATACACCACGGGTGGGTTCTTGATCTGGTGTAATTTCTTTTTTTATGATCTTCCAAACATCAAATACATACAGATGAAAAGTTAAACCAACATGGACAACAATGTTAGGATATTACACCAATATAACCTTACCATTTTCTCTTTTATATATACATAACCACCACGTCCCATTGTATGCTGATAAAGAGACTTGGAACGCGCCGATTTATTAGCAGCTGATTTCACCTAACAAAAAAGATTACTGGATGAGAAGTTTCTAGTACGTAACAGACTGTGTTTGTCATACGGAGTTTCCAAATAATGCATACATACGGTGTTTATAAATGTAAAACGAAATAGAAATTAACAACCTTAAATTCTTCTGTCGCCGTGTGGTTTACAAAAGCAACCCAGTGTTCGGCTTTGACGATTCCTTTGTAATTCTTTGGAACTACATTTAGTTTTTCAGGATTATCTAGGTTGGGAACTATGTGCTTTGCTGTCAATTTGCTTCTGAAATTTCTTAGCAGTTCACCTAGCTTATACATAACCAACTTTTTGTAGGACACATCAAATTCAAAGTATTGCTGCACATATTAACATAATGCTAAAGTAAATGTAGGAATACAACTAATAGTTGGGTAAAAAAATTTGTATTTGTACCGTGGTTTCAGTCCAAAGTTTTTCTCTTGCTTCCTCCTTCACATCTTTCCACGATAGAATCTTCAATCCTATCTGCTCCCGAACCGTGTCTCCTAAAAAACTTATAAACAATGATCTGTTTGGCCCTGATATTCTATTCAGTGCATCAAAGTTCACATTTATCTTCATGACATCTGGTTTTCCATATTTTATCCGAAACTTGGCTAACCTAGTTATACCCCTCTTATTAACAACCTTCTGTTTACTGATGTCTTCATCCGCATCCGATTGATCACCATAATCCTCTGATTCATAACCTCCTTCATTATCGTGATTTACATCATCATTATTAGCCAAATAATCATCATCATTAACAATATAATCTTGATCATTGTTTTTAGTGTTCATGATTATTGACATGTGTACAAGAACAGTAAGTGGAAATGGTATGAAACTAGTGATGGTAGTAATTGAGATGGAGATGGAGTTAGAAAATTATGGTATATTTTGTGATTTTGGAGAAAAATCAGGATTTGAGATGGAGATGGAATTAGAATATTATGGTAACTACATATGCATTAACTTAGCATGGACATTCAAAATTTTCGTGAAAAATTTGGCTCCAAATACAAAAATTAAACAACCAAATATTTTGAACTCCAATTTGCCTCCAAATTAAACATTCAACTTTTCCCTTTGAGTTTCCTGGTAAAAATAAAGCTTGAACAAAATGTTATACTATTTTTCACATTTTAACATTCAACCAAAAACCTTTAGTTTACACTGCATAAAAACTTGAATTCATATATTATAAGAAAATGGATATAACATATAGTGAATTTTACACGGCCTTAAAATACTTATATTACGTAATTAACAAACTCGTATTGTTGATTACAGATAACTGATAATTGTTTCATAATGATAGTAATGCATACAAATCTATTAAATTATTGCGACCTGTAGGTTGAAAATGCAACAGGTGCCCAACAATAACAGACCAACAAAACATAAAAAACTTATTCATATTACACAGGGAGAACGGACATGATCCAACATTCCAACATTCCTCTGCAGCATTCTTTGACCGAACCTTCTTACATTATGTATGCCTACAATAGGAGTTTGAAACAGTGGAGGGCGAATACATGGAGTACTTGAAGAACTTGTGGTCAAACTCCGAATCGGACTTATATTGTTAACTTCTGCAAACATGTACATATTAATGTTAGTTATATGTCGATGAAGGTAGTGTTTGGTAGTATGTGTAGCATGGTTTTGGTTGCCCTAACAACATTTGGATTTATTTGGTTATGCATATGTTTGTATAGGGGACCATATCTAACTGATTACAAAAGACCTAAAACAATATCATACCAAAAAACCTGTAACTATAATATACCATGGGACCATATCCGGACACATTAACAAAAACCATAACCAAGATTGAAACATAGACCATATAAACACGTTAATTAAAAATGACATAGATTAAGAAGGGCTAGTCCTATAAATCGAATCACGTTAATGAAAAATGAAATAGGTCCACATACATGCATAAAAAATTAGTGTAAACCCTAATAACATAACAAACTTACACTATTCATATGAACCCTAATATTTAAATTGAACAATACTTATTGTTGCATTACCTTTTTTCCTGATTCTTCATGTCATTAATGATTGTGTAGATTGGCGACTATTGTGTATGAGGGTTTTATTTTTTTTATTGTGTATTGGATGAAGATTTAGGGTTTGTTCATCCTGTGTGTGATTCTGAAGATGGTGGCGGTTACAAGCTAGATAGTTGCTGGATATTATTTGTGTTTAATGAAAATGTAAATGTTATTCAAAATTACTTAATAATAAAATTATAGTAATTAACATTTAATTATTAAAAGTTAATAATAAATAATAGTAAGTAAATAAAAACATATACGTTGTATTTTTATTAAAAGCATTTTTGTCAAAATTAACTAACTTTAAAAATGTTATAATTTTAAACATAACATAAAAATATTACTTTAATTAATTTTAAACATAAAGTTATAGTTAAATAACTTAAATATGAATAAGGTCGATTTTGAATGGTCGGTTTAATAAGGTTAGGGTGACAAAATTATAGTTTAGTAATGGGTTAGGGTTTATGGTTTAGGGTTGGGTTTTAGGGTTTATGGTTTAAGGTATATGGTTGAGGGTTAAGGTTTAGGATTTATGATTTAGGGTTTATGGTTTAGGGTTAATGAAGTGGTTTATGTTTAATTAGGGTTTATAGTTTAATTTAAGTTCATGTTTTAGGGTTAATTAATGTTGTTTAAAGTTTATGATTTAGGTTTTATATAGGGTATACTGCTTTATGTTTAGGTTGTATGGTTTAGACTTTAGGGTTATAGTTTAAGGTTTAGGATTTATGGTTTAATTAGCTAGTGTGGTCTATTATGGTTTAATTAGGATTTATGGTTTAATTAGCTAGGGTTTGTGGTTTAAGGATTAATTATGATTTAAGGTTTATAGGGTTTAGGGTTTAGGGCTTATAGGGTTTAAGGTTTAAGGTTCATTGGTTTATGGTTTAGGATTTATGGTTTAATTAGCTAGGGTTTGTGGTTTTAAGGGTTAACTAGGATTTAAGGTTAAATGGTTTAAGGTGTATGATATAGTGTTTAGGGTGCATTGGTTTAAGGTTTAGGGCTTAGGGTTTAGGGTTTAAGGTTCATTGGTTTATGGTTTATTTAGCTAGGGTTTGTGGTTTAAGGGTTAAATAGTATTTAAGGTTAAATGGTTTAATGTGTATGATTTAGTGTATAGGGTGCATTGGTTTAAGGTTTAGGGCTTAGGGTTTAAGGTTCATTGGTTTATGGTTTAAGGATTAAGGTTTAGGATTTATGGTTTAATTAGCTAGGGTTTATGGTATTAGGGTTAAATAGGATTTAAGGTTTATAGGTTTAAGGTGTATGATATAGTGTTTAGAGTGCATTGGTTTAAGGTTTAGGGCTTAGGGTTTAAGGTTTATTTGTTTATGGTTTAAGGTTTATGATTTATGGTTTAATTAGCTAGGGTTTGTGGTTTAAGGGTTAAATAGAATTTAAGGTTTATAGGTTTAAGGTGTATGATATAGTGTTTAATTAGGGTGCATTACTTTAAGGTTTAGGGCTTAATTAGGGTTTAAGGTTTATTGGTTTATGGTTTAAGGTTTATGATTTATGGTTTAATTAGCTAGGGTTTGTGGTTTAAGGGTTAAATAGGATTTAAGGTTTATAGGTTTAAGGTGTATGATATAGTGTTTAGGTTGCATTACTTTAAGGTTTAGGGCTTAATTATGGTTTAAGGTTTATTGGTTTATGTTTTAAGGTTTATGATTTATGGTTTAGTTAGCTAGGGTTTGTGGTTTAAGGGTTAAATAGGATTTAAGGTTTATATGTACCGGTTTATGATTTAGTGTTTAGGGTTCATTGTTTTAAGGTTTAGTGTTTATTGAGGTTTAATGTTTAGGGTTTAATGTTTAAGAATTAGGGATTATGGTATGTAGGATTATGAATTATCGTTTAATTAAGGTTTATGGTTTAAGGGTTATATGGCTTAGGGTTAAATTGTTTAAGGCTTAGGTTTTAAATTAAGTAAGATAACAAATTACTCGTCATTTATGTTACGTTCAGACGTGGTCTTGGTGAAATAAGTCATAAAACCTTTTAACATCGACCTTCTAAAAGGGGTATAAAACGTTTGCATATATTATATATTACTTATTTAAAACATAATTAATGTATTTTCATTAATATAATTTTTATCAAGTTTTATATACTTAGTCTTTCATAATAATTGTCTGTTGTTGACTTTTTCTTGTCTTAATATTGATACTTTCAATTTTAACATATTTGTATATGTTATATGATTACCTGATAATACGACTCCACCGCATTGGCCCGTTTAAAATAATAATTTTTTTAAATATATTTCATGCATTATATTAATTTTGTAATAGATATAAACCACAAAATGTAAGCATATGACACATAAGCCCATCTCGACTTATGTTTAATAAATCATAAATAACATATTTATATAAGGGTATAAGTAATAAATACACAAATACTTATGATGGTCCATTGTACCCAATGGACTTTTTTATGTCCGATATTCCTATTTGAACAAAAATATAAAGTTAGGACTTTTTATTAGGATAAATAACCTACATTTTCGGGTCAAATTTTAACACCTTTTACTTCAAACTTTTATTCAGTGAAATTTAAAACATGCCTCCAAAATTTTATTTTGTTGAAAATTGAAAATTTTCCTCCAAAATGTTATTTAGTGAACATTGAAAATAACTCCCAAAAATTTTAAACTCATCCCACAATTTTTTTCCATCCCTCATTCTCCAGCCATCAATAACATCAACAACTATTCTGTTCGGCCATCTACACAAGTTTTAATTTCATTACTTTATAAATCAGGTAATGTTTTTATTAGGATTATAATCTGTAGTGTTCATATGCATTTGTTTAGATAATTAGTATATATGTGATTGGATTTTGGGGTTTTATATTATGCGTTATTGATTCATGCTATGTGCCTTAAACCTTTAAGAATGTTTTATCTTGGATATGATATATTGGTTTGTTTTGTGATTTGTAGGATATATACGGTACGATTTATCCTCAACACTATGATGGACAAGTCTTGGATACGAAGTAATAGGACTAAAAAAGAATATTTTGACGGAGTAGAAGCGTTTATTGAATATGCCAAAAAAGCGCAAGAGGATATTAACCGCCACCCAGAAAGTCATAATGGACCACTTAAAATTCTATGTCCCGGTAATAGCTGCTTAAACCACATAGAGGGTACAGTAGAATCAGTAGGATTCCATTTATTCAGACATGGGTTTAATCCAAAGTACACAAATTGGAAAAAACATGGAGAAAAGGATGAGCAATCATCAAATGACCAAATATTAGTTGATGATACAACAGAGTATGTTGACAACACGGATGTCGACACGGATGCTGGTTCAGAAATTCCAACAGATGGCCCAGCAACAGTAGAGATGGTTAACGCTACAAAATATAATTTTGATGAGGATGACATTGCCAAGTTTCAACAACTAGTAGTAGACGCGGAGAAGCCACTTTATGAAGGATGTCCCGACTTCACAAAATTGTCTGCAATAGTTAAACTTCTCAACTTGAAGGGTAAGTATGGAGCTTGTGATAAGTTCTTTACTGAATTACTTGGTTTGATTAAAAAGATTCTACCTGCTGGTAACGAACTAGTTGAAAGAACTTATCAGGCTAAAAAAATGATGCGAATGATGGGATCAGGATACAAAAGATACATGTATGTATCAACAACTGCATGATTTACTGGAAAACTAACTCAAAATTGACTGCTTGCTCAACATGTGGGACAACAAGATGGAAGGTCGACAATAAGACAAAGAAAGTTTACGAAAACATTCCAGCCAAAGTGATGTGGTACTTCCCAATTATACCAAGACTAAAACGATTGTTTAAGATACCAAGTATTGCAGAAAACATGAGATGGCACGCAACAAGGAGGATAACTGATGGTGTTTTACGTCACCCTGCAGATTCACAGGCATGGCGTACCATAGATGAAAAATTCCCCAAATTTGAAGAAGATCCAAGAAATATACGGATGGGAATATCGGCTGATGGGGTTGACGTCAACTCAGGTAATAGGCATCACAGTGTATGGTCAGTTTTATGTGTCATATAAAACCTTCCTCCATGGTTGTGTATGAAACGAAAGTTTATCATGCTTTCGACCATTATATCGGGATACCCGGGGAATGATATTGATGTTTTCTTAGAACCGTTAGTTGATGATATGTATACCTTATTTGAACATGGTGTTGATACATATGATGCGTCAACGAAACAGAACTTTAAGCTTCATTCCGTTTTGTTATGGACGATAAATGATTACCCAGCACTGGGTACATTATGCGGCTGCCCATACAGTGGATTCAATGGTTGCGTGGTATGTGGGAAAGATACACATTGTGTAAGACTTTCGGCCTCATCCAAGCAAAGTTATGCTGGTCACAGATGATATCTACCATACACACATCCATTCAGAAAGCAAAGGAAATCGTTTAATGGACAACAAGAACTTGAACGTGCTCCAGTACCAAAGACAGGGGAAGAAATATACGACGAAGTTCAACATATTCAAAATAAGTGGGGAAAAGTAAAGAAAACTAACAATAACGCATCAGGAAACCAGGAAGATACAAGAGGCAGAGGTGGGAAAATTCAAAATAACAAAAGAAAAGAAACAGAAGACGAGGGTAGTTCAAGCCAACCTACTGAATCATATTGGAAGAAATTCAACATTTGGTATCGAAGGCTAAGGTATTGGAGGCATAATCCTGTTCCACATTGTATTGACTTTATGCATGTAGAAAAAAATTGTGGGGAGAGTTTTGTTGGAACTTTGCTAAATGTTCCTGGTAAGACGAAAGATGGATTGAAGGCACGAATGGATCTGGCAGCTTTGGGTATAAAACCTGAGCTTTTTGCTAGGCTAGAACAAGACAAAACAACACTACCTCCAGCAGGCTACATGTTAACTAATGCTGAAAAAGACAAATTTTGTGAAACGTTAGCCAACCTCATAGTACCATATGGATATTGTTTAAATTTTGCTAGTTTGGTTAACGTAAAGGAAAGGAAGCTCATTGGCCTTAAGTCACATGACTATCACATGTTGATGCAAGAGTTTGTACCAATTGCAATACGTTCAGTCATGGATCCACCCACACGATATGCTATTATCAGGTTTTGCTTTTTCTTTAAATCTATATGTAGAAAATAAATCAAATTGGAAGAACTAGATGCGATGCAACAAGAACTAGTTGTGACACTGTGCCTACTTGAGAAGTTCTTTCCTCCGTCATTTTTTGATATTATGATACACTTGACTGTGCACCTAACTAGAGAGGTAAGATTGTGTGGTCCCATATGCTTTCGGTGGATGTACCCATTTGAAAGATGTATGAAGGTTATTAAAAACCATGTTAGAAACAGAAGCAGACAAGAGGGATGCATTGCTGAGGAGACCATTGCGGAAGAAACAATAGAGTTTTTTAGCGAGTATCATAAAACAATGAAATCTGTTGGTTTGCCACCTGATAAAGATGTAACCAATGAAAATGAGGACGGAATGCCATTGTCGGCCGGCACACCATTCGAAATGAATGGGGAACTATTTGCAAAAGCTCATTTGTATGTACTACAAAATACAGATGAACTTTTACCCTATATCGAGTAAGTATTACTAACACATGTCTATTTCATTGATATAAATATTCTAAAAACAAAAAAATTAATCAAATACATTCTTTCGTTTCAGGCGATGATATGTGTGAAAACACACATCTTTTCTACCACTTAATTGCAATAATAACCGGACCAAAACGTGTATTTTATGTCTTTTATGTCGGAATTATGCGTGGTTTGTGTTTTTGTTGTGATTTAGGATGAAAAGGTGAAAAGTGGAGAAAACACGGACATTCACAGGCATTTACGGACTTTTATGGAAGAAAAAGATGAAAGACGGAGTCAAGAAGTCAAGAGTGCAAAAAGAACGGAAGTCCAAGACCAATTCTGAAGATTTATAGAAGAAAAAGTCAAAAGACGGAAGTTTATCAAAAGCCGAAGAATTCAAGTCTATTTTATTGAAGAATTTAAAGACGAGTTCAAAGAAGTCCCGAAGCCAAAAGCCCTTTAAGTCCAAGTTTAAAGAAGATTAGAAGAAAAGGACTAATGGTGAAATTAAAAGAAGATTAAAGAAGGAGGGACTAAGCATGCAATTAAAGAAGCTTCCTAAGCAAGCCTTAATCTCCCCTATATATAGATTAGATCATTTTCATTTTCCTCTTGTTGGATAGCTTGACAAACTATCTCTTCCACCTTTATTTTATGCACCTTTAATTACTTGCACATTTAAATACATGTTTTGCACCTTTAATTACCTTTAATTTCAAGTAAGTGTTTTTTTTAATTACTTGCACCTTTACTTTATCTTGTTAATCTTCTTCTACCTTTCTTTAATCTTTGATTTACACGTTTTCATCTTGTTAAGTTGTTTAAAGATTTGATTTTTATGCTTTTGATTGTTTTAAATCTCTTATTTTCATAGCTTATTTGATTTATTTTCAAGTTTATATAGTTTTTACAAAAGTTATTTTTATATAAAAAGTTGTTTTTCTTAAAGTTTATCTTTTTCGTGTTTTAAAAGTTTTTTAACTTTCAGTTTCGTAGCTTATTTTTACACGTTTTACCTTTGGATTTCGTCTAGAGCTTATCTAGGATCATAGCTTATTTACTTAGCTTATTTTTGGTATTCTCCTTCGTATTCCGATTGAATCAATCGGAAAAGGGTTTCATTATTCCGACCATAGCTCCTTGCTTGGTCGGAAAAGGGTTTAATATATTCCGATTGGTGGAGACTAAGGTATTCCGATTGGTGGTGTGTCTCGGGTATTCCGATCGTGTGTAAGTGATAGGTATTCTGATCAGTGCTCTTGCAACATTCCGATCGAGGTGCATGTTTGGATATTCCGATCGTGTAAGGGTGACATATTCCGATTGGTCTAGTTCGACATTCCGACAGGTTTGGTTTCTTATTCCGATTGGTAAGATCGGAATATATTCCGATTGGGGGATTATTTTCCATATTTTGTCTTGTTTAATTTTTAGCTTATGTTTTTAATACTTGTCTAATTTTAATTTCCGTCACGCTTTATTTTTAGTCATTTAATTAAATTACTTTTTGTCACGTTTTTAAATATTGCACCACTTTCTTTTTAATTAGACTTAGATTTACTTTAATTGCACTTTTACTTTATTGTTTTGCACTTTTATTTTAAACACTACAACGACACATCTTTGTTCCACCAAAAACAATAGAGTCACATAGAGAACCTAGATCAATTCGATTAGACATACATCAACGAACTTTAATTTTCTTACGGGGTGTCAAAAGCCTTGTATCAAATGGCGCCGCTGCCGGCTCTTTTCGTAAAGATTGACGGTTTTCTGTGAGAGACACGTTGCTTTTGGGATCCGTTCACTTGTGAGCGTTATTTTTCTTGTCTAAAAAATTCAAAAATTCATTAAAAAAAAAAATTGATAAAAATCCATAAAAATTAGAAATTTCAAAAATCCAAAAAGATTTTATCTTTCTTGTGTATATATATTGTCTTTGTGTTTGGTTTCCTTTTCTTTTGTATTTTCAGGTGTATGCGTACTAGATCTTCTAACTATCAAGAGCCCGAGCCTCAAGACGATTTAGATATGGCAGGTGTTAACAACAATAATCAACCACCGCACCTCAATAATAACAACAATGTTCTTCCACAGCCCGATCTTCGGACCATGGAGGAACTTTGTCAACCAACCATGTTTGGACGAGGAGGACCGATTGCGCCGATGCAAATCAACGCTCCTGAGTTTTCGTTGAAGCACCACATGATTCAGCAAGTGCAAACAAACCCATTCCGTGGATTGCCTGATGATGATGCCAACAAACACCTCGACAAGTTCATTACTATCACCCAGAGCATGAAGTTGGCTGGTGCCACAATGGATGAACTTCGCCTACAACTCTTTCCACATACTTTATTACATCATGCCGAGAAATGGTTTGATCGTCTCCCGAAGAATTCTATTCACACTTGGGATGATATGACTCAACGCTTTTTGTCGCGCTACTTTCCACCATCCATGGTCACGAGCCTTCGCAATCAGATCAGCGGTTTCATGCAAGATCCCGATGAATCTCTTTTTGACGCTTGGGAGAGATATAATGTCTTGATCGATAGATGTCCAAACCACAACATGCTCCCTGTGACCTTAATTGATACTTTCTACAACGGTTTGACTTTTCGAGATCGTGATACGATCAATGCAGCCGCCGTAGGCACATTCATGAAAAGGAGACCCGAGGAGTGTAGAGAGTTAATTGAGAACATGACTACTCACCACAAGAACTTGGATTCCTCTGCATCTTCAAGGAACAACCCGAGAGTCAATGTTTCCTCCACCTCAGCAAACCCTGATATGACCGAACTCACCCGTGTGCTGACTGAAATGAGCAGAAGTATGCAACTTTTGGCTTCAAACCAACAACAACAACAAGTTAAAGTTGTTGCTACTCTTTGTGAAACATGCGGCGGTCCTCACTCATACACCGATTGTCCTTCGACACAAGGAAATCCGGAAAATGTGTATGCAGCTTATGGTAATTATTCACCGGAAAATTACCAAGCTCGACCTCAAGGGGATAGAAATCTGCTGAGTTACCGATCCAACAATTACCTTTCACCCGGTTTTTCTCCTCAAAACCAAAACCCCGCCAACAACTACACTAGAAGCAACCAAATCCCACCAAGAGCTTCTAATCCTTATCACCCACCCACCCAATAAACCCCACCCATTAATCCCGATGTTGAGGCCATCATGAGAACCCAAGGTGAGCAAATCAAGAACTTGCAGAGCCAAATTATCAATCTGAAAGGAGATATCATAAAGCAAGGAAATGAGATAAGATCCGAGCTTCGAGATAAGATTCAATCCTCCTTCAGCAGTCAAACCAATGATTTGAAGAATATGCTTGCTACTTTCTTGCCAGCCGCTTAACCCTCTTCTTCAAGTTCTCTACCTTCAAACACCGTCACTAATCCGCGAGCAAATGTGAGTGCTATAACTACTCGTAGTGGAGTCACCATCGAAGGACCACCAATCCCACCCCCATCATCTACACCTCCTCCACCACCATGTATCCCTACTCCTCCTACACCTAGTATTAGTGCACCATTACCGTCTCCGCCTCGACGTGATGAAGTTCCCACGAATGATCCTTCAACATCTCAACCTTTACCTACACCTGCACCTTCACCACCCAAACCCAATATCCCTTATCCCTCTCGTTTAGGCAAGTCCAAAATGCTAACCAAGGAGGACTCCGAAGTGTCACGCTATGTGAAGATGATTTCTCAAATGAACTTCAACATTAGCTTTCTTGAAGCACTTGTCCACATGCCCAAATTTGTTAAAGCATTTAGGGAATTGCTTAACAAGAAGGAGAAGCTGATTGAACTCGCCAACACACGCTTAAATGAAAACTGCTCTGCAGTTATTCTTAAAGAACTTCCGGAAAAGCTTGGAGATCCCGGTCGTTTTGTGTTGCCTTGCGTGTTCAACAAAACTGAAGAATTTACTGCCCTTGCTGATCTCGGGGCTAGTATTAATTTGATGCCACTGAGTGTTTGGAAAACACTATCATTACCCGACCTCACTCCAACAAAGATGACTCTTGAACTTGCAAATCGCACTCTCGCTTACCCTGTTGGTATAGCCGAAGACGTGTTCATTAGAGTTGGCGCATTTACTTTCCCGGTCGATTTTGTCGTAGTTGATTATGAAATGGACCCTCGTATTCCTTTAATACTTGGTCGGCCATTCTTGAGAACCGGACGAGCTTTAGTGGATGTTGCCGAAGGTGAGTTAATCTTAAGAGTCGGGGATGATGCACAAGTTTTCAAAATGGGGAAGCTTACTAGTACAACTTTTGGAGGCCGAGAATCAGTGAATATGATAAATGTGCTCGATGACTTTACCGTCTACGACAATCCTCTATTCGACTCTTGCATCGATAATCCACTTTTTCAAGATGATGTGGATGATTCTCTCCCTACCTTGGAACCTTCTCCCATTTATGATTCGTCACCGGTCTTTGATGCTTATGATGATGATGATTCTAGCTCAGATTCGGATGATTTTGATTGTACTTCTGAGTATCCCGAGCTGCCCACATATGATGATTTTGATGAGGCTGATACTCTCTCGAGCGATTCTTCACATGATGAAGATCCTCCGCCATCACTCGATCCTACTTTGGACAATTATTCATTTGAGGAAGATTTCTCTGAATTTCTCAACACATACTTCCCTCATGAGAGTGATGCTCCTCCTTTGGACTTTGAGGATTATCGTCTTGATCTTACTTTGGATTTGAAGAGCATTTTGTCCAAGGAGAAGAAACCGGTCGACACCGAAATCCGTTGCACTTATGATTTGACACCTCTTTGTCCCCTTCTGAGGACGAGGTTATGCTTCTTTGCGGATCTTCTTCACACTCGGCTGAGCCCAAGTGCTATTTTCCCTTAAAGGAAAAGGTGTTCGACCCCGGTATTGAAGTCTTTAAGCCATCTCAGTATCCACCTGATGAAATAAAAGGAAAAATCTTTGGACCCATTGAAGACATGCTTGCACCACTTCATCCTTGCTTCTACTGTGCTCCATCACTGCTTAAGGGAACCTTGCCACTTCTCTTTTGGCTTGCCTTGTTCGCCTTAAGTTCTTGTTATTTGATGGATGAAAACTATGTCTTTGATCCGGGTGGATATGTCTCATGCTTCTTCCGTTGATGATCAAGGTCGAGTCAGGCTAATGACTCGGTTAACAAAAATCAAGCGCTTCTTGGGAGGCAACCCATGCATCTATCCTTTCGCTTTCTTTACCATAAGTGTAGGGGGGGACCCTTTGGATTTCTATTTCCTCTCCTCACTTCTTAATCAGGGATTCGAGCTTCAATGATCCACTCTTGATGATTCTTGACGACCCGTGATTCCGTGTTCTACTTCTTCCTGGTTCTATCCTAAACTCTTTTCGATTCACTATTTTATATTTTCTCAATATTAAAATAGGAATTTCTTTAGTGGTCTTTTCCTTAGCGAGATTTAAACAACGTGCACAATGTCCTAAGTGTAGGGGAGTTTACTCCCACATGCTTAAACATTGAGGACAATGTTTATCTTAAGTGTAGGGGGGACTTCTATCGAAGTTAAGTGGTCTTTTCCTTGTATTTGTCCTCATTTTAACCGGAAAATCAATTTTTCGACATTTTTCAAAATTTTTGATCTATATTGGCCTATTAGTTTTTCCCTTTTGTATAGTTATTTTCTTTCTTTGCTAGAATAAATCTTTGAATAAGTGGTTTTAATTTTCAAACGTTGTGAATCTTTTGACTCAATCCGAGTTTACTCTAGCTAGTATCCTTAACATGTTTAAGTCAAGTTTTGCTAGGCTTTTATATAGGGAGCTATAAAACGCGAAAGTCTTAACTCTCACGGGTTAAGAACAAGAACTTTTCGCAAGTTCCTATAATTGATCCTAGAGAGTCGTTTATCAAGGGAACTTTAAAATGCGATTTCTAAACTTGAAAGAGTCTAAGAATTTGCAAGATCCTATAGGCGACTCGAAAACCCAAAACTTTGATTTAATAGGCTAAGCATCCACGAGTCTCATTCCTTGAGATTTTAAACTGTGGAGAACGAGAGATGATAGAGTCAATTATAAGTCCGGTATTCTTTCGTGAATTTATGTGAGTTAATTATAAGCCTATTCTCCCATCACTTGCTAATAAACTTATCTGCTAATAAATAAGGTTGTACGATTTGAAAAGTTACTTAGCTTCTAGCCCCAGATCGTTTAAAAGTTGCACGGTATGGATTAGAGTTCATAGCCAAGGCATAACTTATTGAAGCGGGACGCGAAGATTGGCGAGTCCGAAAAGGCCCTAACAAGGCATGAGGGCTATGTTTTGTTGCTAAAGATCCAAAGTGATGTGAAGAATCATTTATCGAAAATCAATATGAAGGATCGAGACACACGGCGAAAAGTAAATACTCCCCAAAAGTCATGGAGAAGTGTATCCGAAAAGACCCTAACAAGGTATGCGGATAAATAGATCCAAGTCATAAAAGGAGGAAGATCGTTGTATATCAAATCCAAAATAAAGATTGAAGAAAAATGAAAAAGTCGTGGTCCGAGTATGAATCTCTCAAAACTTCAAGTGACGAAATTTCTGTATGAAGAGAAGAGCATTATTTCATGAACGTCTCTCAAAGATTTGAAGTATGAAGTCGCTGCCAAATATCGGTCCGAGAAAGGTCTCAAATCGCGAAGCGAGTTATGCCAAGATATGAACTTTATGAGGTCCCGAGAAGCAGTTTTAAAAGATTTGGTCCTTTAGCTAACTATTGATTAAATCGTTCACTTTATTTTCAGACTAAATAACTATCGAAATAAGTCAAACAATGCATCCTCGTGATCATTCAAGACAACAATAAAATATAAGAGATACCCCTAGGAATAAGGGGGTCTAAGTGAATAATTGGCCCACATGAGTTCATGTTAGTTTACTAACTTATAATAACAATGATCTCGTTTTTAAGCTTGGTTTGGAGAAAGTGAAAAGTTGAGGATGATGATTATTCATGACATTTTCAAAACCCAAGGTATGCTTTTTGATTTCTTTACTTTGAATGTTCGTAGTTTCTATCTCTTTAATAAAGGCCAACATGGATTGATTATGATGAAAAATGTAAACGTGCTTTGTAACTAATGCATTGCATGAGGACATTGCAATGGTCAAGTGTAGGGGATTTGATATGTGTGAAAACACACATCTTTTCTACCACTTAATTGCAATAATAACCGGACCAAAACGTGTATTTTATGTCTTTTATGTCGGAATTATGCGTGGTTTGTGTTTTTGTTGTGATTTAGGATGAAAAGGTGAAAAGTGGAGAAAACACGGACATTCACGGGCATTTACGGACTTTTATGGAAGAAAAAGATGAAAGACGGAGTCAAGAAGTCAAGAGTGCAAAAAGAACAGAAGTCCAAGACCAATTCTGAAGATTTATCGAAGAAAAAGTCAAAAGACGGAAGTTTATCAAAAGCCGAAGAATTCAAGTCTATTTTATTGAAGAATTTAAAGACGAGTTCAAAGAAGTCCCGAAGCCAAAAGCCCTTTAAGTCCAAGTTCAAAGAAGATTAGAAGAAAAGGACTAATGGTGAAATTAAAAGAAGATTAAAGAAGGAGGGACTAAGCATGCAATTAAGGAAGCTTCCTAAGCAAGCCTTAATCTCCCCTATATATAGATTAGATCATTTTCATTTTCCTCTTGTTGGATAGCTTGACAAACTATCTCTTCCACCTTTATTTTATGCACCTTTAATTACTTGCACATTTAAATACATGTTTTGCACCTTTAATTACCTTTAATTTCAAGTAAGTGTTTTTTTTTTAATTACTTGCACCTTTACTTTATCTTGTTAATCTTCTTCTACCTTTCTTTAATCTTTGATTTACACGTTTTCATCTTGTTAAGTTGTTTAAAGATTTGATTTTTATGCTTTTGATTGTTTTAAATCTCTTATTTTCATAGCTTATTTGATTTATTTTCAAGTTTATATAGTTTTTACAAAAGTTATTTTTATATAAAAAGTTGTTTTTCTTAAAGTTTATCTTTTTCGTGTTTTAAAAGTTTTTTAACTTTTAGTTTCGTAGCTTATTTTTACACGTTTTACCTTTGGATTTCGTCTAGAGCTTATATAGGATCATAGCTTATTTACTTAGCTTATTTTTGGTATTCTCCTTCGTATTCCGATTGAATCAATCGGAAAAGGGTTTCATTATTCCGACCATAGCTCCTTGCTTGGTCGGAAAAGGGTTTAATATATTCCGATTGGTGGAGACTAAGGTATTCCGATTGGTGGTGTGTCTCGGGTATTCCGATCGTGTGTAAGTGATAGGTATTCCGATCAGTGCTCTTGCAACATTCCGATCAAGGTGCATGTTTGGATATTCCGATCGTGTAAAGGTGACATATTCCGATTGGTCTAGTTCGACATTCCGACAGGTTTGGTTTCTTATTCCGATTGGTAAGATCGGAATATATTCCGATTGGGGGATTATTTTCCATATTTTGTCTTGTTTAATTTTTAGCTTATGTTTTTAATACTTGTCTAATTTTAATTTCCGTCACGCTTTATTTTTAGTCATTTAATTAAATTACTTTTTGTCACGTTTTTAAATATTGCACCACTTTCTTTTTAATTAGACTTAGATTTACTTTAATTGCACTTTTACTTTATTGTTTTGCACTTTTATTTTAAACACTACAACGACACATCTTTGTTCCACCAAAAACAATAGAGTCACATAGAGAACCTAGATCAATTCGATTAGACATACATCAACGAACTTTAATTTTCTTACGGGGTGTCAAAAGCCTTGTATCAGGCGACACAAGAATTATTTGAAAGAAATAACCCGGGGAAACGAATAGCATTGCTGGAGGCTGAGCATTGTAAAACTTTTGCTAAGTGGTTACATGATGAGGTAATTTCTTGTATGATGTTTATAATTGTTTGTTTGTTGCTAAATATTGGTTAACTTAACATCTCAAAAACCAATACTAAGCTAGTAGTAGAGTATAATAAATAAGCACTTACAACATAATGAGGCGATCTCCAACTCTCAGTAGCAATTAGAAGCGTTGTCATTAGCTAGGTAGAGGTCCACCAGCACACCATTTCTTTATCTGAAACACTATTCTTTAACTGTTGAAATTCAGGTTTTGAGAGAGTTAGCAATATCAAAGGATAGTGTATCAGATACTGTTAGGTGGATATCATTTGGACTACGCGCCACGGTAGTGAAATACGATGCATATAACATCAATGGGTATACATTTCGTACGAAAATAAATGATGGCAAAGTTCACCAGAAAAGTGAGGTTTGTGTTGAGGTAGAAGATACTCATATATCCAAAGAAGTTGAAACCAAAAACAACTATTTTATTATGGGGTTTTACAAGAGATATGGGTACTAGATTACCGTTTCAGGAGAATACCTCTTTTCAAGTGCGATTGGGTTAGTCACAAGAAACATGCGGTCAAAAAAGATAAGCATCTTGGATATACATTGGTAGACCTGAATAACTTAGGCCACAAGGATGATCCATTCATATTTGGCTCACTAGCAGGACAAGTGTTTTATGTCCAAGACCAGGTACAAAAAATACGTCTATTGTCTTCAGGACCCCTAGCAAGAATTACAAAGATACATATGACGAAGTCGATGAGGAATTTAGTACAGTCATTCACCAGAACAATGATAACACTTTGTCAGATGCACATGTAGGTGATGATTCACATAGTGACTACTATCGAGCAGACGGTGAAGGAGTTGTCATACGAAAAACCAAGTGAAGACTGTCATGCTCAAGTTGGCACAATCAGCCTTTTTATCGTATTTAACTTGTTCTTTTAGAGGATAGGTTCTAGTACTTGTTTAAGGATTTATGTTTGTGTGCATATCACACATTTAATCTTACATTTTTTTTTCAAAAACACTTGTAATCTCTTTTATTTGAATGTAAAATTTCTTTAACATTCAGTGGTTCTTTTAATTGTGTTTTTATGAAAATTAGATTTCAATTGTGTCCTGCTGATATAGCTAATTACGTGTAAGTTTTCATAATCTGTCATACTAGTGAAACTTTGTGTTCAAAAAGAATGTTCAGATTGGTGAGTTGAGTTGCATATCTGTTTATATAGCTAGTGACATACTACATAGTGTTCAACTTGGTGATTTGAGTTGCAATTACTGAACTACATAACGTAAATATAGCTATTGCATCAGTTTGTATCAGTTTCAACTCCACTAGTGGTTTGGCTTGTGAATGCTTATTTTATTGATTATCCAGCTTATTGAAGTCTTTTGTTGCTCACCTTTATAATTCATATTGGTTGCATGCCCTGATTATTCCTTTGTAAATTTGATATACTGCTCAACATAAAGGGTGTTTGGGACTGTATGTTTAATCTTATTGACAACATGATTTAAACCTCCTATTGCCTGCACACCTAGTGTTTAGTTACAATAGGTTATAGTTGGTTTTTATTTCAGTCTGTATTCACAAATTTTGTGATTAGCATGTATTGCAAAAATCTGCTCATTACTGAAGTGCACTAGCTATTGACATAATGAGTATAAATTTGTGTCTGCAAGAAGTTTGCATAATCTATAATACAGAATTTTGTCATACTTGTCAAGTTTGTGCTCAAATTCATACTTAAATCAGTTCATGTACCTTCTCTAATTTCATACACATAACACATTCTGCTATCTTAACCCCCAAAAATTACAACAGATACTGATATTAAGCATAACTATAAGTTAAAGAACAATTTAATTAGATGCAAAAAAAATTAAGATAAACACAATAGCAGGCATTAAACATTAAACCAAATTAAACATTGTAGAAACTAGAAGGGGGGGGGTTGAATAGTTTCTTATATTTACTTGTTAAATAATGGTTTTCAAAAAAATCCTTTTTCTCAAAAACTTAGACTTAAGGAAATAAGTGAAATCTTCTTATGCACAATATGAACAATGATAGTGTAATTTAAACTAATACTAACTAATATATATTCACAAAGAATAAAGAATGTAAAGAGTTAAGGGTAAAAAAAGATCAAACCAAACACCAAGGATTTATAGTGGTTCGACAACGAAGCTCACTACTCGTTCCTACTCCACTCCTCGAGTACTCCTTACTCGAGAGTTCACTACACAACAAGCTCCTTATGGTGTAGAAAACCGTACACGTAGCTTAACCAATTTCCGACTCTAAGCTAAAAGTCGAGCCCTAATCATAGCTAGGACCAATCTACACAACTATACTTAGTACATACACAACTTCCAAATAGACACAACTACTTGGATCTACACAACTATTACACAACAACAAATGTATAAAATTTGATCTTCAAATGATCTTTGTTGGTGGACTCAACACTTCACAATGATAGTGTTCTTCTCTTTGCACTTGAAGAGGAAGGGATGGATGAGATAGATTCACTTCTAAACAAGTAGTAATCAATCAAATAATCAAGGATTTGAGTGATTTAAGAAGTATGTTTGAATTTGGAAATTTGTGTGCAAAAGAGGTGAATTGAAAATCTGAGAAAGGTCCACTATTTATAGGACAAAGGACCAACGGCTATATCTGCCCGCGGTTCCTTATCTCAGCCGGTGGTACCTTATCGATAAGGAACCGCCTAGGCGCTAAGGAACCGCCGGGCTAGACTCCGCTCCCTTTTTGTCCTTTAGTGGTGGAGGTCATATCTGGTTATAAAAATATCTAGAAAGGATATTCTAAATCAAAAGGGAATATGCCATTTTCAAATTTTTAAATATTTAATTTAATAAAACATTTTTTAAAAAGAAAGTTTAATTAAAAACTTGTCACACTTAATAAAAAGTGAGTTTTAAGAAAAGATTAAATCACTTGATCACTTGATTAAGGTTAGTACTTGTTTATTCATACCTTTAAGTGAAAATGGGTAAAATGAAAAATACTTGAACTCAAGAATTCGTTTTTCGTTGTTTTTGTAAATGCTTGTTTTTACATATTGTCGTAATCAAAACTAAGCGAGACCGAAAAATGCAAGTAACGTTTTTAGGCATTATTGCATTCAAAATCTCCCCCTTTTTGATTCCGACAATATATAAACTCAATCACACAAAACACAATATTTTCGAAGACGAGTTTATTCATTTCTCCCTCTTTGTCGAAGCAAAAAGGTTGCACAAGTCGGTGTTGAATAGACGGACTTTGCAAAGACTCCCCCTTGGTGCTTACTCCCCCTAGCTTGGGGCGCCAAGGAATCGAGATATGGTGACAAGCTACATAGAAGGGTTAGTTGAACAAAAGAAACAACCAACAAGACATAGCTAAAGGTCACACTAAAAGAATAAAAGAGAAGAAAACAAAAGACTAAGATCCAAGTGAAGTCATATAAAAATAAGAAAAGAGTCATACAAAGATGTATGAATTAGAAAACAAGCCAAAAGCATAAATCTAATCCTAGTTAATCTAGAATTCTAAGATTTGCTTAAAAAAAGAAGGTGTTTTGTGGATAACCAACCAATACTTATATGAAAGACAAGGTAGTGGCGGAATTTGGTGGTGGTGGCTTGGTGGAGATCTCATAATCAAAGTGAAGAGGAGGCTTGATTAAGAGACTCTTGATGTAGCTCAACTCCTTATAGATGTGTGCCATAGCAAGATGTTGATATTGAAACAATGACAATATGTCCCATGGTGCATGACATTATCATGAGAAAGAGGAAGAACACTAAAGGGTGGTGGTGAAAGAAAAGATGTTTCACAATCAACATTCTTGGTAGGAGAGATGTGATTTAGAGTGTTCTTGGGTAAATTTGGATTGAAAGTGTTCTTGGGTGAGTTGGGATTGAAAGCAATTGGGGAGAATGGAGGAGAATCAAGGCTTTCATTAGGAGAGTAAGACATTTTGGGATGTGAAGTAAGGCAAAATGCTTATGGTTTAATAGGGAAGGCTCAAGGTATTTTTGGGGTGGTCAAAGGGTTGAAGCAAAGATTCTAAAAAATGTTGGAACAAATTTGGAATTTCAGAAATACCCGAAAAATAAGGAAGCACTATACGCGGTTCCTTATTGCTTCCGGCGGTTCCTTATTGATAAGGAACCGCGGTTCATAAATGGAACCGCCTACAGTGGTTGAGTTTTGGTGGTGAAGGAAGATTTTTCAGCAAATCTTATTTTTCTAGTCTAACTTATCATAGGGATGTGTTTGAAAGCAAAGATAGACAAAGAGAACACATACTAACTCACCAAATAAAGATTGACCAAAATACATGGATTTTAAAAATCGATGTAGGAGGTGTGTAAGACAAGACCTTAAGTCATGACACAATGATCCTCCATGATTCTATCTTGTTCTTGCTATGTTTGAGAGAATCATACATATGACTTATGTAAGCTCGATATTAATAGCAAGAATCTATGAAAAACGTTTTTAGATTGAATTAACAATGTCAAAACATTTCTTGACCATTTTCGAAAGAGACTTTGATGGTTTTGAAAAGGAGAAGAGAAGATTTTCAAGAAGAGTTTAGGAGACTCAAAGACTCAAAATGATACAAGACTCAAAAGAAAGAAAGAGACTCAATAAAGGAAAGCAATTAAGGAATATGTTCCATTAATCCTAGACCTAGACGTAAGTAATTAAAAGGTTCCCTCTTAAGTGGCTTAGTGAAGATGTCGGCTAAGTTATCCTCAGAGGGTACCTTCTCAATTGAAATGTTCCCTTTTTGAACATTATCCCTAAGAAAATGGTGACGAATTTCTATGTGCTTGGTTCGCGAATGTTGCACGGGATTCTTACTAAGGTCTATAGCACCCTTATTGTCACACATGATGGGAACATCATCAAGAAAAATCCCGTAGTCAACAAGCGCTTGCTTCATCCATAGAGCTTGTTGGCATGCTTTTCCGGCACTCACATACTCGGCTTCCGTGGTGGATATCGCAAGAGCGGTTTGTTTCTTGGAGAACCAAGAAGTTAAACACCAACCCATGAAGGTACAAACACCACTAGTTCTTTTCCGGTCCACATAGTCTCCCGCATGATCCGAGTCCGCGTAGACAATGGTTTCTACGCCTATCCCTTTAGGATACCATAATCCTAAATGTATAGTGCCCTTAATGTATCGGAAGATACGCTTAACCGCTTCAAGGTGAAAGGTTTTGGGAGCCTCTTGTAAGCGAGCACAAAGGCAAACACTAAACATGATATTCGGTCGACTTGTCGTTAGGTACAACAAACTACCAATCATACCTCTATATTTGGTGTTGTCTACCGACTCACAATCATCATCTACGGTGAGTTTAGTATCCGAGGCCATAGGGGTCTTCATTGGTCTAGATTCTTCTAATCCAAATTTCTTTAGCATTTCTTTAGCGTACTTAGATTGACTAAAGAAAATACCATCGTCTATTTGTTTAATTTGGAGTCCTAAAAAGAAGTTAAGTTCTCCCATCATACTCATTTAGAACTCATCATGCATGATTCTGGCAAAATCATCACATAATTCTTGACAAGTTGAGCCAAATATAATGTCATCAACATATATTTGCACGATTATGAGGTGAGAACCTTTCTTCTTTGTAAAGAGAGTGTTGTCTACCATTCCCATGGTATACTCATGTTTGACAAGAAACGCTTTAAGTCTATCATACCAAACTTTGGGTGCTTGTTTAAGACCATAAAGTGCCTTCTTAAGCTTGTAAACATGATCCGGTTTCTCAAAATCAATGAAGCCGGGAGGTTGAGCCACATATACCTCCTCATTGATCAAACCGTTAAGAAACGCACTCTTTACATCCATTTGTTGAAGCTTAATATCTAAGGCACAAGCGTAGGCTAAAAGGATTCTAATGGATTCTAATCTAGCTACCGGTGCATATGTCTTGTCATAATCAATCCATTCTTGTTGATTATAGCCTTATGCTACAAGTCTAGCCTTTTTACGAGACACAATACTATTCTCATCTAGCTTATTCCTATATACCCATTGGGTTCCTATAACGGTAGAACTTCTAGGTGGAGGAACAAGTTCCCAAACATCATTAGCAACGAATTGATTCAATTCTTCTTACATCGCAATGACCCAACTCTCATCCGTCAAAGCTTCTTTAACATTCTTTGGTTCAATCAAGGAGACAAAGCAAAAGAAGTTACTTTGGTTTTGGACTTGAGATCTTAGGGTCCTTTGATTTAAGTCACCAATGATATTATTGAGAATATGATCCTTAGACTCCTTAATGTTTACTTCCTTTTCAACACTAAGGTCTTCAACTCCTATTTTTCTAACCTCTTTGGCTCTAAATACTTCTACTTCATCCAAGTCATCATCAACCAATGGTGGTGTCTTGGTTAAAGGAGGGGTTTCATCAAAAGTCACGTCAAGTGATTCTTCAATTACGCCCGAGGTTCTATTAAGGACTATGTAGGCTTTGCTAGTTTGGGAATAACCTAAAAAGATACCTTCGTAAGACTTTGGGTCAAACTTGGTAAGGTAGTCTTTGGTGTTGAGGATAAAGCACTTGCTTCCAAACACCCTAAAGTATTCTAATGAGGGTTTCTTACCTTTAAGAATCTCATAGGGGGTCTTTCCTAGGAAGGGTCGAATAAGAATTCGGTTGAGAATATAAGTCGATGTGTCCACGGCATTGCACCAAAACTTTTGAGGCAAATATTGCTCGTTTAACATCGTCCTACTCATCTCTTGGATGGTCCTGTTCTTCCTTTCAACTAACCCATTTGATTGTGGAGTGCGAGGAGCCGAGAAGTTATGGGTAATACCATGAGCTTCACAAAAGGCACCAAATTGCACTTCATTATCAAAAGCCCTACCATGATCCGTCCTAATAGAGACAATTGGACATCCTAGTTGATTTTGAATTCTTCGACTAAAGATTTCGAAATGATCGAAAGCTTCATTCTTAGATGCCAAAAATCTAGTCCAAGTGAATCTAGAGTAGTCATCAACTATAACTAAGGTATAAAGGTTACCTCCATAACTCCGTATGGCGGTAGGTCCAAAGAGATCCATATGTAGGAGTTCTAAGCACCGAGAGGTTGAAACCAAATTCTTGGCTTTGTGACTTGAGTGAACTTGCTTTCCAACTTTACAAGCATCACAAAAGTGACTATCAAACTTCATCTTGGGGAGGTGTCTTACCAACTCCTTAGAGACTAAAGATTGAATTAGACGCATATTAGCGTGACCTAATCTCCTATGCCAAAGAGTAGAACTATCATCTATAGTCGCAAAACATATGTTGTCTTTTGACTTCTTATTGACCTTCATGACATAAAGCCCATGCTTTCTAACACCTTTTCCAATGACCTTTCCATCTTTAACGATTTCACTATCATTTTCCGAAAATATGACCTTACACTTATTGTCACAAATTTGACCTATGCTTAAAAGGTTAAACCCTAAATTATCTACGTGCTCAACATTTTCAATAGTCATAGAGTCAAGAGAAACCGTACCTTGTCCAATGATATTACCACGTAGACTACTAGCGAATGTGACTTTACCTCCATCATATGCTTTGTATCGTGAGAACAAACTTCGATTACCCGTCATGTGTTTAGAACAACCACTATCCTTAATCCACTCGTCTGGTTTCAAATCAATTCGCAAGCATATCTAGGTAACAACATACACGATCAAACATTTGGTCCCCAATATCTCATGGTTCTAAAATTGTTAGTTCCAAACATCCCTTGTATTTGGTTGGGATGCATGAAGTGAGGAGGGTTTCCCCATGGGGAACAAAAGGGGGGGAGGATAAAAATTCATATAACCATTTTGTTGTTTATTATTTCTCCTACGTGTATTTGATCTTGGTTTAGAGTTATGGTCATTCCTTCTAGGTGTTGGAGTTTTACTTCTAGGTCGTAAATTGTTTTGACTATCTCTTCTAGGTGTTGTCGTTCTACTTCTAGGCCTAGACTCATTCTGTACTCTTGGTGGAGTAGAAGATGGTCTTGATAAACTTCTATTTCTCATTAGAGGTTTACTCAAAGGCTTATAGAACTTATCAACGGCATTGTCGTCAAGTATGGGTAATTTCACTTTGTTTACAATAAGATGCTTAGGATGTTCACCTAAATTTTATTTTTCAGAAAGTTCAGGATTTTCATCAAAAACGCTTTATGGCCGCGGTACCTTATCTATGGCGGCGGTTCCATATCGATAAGGAACCGCCCTATACAGTTTGGGACCGCGTACATCAGATAGTTTTTCTGAAAATCGGACTTGTTTAGGTTCACTAGTTGATGCTTCATCTAAGTTAAAACCTACACCAAGTCTTTCCTTAGAATGAATTTTTTTGTTTAACATATCATCAAGAGCACTAGTACTTTTCATGAACTTTTCCAGTTTAATGGAGGTGCTCTTGAGATCTTAATTCTCTAACCTAAGTTTCTCACAACTTAAGCAACCTATATCAACTTCTTTATTTTTCTCAAGCTTGCCTAATTTTTCCCTAAGTTCATTAATCTCATTTTCAAGCTTAGTTTTAGTTGATTTTCGTGTTTTGTTCTTTTCTATGAATTTAAGGCTAAGTTTGTGTAAATTGTCATATTGGCCTTCTAGTTCAATATCATCTAAGGTGGAGCTATCATTGCTATAATATTCGGTTTCGGAATGTACCTCTTTAGAAGTGTGAGCCATGAGACATTTCTCCTCTTTGGGGTTGTCATCAACATCTTCACCGCTATCGCTCCAAGAACCACTAACGAATGTCGTTTGATTCTTATCGCGTGAAGGCTTTGGACACTCATTAATGAAATGATTTGGATCACCACATCTAAAGCAATTCCTATCACCCTTTTCGTTCTTGGCAAACCGATTCTTTAAGAATGGTTTCTTGTCATTGTTGGGTTGCCTTACGTGTTGACCTCTTCTTTTGAAGAACCTCTTGAAATCTCTTACCGCCAATGCATACTCCTCGTCATCACTATCCGAGGAACTATCATGATCACTTTGTGCCTTCTTGGCTTTGAGTTCAAGAGACTTCCTTTCACTCTTGGTCTTTACCAATTCCGAGTCCTTCAAAATTATCATCTCATGAACCTTCAAGTTTCCTATGAGTTCATCGAGTGATAAAGTTGAGAGATCTTTCGATTCTTTGATCGCCGTGACTTTTGCTCTCCACTTTGGATGTAAGGCCCTAAGAAACTTCCTAACATTGTTCTTGCTAGAAAAACCTTCATCAAGTGATTTTAGACTAGTAATAATAGTGTTAAATCTAGCAAAAGCACTATCAATAGCTTCATCTTCTAAGATGACAAATTGTTCATATTGTTGGACAAGAAGATCGACTTTTCTTTATTTGACTTGGCTATTACCTTGGTGGGTTACTAAAAGAGTGTTCCAAATATCTTTAGCGGTTTCACACATAAAAATCCTTTCATACTCTTTCTTAGGTAAAGCATTATAAATCACCATTTTAGCCTCATTATTTTTCGAAAGTTTCTTTTTAGTATCGTCATTAGCTTTGTCAAAAGTGACCAATTCCTTTGTTTTAGAAACTTCATTAAATTGATAAGGTAAAAAATCACCATTGGTAATAACATGCCAAAGATCTAAATCTTTTGATTTCACATAAGTCTCAAATCTATTTCTCCAATAAATAAAACTATCGGTTTCAAAAAGTGGTGGTCTTTGCAAAGATTGCCCTTCTAGGTACTTGTTGGAATCCATAGATCGATTCAAGTTTTAAAATACAATACACTTTAAAAATACTTGAGCAACCCGCTCTGATACCAATTTTAGAAACTAGAAGGGGGGGGGGGGGTGAATAGTTTCTTATATTTACTTGTTAAATAATGGTTTTCAAAAAAATCCTTTTTCTCAAAAACTTAGACTTAAGGAAATAAGTGAAATCTTCTTATGCACAATATGAACAATGATAGTGTAATTTAAACTAATACTAACTAATATATATGCACAAAGAATAAAGAATGTAAAGAGTTAAGGGTAAAGAAAGATCAAACCAAACACCAAGGATTTATGGTGGTTCGGCAACGAAGCTCACTCCTCGTTCCTACTCCACTCCTCGAGTACTCCTTACTCGAGAGTTCACTACACAACAAGCTCCTTATGGTGGAGAAAACCGTACACGTCGCTTAACCAATTTCCGACTCTAAGCTAAAAGTCGAGCCCTAATCGTAGCTAGGACCAATCTACACAACTATACTTAGTACATACACAACTTCCAAATAGACACAACTACTTGGATCTTCACAACTATTACACAACAACAAATGTATACAATTTGATCTTCAAATGATCTTTGGTGGTGGACTCAACACTTCACAATGATAGTGTTCTTCTCTTTGCACTTGAAGAGGAAGGGATGGATGAGATAGATTCACTTCTAAAGAAGTAGTAATCAATCAAATAATCAAGGATTTGAGTGATTTAAGAAGTATGTTTGAATCTGGAAATTTGTGTGCAAAAGAGGTGAATTGAAAATCTGAGAAAGGTCCACTATTTATAAGACAAAGGACCAACGGCTATATCTGCCCGCGGTTCCTTATCTCAGCCGGTGGTACCTTATCGATAAGGAACCGCCTAGGCGCTAAGGAACCGCCGGGCTAGACTCCGCTCCCTTTTTGTCCTTTAGTGGTGGAGGTCATATCTGGTTATAAAGATATCCAAAAAGGATATTCCAAATCAAAAGGGAATATGCCGTTTTCAAATTTTCAAATATTTAATTTAATAAAACATTTTATTAAAAAGAAAGTTTAATTAAAAACTTGTCACACTTAATAAAAAGTGAGTTTTAAGAAAAGATTAAATCACTTGATCACTTGATTAAGGTTAGTACTTGTTTATTCATACCTTTAAGTGAAAATGGGTAAAATGAAAAATACTTGAACTCAAGAATTCATTTTTCGTTGTTTTTGTAAATGCTTGTTTTTACATATTGTCGTAATCAAAACTAAGCGAGACCGAAAAATGCAAGTAACGTTTTTAGGCATTATTGCATTAACAAACATAAATGTCATTACCATTACCATTAGACATTATATAAATATTAGATATGCAGTTAAACAAAACATGAGTACAGAGTAATTTAGCTTAAACAAAAGAACTGGTTTAGACACGACATACCCAAACTGCATATTGATGGGCTAAAACAACAAAAAGATATGTGCCCATGCACAACAATCATCAAACATTTTCTTCTGCTGGAGGAACCATTTCCATTTCAGTGGACCAAGCTTTCAACTCATCGACGCCTTCAACTTGTTCCTGAACAATAATGTTCAAACGGTAAAGCTTCGTCTCCAACCTCTTCTTAAAATCAGTAAAAGCTTTAATAGACTCCTCCCAATCAGCAGCTGGATGCTTGGTCCTCATTTCAGAAAGTGTAGTACGCCCCCTTTTTAGGCTTACCTTAACCGGTTCAATCAAATCCTGGATATCACTAGTAAAAGCCTTCTCTTCAATAATTTGTTGCTCGAAGTATACCCTCATGGCAAACGAAATATTTGCACCACCAGTTAGTTGCATAATCTTGTCCAACACAGGGGTGGCATTTGCATCAGAAGTACTTCCTTGAGAATCTGCCATGGATTGATCTGTTAATAGAAAGTAAAAAAGTGTTTTTGATTTAGGGAAGATGATATGTTAGTTGGTGATGTTATAGACTATATAACCATAGGCAGGGTATTTATACAACCCATAACAACCACAGTTTTTTATTGGGGCAAATGAAGAGTTACAAACCATAATGGCAAATAGTCTGAACTCAATGCATGCAGGGAGGAGTATCAAGGAAGCTTCGACACACACTTATAAATGTGTGTGACAATTTTTTTTGATGGGCTTAGTTAGTCACATAATAAATACTTGTTGAGACAAACTATTATTTTATGGGCTTAGTTAGTCACATAGAAAAATACTTGTTGTGACAAGGTGTAGTGACTTTAGTCATACAAACACTAAAAAATGTGACTCATATCAACATTAGTGAAAATTGAGATTACATTTGGTTCTAAACATTTGTCACATGAATATTTTACTGTGTGACTTTTTCAATGTGTTGGTCACATATAATCCTATTATAATGTGACCATAAATATAATTTAGTTTCACATTTCTCAAATGTTGTGACTATTGGAAAACATATAGTCACATAATTGTTTGGTTATTGAGTATGATCATGTATTATATTTGATCATAGTCATCAAGTAATTGTAAAATATTTGTCACATTTAAATAAATATAGTGGCAAATGTTTCGATACCTACTTTTCACTTGCAACACATACAAAATTCATGTGTGGTTAAAATTTAACAAAATATACTAGTCACATTAAAATAATGTGTGTGACAACCTTGTTTATCAATTTGTCACTTGTAAAATAAGTCTATGTGACCATATATGATTTTTGGTCACATTCGATGTGTGTATGACAAATATTTGTCACACATGTATAGGTATAATGTGACAACTACTTGAACCAGACTTTGATTCGGTAACACTTTCAAATTATTAAGTGACTAACGACTCATCCAAAAAAACATTTTTTAGCCCTAGTCACGTAAATATTCATATGCGTGACAAACAAAATACATAATGGTCATACAAACTGACTTCAAGTGTAACTGTTTATTTATCACTGGCGAATTCAGTCACACAAAAAATTTATTTGTAACTACACGAAATTCGGTATGTGTGACCGAAACCCATTTTGTACTAGTGCAAAACCTTCCATATCCACTATGGATCCCTTCTGGACTAGATATTGAGAAGTTATCAAATTCTTATTTTAGAACAATCTTTTTCATCTTCTCAGATTTGTCATTACCTCCAAATCTAAGCTTGATAGCCTCCCACATAACTTTTGCATCTTTGTAGTGATGAAAGCTAGGTATAATATCTTTTGAAAGTGCCATAGCTAATGCAGTTCTGGCCTTTCTTTCTCTGATCTCAGCTTGTACCTCTTTAGCAGTGACAATATGCAAAACATAACATGTACCATCAGGCAGCCAATAGGGGTGCAAACGAGCCGAGCCGAGCCCGAGCTCAACAGGGCTCGGACTCGGCTCGAAAAATAAATAGTGGGCTCGAGCTCGGCTCGATAGCACGTCGAGCTTTTACCTTCAAAGCTTGAGCTCGGCTCGATTAGGATTCGAGCAAAGCTCGAGCTTAGCTTGAAAAGCTCGAAATTATATATACGAAACAAATATATCATTATCGTTTACACACCACCACAAATTTTATGTATGTACTAAACTATAATAACGACTATCAATAAATTATTTAAGTTTTTATATAATTACTCTTGATAATATGGCTAATACTTAAATGAACGTTTTATTACTTATATAAAAATATATTTATCTAAGGCTCGAAAAAGCTCGATAAGGGCTCGAGCCAAGCTATTAAAAGCTCGAGCTCGACTCATTATATGTTTTGAGCCTTACTATTGGGCTTGGGCTCGATAAAAGCTCGGCTCGATCGAGTTGAGCTTGAGCTCGAGCTCAAAAAGCTCGATAAAAGCTCGGCTCGTTTGCACCCCTAGCAGCCAATGCAGCTTTTTGGGAGTATTCCCATTCTTAATGACTTGTCATAAAGTATGATTTGTGTGATTCATGTAATGTTCCATCTGCACAACCCAAGTCTCATAGTTATCACTTTTGAGAATAGGAAGTTTTACAGCAGACAGACAGAATACGAGGAGAAGGTGTAGCTGATTGCATAGTTACAACTTGTGTAGTTTGTGCAGCTGGTGGAGGTGGAACCACTGGTGCACGCTGCACAACTTGAGGTTTTTCCTGTGGTACTAGATCAGGGATTGGAATTTCTTCCAATTGAGGATTTTCACCAGTTTGAGACATTGTGTGAGTTTTTGTGAGTGGAGGTCTAGGGTTTTGTTCTTCTTATTCCGAGTTTCTCAACAAGCTCTGATACCACTTGTTGATACCTTTGAATAGATCTATATTCTGTTAAGGATTGCACAATAGCTTGCAAACAAACAAGATCACTTGAAAGACTCTTACTAAACTCTAATAAGTTATGCGTAATCTAACTTATAAAAACAAAGAAGAAAAACAATATACTCTAACTATCCGATGTCTATTAATCGACTGTGGCAAAGGTACATACAAACTCATCGTACCTATGTTCCTTTTATAGTGCAAGGAACCCTAGAATAATCTATTTAGATAAATATATCACATACGATATATTTTAAATATTCTACTATGATAAGTATATCACACACGATATACTCTATATATAACCAGAACATATCTTTACTAAAGATATACTCATACTTATCCTATTAGCAGTACTTACATTAACACTAACATTACTTAGCATGTACCGCCTTAACACTAACAATACTTACTACAACTAACGGTACTTGGTACTTGAACTAACGGTACTTGGTACTTTACAATAATTCCCAACACCGTGTCTCAAGACAACATTCATGGAAACGAGATGACGGTTGATGGATTTTGGACAAAAATCTTTGAGTACTTTGAGAGCAAAACGAAGCAGCCTGGGGCTCGTACGTATGATTTTTTGAATGGGAAGTGGAAGTCCGTTCGACCGGCTCTAGTTCGGTTTTGTAAGGTTTATGGTAACGTGATGCATATGGGGCCTGAAAGTGGTGCAGGGGATGCTGATATTTTTAATCGGGCGTTGGTGCATTACGGAGCTGAAGTTGGGCTCTCGGTCAAATTTCGTCATTGTTGGGAGATTGTGAAAGACTGCCAGAAATGGAAGCAAGTTGAAATGCCTACGGAATTAGCTAGGACTTCTCAAAAAAGCAAGAGATACAAGTCATCTGGGTCTAGTTCGTTTAATACAGATTCTGTGGATGCGAGTAACAATGTGGAAATTGAGGGCGCTGGTAATGAAGAAGTAGAACCGATCCCACGTCTAATGGGCAGGGACAATGCTAAGAGTAGGAGCAGAGGATCGGTGGATTCGAGTACAAACGACGAGGCTTTTGCTAGGCTGATGTTGTCGAGGATGGGTGAACAACAAGAACGGGTCTTTCTAGTGCAGGGTGAACAACATGCCGCATATTTTGAGATGAAGAGGAAAGATTTTGCGATGAAGCAGAAAGAGATGGAAATCTAGCGAGAAGAACTGGCATTAGCCCGAGCCAAGCAACAAAACAAGGACTTGGACTTTTATATGCAACCGTATGACCATTTGGTGGGACCTCAACGTGGAGTCGTGGAATGGTGCCGAGCTCAGATTAAGGCGAAATATGATTTGCCTTTTTAGTTTTTTTAAATATTGTTTTTAAATTTCCTATGTATTGTCTTTAATTTCATAGCGTGTTTTAATTTTCTATGTACCCGTGTTTTAATAAAATGTATGAATAAAAATATTTAATAAAAAAGTGGGAGTGATGTGTAGTGATTGTCATTACCTCCAAAAGTGAGTTTGAGTGAGTTGTATTAGGTTTGTTAAAAAACTGATATATCGCTACGTAAAGATGAGTAGGTTTCTTAACACTCACCCTCGTCTTAGCATGTTTTATTTCAAAGCACTTGGTCCTGAAGTTTGTTGTGCTTGTGGAACTAATATTCACATATTCTTTTACTAGCTTCTTCAAAATGAATTAAACTCTTTATACACTTATTATTACCGTAAAAATGATAAGTCTCCATGTTGATTAAGACATGATTATTATTCATGACACCGTAAAAATATAGTGACTTAGTTATCATAGAAATATACCACGTACAAATGTATATGCCTCATCAAATATCATAAGTAACGACACTTACACAGTTACACTTACACCAATCTCAACTCGTATAGGATACACTCATTTCAGTTGACCAAAAGAAGAGAAAAAACAACAATCAACATAACATTAATATCACCCTCTTAATTTATATAGTGCAATGTATAGTGAAATCAGGGTGTTGTAGCTAATGCTCCATACTGTTTCGTCTCTGTGATGGCAGGATCTTCTAACACTAGAAGCTTGTCTTTGTCTTTAACTCCAACCAGGTGCAGGTGTTCATCGTCGTCTCTTTCTTTCCCTTTAAACAATAGTCGTTGCTCCTTTGGCTCCATGCCGGTCACCAGTGCTAACACCATCTTCAGTTCTCCTATGTAAAAGCAAACAATGAAAACATCCATGGATTTTCAAATAAAAGCATGCAATTTACGTATATACGTAAACAACATCATGCAAGAACAAAAACGTACCAAAAGTTGAAGTTGCTTGGATATATATGTCGTGCCATTGTGAGCCAGTTGCGACTCTAACCATAATAAATCCTTCTTTTTCAACATGTTGGTCTTTAATGTCTCTCTTTTGGACAACCATCCCACCAGGCCTTAATTCCCAATTGATGTCCCCAACAATAGTTGCACGACCTTCCTTGTTGTCACACTTGCCACTACCACAACCACCGCGAAACTTGGAAAGGCTCCATCGGAGTATCTTTGATCTAAACTTCATCAGCTTTAGTACTTTTGTTAATTGTCTATTTTTCATATAGAGGGACAATGAGCAATATAGTTGGAGGTTCTTATGTATATAATGAAGTTTAGGGGTGGAGCCTTATATTAGGGCAAAAGAAAATTAAAGCTGTGTTACTGTTTTCTATATTAATTTTTTATTAAGTTAAGCATCCAAATGTTACTTTATTTAGACACTATTTTAGTTGATACAAAGTTTAAATGATTGGTTGCAACTATAGTTGATAGAAACTATAATTAGATGATTGTCGACATAACCTAATTTTCTTTTTTTATTTTCAACACAAGTTGATTTTTTAACTTAATGGCGCACAATGATACATTTAATTATGATAATAGATTTACATACATTTTTTTTATCTATTGAAACATATTATTTTATGTTTCACATGTACTTGCACCATTATATGACATCTAGGGAGAACAATGGATCGGGTAGAGTTAGGGATTGTGTTTTTCATTTCTAACCCCGAATCATGATAATCGTCCTAACCCTTGGCCTCATATCTGACGGGGATCAAAATCGCATTTCCATCTTCGTCCACATTAGAGATGGGAATTTTGTTACAAAATTGGAGATTTTTTTTCTCATGTATATTTACGTTAAATAACAATCGTAACATTCAAAAATTATAATAAGTATTAAACTCAAACATAGAAACTAGGTAATTAAAGACGCATACTACATAAATATTTTTGTATATTTTATACACTCATACATGCCGTTAAGACCAGTTGAAACAAGAGTCAAATTGTGAAAACTAAAAAAAATTCAAATCAACCAACCCATAACAAGCAAATATATAAAATAAATTATTAGGTCTATACTATATAATGATAAAGAACTATAACATTTTGGGTACAAGTCCGGGTACCTAGAAGGCATTACCGTCCTCGCCCAATCCCCTTTTATAATACCGGGATTCCTCATCACATCCTCGGTCAACTCGAGAATTCTTCGATCAAAACATATTTGATTATCGGGTCTCCATCGAGTAAGAGTTTTATTGCCATCTCTACTCACATCTTATTTGCTTATATAATAACATATCTAAATAGAAAAAACAAAGTGTGCAAATCGCTTACTCCCATTGTACATAGTAAATGTCAATTGACCAATCTTTAACAATGATGGTTTATTAGATTGGTAGTTGCAATTAACTAAACTCATTGTCACATCGGTACATCCTCCCTGTCTAAGAACAAAGTGAGTTGCGACTCAAGCTAAAATGTCACTTATGCATCACATTTATTTCCTCATTCACTTCCCTTAACACTAACACATCAAAAGATCTTTTCCTTGATCACCCAAGTCAAAACATCTAAAACTCATCATACCCGATTAAAACAAAAAAAAATCACATAAAACCTTCAATTTTGTGTAATTGATTCCTTCACATGGCATGTATGTGGGTAGGAATGGTGGGGGAGGGGGTGCATCGATTTGGATCAAGCCAAAAGAAGGTCATGTGGGCTTGAAAGTATGTAATGACGGAGCTTGACGCTTTATTGTGAAAGGATGACAAACGAGAGTTATATAAAATAGATGGACCAATATATTAAAATGAAAATCACTACATGAAAGTCATTTAAAAGATAACTGAAGTAATAAAAATGTGACGGGGCCACAACCACTCTTTCTCTACATATAACTCCGCTGATGAGTGCATGGGCAGTATGACTTTATTCTTTACTATAAACATCTATAATAAGTAAGTTAAATACAATGATACCCAAAACACATTCACATGCAAAAAAATAAAACAATTTCACTCGGTGGTCGAGATGAACTCACGGAGGCCCATATATGGATGAACGGACCAACTTATTTTTAGAGACGAATATCGTGCAAGGAAAATTACTTTTTTGAAAATGGCATAACTTGAGCTATAAGAGTTCGTTTCAGACCCAAGACCGGTCGAATCGAAGGAAAAAACTAGGAGAACGTAGTGTAATTAAACTTTGTTGGGCTACGAAACTTTCGGGGTCCGAAACACACTATTTTAGGAGCCATTTTCATATTTATATATTTTTTCGCGTTATGTTAGACTTTGTTTTTGGGTTAGAGTCACACCCATTTGTGTTTTAGAGTATTTGTGGATTTCCCTTCTTTATGTATGGGTTGTCGGAGATCTTGGGATGATCTAAAAGTAATAATATCTATATTTGGCATCTTTTGCTAAGAATTGTGTCTAGTTATCGATATTCATTTGACTCAACGATAATTGAAAGAGTTGTTTCTTGAATTTGCTTGAATCAACATATTTAATTTATGTGTTCGTTTTTTAGTCTAATTTATGAATAGACAACATTAAAATCTTGTTGCCACGCGTTGTCGATGATATAGTATAGTGACGATTGACGTGCTTTCGTAATGGTTAATTCCGTTGCTACGCCTAATCATTGGGTTTTATAATATCTTTTCATGGTAAAGTATATTGGTACTTACATGTTTAATAATAGGAGCAGTGCACGAAATTAATAAATGAAATCATGTGCTTGAGCTCATTTTTATGACTTAATAAAGATATTCAAAGTTAGCAAAATTTAGCACACTATTTGTACCATTTTTATTTACAGACTTTTTTAAAAAAATCGCAAAAATTTACCTTGCTAAATTTAAAAAAAATATCTCAATGTTGGCTTCGCTATTCAAAATCTACTAGTGAGCCTTGTCGTTTTTAGAAAAATAAATAAGGCCTTGCTATTTCAACGAATGCAATTGTTTTTTAATAAAACTTAGAAGGGTAAACTTCACCATTGGTCTTTGAACTTAGGCCCATTTGCACGTTTGATCCCCATATAACGTGGACTCTTGTAAGTTCTCCTTAAACTTGCATTTTGGTGTTCGTTTGGTCCCTCGAGCCCCATTATATGTTACGAAAACTATATCAATAAAGGTATGAGCGAGGAAAGGAATTTCTTCGAATCTTTTGTCTATATGCTTCCAATGTTGATAATCATTCAAATACTTGAACTGTTGCATCTTGAAGAAATAATGTCCGCATCGTGTGGGTGTTTAATTCAGGGACGAAGCCAGGACGAATTAAATATGACCGGGTGCACAAATGTTTTTTAACCGTAATATAACAGATGTAACACGTGAATTAAAACAAAGGGTAAAATTATGTTTCAATTGACTGGGTGCATTTAAGATGCATTTCGAAAAAATCGATGTTTTCTTCACAAATTAACACTACATATAAAAAATTCATAGGGGTCACGGGCACCCGCGGAACCCCCTAGCTCCGTCCCTGGTTTAATTCTTATTTGTATAGATTATATTGGCTATAAAGAGTTTACTATATATGAGATGAGGAAAGGGTGTTCGGTGTGGTCGGTTAGGTCCCTTGCATTAATCTATGACTTCCCTTCCTGAAAGATGGTCGATTCAGTCAATTGTAGGAGGAGGATTCAATTTAGATGATTAGCTTATCTTGAAAGGTCGTAGAATACAACATAATATCAAAGACTATCAACAAGGTCTATGATATAGGACCTATTCAAGTTGATCATAACCTTGATGAGCTCCTTTCGCCTTTTGCAGTTGATCGTAACCGATATGAATTCATTCTGTCATTTGCAAGTGTGTGATTGTCCGTTATCGTAGAATGTTGGTTTTAATTTGCTATTAGAATGACCCCGTTAGGTCTTTGGGGTATGTCCAAAGCGTGATGAGTTTAGTTAGCATCATATGCTTTTGATTGTTTGAGTAATATGTTTTTATAAGTTTTACTTTTTGCTAGTGGATTAATTGGTTAGTATCCAAAAGAAAAAAGTTAAAAGAACATTAGAATCCCATACTAGATTCATATTCATTCAACGTTAAGAATTCTTAAATGGTCAACGTAGGTGAATAAAGGTGGGATTAGAAAGGAAAAAGCCCATAAAATAGCCCAAGGACCAAGTGTGTAATTGAAAAAGGCAAAATATGAAGAATAATAATGTTTTGATTAGAAGTTGCGAACCAACGGTGTAATCTTAATTTATTTGAAAAAACGATAATACCTTTCATCGACGTGGTAGAAAGAACGAAGAAAATAGATTCAGTTACATATGACATGGCTTGAGGGATCAAGTATGCACCAAAATTTGACTTTAAAGACAACGTACAAGAGTCCCTGTTATCTAGGGACCAAACGAACATATGTTTATAAAATGGGTACCCTCATAAAATGATTCTAATACCCCCCACCCCTCCCCCTCTCCCGCCCCTTACTTTTTGGGTTTTTTTTTAATTTTTTAATTTGTTTTTATTAAAAAACGGTGAAACGGAAAGTGTGAAAAAATACATAATTTTTTACGGGTTAAAATTAGTAAATTAACAAAAAATACATAACACAAACTGGCAAAAACTGTGTTATGCTGTAAAGTACTCTCTCCGTCCCATAATAAGTTTCTATTTAGACTTTTCTTAGTATTTTTATCTAACTTTGACTATAGATATTTTTATTTGTGCTATGTAATACTTGATGAAAATTATACCAATAAAAGTACATTTAAAAACCGAATCTATTCATATAACTTTTATCAAGTATTATGTAACACAAATATAAATATTTATGGTCAAAGTTAAATAACAAAAAAGTTGAAAATCCTTAGTGAAAAATGATTATGAGACGGATGTGGTATTTTTTCAACTTTTTAACCCGTAGAGACCACGATCCCATAATGTCGGTCCGGTGTTAAGCCGACGTGACACGACGTTAAGCCGCGTTATGGTACCATTGGCTGCCACCCCAACGGCGTTAAGGCACGTTTGCACCCCACCAATGTGCATTGGTGGGGTTTTCAAGAAATTTTTTTTACACCCCTCAACGGATTGTCTTTACCCACCCTTTTAATTATGATTTTTTTCAAAACATCCCCTTTTAGTGTTTGTAGTGAGGATGACGAGTTAGAGAAGGCTACGGTTAAAAGTGTGTTATATCTTGTTGCGTTTTGTTGGGCTAGTCTTATTTATTTTTTTAGTCGTTTTTAGTATGTTATATCTTGTTGAGCTATATCAGGGTTAAAATTATATTATTTTGAATATATATTTGTTTTATTTTTATATATTTTTCTAATTTCGGATATAGATTTTTTTTTCCAATATTTTTTTAATTTGGAATAATTTTTTTTGAATGAATAAAATTAAGTTAATTGTTTGAAAATAATTAAATTATTGAAAGTGTTTAATGAAAATATTAAGGGGAAAGTAAGTTGGTGTTATTTTGAAGTTATAATAATGGTATTATGAGTTATTGGTGTTATTTTGTTAAAATTGACGTGTTAGCTCATTTTCAATGTTAAAATGTTATGATATTGTTTGCTCTTAAAAATTTTAATAACATGTCACGACCTACAAAATTAGTCGTTTCTCTAAAAGAATAAATCCATTATTGGTATCAAAACCTCATTTTCACCATCTATATCTTTAACTTTTTTATAATTTTATATTTGTTATAAAAAAATAAAACTAAAAATGAGAAAAAAATATCAAAATTTTCAAGTTAAAAGTATTAAACTGACAAAAACATACATAAAAGATGATAAAAAAATTAACACTAATCTATAAACCCTATCATCCATCCATTATTTATTACTAGGGCCGAGCATCGGTCCAGGATTGGACCGGACCGAGGATCGAAATAGTCCGAAACCTCGAATCGAGACCGGACCGAAATGGTCCGGTCCTGGTTGGTTCGGTTTTCGGTTCGGTCCGGTCCTATTAGGCATAATCGAAGAAATTTTGGTAAGACGGAACCGGATCAGACCGACTGAACCGAAGACCGAATTCGTCAAAAACCTCGTACGGAGGATCGGACCAAAATTGTTCGATCCGATTTGATTCGGTCCGGTCTAATCCAGTTTTCTGGTCCGAATCGATTTTAAGTATGTCGTGATCAGCCCTATTTATTTCTTTCTGTAATTATTTTGTAGAGGTGGCAAATGGGTTGGTTTGGTTGGGTTTGGTTTATGGGTCAAATGGGTTGTGGGTCAAATGGGTTATGGGTCAAGTGGGTCATCATTTAATAATGGGTCAAATGGGTTATAGGTCAAATGGTTTGGGTCGGGTCAACCCACTAACTTACAATAATTTCCTATCTTTTAACATGTTCAAACGTTTTTATCTGTATTCGTTCGATTTTTACGTTTTGGTCAGTTTTTTAAGTTTTTCATCGATTTTTTTACGTTTTCATCAGTATTTTTACGTTTTCGTCAGTAAATTTACGTTTTTGTCAGTAAATTTACGTTTTCGTCTGTAAATATACGTTTTAGTCAGAAAATTCACGTTTTCGTCAGTAAATTTACGTTTTCGTCAAAAGAATTACGTTTTCGTCAGTAAATTTACGTTTTCGTCAGAAAATTTATGTTTTCCTCAGTAAATTCACGTATTCGTTAGAAAATTAACGTTTTCGTCAGAAAACTTACGTATTCGTCAGAAAATTTAAGTTTTCGTCAGTAAATTTACGTTTTCGTCAGAAAATTTACTTATTCGTCAGAAAATTTACGTTTTCATCAGTAAATATAAGTATTCGTCAGTAAATATACGTTTTCGTCAGTAAATTTACGTTTTCGTCAGTAAATTTACGTTTTCGTCAGAAAATTTACGTTTTCGTCAGTAAATTCACGTATTCGTCAGAAAATTCACGTTTTCGTCAGAAAATTTACGTTTTCGTCAGTAAATTTACGTTTTCGTCAGAAACTTTACGTTTTCGTCAGTAAATTTACGTTTTCGTCAGTAAATTTACGTATTCGTCAGAAAATTTACGTTTTCGTCAGAAAATTTAAGTTTTCGTCAGTAAATTTACGTTTTGTCAGTAAATTTACGTTTTCGTCAGTAAATTAACGTTTTCGCTAGAAAATTTACGTTTTCGTCAGAAAATTCACGTATTAGTCGGAAAATTTACGTTTTCGTCAGTAAATTTACGTTTTCGTCAGAAACTTTACGTTTTCGTAAGTAAATTTACGTTTTCGTAAGTAAATTTACGTATTCGTCAGAAAATTTACTTTTTCGTCAGTAAATTTAAGTTTTCGTCAGAAAATTTACGTTTTCGTCAGAAAATTTACGTTTTAGTCAGTAAATTTACGTTTTCGTCAGAAAATTTTCGTTTTCTTCAGTAATTTTACGTTTTCGTCAAAACGTGAATTTTCTGACGAATACGTGAATTTACTGACGAAAACATAAATTTTCTGACGAAAACGTAAATTTTTTGACGAAAACGTAAATTTACTGACGAAAACGTAAATTTACTGACGAAAACGTAAATTTGCTGACGAAAATGAAAATTTACTGACGAATACGTATATTTACTGACGAAAACGTAAATTTTCTGACGAATACGGAAATTTACTGACGAAACGTAAAGTTTCTGGCGAAAACTTAAATTTACTGACAAAAACGTAAATTTACTGACGAACAAGTAAATTTTCTGACGAAAACGTGAATTTTCTAACGAATACGTGAATTTACTGAGGAAAACATAAATTTTCTGACGAAAACGTAAATTTACTTACGAAAACGTAAATTTACTGAAGAAAATGTAAATTTTCTGACGAATACGTAAAATTACTGACGAAAACGTAAATTTACTGATGAAAACGTAATTTACTGACGAAAACGTAAATTTTCTGACGAATACGTAAATTTAATGACGAAAACGTAAATTTACTGACGAAAACGTAAATTTTCTGACGAATACGTAAAATTTCTGACGAAAACGTAAATTTACTGACGAAAACGTAATTTACTGACGAAAACGTAAATTTTCTGACGAATACGTAAATTTACCGACGAAAACGTAAATTTACTGACGAAAACATAAATTTTGTACGAAAACGTAAATTTACTGAAGAAAACGTAAATTTACTAACGAAAACGTAAATTTACTGACGAAAACGTAAATTTACTGAGGAAAACGTAAATTTAGTGACGAAAACGTAAATTTACTGTCAAAAACTTTAAATTACTGACGAAAACGTAAATATACTGACGAAAACGTGAATTTATTGACGAAAACGTAAATTTACTGACGAAAACGTAAATTTTCTGACGAAAACGTAATTTACTGACGAAAACGTAAATTTACTGATGAAAACGTAATTTACTGACGAAAACGTAAATTTACTGATTAAAACATAAATTTTCTGACGAATACGTAAATTTACTGATTAAAACATAAATTTTCTGACGAATACGTAAATTTACTGACGAAAACGTAAATTTTCTGACGAAAATGTAAATTTACTGACGAAAACGTAAATTTACTGACGAAAACGTAAATTTTCTGACGAATACATAAATTTACTGACGAAAACGTAAATTTAGTAACTTAATACTAAAAACTAACTTTTTACACTATTGGGTTTTTTGTACAATAATAGGAACCATGTGACCTATTTTTAAACCCATTTGACTCATTCTCAAACCCATTTGACCCAAACTTCATTTTACACAAAGAAAGGGGTTGACCCATTTGACCCATCACTCTATTTTTTGCTCAACCCAATTCAACTATTAAGGTTATGAAATTAAACACAAATGGCCTATTTTTGGTGGAATGGGTTGAAATTGCCACCTCTATTATTTTGTTTGAATGACTGTAAAATCGTGATCACAAACTGATATATTCTGCCTATTGTAAAATTGAATGGCTCTAAAAAGCCCACCAAAACACCCTCCAAAAACAACATCCTCAATAATCTCAAACACATTACACTCTCTTCAGCTCAATTCTTCAGGTACAACCTCTACCATGCTTTTCATCTCAGTTTTATAATAAAAATGCAATCCTTAAGTGTATGTTCATCAAAAACTGAATCTTTACTCACCCATGAATCAGTTTCTCAGTTTTCTAGGAAAAAGATTAGAAACCCATGTTTAATTAAGGCTTTTAGAAGTGGGTTTGTTTGCAAATGTTATAAAGATAATCTTTTTATGTTCTTAGGACCAGTTAAGTGTTCTGTTGGTTCATCTTTTGTCCCTTTAGCTTTAGCATTTGAAGAACATGTAAGTCCTAGTGATATCGAGTCGAATTCAGTAGATAAATTGGTAAATAAGGCTGATGGTGGAAATGAGAAAAAGGGGAAAAGGGTAGATACTCGTAAGTTAGCGTATAGTTTACAAGGTGCAAAAACTGCGGAAGATGTAGAAACGGTGATTGGGAACTTAGGTGATCTTCCCCTTCAGGTTTACTCGACTATTATTCGTGCTTTTGGTAAGGATAAGAAAATAAATGCGGCTATTGCTCTTGTTGAATGGCTTAAACTTAAGGATCCTGGTCCGAATCTATTTATTTACAATAGTCTTTTGGGCGCGGTTAAACAAGCGGTAGAGTTTGATCATGTAGATAAGATTTTGAGTGATATGGATATTGCTGGTGTGAAACATAATGTTGTGACTTACAACACTTTAATGGGGATTTCATTGGCTCAAGGGCGCGAAATGAATGCTCTCGAGCTATTTAATGAGATTAAAACAAAGGGGTTATCGCCGTCTCCTGCTTCGTATTCTACTGCATTGTTGGCTTACAGAAGAATGGAAGACGGGTTTGGAGCGTTAGATTTTTACGTTGATTTTAGGAAAAAGTTAAAGGATGGTGAGATTGGGAAGAACGATAAGAATGAGGATTGGGAAAATGAGTGTAAGAAGTTAGAGGACTTTGTGGTTCGAATTTGTTACCAGGTTATGCGAAGATGGTTAGTACAAAACGAGGATATGAGTCATAAAGTGTTGAGATTGTTAACCTCTATGGACCAGGCTGGTCTCCAAACGGGTCGGTCTGAACATGAAAAGCTCATATGGGCTTGTACCCGTGACGATCACTATGTAGTAGCTAAAGAATTATATAACAGGATACGTGAAAACAAGTCAGATATTAGCTTATCGGTTTGCAACCATGTGATTTGGTTACTTGGTAAAGCTAAGAAATGGTGGGCTGCACTTGAAATATACGAAGACTTGTTAGATAAAGGACCAAAACCAAACAATATGTCGTATGAACTCATAGTTTCGCATTTCAATTTCTTGTTAACTGCTGCACGAAAAAAGGGTATTTGGAAATGGGGTATCGGATTACTTGACAAAATGCAAGAAAAAGGTTTAAAACCGGGAAGTAAAGAGTGGAACGCAGTTTTAATTGCGTGCTCAAAAGCTTCTGAGCCTTCAGCTGCTATTCAAATATTTAACAGAATGATTGAAAACGGTGAAAAACCAACAATTATATCTTACGGTGCACTTTTGAGTGCTCTCGAGAAGGGAAATTTGTATGATGAAGCACTCAGTGTCTGGAAACATATGATCAAAATGGGGGTGGAACCAAATGCGTATGCTTACACAATAATGGCTTCGGTTTATGCAGCACAAGGGAAGTTCAATATAGTCGAGTCAATAATCCGTGAAATGCCAGTTTCTGGGGTCGAGTTAAATGTGGTTACTTTTAATGCTATTATCAGCGCGTGTGCGAGAAATAACATGAGTGGGCCTGCGTACGAATGGTTTCAACGTATGGAGGTTGAGAAAATCGAGCCTAATGAGGTGTCATACGAAATGTTGATTGAGGCACTTGCAAAAGATGGTAAACCAAAGCTAGCATATGATATGTATTTGAAGGCTCAGGTTAACGGGCTAAGCTTGGCAGCAAAAGCTTATGATAGTGTAGTCGAGGCGACACTTGGTAGTGGTGCGACTGTCGATTTGACCTTGTTGGGCCCACCGCCACCACAACCGCAACCTGAAACTAAGAAAAGAGTGGAGATTAGAAAGGATATAGCAGATTTGGGTGATGTTCCAAAGAGTATACCATTTGACATGAATCAAGAGTACACGGACATTGTTAAAGACTAGTAGGATACATCAATACAAGTTTCTTTTGGTTTTCTTGAATCTTATGATTGTTTTAGTTATTGGAGAACATAATCTTTTTTTGATAGCAAATCATTTTAATTGTAAACTAATTCCATACATCTCAAAGTTTAAAGAAAGTTTGTATTAAAACTTAAATGGTAATTTAACTAATGGCGGGGTTATTTAAAAAGTCTTCTCAAATGGTTATGTTTTTTTTAACGACGAGTTAGTAGTTGGTGATTCGAGCTTATAGTGACATCCAATTGGACAGTATGCAAGCCTCGAACCTTCTTTAGACCTGTCAAAAAATATCTTCTCAAGGTTACCTTTGGTGGCCAAAACTAGAGGTGGCAATTTCAACCCATTTCACTAAAAGTAGGCCATTTGGGTTCAATTTCATAACCTTATTGGTTGAGATGGGTTGAGCAAAAAATAGAGTGATGGGTCAAATGGGTCAATCCCTTTTTTTTGTGTAAAATGAAGTTTGGGTCAAATGGGTTTGAGAATGGGTCAAATGGGTTTAAAAATAGGTCACATGGTTCCTATTATTGTACCAAAAACTCAATAGTCAAAAAAGTTAGTTTTTATTATTTAATCAGTAAATTTATATATTCGTCAAAAAATTTACGTTTTCGTCAGTAAATTTATGTTTTCGTCAGTAAATTTACGTATTCGTCAGAAAATTTACGTTTTCGTCAGTAAATTTACGTATTCGTCAGTAAATTACGTTTTCATCAATAAATTACGTTTTCGTCAGTAAAATTACGTTTTCGTCATCAGAAATTTTACGTTTTCTTCAGTAAATTTACGTTTTCGTCAGAAAATTTACGTTTTCGTCAATAAATTTACGTTTTCGTCAGAAAATTTACGTTTTTGTCAGTAAAATTACGTATTCATCAGAAAATTTACGTTTTCGTCAATAAATTTACGTTTTCGTCAGAAAATTTACGTTTTCTTTAGTAAATTTACGTATTCGTCAGAAAATTTACGTTTTCGTCAGTAAATTTACGTTTTCGTCAATAAATTTACGTTTTCGTCAGTAATTTAAAGTTTTTACTGACGAAAACGTGAATTTTCTGACGAAAACGTGAATTTTCTGACTAAAACGTATATTTACAGACGAAAACGTAAATTTACTGACAAAAACGTAAATTTACTGACGAAAACGTAAAAATACTGATGAAAACGTAAAAAAATCGATGAAAAACTTAAAAAAACTGAACAAAACGTAAAAATCGAGCGAATACAGATAAAAACGTTTGAACATGTTAAAAGATAGGAAAATATTGTAAGTTAGTGGGTTGACCCGACCCAAACCATTTGACCCATAACCCATTTGACCCATTATTAAATGATGACCCATTTGACCCATAATCCATTTGACCCACAATCCATTTGACCCATGAACCAAACCCAACCAAACCAACCCATTTGCCACCTCTAGCCAAAACTGAGTTGGTTCTTCTCAAATGTTTATGTAATTGTAGTGCTTTGATGCAAGTAGTTTATAATGTATCTTAAATTGATATTTAGACTTCATATTTGATTATATGTATCCATCTATTTTACTGCTTATACTTAAAAATAAAAACTAAGCACATCACTAATTTTTATGGCATGAAGAGGGATGGTATGTGTAGTTGATAGAAAGGGGTGCGAGGAAGACGTTGTCCATAATGTGATACCAGAGTGATGTTTCGGAGGTAGATGTGAGAAACACACACAGGCGTACAACACACGTACTTCATACAAATGCATTCAGATGGGTGCGCGAACAACATTTCTTTTAGTTTGTCTTTTGCAAAGCGGTAAGGTTTTATTAATCAAAGGGTTTGTGTCAGAATAGTAGTACTCATATTGTGTGGGATAATGAGTTCTAACTTTCCACCGTTAACCCTCGTTATCTCTTTCACTTGCATGGCACGTGAGGTATTTTTAGTCGTTCCTATCGCGTCCATCTATCCTTCAACTTTCCCTTCGTGCGAAACAAGTCCCCAAAACCAATTTCTCACCGCCACTTCCACCTTCACCTTTTCATTATGCAAAAGTTGTCCCTGAAATCGTTTTCCCGCCCACCACTTCCGTCTCCACTTTTCCATTAGGCAAAAGTTGTCCCTGAAACTGTTTTCCCGCAATAAAAACGACGACCATCCAAATTCTGACACTTAATTTCATAGACTTACTTCACGACCTTTCAAAGACTATATATTGGAAAGATTGGAACTTCTCCTCCATCGACATTTCAATTTACTTTAAGCCTGATTTTCTCATAAACCCTTTTCAACTAATTACTTATCTCTATTAAAATGGTTGGAAGAACTCTGATCTTGAATGAAATTGAAGGAAGTATGTGGTGATTCAGAGCTCAACGTATGTATGGGCCTCTATATTGGTCAAATGGGGTTAATGATGAACAATCATTTTTGGATGTGTTGCACGGTTAGTGTGAGCAACTGAGGAATAGACTTGGAAACATTGGAATGTTGATTGAGGAGATGGAGACTAAGGTTGATGCAGAAGAAGGTGGTTGGGTGCATCGTTTGAAAGCGTGATAGCGACACTTAGAAGTTGGCTGATTTGACCAAGATGATTGAGAAAGCTAGGGATGCTATTAGCCAAAGCAAGCTTTGTTGATCTCATGGATGATAGCGGTGTGTTTTTAATGTTTGTGTTGTTTCCCCCTATAATTCCCCTGTATTGATCAGGGTGTATTTTTTTGTTTAGTAATGAAAGGCTCGGTTGCGATTATCTTATGCTAGTACTGTACCGAATTACACATTTACTTGATAGTTCTACCCGTCACTTACACAATCCCTTTCCCTCATTTGCACTCTGTATTTTAAGGACCAAAATTACACGATCTTTCAACAATGAAGCCTTGTCATTGTCAGAATCACATATATTTAACACATACTCTAAGCAAAAAATTTCTCATTCGAACAAACTTTTTTTCTCCTACTTATCCACTCCTTATACTTATCCAATTCTAGCATACAATGGAAAACATTCAAGCTGAATCTTCTTCCAGATTCACAGTGTTGGTTGCATGCCTAATTGGATTCACAAAGAAGAAATCAGACAAGGAGCTATAATTTGAGGAGAAATTCGGAATTCTATGTTTCGAGATGGAGGCGACTATCACAAACAGAGCAAGCTTCATTGAGGAGATGGGAAGTTATCTACGGGTAGAGGATAACGATGACGCTTACCAAACTACTCGAGTCTTGAAGCATGCAAAAAAAGGGATATGGAGAAGGCAACTCATCTCCAAATTATGAAGGATCAATCCCATCTTGGTGTGCATGAGATGGTCAACCTTGTGAAAAAATTAAAGGACTGAATGCTAGGTTAGGGTTTAGGGCAAGTGGCCTGTCTTGTGTGTTTTGGGTATGTTGAGGTTTATTTACCCTTTTTCTCAGGTTTAATGGAATGAGTTTTATAAGGTTATTTTTTTGTAGTTTGACATGGATTTTGGTGGGCTTCCAATGATTTTTTTACTTTACAAAATCAAACATCAAATGTATGCTTGAGAGTTTGACATGATTTGTAGGAGGCTTCCAATGATGTTTGACTTTAGAATGTAAAACATCAAAATTATTATTACATAATGTTTTATCCAAAAACCCTTTGCAGTGAGCAATTGAAGATTCACATAGATTTGTAGTCACCATTTTGACAAACTGTGAATCCATGTCAACTCTGCAAATCATATCCAAAGCCTATGTTGGGCTTCTGCAAATTTCAAGTTTGACATCGATTTTTAGGACCATGTTGACAAACTGCAAATCCATCAAATGTATGATTGCCTAATGTTGTATCCAAAAACCCTTTGCAGTGAGCAATTAAAGATTAACATATATTTGTAGTCACGATTTTGACAAATTGTAAATCCAAGTCAACTCTACAAATCATATCCAAAGCCTATGTTTGGCTCCTGCAAATTCAAGTTTGACATGGATTTGTAGTGACCCTTTTAACAAACTGTAAATCCATGAAAATCATAGCCAAAAGATTTAATTACTTCATAGAATTTCATACTAAAAGTCAAACTACATATGGTAATAGGTATTTGGTTCATAAATTATCTATGTGAGGCTTCCTTGCCATAAGCTATTACATAACAAAAGTTAGACTAAAACCTAATAGCACATTGACATAATCTTCTACTACTTAACTATAACAAAAGATTAAGCATGAAACCATTCATTTAGCATTATATTTATCTTCCTTGTTAGTCATCACTGCCATGACTCTTCTCATCTTGAGTTCTTCCACCAGCTCTTGTGCAACAACATCATCACCATCATTTGTCTCTTCCTTCACCTCAACAACCTCTGCCACCACTTCTTTAGCAACCGCATCATATGGAATCACAAATTCTTCAGCAACAACATGTTGGTCCCGTTTAACGCGTTACTACTTATCAACCTTAAGTAGTAACTCGTTACTAAGATTCAATTGTGTTGTTTTATCAGTTGATAAGAACTATAAACAAATAAAACAACAATACCAAGATACTTTTCAATGTATAGACTTTTATTAAAACTCAATAAAGAATCTATAACCCACTTTGTTTGTGAAATAACAAAGTGGTTGAATGACAATGTTGGGATGATATCCTCTACTTAAACTACTAACCAAAGTCAAGAGTTTAAGTCTCAACCAAAACGTTCATATACCTTTAGCTATATGGTTTGGTTGATGTTGGGAGAGAATGGCTATTAAAAGATTTCAATCTTTCTAGTTCCAAATGTTAGCCGATTCTCTCCCATATGCATTCCTTTTATAGGAGAAGCATATTAAGGGTTTACATGTCACATGTTCCCATGCATGTGTTTATCCAATGGGTGGTTGAATGCCCATGCTGGATAAATAGTACATAGTACTATTAAACTAATCTAAGAAAAAACAAAGGTTGTACTTATAGTTAACTTTACAAGCAACCTTTTCTTACTTTGACTTAAAGTAAATCTTTTCCCGCCTAATGTAAACCTTCTTAATACGGAAGTATCTTCAGCACCCTAGAGGAGATCGACGTCATTTAGTTTGGTATTGTCAAACCAAACTGAATTGAAATCTCTTCTTCAGGACTTATTCTTCAGCAACTAGACCGCCTGGTCACTGAAGCAAAGACTCCTTTGTCTTCTAAGTTCTTTGGAAGAGGAAAGTTGAACATCCTTCAGCAAGTATTTATTTAGTAGGAATCTTCTCTGGTCATGCTTCAGCAGAACCACCTTTCTTCTAAACATGAAATACTTAGGGGAATTTTATATTTAAATCCTAGAGTTGCTTTAGTGTCAGTAAATACTGACCCAATTATTGGAAATACGTTTTTACGTATTAAAGGATCAGTCACTCCAACGATATATACGTGGTATGGGCTCGTGATCTAGTTATGTAACAATATAATCCATTAAGCCCACATGTAGGGTGTGCTATATATACCCCCTCCTAGCATGTTAGGAGGGGTTGGTTCTCATTTCGTTAATCAATCATACATCTTTTCTCTCATCCTCTCATTTCTCTCTCTACTTTCTCTCTCTAGTTCTTCATCTCTCTCCCTATTTCATAATCATTCTAACACATAAACAATCCAAGGATTACGTAGACCTACAATTGGTATTAGAGCCATGGATGATTTGTTTGTTCTTGTGTTTGTTTTGATTAATTTTAATGGGTTTTGATCTAATCAAGCTCAAATCTTGAAAAATTTTGCGTTTTTGTGGCTTAAGTTTGTAGACAGATCAACTACATAGATGTGGTAGTGATTTGGGTTACTTGATTTAGTCAAAATTGAAATTTTTTTGGTCATTTGGATCATTTTCGAGCTATATTTCGGATATCAGTGGGTTTGTGTTCAATAAAAGTCGGCCAAGTTTTTATTCCGACTTTTGGACAGTAAAGTGTTATTCCGACTTATTTTACCTCCTAAGTTCATATTCCAGATTGTTCAGTTTTCATATTCCGACTTATTTTCCCTCCTAAGTTCATATTCCGGATTGTTCAGTTTTCATATTCCGACTTATTTTCCCTCCTAAGTTCATATTTCGGATTGTTTAGTTTTCATATTCCAATTTATTTTCCCCCCAAAGTTCATATTCTGGATTATTTCACAACTTGTGTATTTCGAATTATATTTTTTTCCCTCCAAAGTTCTTTATTCCACTTATTTCCACATTCCGACTTATTTCCACATTCCACATTCTGACTTATTTCCACATTCCGACTTATTTCCACATTCCGGCTTATTTCCACATTCCGACTTATTCCACATTCCGACTTATTTCCACCTTTCACCATATTTCCACATTCCGACTTGTTCTTTATTCCGACTTTTTTCCACATTCCGACTTGTTTGACATTTTTCTGACTTTCATTACATCTCATTCAGTTTTCAAATTCCGAATAATAAACTTGTTATCATTCCGACTCCTACTTGATTTTGAATCCAAAACAAACCAGACACAAGACTCCCGTGACTCAAAAAACACGAGACTCAAACACAAACCACACAACCAAACACTTTAGACTCACAACCAACAACACTCGACTCACGACTCAAGACTTGTCTCAAAACTGACTCAACCAAGACCATCCTCGACCAAGACTCGACTAGACTCGACTCCAACACCCAACACCCGCCTCGACTGACTCAGTAAACAGACCTGACTCAAACAACAACTCAAGACACCCACACAACCTCGACTCGACACACCAAAAGACTCGAAAAACCTGCCTAGACTCGAACCCAAGACACAACACTCAACATCTCAGTCAAAACAACTATCATCGATCGAAAACAAAAATAAAAAAACCTACGCGAGACCTCTATAAGAGATCTTGAAGCCAAATGAACCTTGTGTAGTGCGGCTGATAGATTATCGAAACCAAGGTGTTTCACTTTTGTATTTCGAATAAAGGAAAAGGCTACAATTTATATGGACTGTGATTCGTATATATCACTGATGATGAAAGTTGTTTTTGTAGTTGACTTGGTTTGGTATTGATTATGATTGGATAGGTTTGATCTTTTTTGCGATAGATGATGAGATAAAAGAAAAGACGGAGGAAGTATAGATGAGATAAGGAGTTGATGGTTTGGATTTTTGGATCTGATTAGTTGAGTCAAAGAAAAAAGAGGCAGAGTAAACAAGGATGATAATTACGGTTAGGGAATCTATGAGTTAAATTAGGGTGAATGGAGTTTTTATATTCGAGTGGTTAGGTCACACTTGGGCTGGCACTTGGATTTGCTTATTATTTTGGACAGATTTTATCTACTCTCTACTCCAATATTTTCGATGGACAGAGTATGGTCACAATTGTTGTGAATATTGGGTTTGGGCTATGATATATCAATAGGCCAATATATGAGTAGGGAATTGGATTTGGTTAATGCTTATTGTGACATTGGACAGAAGATTGCAAGAGATGGACTAGTACTATTCGGTTTCAAGATGTTATAAATTATTGACTGGGGTATTTGTTATTTTTCAAACAAAAGTGCTAAATCGTCAAAAAACATTTCTTGGTCTTCTCAAATAAGATTTTTTTTAAGAATTTTTACGGTTTCTTTGTTGGTTTGTAAAATCCCGCGAATTCAATTTCTTGGTTTCTCCACAAATTGTCAAATCTCGTATTGGTTTTTCGACAACTAACACAATATCTTTATCGAACTTCAATGGAATCGTTGACTTCGACGTTTCACGAGGGAGAATTGCATCAAATGCAAGACAAAGCTAGTGAAAGTGGCATAACTTCATTTCGACTACTTCAGTCTCATATAGTGACTCTTTCATGGCTTCAAGGAGGAAGCGAATTTGTGACACTCTTAGGTCAAGATCATTACATATTTATCGACTCAATATTCCTCACTTTGAACCAACTAGCAGAGCAACTCCACAATGAAGAATTTAATCACTCTGCATCAGAATCTGCATATCAAGCTCTAGTTACACAACTTACGCACTTCTTCAAATTCAACGTCGTTAAGTCTGAAAATTCAGGGATATGTCAGTCGTTTCTTCAATACACACATACGGAGGTTCAAGAGTTCTGTGGTACACTGTTGAAACTCATGACATCACTCTCGTCTTCGATTTATGAATGATCCCGACTTCAGCAAGCGTATGATAGTGGAGTGCAAGAATCTACGATGCAGATGCAAGAGGAGAATGGTCATACAATTGACAATTTGGAGCCTAAAGATTGCAAGAACATGGAATCAATAACAAAGCATGATATCAGCAACACGTTAGGGAATGTTACCGATATCTCTTATGATGACACCACATCCGTTTATGACAAAGAGCCTACAAACATGGTACAATGTAATGCTGTATATGATGTATATGTTGATGAAATGTCGCATATTGAGCATTTCGAACCTAATTATGACGAACATGGGATGGAAAAGAGTGATAGCGATACCATTTCTGATTCATCCGATGTGCGTCATAATGGGGGAAATGTTCAAAATGCTAACAATCATGATAATTGCCTTATGACTGTTTCATTAACTGCTTCTGATTCTAAGATTCAAGAGCTCGAAACGATCGTAGCTCAGCAATCAAAAGATCTTGAGGATTCCAAACTAGAATTTTCCAAGAAAACGAACAAATTTGAAACATATTTTGAAAAACTTGAAAAGTCAAACGTTGTTCTTGAACGAAAATTGGATCAAAAAGTTCTAGATTCTAAAGCTGAAAAGGATAATCAATTGAAACAAATTAAGTTGTTAGAATCTAAGTTGGCATCCCAAGATAAATTGCTCTAAGATAATGAGACTTTAAAGGCTCAAATTCAAGAAAAGGTTTTTGTAATAGCTGCTCTGTAAACGAGTTGAGGAAAACCAAAGGAACTAGTGTGGACACTAAGCTTGAAAAACCATCAATCTTGGAGAAACCGTCGACGAATCAGTCCGTCAGACAACTGACTGCATTTAGATCCGAGCGACCACAGTCCTCGAGACCGCGATTTTCCTCCCAAGTTGATATGGTTCATGTTTCTAGAACAGTGACTCCACCACCTAGGGCTAATGTGACTGAAACAGCTTATTGCAAGACCTAATCACATGATTGCATATAGTCTCCTTAGACATAGTCCAAAGAACACATCTCGAACTAGTTCAAATGACGTTCACCACAAATTTGGTCTAAGGGAAGCTAATCAAAAGACACAAGTAAGAGATAGAAAATTCAAACCTAGTCATATGCCTTCTAGATTACCCAACACTGCTAACCGTAGCATGTCATATCCTAGGAGCATCAATCAATCATCTAGGAATCCTAAATCTTACTCGGACATTAAATATGCTACTTGTAAAACATGTAGGAAATGTGTCTTTAAATCAAATCATGACTCTTGTGTCAAGAAATTCCTTAATGAGGTGAACTCCCATGCTAGAATTAAATCCCAGTGGCTAGCTAAAATCAAACCCATTGGTAAAGTTTGGCGCCCCACTGGTAGAACTGTCAGGCTTGTAGGAAATGAGTGCCCTGTAACTAGGATAGTCTCCGATCCTACTAAGACTACTATGGAGGAAATTGAAAAGGACGATACATCACTTAAGCCTGAACTTAAGGGATTCTATAAAAGGAAACGTTTGCCAGCTAAGACAAGTGAATCATCTCCTCAGGTCACTTCTGGCACAAGAAAAGAAAACTGTAAATCCCCGCATGGTTCTAAGATAGATATCGCTAACCCATATAAAAGCATACAAACTCCAAATAAGAATGCAGGTACCAAAGTCAAGGATCAACAAAAACAAACCGGTCCGATCTTTGTATACCGTTCAACTAAGGACACTCTTAGAGTTAGGTTACTGAAGAAGCAGATATGAGAGAAACAAGTGTCTCAGGGGATTTGCAGTTAAGCTTACTATGTTTAGTGGCTCATCGTTAAATATTAGACGATGACCCGATCTTCAAATAATGGAAAGTTTATCGCCGATGATAAACTTATCCTCACTAACGAGAAATTAAATTTTCTCGGGCACGAGCTTACATTAAAACTATTCAAAGTTTAAGCTCGTGTATATGGCTTACAGTCGGATCACAGATTGTAACCCGTGCTACAAAGAAAGGAAAGTTTATCGCCGATGATAAACCTATCCTCACAACGAGAAATTAATTTTTCTCGGGCATGAACTTATATTAAAAACATTCGAAGTTTTTAAGCTCATGCACAACGATTTGCAGTCACATGACAGATTGTAACCCGAGCCTCAAAGAAAGGAAAGTTTATCGCCGATGATAAACTTATCCTCATTAACGAGAAATTAAATTTTCTCGGACACGATCTTACATTAAAACTATTCAAAGGTTTTTAAGCTCCTGTAACTGGCGTATAATCACATTTCAGATTATGCCCCGGACTTCAAAGAAAGGAAAGTTTATCGCTGATGATAAACTTATCCTTACAACGAGAAATTAATTTTTCTCGGGCATGAGCTAATATTAAAAATATTCGAAGTTTTTAAGCTCATGCACAATGACTTACAGTTAAATATCAGACTGTAACTCGGACTTCAATTTTAGGAAAGCTTATCTTTAATGATAACATATCCTCGTAATGGGAAATTCATTTTTCTCGGTCATGAGCTTGTATTAAAACATTCCAAGTTTTAAGCTCAGAAAGGAAAGTGTATCTTTTAAATAAGAGAACTTTTCCTCATAACAACACGAGGAGGCAAATTTCACAAGTGATGAATTCACAAGGTCAAGGCAAGGAAACATGCTCAAGACTAAAGTCAAAGATCTCATCAGCATATTCACAAGAACAAGATCGAAGACTCAAGCATAGTATGCTAGGTTTAAGATTTTGTAAAATAGTGTGACCTCCCTTAGGGGGAGATTGTTGGAAATACGTTTTTCCAAAGAAAGTCTCGGTCACATCATTATTAGCATAGCTAGCTAAAGATCACGAGCTATAGACTATTTAGGACTTTGTAACTTGGAGTGACCTCCCTTAGGGGGAGATTGTTGGAAATACGTTTTTACGTATTTAGAAAGGATCGGTCACTCCAACGATATATACGTGGTATGGGCTCGTGATCTAGTTATGTAACAATATAACTCATTAAGCCCACATGCAGGGTGTGCTATATATACCCCCTCCTAGCATGTTAGGAGGGGTTGGTTCTCATTTCATTAATCAATCATACATCTTTTCTCTCATCCTCTCTTTTCTCTCTCTACTTTCTCTCTCTAGTTCTTAATCTCTCTCCCTATTTCATAATCATTCTAACACATAAACAATCCAAGGATTACGTGGACCTACACCAACAATCTCCCCTATTTGGATATACAAATAGCCTAAGTTAAAGTCAGTAGTAAGTGAGCATAACAACTTCTTCTTACTTGCACTGAATAATAAAATTACTTATAAACATTTGATAATCATTCATTCAACAAAGTTACAAAATACAAAATAACATTACAAATGATTATCCTATTTCTTATCAGGACTGAGTTCTTCAATGATTGGGGTTTGCACCAATGGATTCATATTCCTTATGTCCAAGACTCTAAGCAAGCACATGCTGAAGGTTCTTGCAGCTTCAATCAATCTTGGACCCTTATGGTAAATGTAAAAGGTTCTTTTAACATTCTACATAAGTTCGTTGTTCATGTCGTCCAGGTCACTGATGCCAACAAAGTATTATCTTTTTGGATGATTGAACAAGATCATCCCTAGTTCTGGTTCTTCAAGTACATGCCCATGATGATGATTCTGAAACTGGACAAACCTTTGTATTTCTTTGTAGTGACAAAAATGTCACCTAACCAGGTCTGACTTGATTTGCTAGTTTGTTTAGCTCCAGAATTGGATCTTGTTCCTGTAACACCCACTTTGATAAGTAGACTGTCACATGATAATTATGGCGTGTCATCAAAGCATGCAAGGTAATATGTCCTAAAACATAAATGACCATAAAGAAAAGCCGGAATCAAACATCGGCCCCCAAACATAAACTCAAAATGCATAAAGTAAATAAAGTACAAAGGGAAAAAGTATAAGGCAACTCCCGTCGTATGCACGTCCTCTTAATAAGTGTGAAAACACTTATCCTTTTACCACTTAATTATAATAAAAACAAGACCAAAACATGTATTTGATGTTGTAAAAGTCGGAATTATGCGTGGTTTGTATTTTTATTGTGTTTTAGGACAAAAATATGAAAAAGGAAGAAAACACGGGCTTTTATCGAAGAAAAAGACAAAAGAAGAAGTCAAAAGATCAAAAGTGCAAGAAGAACGGAAGTCAAAGGCCTATTCTGAAGATTTATCGAAGAAAAAGTCTAAAGAAGGAAGTTTAACAAAGTCGAAGAACCAAGTCTACTAAAAGAAGAAAATTAGAAGACGAGTTCATTTTATCATTCGACTAATCCCGAGACAAAGTCGAGAAAGACGAGTTAATTAAAAAGACGAGAAGACAAGAGAAAAGAAGGAAGAAACAACACACCGCCCTTCCTATAAATACCTCCTAATGGTTCATTAGGAGGTGTTAGTTATTAGTCATTTTTTTAGTTTTTAGTTTTTAAGTAGAAGTTACTTTCTCTCTCTATAATTTTCTCTCTCTAGTTTTTCTTAATCTTTCATTTCAAATCTTGTATTTTGGATCTTAATCTTCTTAATTAATTCAAGCTTATTTTATAATTCTCATTCTTCCTTTCTTAATCTTGTGGTGGATTTGATTAATCATGTAGTTGGTTTAATCTTGTTGATTAATTGATTGATTTGCTTATTAGATTGTGCTTTTTGATGTGGTGGATGTTTTAGCTTATTGTGGTTATTGATTTATTAGTGTTTAGTTTGTTTTTAATTAAGTGAATTTAGTAGATTTAATCTTTTATAAGTTGCTTTTTATTATTTAGATTAATTTGTGTTTTTAAAGTTTTTAATTTGTGGCTTATTAGCTTTTTCTTAAAATCAATTTGGTTTTATTTTTAGTTAAGTGCTTATTTGGTTTGTGCTTATTTTGATCTATTTCCCTGAATTTTTGGATAATCTGTTACTGTTGAATTCGTGTTTGCCTATCTTCGGAAAAGGGTTTTAAATTCCGAATATATCCATTTATCCGAATATAACTTTATCCGAAAATATTATATTGTTCTTTATCCGAAAATAGGTCTTAGTTGGTTTTATTCTGAAAAAACTGATTTATCCGAATTAGGTTTCATATTTCGAATATATCTCTTTATTCCGAAAATCTTTTATCTGAATATCGTCCTTTATCCGAAATTCAGCCTTATTCCGAATATCCTAGCTTTATCCGAAAATTAGGATTTTTTTCCAAAATTCCTTGTTTATCCGAAAATTGTGGTTTTATCCGAATTAGTTGCTTTATTCCGAGAACCTTGTGATATTCCGAAAAATACCATTTATTCGAAAAGTTCCAATATTCCGAAGATCTCATTTATTCCGAAGATTACACATTTATCCGAAAATATGTTGTTTTCCGAATATAGGTCATTTTTGCGAAAATAATTGCTTTTCCGAATTTATCATGTTTATCCGAAAATAGGGCTTTATTCCGAAAAAGGTAGGTTTATCTGAAGAATTAGTTTATTCCGAAATAGTTGATTTTTCTGAAGAAAGCCTTTTATCCGAAGATCCAGTTTATTCAGAGAATTAAGGTCAGATTTCTCTTTTATTTTATTTTTTTAATATATTTAACTTTTATGTTTACAAGTAGAAATAGATAATCAAAAGCTCCCCCTTTTAGTGACCTAAAACGATAAGTCCACCTTGAACCGTGATCAATTCGATTAGACACCGAGAACGAACGAGTACACATATGCAAAAGTTGTCATATTAAAATGGCGCCGCTGCTGGCTCTTTTCGTAAAGATTAACGGTTTTTTGTGAGAAAAAGTGGATTTTGGGATCCGTTCTTTTGGGAACGTTATTTTCAAGCATAAAAATTTTCAAAAAATCCAAAAAAATATAAAATTTTCAAAAATAAAAAAAATAATAAAAAAATCAAAAAGATAAAAAATCAAAAATATTGTATTTCATTTTTAGTGTATGCGTACTCGATCTTCCTCTTATCTTGAGCCCGAGACTCGTAGAGACCTAGATATGACTGGTGTGCATAATAATAATAATCCACCTCACACGTTGTGAATAATAACAACCATGACCCTCAACCCGACCTTCGTACGATGGAGGAGCTATGTCAACCGACTATGAATGGACGTGGAGGACCGATTGCGCCGATGTAAATCACGGCTCCCGAATTTTCGTTGAAGCATCACATGATCCAACAAGTTCAAAATGCTTGTCCATTTCGCGGATTACCGGATGATGATGCCAACAAACACCTCGATAAATTCATAACCGTCACTCAAAGCATGAAATTGCCCGGTGTTTCCATGGATTTTCTCCGCCTTCATCTTTTTCCACACACTTTATCCCACCATGGAGAAAAATGGTTTGATCGTCTTCCTAAAAACTCAATTCATACATGGGACGAGATGACTCAAAAAATTTTGTCAAGATATTTTCCACCATCCATGGTAACTAGTCTTAGGAATCAAATCAGTGGTTTCACTCAAGAACTCGATGAGTCTCTTTTCGATGCTTGGGAACGTTATAATGTCTTGATCGATCGTTTTCCTAACAATAATATGCTCCCCGTCACTTTAAATGATACTTTCTACAACGGTTTAACTTTTCGTGATCGTGATACGATTAATGTTGCCTCCGGTGGTACGTTTATGAAGAGAAGACCCGAGGAGTGTAGAGAGCTTATAGAGAACATGACCACTCATCACAAAAATTGGGATTCATCCGCATCTTCAAGAAATAACCCGAGAGTCAATGTTTCTTCTACTTCATCAAACCCTGAGATAGCCGAACTCACCCAAATCACCCGCCAACTAGCCGAGATGAACAAAAAATTCTTAACCATGGCTACGAACCAATTTCAACAAGTTAAAGTTGTAGCACTTTCTTGTGAGTCTTGCGGTGGTCCTCATTCATACACTGATTGTCCTTCTGCTCATGACAATCCAGAAAACGTGTATGCGGATAATGGTAACTTTTCTACGGGAGGCTATCAAGCTCGTCCTCAAGTTGACTGCAATTTGTTAAGTTATCGTTCAAACAATTTTCTCTCACCACCCGGTTTTCCTCCTTAAAACCAAAACAACCTCAATCGCAACAATCAAAACCAACCTCGAGCTCCTAATCAATATCAAACCCAAAGAAACCCATATCCACCTCAAGGAAATAATCAAGTTTACCAACATATCAACCACCCGCTTACCAAGCTCCTCCTCCCAACCAACCCACGACATTTAATCACGTGGTTGAAACTTACATGAGGACTAATGACGCGCTGGTGAAGAATCTTCAGAGCCAAATTATTAACTTGAAAGGTGACATGGCTAAACAAGGGAACGATCTTCGAGCCGAGCTTAGGAATGACATGCGAAACTCTTTAAGCAATCAAACGAATGACTTAAGGGTTATGATGGCTAGTTTCTTCCAAAGTAATCAACCCTCTGCTTCGGGTTCTCTTCAGAGTAACACCATTGCTAATCCAAGAGGGGAGATGAAAGCAATCACCACACACAGTGGAAAAGGTTATAAGGAACCCGAGATTTCTAAACCTACTCCGGTGATTGTGACAAAGGATAACGAGCAACCTTCACCAATTCCTCCACCTTCTACTTCCACCCCTCCTCCACCCAAGGATGTAAGTGAGAATTCCATTCCAAAGCCTTCATCTCAACCCGACATACCTTATCCTTCAAGGTTGAGGAAATAGAAGTTGAAGAACAAGGATGATATTCAAGTTTCAAACTTTTTAAAAATGTTTAAAATATTGAATTTCAACATCTCCTTTGTCGGGCGCTCGCTCACATGCCTAAATATGCTAAAATGTTCAAAGATCTTCTAAGTGATAAGGAAAAACTCCTTGGTATTGCTCAAACCCAACTTAATGAGAATTGCTCCGCGGTTATTTTAAGGAAATTACCAACTAAACTTGGTGATCCGGGTCGCTTTCTCATTCCTTACAATTTTCCCGGGGTAGAGAATTGTATGGCCCTAGCTGATCTAGGTGCTAGTATCAACTTAATGCCATTAAGCGTTTGGAAACAATTATCTCTTCCCGAGCTAGTCCCTACACGAATGACATTGGAGTTAGCTAACCGTACGGTTGCTTATCCGGTGGGGATAGCCGAAGATGTCTTCGTCGGTGTCGACAAATTCACCTTTCCGGCGGATTTTGTTGTCGTTGACTACGAGATGGATCCCCGTGTTCCATTAATCGTTGGACGTCCATTCTTGAGTACCGGTCACACTCTTATTGATGTAGCCGCGGGCGAATTAATCATGAGAGTTGGTGACGACAAAATCGTCTTCAACATGGGTAAACTTTCTAAGCAACCTTATGAACACGAGAACGTTAATTTCATTGACGTACTTGATGAGGCTTCTGAAGAACATTTCAAAGACGCTTATAAAAGTGGTTTTCTTATCTACCCATTTTTGAGACCGTTTCCTCTATTGCTCCCTCATTGACTCCATTTGGAGAAAGTGACTTTCTTTTGAAAGAACTTGAAGCAACTTTAGGGGATGTGGACTTAAAATATGACGATTCGCCCTTCGATTGGGACGAAGACATTCGTACCATTGAGAAACTTCTCAATGAGGACCATATTTCTCCACCTTCTCCTAAGGAAGTTACAATCGATGATCCGAATTTGACTAAGCCTTCCATTGACAATCCTCCGGATTTAGAGCTTAAGGATTTATCGTCTCATCTTGAATACGTTTTCCTAGAAGAAAATAAGAATTTATCCGTCATCATTGCAAAGGACTTAAAAGAGGATGAAAAATCTCGACTTATCGATTTGCTTAAAAATCATAAGAAAGCAATTGCTTGGAAAATTTCCGACATCCGCGGAATTGATAATAACTTTTGCACTCATAAAATTCTCATGGAAGACAACTTTAAACCCGCAATCCAAAGCCAAAGAAGGGTTAATCTAAAAATTCATGACGTCATCAAGAAAGAAGTTATCAAACTTCTAGATGCCGGAATGATTTACCCTATTTCGGGTTCGCCATGGGTTAGTCCCGTCCATTGTGTGCCTAAGAAAGGAGGAATAACCGTTGTTCCCAATGAAAACAATGAGTTGATTCCTACTCGACTTGTGACGGGTTGGCGAGTTTGCATAGACTATCGCAAGCTCAATGATGCCACTCGCAAGGATCATTTTCCTCTTCCTTTCATGGATCAAATGCTCAAGCGTTTAGCGGGTAATGACTACTATTGCTTCTTAGACGGTTTCTCCGGGTATTTTCATATTCCTATCGATCCAAAAGACCAAGAGAAAACCACATTCACTTGTCCTTATGGAACATTTGCTTACAAAAGAATGCCTTTCGGCTTATGCAATGCTCTTGGGACTTTTCAAAGGTGTATGATGGCTATATTCCATGACATGGTTGAAGAAACTACGGAAGTCTTTATGGACAATTTCTAGGTCTTGGTGATTCTTTCTCATCTTGCCTTGCCAATTTAGAACGTATGCTTAAACGGTGTGAAGACACTCGTCTCGTTCTTAATCGGGAAAAATGCCATTTCATGGTAAAAGAAGGTATTGTTCTCGGTCATAAAATTTCCAAAGCCGGTATCGAAGTCGACCGTGCTAAAGTTGACGTCATTGCTAAGTTACCTCCACCTACCACCGTCAAAGGAGTTAGAAGTTTTTATGTCATGCGAGATTTTATCGCGTTTCATCCAAGATTTCTCTAAAATAGCTCGACCTATGACTCACCTTTTAGAAAAGGATGCTCCTTTCATCTTTTCTCAAGAATGTCTCGACTCTTTCGAACTTCTTAAAGGTAAATTAACTAAGGCACCGGTCTTAGTCTCTCCAAATTGGTAGTTACCTTTCGAGCTCATGTGTGATGCTAGTGATTTCGCGGTAGGAGCGGTTTTAGGTCAACGTGTGAACAAACATTTCCTACCAATCCATTATGCTAGCAAGACAATGACGGGGGCTCAATTACATTATACCACTACCAAAAAAGAGCTTTTAGCTGTAGTGTATGCTTTTGAGAAATTCCGCCCCTATCTTGTGCTTTCCACCACTATCGTTTACACCGATCATTCCGCCTTGAAATACTTGTTGACCAAACAAGATGCTAAACCGAGACTCCTTCGTTGGGTTTTGCTCCTCCAAGAATTTAAAATAAAAATTCGTGATAAAAAGGGAGCGGAAAACCTAGCCGCGGATCATCTTAGTAGACTCGAGGATCCTTATCAAGGGGAACTTCCAAATCAAGAGATTAATGAATCTTTTCCCCTTGAGGCCTTGATGTCTATTAAGTCCAATCTTGACGATACCCCATGGTTTGTGGACATTGCAAACTATTTAGCGTGTGGTGTTCTTATGGAAGGGTTAACGTCCCAACAAAAGAAAAAATTCTTTAAGGATATTAAACACTATTATTGGTACGACCCTTACCTTTTCAAGCAATGTGTGGATCTTGTTATTCGTAGGTGTGTTGATGGGCCGACAGCTTTCCTAATCCTAGAAGCTTGCCACAAAGGACCCACTGGTGGTCACTTTGGTCCTAACTATACCGCGAAGAAAGTTTCTGAATCCGGATTTTATTGGCCCACCATTTATCATGACGCTCATGAAATGGTTAAACATTGTGATGCTTGCCAAAGACAAGGCAAGATCACACATAAAGATGAGATGCCTCAAAATTTCATCTAAGAATGTGAAATCTTTGACGTATGGGGCATCGACTTTATGAGGCCATTTCCATCATCTAAAGGGAACAAGTACATCCTCGTAGCCGTTGACTACGTATCTAAATGGGTTGAAGCAAAGGCTTTACCTACGAACGATGCGAGGGTGGTTGTGAACTTTCTGAAACAATTATTTGCTCGATTCGGTGTTCCTCGTGCTATCATTAGTGATCGCGGGACTCATTTTTGCAATGATCAATTTGCACGAGTCATGGCTAAGAATGGTGTCAATCACCGTCTTTCCACCGCGTATCATCTACAAACTAATGGTCAAGCCGAGATCTCTAATCATGGACTTAAGTGAATCTTAGAGCGCACTGTGGGAGAGCATCGTGCCTCATGGGCCGATAAATTAGATGATGCTTTGTGGGCTTTCCGTACCGCATATAAGATACCTATTGGTTGCACTCCATATCTTCTTGTGTACGGAAAGGCATGCCACCTCCCCATTGAGCTGGAGCATAAGGCTTATTGGGCCTTGAAATGAGCTAATTTTGATATCAACAAAGCCGGTGATCTTAGGAATATCCAACTCAATGAACTTAATGAACTAAGGAATGAGGCTTATGAGAATTCATTGATTTACAAGGAGAAAACCAAGCTCATTCATGATTCTAGGATTAAGAACCGAGAGTTTCACATAGGTGATCAAGTTTTACTCTTTAAATCTCGGTTGAAAAAAATTTCGGGCAAGCTTAAATCTCGTTGGTCCGGTCCATTCACCGTCGCTAAAGTCTTCCCTTATGGCACCATTGAGTTATCTCAACCAAATGGGCCAAACTTTAAGGTGAATGGCCAACGTGTTAAGTTGTACTTTGGTGAGGACATCTCTTATGAGATGATTCCATCCCTCACCACATTTCCCTTGAATTAGTTCTGAGTCGAGTCAGGCTCGTGACTCGGTTAACAAAAAAAAGCGCTTCTCGGGAGGCAACCCGATGATCTATCATTTTCCCGTTTTCATAATAAGTGTAGGGGAGCTACATAAGTGTTTGTTGTCTTGTTTCTTATGATGTGTAGGGATTAAATCTTTCAAAGAGCCACTTTTGATGATATTTGACGACCCGCGATCCCGTGTTCCCATCTTCCTGGTTCTATCCTAAACTTTTGTGATTTAATAGTTCTTATCTTATATGTTGACATTGAAGTCACTATAGTCGTCTCTTCCTTAGCAAGATTTAGACAAAGTACACAATGTCCTAAGTGTAGGGGAGTTTACTCCAACATGCTTAAACATTGAGGATAATGCTTATATCAAGTGTAGGGGGGACTTCTATCGAAGTTAAGTGGGCTTTTCCATGAATATGTCCTTATTTTAACCGGAAAATTTATTTTTTTGAAATTTTTCAAAATTTTTGATCTATTTTGGCCTTGTAGTATTTTTCATTTATTTACTTTTATGTTCTTTCCTTTTGTCATCGCATCGTATGTATATATTTCATTTCAAGAATAAAGTCAAAAGAGAAAAATAAAGTTAAATAAAATGGTTTTAATGAATTTTGATGTCTTTGATATATTAGGCCCGTCATGAATCTTTTGACTCAACCCGAGTTTACTTATTTGAGTTCACTCTAGCTAGTATCCTCAACGTGTTTAAATCAAGTTTTGTTAGGCTTTTATATAGGGAAAGTCTTAACTCTATGGGTTAAGAACAAGAACTTTTCGCAAGTTCCTATAATTGATCCTAGAAAGTCGTTTATCATGGGAACTTTAAAATGCGAATTCTAAACTTGAAAAAGTTTAAGAAGTTGCAAGATCCTATAGATGACTTGAAAACCTAAAACTTTGATTTAATTGGTTAAGCATCCACGAGTCTCATTCCTTGAGATTTTAAATTGTGGAGAACGAGAGATGATAGAGTCAATTATAATTTTGGTATTCTTTGATGAATTTATGTGAGTTAATTATGAGTTTTTTTCTCCCATCGCTTGTTAATAAATTTAATTGCAATAAGTAAGGTTATACGATTTGAAAAGTTACTTAGCTTCTAGCACAAGATCGTTTAAAAGTTGCTCGGTATTAATTAGAGTTCATAGCCAAGGCATAACTTATAGAAGCAGGATGCGAAGATTGGCGAGTCCGAAAAGGCCCTAACAAGGCATGAGGGCTACATTTTACTGCTAAAGATCCAAAGTGATGTGAAGAATCATTTATCAAAAATCAATATGAAGGATCGAGACACGCGACGAAAAGCAAATACTCCCCTAAAGATCATGGAGAAGTCTATCCGAAAAGACCCTAGCAAGGTATGAGGATAAATAGATCCAAGTCCTAAAAGGAGGCGGATCGTTGTATATCAAAATCCAAAATAAAGATCGGAGAAAAATGAAAAAGTCGTGGTCCAAGTATGAAGAATCTCTCAAAAACTTCAAGTGAATAAATTCCTATTATGAAGAGAATACCATTATTTCAAGAACGTCTCTCAAGATTCGAAGTATGAAGTCAATGCCAAATATCGGTCCGAGAAAGGTCTTAAATCGTGAAGCGAGTTATGCCAAGATATGAACTTTATGAGGTTTTGAGAGGCAGTTTGAATAGATTTTGCCCTTTAGCTAACTATTGATTAAATCATCCTACTTTATTTTCAGCCTAAATAAACTATCGAAATAAGTCAACAATGCATCCTCGTGATCATTCTAGACAACAATAAAATATAAGAGATACACCTAGGAATAAGGGAGTCTAAGCGAATAATTGAGCCACATGAGTGAGTGTTAGCTTACTAACTTATAGTAACAATGATCTCGTTTTTAAGCTTAGTATGGGGAACGTGAAACTTGAGGGTGATAAACATTCATGACAACCAAAGCCCTAATGTAAGTCTTCGATCTATTTACTTGTTCTTCCTTCAAGTATTTTGTACTTTTCTATTTTTATTTAGTTTCATTATTGTCTAGTATTTAATAAAGGCCAAGGTGGGTTAATTATGATGAAAAATGTAAATCGTGCTTTGAAATTAATGCATTGCATGAGGGCATTGCAATGGTCAAGTGTAGGGGATTTAATAAGTGTGAAAACACTTATCCTTTTACAACTTAATTATAATAAAAACAAGACCAAACATGTATTTGATGTTGTAAACGTCGGAATTATGTGTGGTTTGTGTTTTTATTGTGTTTTAGAACAAAAATATGAAAAAGGAAGAAAACACGGGCTTTCACGGGCTTTTATCGCAGAAAAAGACAAAAGACGAAGTCAAAAGATCAAAAGTGCAAGAAGAACGGAAGTCAAAGGCCTATTCTGAAGATTTATCGAAGAAAAAGTCTAAAGACGGAAGTTTAACAAAGTCGAAGAACCAAGTCTACTCAAAGAAGAAAATTAGAAGACGAGTTCATTTTATCATTCGACTAATCCCGAGACAAAGTCGAGAAAGACGAGTTATTAAAAAGACGAGAAGACAAGAGAAAAGAAGGAAGAAACAACACACCCCCTCCTCCTATAAATACCCTCCTAATGGTTCATTAGGAGGTGTTAGTTATTAGTCATTTTTTTTAGGTTTTAGTTTTTAAGTAGAAGTTACTTTCTCTCTCTAGAATTTTCTCTCTCTAGTTTTTCTTTCATTTCAAATCTTGTATTTTGGATCTTAATCTTCTTAATTAATTCAAGCTTATTTTATAATTCTCATTCTTCCTTTCTTAATCTTGTGGTGGATTTGATTAATCATGTAGTTGGTTTAATATTGTTGATTAATTGATTGATTTGCTTATTAGATTGTGCTTTTTGATGTGGTAGATGTTTTAGCTTATTGTGGTTATTGATTTATTAGTGTTTAGTTTGTTTTTAATTAAGTGGATTTAGTAGATTTAATCTTTTATAAGTTGCTTTTTATTATTTAGATTAATTTGTGTTTTTAAAGTTTTTAATTTGTGGCTTATTAGCTTTTTCTTAAAATCAATTTGGTTTTATTTTTAGTTAAGTGCTTATTTGGTTTGTGCTTATTTTGATCTATTTCCCTGAATTTTTGGATAATCTGTTACTGTTGAATTCGTGTTTGCCTATCTTCAGAAAAGGGTTTTAAATTCCGAATATATCCATTTATCCGAATATAACTTTATCCGAATATCTTATATTGTTCTTTATCCGAAAATAGGTCTTAGTTGGTTTTATTCCGAAAAAACTAATTTTATCTGAATTAGATTTTATATTCCGAAGATATCACTTTATTCCGAAAATCTTTTATCTGAAAATCGTCCTTTATCCGAAATTCAGCCTTATTCCGAATATCCTAGCTTTATCCGAAAATTAGGATTTTTTTCCGAAATTCCTTGTTTATCTGAAAATTGTGGTTTTATCCGAATTAGTTGCTTTATTCCGAAAACCTTGTGATGTTCCGAAAAATACCATTTATCCGAAAAGTTCCAATATTCCGAAGATCTCAGTTATTCCGAAGATTACCCATTTATCCGAAAATATGTTGTTTTCCGAATATAGGTCATTTTTGCGAAAATAACTGTTTTTCCGAATTTACCATGTTTATCCGAAAATAGGGCTTTATTCAAAAAAATGTAGGTTAATCTGAAGAATCAGTTTATTCCGAAATAGTTGATTTTTCCGAAGAAAGCCTTTTAACCGAAGATCCAGTTTATTCAGAGAATTAAGGTCAGATTTCTCTTTTATTTTATTTTTTATATATTTAATTTTTATGTTTACAAGTAGAAATAGATAATCAAAATCTCCCCCATTTAGTGACCAAAAACAATAAGTCCACATTGAACCGTGATCAATTCGATTAGATACCGAGAACGAAAGAGTACACATATGCAAAAGTTGTCATATTACCTCTCCATGCTCGAGTCTGTCCATGGGTACCTGCCGTTTGGGTCATGGAAAGAAAGTATACGGCTGAGAAATACACTCAGTGTGCGGATATATGAAAATGAAATGAATAGCATAAACATAAGTAAAGAATGAAATGAAAGTATGAAATTATAGTGCAGCGGAATAAGTATAAAGAAAACCTGGTGTATGTTTATAAACTAGTTTATATTCTGAAAAGACTTATGTTTATTTCATAAAAACTGTATTTTAAATGCCCAAGAGCCCATATAGATCATGAGGGTTTCAACGTGCATGAATACATAGAGGGTGACCTCGTCATGCAATTAGAGGGGTTGCCTCTAATTAGAATAGTCTGGGTGGAGGGATCAACTCCATGTAACGGATGTAAAGCACACACCACAGTTTTCATGTAATCTGCTAACTTGTTCTAGGATGCACCCATTCGTCCCACATGATAATAATATAATAGGCCAAATAACTGAAAGGGACGCCGCGAGAAATCACTCTCACCGCGGAAGAGTCCTAACACCGGTGCCTCTAGTGTAATTGTAACACCCCATTTCGATAAATGGAATGTCACGCGTAATTATGGCGTGTCATCAAAGCATACAAGGATAAATGTTTAAACATTACATGACCATAAAGGAAATACCGGAATCAAACATCGGTATCCCAACAGTAGAACTCATCACACACAAACATAAGTACTAAAAATGAAAGGACTAAACAATGTCCATGGAAATGAGTATCAATGTATAAAGAAATGCATAAAGTAAAGAAGGCTATGAAGCTTTCAATCCATATGCACGTACACTTAAAGTCTACGAGCGTCCCTGAGTACCTGCCTTTTTGGGAACATGAAAAGGAAAACGGCTGAGTATAACGCTCAGTGCACGGATATACAAGTATAGCATGAATAATATAAGCATATAAGCATGTAGCAGCAGAAAAGACTAAGTCCTGGATAACCTGGTTATATCTTACTAAAACTGGTTTTATAGTTTGAAAAGCCTTATGTTTATCTTGTAAAAACTGTTTAACATGTTTACCATTAGCCAATATAGGTCATGAATTATCCACGTGCGTGAATACTTGGAGGGGTGACCTCCTCATGCAAATTAGAGGGGCTGCCTCTATTTTAATATACTGGTTTTGGGTAGGAGGGATCAGCTCCTTGTGAAGGATGCAAGGCACACACCACATTCACACTGATTAATCTGCTGAAAACATGTAAACTAGGATGCATCCATACGCCCCGCCTGATAATAATAATATGGCCAAAAGCTGAAAGGGACGCCACGAGCTATCACTCCGCGGTGGTGAAGTCATAACACTAGTGCATCCAGAGTTTTGGTTTTGGTACCTCCATAACTAGGTGAAACTGGGCATGCATGTATATGGCTTTAGGTATTCTAATTAAACATAAGCAATTCAAAAACATATAAAACATATACTGGGGAAAACAGTTGGCTGCATACGGGGAAATCCTAATAAGGAAGAATGTCCATACTGAAAGGACGGAGAATCCGTACCTTGTGTCCAGTGAACGAAGAAGACGAACGGAAGAGAGTCCTACTTCGGTATCACTAATGCTACATAAATACATACGTGTATAAGTATCTAATTACTGAGTACGTAACTGGTTTTATCTCATGTCTTAGCTTGTTTTATATGTTCATATCATGTTTTACTGATTTAAGCTTTATACTGTGTTTACCATGTATTCTGTCTATTCTGACTAAGTATTACTTGTATTTCTTGTATTATTATACTTGTTGTGTAATAATAAGTAACTTTCTAAAAATAGCAGGTTTCCTAAAATAGAAAGTTTCCAAAAATAGAAAGTTTCCAAAAATAGAAAGTTTCCAAAAAATATAAAGTTTCCAAAAATAGATTTACTGCTTAAAATAGATAAGTTTCTAAAAATAGAAAGTTTCCATAAATAGATTAGCTGCCTTAATTAAATAAGTTTCTAAAAATAGAAAGTTTCCATAATTACATATAAGCTGGATTATTAAGCTAATTATATAAGCTTAAGTGTTTACTGATTAATATTCTAAGTCATGTAAATAGAATAGTTTATTAATTATTTCATGTGAATTAAATAAACTATAGGTTAAAGTATTTAATTAAATATAACATGATTTAATTAAATAAAGGTAAGAATACTTAGGTTAAAACATGTATTATTATCTATTAATAATATAACCTAAGTCATGTAAATTAATAAATTATAAGTCATCATTTTAATAATTAATTAATTATATAGTCTAATTAAATGGAGATTACTTAGGTTAAAATTCATGTATTAATAATAAAATTAATAACCTAAGTCATGTATAAATTAAATTAATCATGTAAATGTTTAAATTAATTTAATTTAAGTCTTGCAAAAATAAACTTGTACATATAATTAATCTTGTAAAAAGTGACCCATGAACCGAACCGTGTTTTAAATCTAAACATGTGTGAACCGGATCGGTTTAACTCGTGAACCGGCAACCAAACGCACCCTTGGTCAAAACCTAGCCGCCGGCTAGCATGGGTTCCCACCGGCTAGCCGGTGTTCCCCCTGCTGTCGTGGCCTTCGGTTCCCCCCCTGCTTTCCTTTATTAGCCACCTGCATAAGTCGGTGGTGGTTTTTGGTTCTAGCCGAGACCCACCCGACACAAATATACCCCGACCGAGGTCAGGGTTTCCCTTGGTTCCTGCTGCCGTGACACAAGATCACCACACCGAGACCTTGAGGTCTCGGTGGTGCGAGTCAAAAACAAATCGAGACCCCCTTGGGGCTTGGTTCATGCGTCGGCCAACAAACAAACACCCCTTAACCATTAATAAATTTTACCCCCATGTTTAATTAACATGTATTATAACTTGTTTTTAATTTGTTATTAAAAACATTCATGATTTCATGTGATTAATAAATCAAAATCATAAAAAAGAAAAGAGGTTTAGGGTTATACCGATCACGTGAATCAAAGAAGGATGAACACACTAACACACGTGCAATAGATCGAACACCAAGAATCACCCAATCACACCCTTGGTGTGTGATAAACCCGACGGCCAAGAACAAAGAGAAGAAAAGATTTTTAGGGTTTCTTGTTTTTCCTAAATTTTGTTATTATGAAAATGATCTTTCCCTTAATTTCATGTTTTGTAAAAATTAATGGTCTTGGCCCTTGGTCTTGCTTCTAGCCGCGGGTAGGGGCCCACATGGGGGTAACCCGTACTTTTCTCATGACTAATATTTAGTGTGTTCTCGTGTTCGTGTTTTACGTGATTTAAATAGTTATCGCTCGTGTCTTATTATATTTATTCGTGATGAAATAAATATACATACATACATAATATTAAGCTCGTGATTATTTACGTTCATGATTTCATGTTCGTATGTTCGTGATTATAATTATTATTAAAATAATTATCGTGTCTTAATACGTAATAAATACTTATCGTGTTATAACACGTACGTAATACTTGTAATTCTTGTTCGTGAAACGTAAACGTGTTATAAAAGGAAAGTTCTAATCATGTACGTACAATCGTAAGGGTACTATTCATGGTAAAAGTATGCGGGTTTTACAACTCTTCCCCCCTAAAAAGAATAATTCGTCCCCGAATTATAGATAAAGTAAACTGGAAAAGAAGAACATACCCGAATTCAAAATATGAAATGAGGGTAAGAAGCCCGAATAGACTCCTCTGTTTCCCAAGTGGCTTCCCTCTCGGTATGATCCCTCCAAAGGATTTTGACGAATGGAATCGTCTTCCTTCTCATGACTCGTACTTGTCTGTCAAGAACTCGTTCGGGTTCTTCTATGAAAGTGAGATCTTCACGAATCTGTTCCAGTAGATACTGAACCATGTGAAGGGGATGATACTGGTACCCTTTGAGTAAGGACACATGGAAAATATCATGAACATGAGAAAGCTACGGAGGTAACGCTAAATGGTAACATACTTCACCGACTCGTTCAATGACATCAAACGGTCCGATAAATCAAGGACTGAGCTTCCCTTTGATTCCAAAACATTTAACACCACGTGCCGGCGAAACCTTAAGGAAAATGTGATCTCTTATGTTAAAATGTAAGTCCCTACGATGCTTGTCTGTGTAAATCTTCTGACGTGACCGTGCTTCTTGCAGTTTCTGCCTAGCTACTGCGACCTTCTCATTAGTCAGCTCTATCATTTCTGGTCCTTCAAGTGTTCGCTCACCAACCTGATCCCAGCAGATTGGGGCGCGATACTTTCTGCCATACAACATCTCGAAAGGAGCACACTTGATACTTTCGTGCCAACTGTTGTTGTATGCAAACTCCACCAAACAGATATAATCGTCCCAATCACCCGTCCATTCCAACGCACATGACCTCAACATGTCTTCCAATGTCTGAATTGTTCGCTCTGACTGCCCATCTGTTTAAGGATGAAAAGTCGTGCTAAGCTTAAGTTGTGTACCCCAAGCTTTCTATAGACTTCTCCAGAATCGCGAAGTGAAATGAGGATCTCTGTCTGAGACGATGCTGGATGGAGCACCGTGAAGTCTCATGCTCTCCCTTTTATAAGTATCGGCGAGTTTACTGACCGAATCTTCCTTGCGGATCGGTAAGAAATGAGCTGATTTGGTAAGTCGTTCAACGATAACCCAAATTGCATCGTGCTTCTTCTTTGTCGGCGGAAGACCAGTAACAAAATCCATGGTGATTTTGTCCCACTTCCACTCTGGAATATCTAACGGTTGAAGAAGACCGCCAGATCGCTGATGCTCGATCTTAACCTGCTGGCAGGTAAGACATTTGGAGACGTAAGTAGCAACATCCTGTTTCATACCACTCCACCAAAAGTACTGCTTAATGTTATGGTACATCTTGGTCGAACCAAGATGAATAGAGAATGAGGAGCTATGAGCCTCAGCTAACAATTCTTCCTGGAGTTCTTGATCATCAGGAACACAAAGTCTCGTGCCTTGCCATAAGATACCATATGCATCTACTCGAAATTCTGTCTGCTTCTCCAAATTCTGAATTATCGCCAGATTTCTCCATCATCTTTCTAAGCTTCCTTGATCTTAGAGAGTAACTCGGGTTCTAATCTAAGATTAGCCCAGTAACCGTGTTATCCACGTACCATGATCTCTATATCCAGTCGCTCCAAGTCTCTTATGATTTCCTCCTCAATTTTAATGCCGTTTATCATTCCGAACTTTCTGCTGAGTGCATCTCCCACTACATTCGCCTTGCCGGGATGATACTGCAGATTAATGTCATAATCCTTCAACAACTCTAACCATCTCCTCTATCTCAAGTTCAATTCACGCTGAGTGAATATATACTTCAATCTCTTGTGGTCCGTGAAAATGTCACATGATTCTCCATAAAAGTAGTGCCTCCATATCTTCAATGCAAACACGACTGCTGCAAGTTCCAAGTCATGCGTAGGGTAATTTTCCTCATAAGGCTTGAGCTGCCGTGAAGCTTACGCGATCACTTTCCCATGTTGCATGAGAACACATCCAAGTCCTTTCCCCGATGCATCACTGTAGATCTGAAATCCACCTGTACCAGATGGGAGAGTAAGAATCGGTGCAGATACTAACTTCTCCTTTAGGTCTTCAAAGCTCTTCTCTCGTTCTTCAGTCCAGAAGAATTTCTCCCCTTTTCGCATCAGTTTGGTCAATGGTAGTGCTAAGCGGGAAAAATTCTCCACGAACCTACGGTAATAACTAGCTAAGCCTAGGAAACTGCGGACTTCAGTCGCTGATGTCGGCCTTGGCCACTTGGTAATAGCCTCAACCTTCGCTGGATCCATCGTGATTCCTTTTGCTGATACAATGTGACCTAAGAATGCCACCTTTTCTAACCAGAACTCACACTTGGAGAATTTAGCATACAGCTGCTTCTAGCGAAGAATCTGTAGTACTGTACGAAGATGGTCTTCGTGTTCCTCCTTGGACTTAGAGAAAATCAGGATGTCATCAATGAAGACAATGACGAACTTGTCCAAAAATTCATGGAAGATTCTGTTCATCAAATCCATGAACACTGTTGGAGCATTGGTAAGGCCAAATGGCATGACTACAAATTCGTAGTGGCCATAGCGTGTACGGAAAGCAGTCTTGGCGATGTCTTGCTCCTTAACCCGTAGTTGATGATAGCCCGACCTTAGATCAATCTTGGAGAAATGTTTAGCCCCTTGGAGTTGGTCAAACAGATCTTCTATACGTGGTAGTGGATACCTATTCCTGATGGTAATCTTGTTGAGCTCGCGATAGTCTATGCAAAGACGCATACTGCCGTCCTTCTTCTTAACGAATAAGACCGGTGCGCCCCATGGAGATGCGCTCGGTCGAATAAAGCCTTGTTCTAGAAGTTCTTGCAATTGATCCTTCAGCTCCTTTAACTCTGTGGGAGCCATGCGATAAGGAGCCTTGGAAATCGGCTCAGCTCCTGGGATGAGCTCGATATTAAATTCTACTTCACGTGCAGGTGGTATGCCCGGAAGTTCTTCTGGAAATAAATCTGGAAATTCTGACACTATCGACTGATTCTGAATTGATGGGGATTCAGCATCCATGTCATGAACAGTAGCTAGATAACCCTCACAACCATGTGAAAGTAATGCACATGCTTGCATGGTTGATATGGTTTGTACAGACCTGCCGGGTACGAACCCGTTGTGAATGTACTCTGGCGCATTAACATCACCGAAGATGACTCGATATGAATGGCAGTGTATGGTAGCATGATGCTTGGATAACCAATCCATGCCCAAAATTATGTCAAAATCATTCATGTCCAACGGAAGTGCATCAACAGGACTAACCTTGTCATCAAACTCTATGGGAAGGCTCTTGTACACATGGGTTATGCGTACAGAGTCTCTCAAAGGCGTGGAAATACTCAGTATATTCTCTAGTGGCATGGGGAGTATCCTAACATTCTTGGCATAAGTAGTAGAAATGACCGAGTGAGTAGAACCCGTATCAAACAGAACACATGCAGCTTGACCATACATATACAAGATTTTAGTGATGGTACCTGTAGACTTGTTGGCCTGATCGCGAGATGTCGTGTAAACGCGTCCACTAGTAGGAGGCGGCTTGGTATCAGCATGTCCTGATGTACCCTCTATCTCGCCCTTGCGGCAATCCTTCATGCGATGGCCATGAAGACCACACTTGAAGCATGCGTCGCTGTCACGGCGACATGGCCCTAGGTGCCTACGATGGCAAGTAGAGCAAAGAGGATGAGTGTATCCTCCAGCAGGTGTCCTGATTGGCTGAGAGCCTGATAAAAACAATGTACATGAGACATGATAATAGGTACAAAGGACAATGCGGATAATCGTAAGATTGAATACCAGTGATAGCTGGACGGTTAGGCTGTGAACCTCTCTGGTTCTGGTCCCTACCGTTACCATGATTCCTGGTAGAAGATTTGCTAATGTGTCAGAATTAAGAATCATAACATGTAATCATAAGAAAATGCGTAAGTATAAGGACCTGCTGCTGTTGGAGTGTCCAGCGTTGTTACGGTAATTATCATTACGGCCACGCTTATCCGTAGCAGAACGGTCGTGAGTCTGACCATTTCCCTTGGGCTGATTAGGCTGTTGTTAAGTAGCCGGCTGAGACCGGCCCCTAGTCTTCTGCCTGGAAGATACATTTTAAAGAGATGAAATATTGACATATACCGAAAGAATACGGATTGGTCACCGCTTGAATACGAATGTTTACCTCTTATCGGGTCTCTCTGCTTCCCCGAACTCATCTCTTTCCTGCAGCATCTCCAGCTTACGTGCTGCATCGGCCACTTGTTCCACCGTGTTGAACGTAGCACACACCAAGTTGTTTGCGACCGATGTACGAAGAGCCCACCTGAAGTGGTGTGCTTGCTCTTCAGGAGTACCTGCTGCTGCACCAAGGAAACTAGCCAAGTGAAGAAAGCGATGCATGAACTCGTTGCTATTCTCCCCAGCTCTCTGTCGGATCCCATGGTTGTCCTGCTCAGGCTTGGGAAAGAACTGTTCCATTACGCTATACCTGAACTAAGCCCAAGTCAAACCAACCACCCAATCATCACCTCCCTCAGACTGCTTCAGTGCTATCCACCATGCTAACACATCACCTTCGAACCGGTAGCATGCCAACATCGACTTGAAGACGGGGTCACAGCCCATAGCATCGAAGATCTTCTCAATGTGAGCCAGCCAGCTTTCAGCTTCACCGGGGCTATCTGTTCTCTCGAAAGCTCGAGGGCGGAGCTTATTGAATCTCTCCAGCCATGTGGCCAATGTTGTTGGAGGAGGAGGAGGAGGTACTGGGTGATGCTGCTGATTGTTGGCAGCCTGAACCTCAGCCCTGATTTATTTCCTCGGCTGAGGAAGCATAGCTTGCATTGCAGCTTGGATTGCTGCATTGAGTTGTTCCTGCTCGCGTGTGAGAACTATCTGACAGTATAACATAAAATACATGATTAAACTGATCAAAACATAAACTATACACATGAAAAAATTTATACCAATAAATCATGAGAAAAATTTTATGCAGGAAAAATTAGTACATGAATGCATGATGCAGTTTTATGAAAACTTTTGTATGCCGAGAGTGAACGCCTATGGTCAGTTCACGCAAAACAAAAGACATGGCGAGGGGACGCCAATGGGTCGGTCCCAAATTTAAAAGTTTCGATAAAACACATGCGACTAAATAGGGACAGTCCTGTACTAACCTATACTTAGTCATAAACCTGCGACAACGACATATATATATATATATATATATATATATATATATATATATATATATATATATATATATATATATATATATATATTATATATATATATATATATATATATATATATATATATATATATATATATATATATATATATATATATATATATATTATATATATATATATATATATATATATATATATATATATATATATATATATATATATATATATATATATATATATATATATATATATATATATATATATATATATATATATATATATATATATATATATATATATATATATATATATATATATATATATATATATATATATATATATATATATATATATATATATATATATATATATATATATATATATATATATATATATATATATATATATATATATATATATATATATAATATATATATATGTATGCATGAAAATGATGAATGCATGAAAACTGACTGTCAGTTCTAGGAAGACCATAGTGAGTACCCACTAATCACAGGTCGTGTTTTGAGAGCCTACAGGTCGAAGCCTTGGCTTTGATACCATAATTGTATCACCCCATTTTGATAAATGGAATGTCACGCGTGATTATGGCGTGTCATCAAAGCATACAAGGATAAATGTTTAAACATTACATGACATAAAGGAAATACCGGAATCAAACATCGGTATCCCAAAAGTAGAACTCATCACACACAAACATAAGTACTGAAAATGAAAGGAATAAACAATGTCCATGGAAATGAGTATCAATGTATAAAGAAATGCATAAAGTAAAGAAGGCTAGGAATCTTCCAATCCATATGCACGTACGCTTAAAGTCTACGAGCGTCAATGAGTACCTGCCGTTTTGGGAACATGAAAAGGAAAACGGTTGAGCATAACGCTTAGTGCACGAATATACAAGTATAGCATGAATAATATAAGCATATAAGCATGAAGCAGCGGAAAAGACTAAGTCTTGGATAACCTGGTTATATCTTAGTAAAACTTGTTTTATAGTTTGAAAAGCCTTATGTTTATCTTGTAAAAACTGTTTAACATGTTTACCATTAGCCAATATAGGTCATGAATTATCCACGTGCATGAATACTTGGAGGGGTGACCTCGTCATGCAAATTAGAGGGGCTGCCTCTAATTTAATATACTGGTTTTGGGTAGGAGGGATCAACTCCTTGTGAAGGATGCAAGGCACACACCACATTCACACTGATTAATCTGCTAAAAACATGTAAACAAGGATGCACCCATACGCCCCACCTGATAATAATAATATGGCCAAAAGCTGAAAGGGACGCCACGAGCTATCACTCCGCCGTGGTGAAGTCATAACACTGGTGCCTCCAGTTTTATGGTTATGGTACCTCCATAACTAGGTGAAACTGGTCATGCATGTATATGGCTTTAGGTATTCTAATTAAAAATAAGCAATTCAAAAACATATAAAACATATACTGGGGAAAGCAGTTGGCTGCATACGGGGAAATCCTAATAAGGAAGAATGTCCATACTGGAAGGACAGAGAATCCGTACCTTGTGTCCAATGAACGAAAAAGACAAACGGAAGAGAGTCCTACTTCGGTATCACTAATTCTACATAAATACATACGTGTATAAGTATCTGATTACTGAGTACGTAACTGGTTTTATCTCATGTCTTAGCTTGTTTTATATGTTCATGTCATGTTTTACCGATTTAAGCTTTATACTGTGTTTATCATGTATTATGTATATTCTGATTAAGTATTACTTGTATTTCTTGTATTATTATACTTTTTGTGTAATAATAAGTAACTTTCTAAAAATAGCAGGTTTTCTAAAATAGAAAGTTTCCAAAAATAGAAAGTTTCCAAAAATAGAAAGTTTCCAAAAATAGAAAGTTTCCAAAAAATAGAAAGTTTCCAAAAATAGATTTACTGCTTAAAATAGATAAGTTTCTAAAATAGAAAGTTTCCATAAATAGATTAGCTGCCTTAATTAAATAAGTTTCTAAAAATAGAAAGTTTCCATAATTAGATATAAGCTGGATTATTAAGCTAATTATATAAGCTTAAGTGTTTACTAATTAATATTCTAAGTCATGTAAATAGTATAGTTTATTAATTATTTCATGTGAATTAAATAAACTATAGGTTAAAATATTTAATTAAATATAACATGATTTAATTAAATAAAGGTAAGAATACCTAGGTTAAAACATGTATTATTATCTATTGATAATATAACCTAAGTAATGTAAATTAATTAATTATAAGTCATGATTTTAATAATTAATTAATTATATAGTCTAATTAAATGGAGATTACTTAGGTTAAAATTCATGTATTAATAATAAAATTAATAACCTAAGTCAAGTATAAATTAAATTAATCATGTACATGTTTTAATTAATTTAATTTAAGTCTTGCAAAAATAAACTTGTACATATAATTAATCTTGTAAAAAGTGACCCATGAACCGAACCGTGTTTTAAATCTAAACATGTGTGAACCGGATCGGTTTAACCCATGAACCAGCAACCAAATGCACCCTTGGTCAAAACCTAGCCGCCGGCTAGCATGGGTTCCCACCGGCTAGCCGGTGTTCCCCTTGTTGTCGTGGCCTTCGGTTCCCCCCTGCTTTCCTTAATTAGCCACCGGAATAAGCCGGTGGTGGTTTTTGGTTCTAGCCGAGACCCACCCGACACAAATATACCCCGACCAAGGTCGGGGTTTCCCTTGGTTCCTGCTGCCGTGACACAAGATCACCACACCGAGACCTTGAGGTCTCGGTGGTGCGAGTAAAAAACAAACCGAGACCCCCTTGGGGCTCGGTTCATGCGTCGGCCAACAAACAAACACCCCTTAACCATTAATAAATTTTACCCCCATGTTGAATTAACATGTATTATAACTTGTTTTTAATTTGTTATTAAAAACATTCATGATCTCATGTGATTAATAAATCAAAATCATAACAAAGAAAAGAGGTTTAGGGTTATACCGATCACGTGAATCAAAGAAGGATAAACACACTAACACACGTGCAATAGATCTAACACCAAAAATCAACCAATCACACCCTTGGTGTGTGATAAACCCGGCGGCCAAGAACAAAGAGAAGAAAAGATTTTTAGGGTTTCTTGTTTTTCCTAAATTTTGTTATTATGAAAATGATCTTTCCCTTAATTTCATGTTTAGTAAAAATTAATAGGCTTGGCCCTTGGTCTTGCTTCTAGCCGCGGGTAGGGGCCCACATGGGGGTAACCCGTACTTTTCTCGTGACTAATATTTAGTGTGTTCTCGTGTTCGTGTTTTACGTGATTTAAATATTTATCGCTCGTGTCTTGTTATATTTATTCGTGAATGAAATAAATATTCATACATACATAATATTAAGCTCGTGATTATTTACGTTCATGATTTCATGTTCGTATGTTCGTGATTATAATTATTATTAAAATAATTATCATGTCTTAATACGTAATAAATACTTATCGTGTTATAACACGTACGTAATACTTGTAATTCTTGTTCGTGAAACGTAAACGTGCTATAAAAGGAAAGTTCTAATCATGTACGTACGATCGTAAGGGTACTATTCATGGTTAAAGCATGCAGGTTTTACAGTAATGGTTATGGTACCTCCATAACTAGGTGGAACCGGCATGCATGTATATAGCTCAGACAATCTAAAATTATAATCATATTAATTACTGATAAGTTAATGTAAACTACTGAGAAAACAGATGGCTGCAAACGGGTAAATCCTAAGTATAGGAAGAGAGTGTCCTTACTGAAGGACGGAATATCCGTACCTTATGTCCAGTAATGAGGATGAAAACGAGAACGGATGAATTACTCCTACTTCACGATAGCGTGACATGTAACGATTAATGATTACGAACACGAACAAAACCTAAACCCGAATCAAGGATCAAACAAATCTTCTTCTCCCTTTCTTCTTTGAAAACCGGCGGCCATAAGACATATTAGGGTTTCTTTGTTGTTTTCTGTGTTTTTATCAATAGAAAAAAAAAACCACGCTTGTTTTTGTTTACCACTCTTGGTGGACTGGGCCTTGGGCCCTTTCCTTTGTTTCTTTTTAATAAGCCGACCAAACAACCCCTATATATATATATATATATATATATATATATATATATATATATATATATATATATATATATATATATATACATATATATATATATATATATATATATATATATATATATGTATATATATATATATATTGTGTTTTCGACCTTTACTTATTCTCGTGTATTAATATTCATGATACATGTTCGTGTTTTAAGTTCATGTTAGTCCTTGTCGTGTTTTAATTATTATACGTAAATACATAATATTTAGCAATTAACTCACGTATTACTTGTCCTAATAAATTAATATACGTATCGATTATATCAATTATTCATGATACGTGTCGTGTTTTAAATATCTTATAAAGTTTTAATTTATCCGTGTTTTCATGCATTTAATGTTACGATGTATTTTATGCGGGTTTTACAACTCTTCCCCTCTAAAAGAATAATTCGTCCTCAAATTAGAGATACGATAAGCTGAAAGGGACATGAACGTGACGTGGCTGAAGAGAACATAGAACGTGACGTGGTTGAAAAGAACATACTCGGATCGTAAAAAGGAATGAGGATAAGGAATCCAGATGGAATCATCCCTCTCCCAAGTGGATTCCTTCTCGGGATGGTTCCTCCCAAGAATCTTGACAAAATGAATAATTTTTGTCTTCGTGACTCCGTCTTGACGATACAGAGAAGTTTCTGGTTCGTAAACGTAAGATAGATCCTCATGAATATGATCAAGTGGATTTAGGATTAACGTGTAAGGATAAATGAAACGTTGCGATGCGAAATGATCTGCAATAATGACATTAATAACCTCTGAGCAATGGTGCGTGAGACATAATTGAAACGTAGTATGTGAAAAATTGTGAACATGATACGTAAAAAATTGTGAACGCGATACGTGGAGATGTGGTGAATGTAGTATGAGAAACATATGGTAAACATGATACGTGCAACATATCGCGAACGTGATTAGAGAAAACGTAGGGTGAACATGATATGTGAAACATATCGTGAACATGCGATAACTAAGGAGGTAACGCCAAACGGTACGAGATGAGACGTGAAGTGTGACGTGAAACGTCTGTCTTAGGATGGCCATTTGTGCTAAGCTTGAGTCTGGTCTCCCAAGCTTTCTGAAGATCTTTCCAAAACGAAAATTGAAACGTAAATCGTAAGATGGAATACGACCATGAACGTGAGTGCGAAAAGCAAATTGTGAAATGAAATAAGGACATGAACGCGTACCAGGTCGTGAATGCAAACTCGAGACGTAATGCTGAGCGTCATCGTAAACGTGAACGTGAACGTAAATTTCTAGCGAATATGATTGTTGACAGGATACTGTGAAATCATACGATCTCTTGCTAAAATAGCTCCGTCAACCGGTTAACTAAAAATTCTTATGGATAAGGAGGAAATGTGCAGACCTGTCGACGGTCGGCAACAACTTCGATAGCATCATGCCTCCCCCTAGTCTGTGGTAGTATAGTAACAAAATCCATAGAGATCTTGTCTACTTCCATTCGGAAATTTCTTATGGTTGGAAATAACTGCTAGTATGTTAGCGTTCTATCTTAACCTGCTAGTATGTCAGGCATTTAGATATGAACGTATCTGCATCTTATTTCACATCGTTCCACCAAAATGTGGTTTGAGATTAAGGTACATTTTTGTACAGACTGGATAAATAGAAGTTTTGGAAGACTATGTATCTCGGTGAATTAGACCTCTCTTAGCGTAGGATCCTCTTGGAACACATGATTTAGTGTAGAATTATCTCCTTAGCGCGTAAGCTTAGTCATGATAAATTGACCGTGAAAAACAATGTGATTCAGTGCGTCACTGTAATCAACCAAAAATTCGTATTGGAAAATTTTCGGTGCAAAATTTCTTCTGTCGCAGAATGTGTAACATAAAGCGAAGATAGTCTTCGTGCTCTTCTCTAAACTTAGAGAAGGTCAAAATGTTAGCAATGAACAAGATGACGAACTTGTCCAGAATTCATGAAAGCTCGATTTCTCAAGTCCATAATTACTGTTGGCATTCGTGGGACCAAAAGACGTAAACACGAATTCATACTGACCATAACGTGTGCGAAAAGCAGTCACGGAAATGTTTTGCTCTTTCACTCGCCATTGATGATAGCTTGAATCGTAAATCGATCTTGGAAAGTGTTTAGAGTCTGGTAGTTGATCGGATAGATCATAAATACTTGGGGAGGGAATAACTATTATGAATGGTGATCATGTTGAATTTACGGTAATCGATGCATAACTTCATGCTACCGTCCTTCTTCTTTGATAAACAGAACTGGCGCAACTCAGGGTGATACACTCGGCGAATAAAACCTCGTTCCAGCAACTCATATGGTTGTTCCTCCAACTCCTTAAGCTCAATGACAAACTTCACTTCACGAATGGGTGGTATACTGAGTAGTTCTTCTTAATGCATTTGGGGGTTCTGAAACAATCAGATGGTCATCTTCATAATCGCATCATAAATGATAGCTAGAAAGTATTTGTAGCCATGGGATAATAAGCACGTGCTGATAAAACAAAAATCATTTGTGCAGATTTTCCAGGTAGGAAAACCCTGATGAAAGTATTCAGGAGCCTGAACATCGCTGAATATAATCTGATATGAATGGTGATCAATCATAGCGCGACGTGCTGCTAATCAATCCATAATCAGAATCACATCGTACTCGCATCTGTCTAAGGAAAGTGCGTTAGCAGAAAGGATCTTGTCACCAAACTGGAATGAAAGCCCTTATATACATGGGTGATACAACAGCGTCTTTTATGGACGTGGAATGTATGTAATTGATCGAAAAATGAAGGTGCCATGTCAATACATGACGTAAACGTGGCAGATCTCACTGAGTGTGTTTCGTCCGTCTCACACGGAACGAACACTACGTGTCCAAACATGAACAATACGTCAGCGATGGTACTGAGTTTTTAGTGACCTGAATAGCACATGGCTCAACAGGATGGGTATACCCCTTAGAGGGTACCCTCAATTACTGAGGCCTAGTTCAGGAGTTATGCGTGAGTCGTGTGTCTTGACTCATGTTTTGAGAAAATATACGTATGACATGTGTCTTGACTGGTGTCTTGACATGTGTCTTTAGAAAATACACGTGGGACATGCTTCTTGACGGATGTCTTGAAATGTGTCCTCAAAAAATATGCGTGAGAGTGTGTCTTGACGGATGTCTTGACATGTGTCTCCAGATGTGAAAATGACTATAGTTAAAAGTCTTAGGTTATTATGTCAGGATTGGCGGATCGGTTAGACCGCTGGACCATTGTATTTCTGATCACGCCCGTCACCGGAGTTTCTGTCATTTGCAAGGTATATATTGTCACGGTAGTTATCACTACCTCTTTGTCTGGCAGTTTCATGACGGTCATTATTATGACGGTAATTCCTGTAACTATTCAGCTGAGTGGCCGGCTGGTACCGGTTCCCACTCCTATGCCTGAAAAGACAACTGAATGACGTGTGACATTTACCTAAAAAGTTAAGGACATGGATTGTGATGGAAATCGTCTGGTGGTGAATCATCTTTCTCGTCTGATCGTTTCGATCTAACGCCTTTGTCTTCGTCTTGTAGAATCTTCAGGTTTTGAGCAGCATCAGCATCTTGTAGGGTCTCCAAATTATGAGCAGCATTAGCATCTTATAAAATCTCCAAATTATGAGCAACATCAGCATCTTGTAGAATATCGGCAAGTGGAAAACGCCTGAGATGATTGAGAATCGACTAGCGAATATTCATGGAGTATTGTAGGTGAGATACACGTGGATAACGGTATGTGTAGTACTCATGGGATACGATACGTGGACTACACGTAGAATACGGTACATGGAGTACACATGGAATATGGTACATGAAGCACACATGGAATATGGTACATGGAGTACACATGGAATACACATGAGATGATCGGTATGGGTGTCAATCATCTGACATGCTTTGAAAGGAATTAATTGATTAAACGGTTAGAAAACCGAACTGAAATGAGAAACATGATAGCCTAGCCATTCCAACGTAGACATAATTCTGGTTGCATAGAGAAACACAAGAGTATGATTTAACGAAATTCAACGATGATCACGTGAAAGCATGATTATGAAAACCAACCATGACTATCATGAAAGCAGGATTGAATAAAATCCATCAATGTTTAGCATGAAAGCGTAATCAACATGATGAAAATGTAATCAACATAAAGAGGCATGAAACCAAATCGGCATGAAAACGTAGTCATGAGAGTATGAAAACGTAGTTGTCATAAAGAACATGAAAACATAATCAACGGAGATTGAGCATAGACTAGTGTGGATGGCTATGGTTCAATCCACAAAATTCGAAGAAAAGACATGTGACAAAATATGGATGATTATGGTTCAATCCATACTTGTCAAATTTTAAGAGGAAAAAATCATGGATCAAAATTAACAACAAGGGACTAAATATGGATGGCTGTGGACCAGTCTATACCAGTCAAAACTTCAATGAAAACATCATGGGTAATGATCAACCATACTCAAAAATATAATTATCATTACATGGAATGTAACAAACGTCGTTTTAGGAAAGCCTGGTGACTACCCACTAGTCACAGGTCAAGTTTAGAGCCTACGGGTCAAAACCTTGGGCTCTGATACCATAATTGTAACACCCCACTTTGATAAGTGGATCGTCACATGATAATTATGGCGTATCATCAAAGCATTCAAGGTAATATTACCTAAAACATAAATGACCTTAAAGGAAAGCCGAAATCAAGCATCGACCCCGAAATATAAACTCAAAATACATAAAGTAAATGAAGTGCAAAGCGAAAAAGTATAAGGCAACTCCCATCCTATGCACGTCCTCTCCATGCTCGAGTTTGTCCTTGGGTACCTGCCGTTTGGGTCATGGAAAGAAAGTATACGGCTGAGTAATACGCTCAGTTTGCGAATATATGACAATGAAATGAATAGCATAAACGTAAGTAAAGAATGAAATGAAAGTATGAAATGATAGTGCAACGGAATAATTGTAAGTCCTGGAAATCCTGGTGTATGTTTATAGACTGGTTTATATTCTGAAAAGACTTATGTTTATTTCATAAAAATTGTATTTTAAATGCCCAAGAGCCCATATTGGTCATGAAGGTATCAACATGCATGATTACATAGAGGGGTGACCTCGTCATGCAATTAGAGGGGTTGCCTCTAATTAAAATAGTCTGGGTGGAGGGATCAGCTCCATGTAACGGGTGCAAGGCACACACCACAGTTACCATGTAATCTGCTAACTTGTTCTAGGATGCACCCATTCGCCCCACATGATAATAATATAATAGGCCAAATAACTAAAAGGGACATCGTTAGGAATCATTCTCACTGCGGAAGAGTCATAATACCGGTGCCTCCAGTGTTATGGTTATGATACCTGCATAACTATCTGGAATTGGCATGCATGTATATAGCCCAGGAAATCTAAAATATTAATCATATTAATTACTGATAAGTTAATGTAAACTACTGGGGAAAATAGATGGCTGCAAACGGGGAAATCCTAAGTATAGGAAGAGAGTGTCCTTACTGAAGGACGGAATATACGTACCTTATATCCAGTAATGAGGATGAAAATGAAAACGGATGAATTACTCCGACTTCACGATAGCGTGACGTGTAACGATTAATTATTATGAACACGAACAAAACCTAAACCCGAATCAAGGATCAAACGAATCTACTTCTCCCTTTCTTCTTTGAAAACCGGCGGCCATGAGACATATTAGGGTTTCTTTGTTATTTTCTGTGTTTTTACCAATCCGAAAGAAAACCCACGCTTGTTTTTGTTTTACCACTCTTGGTGGAATGGGCCTTGGGCTCTTTTCTTTGTTTCTTTTTAATAAGCTGACCAAACAACCCCTATATATATATATATATGTATATATATATATATATATATATATATATATATATATATATATATATATATATATATATATATATATATATATATATATATATATATATATATATATATATATATATATATATATATATATATATATATATATATATATATATATATATATATATATATATATATATATATATATATATATATATATATATATATATATATATATATATATATATATATATATTGTGTTTTCAACTTTTACTTATTCTCGTGTATTAATATTCATGATACATGTTCGTATTTTAAGTTCATGTTAGTCCTTGTCGTGTTTTAATTATTATACGTAGATACATATTATTTAGCAACTAACTCACGTATTACTTGTCGTAATAAATTAATATACGTAACGCTTATATTAATTATTCATGATACGTGTCTGTTTTAAATATCTTATAAAGTTTTAATATATTTGTGTTTTCATGCATTTAATGTTACGATGTATTTTATGCGGGTTTTTATAGTTCCTCCAGCAAAATATCAACATTAATGCTGAGGATTTCACCCATCTTGTCATGGTTTATTTTGGAATGAGCTATTCTAGTAAGCACCTCATCCAATCTTTTCGTCTTTTTCTTGGCCAATTTTTGCTCCATCTCCAGCAACTCAGTAAGAGAAAGTTCCTTTGCTTGGAAGTCATTTAGAATTTCATCAGTATCATCAGCTCTATAGAATTTAAGATCAATACTGCCTCTGGTGGAAAGCATATCAATATTAGTGATTTCTGACGGACTTCTTCTGTTCAGTCTGGTTATACAGAACTTCTCATATAACATTTTCTTCTTAAAAATGTTTTCAACTACTGACTCTCCAATCTCATTATATAGTTCTTGCTTTAGATTTCTATGTTTACCAGCTTCATTTATTCTGAGCACCTTGTTGATTTCTTCTTGGGTGGCCACACCAGACTTGATCAATCTTTGGTAGAGAGTGTGATCACATTTATACTTGGGTTGGATGGTAGGAGAACCTTCGTCAGTCATATCATCGTTGGTGGTTAAAACATAAATGTGACTGTCTTTTGTTGAAGACTCCCCTTAGTCTTAGCTGGGCTGCCTTCAGCAAAAGGTGACACAAACGTTGTCATAGGCTGCTTCTTGGCCTTCTTCATTGCATGCCTTTGAAATAATTTTTGAATTGTATTCGTTTTCTCCCCCTCAGCAGAAGAATGCGTAGCAACTTCTGCTGACACACCATGAGGGAGGAAGGCAACAATAGAGTCTAGTGAAGATGTTACCTTGGCCAGCATTGCTAGAACATTATCAAGAGCAGCAAGTTTCTGTTGGACTTTTTTAGAGATAGTCAACTTATGTTGCTCCAGCATGGCCACCCGATCATTAATCTTTGACACATAGTCACATAGTTCGTTTATTTTACCACGTACTAGAACAAATTATGTAGGAAAGTCTATAGAGGCACTATTAATAGAATCCATGATTGAGGAAATCTCTTGCTTTAGATTAGTAGTGGTTACCACATCTTTCACCATAGGATTTAGAGCAGCAAGCAAGACATCCTTGATTTCTTCAGCAGTTGGAGGAATTGGTCTAGCCTTCAGTGTAGCAATTTAACTTGAGCAGCCGATTTATCTACTTGTAATGTGGCTACCTATGACTGAAGGATTATCACTTAATTTGTTAACTCCTTTACCTGCAGAGATCTTAAAGATGGTGGCTTTGGTGTTTGGTCAACAGTATCATCTTTAGGGTCACTTTCATCAAGATTAACTAGTGCCATTTCATCAAATCCAAACTCCTTGGCCAGATCCATGGAAGACATATTAAACACATGGATGCAAGTGTCCTACCTTGGAACCATTGGTAGGAGGCACTTCCTCAGATGTCTTGTTGGCTCTAGCATCAACAGCTTCTTTGTAGGATCAGTTTCAGCTTCTTCACCACCATGCTTGGTTTGACCTGATGGATCCTGATAAAATGTCCCTAATGTGTTTAGACCAACGAGCATGTTTTTGGTCCCTTCAGTAGGACCCTGTTGTTGGGTTACTACATCATTAGGAACAGATTGGCCAAGGTCAACATCAACTGTTATATTTGCTGACGCTTCACGCCCTAATGCTGACTCGGAGTGAGAAATGAAAGAGTCTAGTAAGGAATTTAAATTTAAAGTGCTTACCGATGCTGACTCCACTCTAGTGAGCTGAGGGTGAGCTCTATCTTCCCCTTTATCCCCTAAAGAAATTAGGATAAAGGGTGCTTGCAAGGCCTCTTTATACATACCACCTCCAGCAGGTGCTGAAGTTGGCGGCTGGCTTAGGTTCTAGTCCTTGGCTGTGGAGGACTTGGCTTTCTTCGAAACTTGGCCTTGGGGAGCATCAGATGCCTCCTTCAATGGAGGATATGTGAACTGTCCCCTCTTCTTAGACTCACGTTTGGATCTCATTGTTTTGATTGCACTTTGCTTCTGACGTGGTCTAGATGAAGCTCCAGAATTTTTGCCTTTAATATCCCCTTCTCCAGTTGGAGTAGTGCCTTGGGGAGATTTATATACTACTGGCCCCTTTGCTGAACAGATGGCCAGCATGGGTGGTGTAAAAGGAGGATTAATTGTGCTAACTGGAATGTTCTAGTGCTTAAACCTAAAAGGTTGAAATGATATATTTCTCCTTGAAGTTGAGCATATGAATCACCTAAGTGGTCAACAAAGATTAGAGATAGAAATTTGGTATACACCACATTTTTCTCTCTAGTCCTCTTTTCCAATTTCCCATGAAGATCTTCAAAGATTAATCTTCCAAAGTCAGCTTTTACCCCTTTGGCCAGATAATATAAAATGATGGCATCCTTTTGATTTATCTGATCAAGAGTGTTAATGCAAGTGATGCCTAAAAATATTATTAGTGTTAACTAATCTTTCTTAGTTTTGATCACAACAAACTACACAACACATTTAGTGTAAAACACAAAACGAATTATTTAACTAACATTATCATCAAGGTAATAATTATATCACTAATCTTTCTTAATCATACTTAGTGATCATCAAAATGATTATCCTTAAAACTCACTTTTGTTAATATGACAAAAGATTTTTTAATAAACTTTCTTTTTAAGAAAATGTTTTATTAAAATGGAAAATGTAAATTTGAAAATGGCATATTTCATATGCCATAAGAATATCCTTTGAAGGTTTAAAAAACCTCAGATATTCCTACCTCACTAAAAGACAAAAAAGGGAGCGGACTCTACTGGGCGGTACCTTAAATAGCCTAGGCGGTTCCTTATCGATAAGGTACCACCGGCTAGATAAGGATCCGCGCCCAGCTAGCCGTTGGACTTTATCTTCTATAAATAGTGGCTCAAATCTCATTTTCCAATAAGCCGCTTGGACGTTTTTCTCAGCCCCCTTTCTCTTTTCTATAGCATAATCATTAATAAATGATTACTTAAAGTGTTAAGAATGTTTACATATGATTATACTCTTGATCCCCTCCTTTACCTTGTCCAATGAGAAGATCACTCACTCACTAGTGTTGTGATAAAGATGAATCCATGAATTAGTCATGGTCATCATGTTAGCCTTTTTATTTTTGTTAATCCATTTATATTTATGAAATACTTGGACTAGTTGTATTCATCCAAGCTATTTGTAAATACTTGGATTTGTTGTGTACATCCATTGCATATGTGTTTGCTTGGATTTTTGTTGTGTAGATCCAAGTTACATGTGTGTACTTGGATATGTCTAGTTGAGTTGTAATAGATTTGTGTAGTAGTTCTCACTAAACTATAAAGTGATGTGGTTGTGTCTTGTGCGTTATCACTAAACTTGAAAGTGATTAGTAGTCGTGTTGTGTGAAGTTCTCACTTAGCTTCAAAGTGAAGAGTCGTGAAGATTGGTTCTACCTTGAGATTAGAACTCGACATCTAGCCTTGTGTCGTTAAATTGTGAAGTAGGCAACGTTGTGTAGATTGGTCCTAGCTAATGATTAGGTCTCGACATTTAGCTTAGTGTCGGAAAATAATGTAAGTGACGATGTAAGGCTTTCTCCGCCAAGAAGGGAGCTTGTGGATATAGTGGAAATCTCAAGTAGGGGTACTCGAGGAGTGGAGTAGAAACGAGGATAGAGCCTCGTTGTCGAACCACTAGAAATCTTGGTGTCTTGTCACTAGGTTGTCTCTTTTCTTACTCTTTACTTATGTCATTATCATTATACTTACCTATTACCATTGCTAATGCATTTGAATTGAACCTAATCATTATGAAACTTAGCTTTAAGTAAAAGATAGTTTTGATACACACTTAATTCAAAGTAATTTAAATTAGGTGACTAATTGAAGAGAAACTATTCAACCCCCCCCCCCCCCCCCTTCTAGTTTCTACAATTGGTATCAGAGCGATGGTCACTCAAGATCTTTGAAGTGTATTTTACTTTAAAACTTGGATCGATCCATTGTCTCTTCAAATTAGAAGGTCAAGTTGTACTAAAGCTTCTCTTTGGTCAAAACTATTTTTTTTGAAAATAGGTCTTTTAATTGGTAATATTGCATCCCTCTTAGATTAGTAGTCTTTATGCATTTTAGATCTACTCTTGAAATGTATCTACTAGTTTGCATATTGCTTTGTGTAGGTACTCATGAAGATCAATTACTTAATTGGTTGTGGATTGAGTTACTTGCACTTATAGAAGACTCATCTTCATTGATCTTCAACATCTGTGAATGATGATAACAAGATGATTGGGAATGATACAAGTCCTTAAAGACTTAGTACTCATCATACTCATTGTTGGGCATTGCATTGATTCCTTGATGGATTGCTCTTTGTGGCCAAGGTACGCTTTCGTTCTTCCACACGCCCTTTGATCATTCTTTTGATCATTACTTGACTATGTGCTTGTTATTGGCATCCTTGCCTTGAAATTTGTTTGTGGTTTGTGATTCTTTTCTTTTATCCTCTCAAACCTTCATTGCTTGGATACTTGACTCACTATGGTGATGTAGAGTGAGTTAGTAGTAGCTTAAAGTATCAAGCATGATTTCCATGCTTTGCACTCATACGGTTAGTAGGCCCTTTATGGGAGAGAAAGTGAATTAATACCTTGCTCATATTTTGGTTTAGACTAAGACTATTATTGAAAGTGATCTTAGTCTATACATGAATAATTGCTTTGTGTTTATTCATTACCAAAGCTATTTAACGTTTCGTCGGAAAGGCACGTCTTAAACCACTATATATGACACAAGCTCTTCGTCTCCATGATTTGAAGATTGTCATTAATCCCTTGAGCATTGATCTTAGTCTTGATTCACTTCCCTTGACTTCTCTCCACTTTGCCTTTTCGCTACGAGTAGTCGTTTGTCCGTTTCAGTTCTTTTCGATCTTGATTCAACTCGTAATCCTTCATTAAGGCATATTGCTTAGTGTGATGATGATCCAGATGATATTCTAAAAGGTTTAAGATATATTTTTAAGTGTTTTAGAAAATTTTGTTTTAAAATTTTTGGCGTGTTTCATTGATAAAAACCAGCCTCTGCAGGCGGTTCTTTATCTCTGGCGGCTCAAACCCGCGGTTCCTTATCGATAAGGTACCGCGGGCAGTAAAGTTTCTCAGAGCGCCAGTTTTATTAAAATAACCTTTTTCAAACCAAACCTTCTCTCTCCCAAAAACACACCATTGTTGAAGCTTCAAAAACCTTCAATCAATCAAATTAATTGATTCCAAGTTGTGGGTTTCACTCATCCTTCATCCAACATCAATTAATCGTAAGTACTTTCTTTCAATTTCATCTATTTTGTTCTAGGGTTCATCCTTTCATAATTGGGGATTTTTAAAATTGAAATTGAATTAGAACCTCAATAGGAATATTGGTTGACATGGTTATTTTACTATGATTCCTTAGGTTCATATTCATTGAGATTTCACTAAAACCCACGTTTTTCATCTTTTCCACCATTGTTGAAGCTTCAAAAACCTTCAATCAATCAAATTAATTGATTCCAAGTTGTGGGTTTCACTCATCCTTCATCCAACATCAATTAATCGTAAGTACTTTCTTTCAATTTCATCTATTTTGTTCTAGGGTTCATCCTTTCATAATTGGGGATTTTTAAAATTGAAATTGAATTAGAACCTCAATAGGAATATTGGTTGACATGGTTATTTTACTATGATTCCTTAGGTTCATATTCATTGAGATTTCACTAAAACCCACTTGCAGAACAAATCTGAATTTTGGCTAAATAATTTTGGTTAAAAGATGGAATTGAGATGAACCCATGAACAAATAGGTAGTTGCATTGTTAATGCTTACCTAAAAACCTTGTTTTGAAAAACCAATGTTCTAGTCCATTGTTGATCCAATATAGGTCATATGTTCTTGGTTAATAATGGATTAGATACATTGTGAACATGAGAATGTTATGGATTCAATCCTTTGTTTGTCAAGAAATTGATATAACACATTCTCATATTTTTGAGTTTTGAGTTTATTTTTCATATAAGTGATTGGAAAAATATTGTCTTATGTTTATATTAGGTACTAATCATGCCTTCTCAATATCAAAAGGATCATCAATTCACTAGACAATACATGCCAAACCTTTCCCAGACCTATGCTTCCACTCAACTTCGAAACTTCTTTCCATCCCTTTCTACTCATTGTTTCCATGAGGGTAGGGTCGTTGACGAGGGAATAACGGGTTATGACTATATCCAATCTATGTTTGAGCTTTCGGGGTTTGATTGCTTGCTCAACATAGAAGAAGATATTTACCCCTTGTTCCTTCTTGAATACTTTAGCACCTACTCCATGCTTGAATACAATGGAGAAATCTTCATTCGATTCGTGTTGAATGATCAAATGATTCAATACTCCCTCGAAAACTTTGGTGAAATTCTTGGTGTGCCATATGAAGGCACTTGTCGTCTTACGGATAAATAGAGACTTGATGCTCTCTTGGAATCCTACGATAAACCTCCAAATGACCTCACCGAAATTGATCTAAAGTTTATCCTTGACATCATTTCGAAAGAGCGTGATGGAAATGTTGTGAGAAGCCTTCATTCAAATGTGCGAAATGTGAATCGATATGAAGTGCTCTCTAGCAACCTTAAGGATTTTATGGTCCAATGGGCAAATATCCTTAGGGAGAATGTCTTTTGTCTTGGTGGAAACCGAGATCATATCCCGGCTTTTATGGTGCATATGTTGAATTGCATCTTTACATCCACCAAGTACAATTTGGCATTCTATTTCGCTCGACGAATAAATTATGCCCTTTCAAAGCCCAAAACAAACCTTCCCTATGTTATGCTTCTTACTCGCCTTTTCAAAAGGGTTGCTCATGACTTTCCCCACCTCGATCTTTCTCGCTTTCACCTGGTTCATCGGGTTATGTTGCCTATTCAAGAGGTATATGCAAGAAAGCCAAGAAGTGATCGAGGTTCGCGCAAATCCGATCATCAAGAGACGGATGATGAGGACACCTATATGCCAACAAGTAATGGTGATGGCATAGGTACTAGTTCTCACTTCAAATCTTCGAGTAATTCCCACCCATCCTCAAACTCATTCGTGGATGGACTTGAAGACTTAGTTCCCCTACCTCATTACTCCTCTAGTGAAGTACAGGAAGATCTCAACATGGAGCATCTCTACCGTGAAAATCTTAGGACTAGAGGTGAATTGCATGAACATCGGGTTGAGTCAAGGAAGGGATTCAAGTATTTGGGGAATATGATCAAGGGATTGGGCAAGAAGAGAAGGTGGAGGCTTTGAAGTATTTCAAAGATACATGTTGGTAAACATGTAATGTTGAACATTTGTTTTATCTTGGATGTGTATTAACTAAATTCTACTTGTGTGGATTATTTGTGTATTATCCTAATGATTATCTATGCCATGGTGATTATGTTTTGCATAGCTTTGAGCATCCTATGTGTTAGTTAGCTTCCTATAGTTTGGTCAGTAGTTAACTTTGGCTTGAAAATCCTTCGATAAAAATCTGGGCTAACCAAAATTTGAGAAAATACCACTTTTGAACACCACTGGTCGCGGTTCCTTATCAACCCGCGGTACCTTATTGATAAGGAACCTCCGCCCTTAGATAAGGAACCGCCGGCTACTGTGTTCGACAGAATCTTTGCTTTACATTATTTTCCTTAATCTGTGTAAACCTTGCTTGATTCTTTGCAAAAACCTGCACATTTCCTAAACTAGGTTAGCTAAATTCATTGTTCACATAAAATGTTTTTAACCCATTACTAGTTTGGATCATCCCTTCACCCTTTTAGACCCACCTTGCTAGCCATGTTCTTCACACATCAAACCTTCTTCCTTAAACCTTAAACCCTTCATCTCAACCATGGTTTCTACAAGAAGCTCAAACTCATCCAAAACCTCCACCACAAAGAACAATCTTAAGATTAAGATTAAAATGGCTAAACCCAACTCCTCACCCTTTCACACTCCCAAGAATGAGATTGTCCCAATTCTCATTTCTTCATCAAACTCACCACCTCTTGCTCCATGCAAGACTTCATTAACCCATGGAACCAACCATTCTCATGGTTCTACCTCCTCTTCATTCCAATCTAGGATGAATGAGCTTTCCTCACCCTTCACTCCAAATAATCTCTTGGATATGACCACCTAACCACAACCCATCCAAAGCATTCTCATTGTGAATGACTTTGATGATACCATGGTGAATTCACCATTTACCCCTCCTAAATCACCCTTTTCACCCTTAGAGAGCTTGCCTCCACACTCACCCACATCACCCTTGGAGAAAATTCCTCCTCCACCTCCACCTCCCTCAAACACTCCCATTTTGGGTGTTCCACTTCCCTTCTTTATGGGTGATCCTTACTTCCTTGGGTTCATAGAAGCTCATGGTTCTCATTGTCCATTTTGCCTCTACAATAACTACATCATTCAAAACCTTCGGAGGGAGATGTTGGGACTTCATATGAGGTTGCAAGATTTCATGCTCACCTTGTTTAACATGCCTCCTCCTAGGACATGAATGGTGATTTTCTTTAAAAATAGTTTTCAAGAAACTTCAAGCCAAGGAAGATTACTAATCAAGACCTAGCTTTTTAGCTATCTTTAGTTTAGTTAGTTGTTTTTCTTTACTTTCCTTATGTATCTCTTTCATGATGTTTTATGAGAATGAATTATAGACTTGGCATCATGTGCTTCTATCTCTATGTGGACATTAATCAACTTTAATTCCAAATTAAAATTGAACCTAAATCTATCACAACCTCTAAAACTTGACTAAAATTGGTTCAAAATGTTACCCAAAATTTTGTCACCCTTTGTCAAGACATTCTTGGTGAATGTGTTGCTTTTATGCAACCCTAGCAAAATTTAGTGCTAATAGAGGTCAAATTCCAAGATTTGAATTTTTTTGAAAAAGTCTTAGTTTTTCTCAAAACCCTGGAAAATCTAGATTTCAAGTCCACTACACGCGGTTCCTTAAAGAACGCGCGGTTCCTTAAGTGATAAGGAACCGCCGGTCCGTATATGGTACCGCGCACAGAAATCCATTTTATGGCTCATTTTTGGTCTTCCTTCATCACCCTATTCCCAGTCAAGATTCCATGTTTACTCAATTTGGCTAAACATTCCTTGACACTTTACATTTGTTTTTCAAACCTTTGCCTTGTATACTTTCTTCTTATACCCCAACCTTGAGATTTCATTCTCACAACTCAACAATGCCTAACTCTCCCTTTCATAACCTTGACATTTCTTTGTCACAAACCTCCTCACCCAAAGCTTCCTCATCAAAGCTTTCAAAGAAACCGAAAATCTCGGTTAAACCTATTTGGATCAAGAAAAATGAACCCTCTTCATCCAAACCTCCCAAGAACCCCACCTTCTCTCCAATCAAGTATTGGAATGAGACCTACTCCATTAACCCAATCACCAGAGAAAAGGAGAATCTCCCCCGACCACCAAAACCCTTTGACACCCCTTAAATCAATGATCTTTCAACCTTCCCAAACCTCACAAGGCATTGTGAAAACATTACCTACCCACTCTCCTCACCACCACCAAACCCTAGGTGTGATGGCCTTCCCTCATCAACCGAATTTGTTTTGCATCATGGATCATTGTGTGCTTGTTGTCGACTTCAACAAATTAAACTTGCTCATGTGTATGAGAAGTTAAATTTCCTTGAATTCCTCCTCACTCGACCTCCTCTCAAAGTTTTCGTTCCCGTGGACAAAACTTCGAATGATGTATCGTCGTCTTATTTTTCCAACTAAAGGGCTACACTCCATTGGAGTCAATAAAACTTTAGTTGTTTTAGAGTGATTTTTTTAAGCAATCTTGGAAAATTGTCACTATTAGACTAGCTTATGCTTTGTGGTTTATTTTCCATATCTCTTGCTTTAGATACTCATATTGTGTGTATGACTATCTACTTTGCTTGTCTTTTTCATATTTATGTAATATGAAATCTCTGTGTTGTGTTTGTTTTCTTTATTTGATCATTCTCTCTTTCTTTTGAGTTGATCGTGGTTAATCTTTACAATTTTTTATGGGTGATTCCATCAATTCTAAATTTTAATCCCTTGACAAATTTATCATCTTCATTGGTTGGATGTTTCCTTTCTACCTCCATTCCACCAATTGAACCTTGATTTAGTCATTTACCTCTTTGGACATACTTAGCAAATACTTGCTTCTAATTTGAGATTTCTTCTCCTTCTCCCTCTCAAGTTACTTAGTAGGTAGTGATCATATATACATTGGTGCTTCTTTCCTTTCTACTAACCTTTGTGTAGCATGTCACCTTAGCTCATACACTTGGTGCCCCAAGCAAGGGGAAGCAACCACCAAGGGGGAGCTACTAGCAAAGTCCGGATATCTTCAAAGACTTGTGCTTACCTTTTTGTTACGACAAAGGGGGAGAAATGATAGTGATAAACTCGTTAATAATTCGATATTTTGTGTTTCTAAGTAAATGAGTTTATAGTTTGTCGTAATCAAAAAGGGGGAGATTGTTAATGCAAGTGATGCCTAAAAACATTATTAGTGTTAACTAATCTTTCTTAGTTTTGATCACAACAAACTATACAACACATTTAGTGTAAAACACAAAATGAATAATTTAACTAACACTATCATCAAGGTAATAATCATATCACTAACCTTTCTTAACCCATACTTAGTGATCATCAAAATGATTATCCTTAAAACTCACTTTTGTTAATATGACAAAAGATTTTTTAATAAACTTTCTTTTTAAGAAAATGTTTTATTAAAATGGAAAATGTAAATTTGAAAATGGCATATTCCATATGCCATAAGAATATCCTTTAAAGGTTTAAAAAACCTCAGATATTCCTACCCCACTAAAAGACAAAAAAAGGAGCAGACTCTACTGGGCGGTACCTTATATAGCCTAGGCGGTTCCTTATCGATAAGGTACCGCCGGCTAGATAAGGATTCGCGCCCAGCTAGCCATTGGACTTTGTCTTCTATAAATAGTGGCTCAAATCTCATTTTCCAATAAGCCTCTTGGACGTTTTTCTCAGCCTCCCTATCTCTTTTCTATAGCACAATCATTAGTAAATGATCACTTAAAGTGTTAAGAATGTTTACATATGATTATCCTCTTGATCCCCTCCTTTACCTTGTCCAATGAGAAGATCACTCACTCAGTAGTGTTGTGATAAAGATGAATCCATGAATTAGTCATGTTCATCATGTTAGCCTTTTTATTTTTGTTAATCCATTTGTATTTATGAAATACTTGGACTAGTTGTGTTCATCCAAGCTATTTGTAAATACTTGGATTTGTTGTGTACATCCATTGCATATGTGTTTGCTTGGATTTATGTTGTGTAGATCCAAGCTACATATGTATACTTGGATATGTCTAGTTGAGTTGTAATAGATTTGTGTAGTAGTTCTCACTAAACTATAAAGTGATGTGGTTGTGTCTTGTGAGTTCTCACTAAACTTGAAAGTGATTAGTAGTTGTGTTGTGTGAATTTCTCACTTAGCTTCAAAGTGAAGAGTAGTGAAGATTGGTTCTACCTTGAGATTAGAACTCGACATCTAGCCTTATATCGTTAAATTGTGAAGTAGGCAACGTTGTGTAGATTGGTCCTAGCTAATGATTAGGTCTCGGCATTTAGCTTAGTGTCGGAAAATAATGTAAGCGACGATGTAAGGCTTACTCCGCCAAGAAGGGAGCTTGTGGATATAGTGGAAATATCGAGTAGGTGTACTCGAGGAGTGGAGTAGAAACGAGGATAGAGCCTCGTTGTCGAACCACTATAAATCTTGGTGTCTTGTCACTAGGTTGTCTCTTTCCTTACTCTTTACTTATGTCATTATCATTATACTTACCTATTACCATTGCTAATGCATTTGAATTGAACCTAATCATTATGCAACTTAGCTTTAAGTAAAAGATAGTTTTGATACACACTTAATTCAAAGTAATTTAAATTAGGTGACTAATTGAAGAGAAACTATTCAACCCCCCCTTCTAGTTTCTACAAAGAGCACCAGTTTACCCCCCCCCCCCCCCCCCACAAACACTCAATCAGTATGGTCATTAGCAACTTCCACTTAGACGGTAAGCAACTTCTTTTCAGCCCACCCTTTTCAGTAATTTCCTTAGTATAACCAATCTCATTGAAAAAAGTTTTAACCACAATAAAATTATCAGGTATAGCCTCATAATCACTAGATTTTTCCAAATAATCCAAACCCAATACCCTTCTAAACAATTTCAAACCAATTTTACCATGTAGTTTTGTTGATGTAGAATCAAACTCAATCGACTTCTTGTTCTTTGAAGGTTGGGCAGTAAACTATAACTCCTTTAAAACATTCTAAAACATCATTATAGGATCTTTAAACAATGCTTCTCGAAGCACACATTTTGACAAAAACTCATGTCCTCTTTACCAGGAATGGAAGTTATTGCTTTTGGATCGAGCAAAACAAGGTTGTTGGGGTTTAAAATGATATCCTCTTTTGGATAATTGACGTGAGAAGATGGGTTTAGGGTAATCTCATCATTTTGTTGTGTGGATGATTCTGCCATTGTTGTCTGTGTTTTTTGTTTGAAGAAAGTGATAGAGAGTTTGTGTGTGTAAATGAGAAAAAATCTTTTGAGAATGTGATATGAGACCGAAATTTCAAAGGATTTATATAAAACTTGAATTCTTTTGAAAAGTTTTAAAACCGTTTGGAGAAGCTATAAAAAGATTTAGGTTTCTTTTGAACATTTGGCACAAACTCTCTCATTAATTTTCTACAAAAAGGAGTGGTTTCTAACATCTTGAACAGTGAAACGCCTCTTATGTCAGAGGGTTGTAGACTGTAGATGTTGATGTTCGAGTTTCCTTAATAAATTAACAGTGCCTCTTGAAGAATGTTTGTCAATGCCATTTAATAGTTTTTAAACACATGATTGATTGTTTTAAATGTTTTGGCCAGTGATGTTTAACCTGATGGTAATACTTATGAGCTTTAGTGCGTCAGATGAGGCGACAAAACCCCATATACATGTTCACATAAGTGAACAAGACATATGACGTTGCATACTCCTCTACTCAGGCCTAGCTACTCATCAGTATTATAAAATAGTTTTGTCATAAAGTTATGAACCTTTAGACATTCTGAAGGAACATTTTAATGATTTTTTTATTTGTTGGTCAGCTATGGTGTGTCAGATAAGGCGGCAAAACATCATGAACACAATCACATATTGTAAAATAGGCACATAACGCACACTTCTTTAGTCAGACACTGCTACTTATAAAAATCAAAACAGTTATAAAAGACTGAACCTCTAGGAATCTTTAGTGATTTCTGAAGGTTTAGATTTTAAATCATCAATGTTCAGCATACCAAGCTCCATTATCAATCTTTTGAAAGTTGGTTCATCCAGTGGTTTGCTGAAGATATCAGCTAATTGATATTGAGTGGGGATGAAATATAATTCAATGTCCCCTTTCACAATGTGATCTCTGATAAAGTGATATCTGATATCAATGTGTTTTGTTCTTGAGTGAAGGACTAGATTATTAGATATAGCAATAGCACTAGTGTTATCACAAAAAATTAGTACCTTTTCATATTCTATGTCATAGTCAGCCAGTTAGCTTTTCATCCATAAAACATTGGCACAACATCCAACAGATGCATATTCAGCTTCTGTTAAAGATATGGCAATTGATTGTTGCTTTTTAGCACTCTAACACACAAGTTTGTCACCCAGCAATTGGCAAGCACTAGATGTGCTTTTTCTGTCCAAATTGCATCCAGCATAGTCAGAGTCTGAATATCCTTTGAGATCAAATCCTGAGGACTTGGGTACCCAAGACCTAGACTTGGTGTAACTTTTAGGTATCTAAAGATTCTATTTACAACAATAAGGTGTGATTCCTTTAGATTTGTTTGTTACCTTACACAAAGGCAGGTAGAGAATTGAATGCCAGGTCTGCTTGCAGTTAAGTACATTAGAGAACCAATCATACCTCTATACTGAGTCTCATTGACTGATTATCCATTAAGGTCAGGTGCTAATTTTTTAGGGGTGCCATTGGTGTTTTTACTGAAGCACAATTTATATCATACTTTTTTGGTAGATCCTTGACATATTTTTTTTATTGATGGAGATGCCTTGGTTAGATTGTTTTATCTGAAGACCAAGAAAGTATGTGAGTTCACCCATCATACCCGTCTCAAACTTACTGGTCATAAGCTTGGCAAATTGTATTTGCAAAGTTTCAAGCTTGTTGAACCAAAGATTATGTCATCCACATAAATTTGCACCAAGATGGTGTCAGTTTTAGATTTATAGATAAACAAGGTGCTATCTATTTTTCCTCTGACAAATTTATGTTTGATGCGAAAAGTTGAGAGAGTTTCATACCATGCCTTTGGGGCTTGCTTCAGTCCATTCAAAGCTTTGTAAAGCTTGTAGACATGATTGGGTATTCACTACTCTCAAAGCCCGAAGGCTGTTTAACATAAACTTTTTCTTTTAGGTCACCATTAAGGAATGCACTTTTGACATCCATTTGGTAGATGGTGAAGTTCATATAAGTGGCATACGCAAGGAAAATTTGTATGGCTTCCATACGTGCAACTGGAGCAAAGTCTGATCAAAGTCAACACCAGGCTCTTGATTGAATCCTTGAGCCACCAGCCCGGCCTAATTTTTGGTAACCACATTGGTTTCATCTCTTTTGAGTTTGTAAACCCATTTGGTTCCAGTGGTTGATTTTCCATATGGAAGAGGAACTAATTTCTAGACTGCATTTCTTTCAAATTGATTAAGTTCCTCTTGCATGGCATCTACCCATCTAGGGTGAGAGAGAGCTTCAAAAATATTTGTAGGCTCAATTTCTAAGAGAAAATCTGCTTAGATACATTCTCCAAGTGAAGTAGCACTTAGCTTTTTAGCCATAGCTCTTGTGAGTCTACCTTCTCCAGGATTACCTATTATGTTCACCAGCTGAATGTGACTATTTTTAGTCCAAGATTTTTGTGGAACTAGTGCGTAATCACTAGGAGTTTGGTAAGAGATAGAACTAGGAAGTCCATGACATGGAATTGGAGTCTCTATAGTGTTTACTAAATGATATTCAATAGACAAGGGTTCAATAATTTGTGGGCTTTCTTCTTGTTCAGAATGAGAGTTCACTTTAACAATTTCTTTTGAGAAAACTAGAGAGTTTTGAACACAAGGCTTAGATTGATCATTATTGGGAAGTTCATTTGACTGATCATTTTGATCATTTGTTTGAGACTGATCATTCTGGTCATTTTGAGACTGATCATTTTGAACATTTTAAGACTGATCATTTTGGTTATTTTGAGACTGATCATTTTAAACATTTTGAGACTAATCATTTTGGACATTTTGATCCATTGATTGACAGCCATCAATATTTGATACTAAAGGATTTCCTTTTGTAGGACTTGTCATATCTTCAAATGGATCAATATGAGGAACTGGAATGTTTGTTTGATATCTCTGAGAGGGCTCATAGTGTTGAAATTCATCATATGGTAGTTGTGAGATTCATGAATATGAAGTTCATCCACTGATGGATTTGCAAACTTGAGAGCTTCAAAGCTTTCATTAAAAGTGATGTGAAAGGTTTCTTCAATACATTGTCTTCTTGTGTTGAAGACTCTATATGCTTAGAATACTAGTGAGTACCCAAGGAAGTAACCATCATCAGATTTTTCATCAAACATACCAAGGTGATCCTTGTGATTGTGTATGAATATTGGACACCCAAACACATGTAAGAATGTGATGTTTGGAATTATCCCCCTAAAGACTTCATAGGGAGTCTTCATGTGCCTCTTTACAATTATGGATCTATTTTGAGTGTAGCAAGCAGTGGCTACAACATCAGTCCAAAAATGTTTAGAGAGAGCAGATCCAACAAGCATTGTTCTTGCTGCTTTAATCAATGTTTTGTTCCTTCTTTCGGCGACACCATTTTGTTCAAGTGTGTAAAGTGATGAGAAATTTTGTGAAATTCATTTGTCATCACAGAACTTGATAAGTGTGTGATTTCTGAATTTAGTGCCATTGTCAGTTCTAAGTTGTTTGACATGAGAATCATTTTTATTTTCAACTCTTTTAATAAAAGACATGATGGCATCTGGTGCATGACTTTTCTTTGTTAGAAAATATACACAGGTGTACCTAGAGTACTCATCAACAATGACATGTGTATATTTTTCATGACAAATGGCCCTAGGTGACTGGGCCAAATAAGTCCATGTGAAGTAGATGAAGACTTTCTTTGATTGAGAAAGTTTGTTTTGTTTTGAAACTGGCCCTATGGTGCTTACCCTTTTCACATGTTAAGCACGGTTTGTCCTTGGAATAGACAAGTGAAGGGAGACCTATAACAAGATTTTGTTTTGCCAGCTGAGTGATTGTTTTGAAATTAAGATGTGATAACCTCTTATACCAAAGCCAGTTTGTGATATTTGAAGCTCTAGCAAAGAAGCATGTCTCCTGAGTAGAGCTCATGTTCATGACATAAACATCTTTAACTCTAGGAGCAATCATTACATTTCATGATTGGAATTGAAGATTGTACCTTTTTTGTCATCAAACAGAACTAATTATTATGCATTACAAAGTTGACTGATGCTGATGAGATTATGCTTCAATCCATTTACATAAGCTACTCTTATAAATACTATACCATTGTAATTCACCGAACCAAATCCTTTAGTATGAGCTAATGAGTTATCACCAAACACTACTTTAGGGCCTGGTCCCTCCTTATACTTGTGTAGATGACTTTTGATTCTAGTCATATGCCTTGAGCAACCACTATCTATGTACCAAATAGGCTTCCTGAGATCACACTGCACAAGTTAAGGAAATGGTCAGTTTTGTTTAGAAACCCATCTTTGATGGGTCTGAAAGGTCCTTTAGATGAGGATGATGAGTAGGATTGCTCAGAAGAATAGGAGGTTTGTAATTCATTTGCCTTTTTACCCTGAAGGGCTTCACTTTTTCTGAACCATACTATATGATTATGATCAGATGTAGTATGGACATTACTTCCACATGTTTCACAGCATTTAGTAATAGAATTTGGGTTCCTAGATTTTATGTCTCTTCTGAGAGAGATTACTCGATTATGTCCATGAGTGTCATGGTCACAATTTTCACAAATGTTGCATGTAGGGTAATAGTGACAGTCATCTGAGCGATGATTGTTCATACCACAATGAATACATGGTGGGAAAGGCATGTTTCGCATAGAAAGAGATGACCCATTGTTAAGAGCATCAACACTAGTTTTTGCAAGCATATATTTAGTATGTTCACAAGTGCGATGATCGGTTCTTTCACATTTAGTACAAAAAATTACTTTGAGGCATGTTTCAATAAGGTGGTTATTCAGACCACATAACTCACAAGCCCTTTTGAATTGTGTTTTGTATCTATAATGTGAAGAGTTAGAGGGTTCATCTCATAATCGAGTTGGTGTTTGTTGTTGCCTGACTTGTAATTTAAGATGATTGACCTCTTCCATAACAAGAGACATTCTCTCATCTTCCTCAGATCTAGCATTCTTAAGTTTATTTGATGAAACTAAAGAGGTAGTTCCCATGTGTGAACTCTTAGAAGGAGCTGAAGAGTTCTTTGATGTGTCAATTTTGACATGTTTGGGGGAACTACTTTTGTATGTTGTGTGTGACTTGATGATAGACTAGATTAATTTTGGTCTAGTAGAGGGTTCGACACCAGCTAGTTTCTCTAGAGGAGGAAGTTGGGTGCTTACTAAAGACTCTATATCATCATCTGAGTCATCTTCAGTAAGTGAAGACTCAACACTTACATGAAACTCAGATAGAAGGATACGTCCAGTGTCATGGTTTGGTAAATTCTCTTCGCCTAACCTTTCAATGTCAGGGATCGAGTTACCTTCCTTATTTGAGGCTTTGACAAAGACAATATCATGAGATTTGGTGCTGGATGATCCTTCAACACCAAGCATTTTCCTTTTTTTTGAGTTAGAATTTGTTCATTAATGCACTGATTAACCCTATCAGAGTTTCTAAGCCATGATTTAACAATATATTTAGCTTCTTTTAGTTCAAATCTCAAAGATTTGTTTTCATCAATGATTTCATTGTTTACCTGTTGAAAAGTAAGTAAATCAAGTTTAGCCTCTTTTAACTCTATTAACTTACTTTCATGATCTTCCAGTTTAAGAACAATTTTATTATATTTCTTAAGAAGATTATTTCTTTGTTCTTCAATAAATTCTAGATCAATGCACAGGTAATCAAAGACAAATTTAATGTCATCCTTATCTTCTAATTCAAGAAGAGTTTGTACCTTTTTTACTATGATATTGACCCATTCACCATTACGAGCACTTTCCTTGGCCACAACATTTGAGTTTGAGCCTTCATCGTCAGCAAGTGCCATAAGCACTTTTACATTCATCATTTCATCATCATCTGAAGAGACTTCCTCTTCATCCCATTCATAAGCTTCAAAATGAGCCCCTTGTTCTTTTCATGATTGGTGGACTTTGAGAAAGAACCTTTAGTGCTCATGAGTGCCAGTCTTGCTTTGATATCTCTATATTTTGCCTCAAAATCTTTAGTTGGCCTAAGTTCAACCCTATGTTGCTGAAATGAAGATGAATCAATTTGTTTTTGTTGAAATTGAGATGAACCAGATGGTAGGGACTGAGCTGGTGAGGGATATGAGGGAATGGATGTTTTGGAGTAACAATCCTTAGGAAAGTGACCAGGCTTTCCACATTTGAAGCACATAGTGTCAGCTGTGGCTTTTATGGTGCTGGAGAACTTCCTCCCTTCTTAAAGAACCTTCTAGACTTGGCTAGAAAGGATCTCTCTTGAAATTCCTCTTGAAGGTTGTTCAGATATTCCTGACTAGTTCTTGTATCTTCTTCATCATCAGGACTATCTTGGTAATCTTGAATGATAGCTTCACTGAAAAAGGCTGTTGACAATGTTGGGTCAAAAAGTTGATGTGGCAGAAACTCAAAAACGAAGAAAACATGAAGAAATTGTCCAAGCGTTGTCAAGAGTTAATCAAGCGTTGACATGTACAATTTAGGCGTTGATAGCTCAAGAGTTGTCATGTACAATGTAAGCATTGTTACATGTAATTCAAGCATTGACAAAACGTAGACAAAGAAGCTTATGGAAGCTTCTATTTAGATAAACATGCAAAAGATATTCTGCATAAGTTTATTTAAATAGAAGATTTACTTGTTTATTCATCCTTATCTCTTGTAAACCCTAATCCTTACACTATAAAAGGAACCAAGGCTCATAGGTTTTATTCATTCAATTCATTCATAATGTAAACCTAAAGTGTGTGTCGACTAGACGTGGGATTCAATGTATACACGTCTAGTGGATGTTTGTTATTAATATAATGAACATCCCTATTGTTTTAATTCATGTTATTCGTGCTTAAACACCTTGTTAATGGTTGTTGTTCTAATTCCGCTTTGATTGTATAATCATATGAATAATGATCATTCCTAGTAGCTTAAAAGATCCGGAAACCAAGGTTTCCACAATTGGTATCAGAGCCTCGTGGCTCGTGATGCTAGGACCAACAAGGTGTTCGTGTTTCGAGAAGAAAAGAAAAATCCTTCTAGGGTTTTTCTGGACGTTTTTGTGTGCGCAGCAGTATTCAGAAGGTCATAACTTTTGATTGAACCGTTGGATCGTCACGAAATTTTATATGTGTGTTCTACATACATAGATATAAACATCCTCCGGAGGGATTGTCGAGTTTTATCCCCAGGCAAAAGTTATTAGGCGTCAAAGTCAGCAGTAGGATGAATGCAGTTTTCTGTGAACAGCCATGTTCAAAACACGATCTCTCCTTCGTTAACCGTTGGATCTTCGTGATTTTTTGACTGTAGATTCTTGGCACTTGTGTCTTGAATCTCACCGGAGCGATCTTTGATCTGAGCTTTTACCAGAAAGTTATTTGATGTCGAAGTTGGCTGCAAAGAAGGTACAAAGTTTTGTTTTGACATAAAATTATAAATTAGGGTTTCCTTCAAACCCTAGCTCGATTCAAAGCAGAAAAGGGATGTTTGCAGAAGGTCGTTTAATTAGATGCAGCAAGAAAAAGGTTTTGTAATAAACCCTAGATCTTAAAAATTTTGGAAGATGGATCAAGTTGTTTTCTTTTATGTTGCTGCTGTTGTAAAGGATGTGAGCAGCAAGTACTTGTGGTACTAGTTTTAGGAGAAAATCAGGTCTGATTTTGTGGTACTGATCAAAAGGAAGAGAACATATATGGTCATCACATGGACGTAAAGGATTACATGCTTGGATCTTGCTGATTATCATATTATTTGTTGCAGTATAAAGGTAAATTTAATCCCAAAATAAAGCAAATATTGTATCACGATTGGGCTGCTGGATGGATTGTGTGACCCACATAAAGTCAAAACTTACGGCTGTGGGTTGCAATATTGGTTTGTTGAATTAGCTTTCACATGACATAAGAAGAATATGTCAGGATCACATTCAACGATAGATTTGTGTTCACACGAAGCTATGATTCTGATTGGAGGAAAAGACCTGCATTCACACGACCTAAAAGGAATAAACTTGTGTTCACACGACCAAGGGATGCTATTGATTGGTGAAAATCATTGTGTTCACACGATCTAAGAAGTATGTTCACAAGGTAACAACGCTGTGATTGGATGGTAGTAATAATGGTTGAGAATGTCACGTTGATATCAACAGAAAATAGAGAAACCTTTGTGCCATATTAGACAATATTCTTTTTCCTGATTTTTAGGGCACAATTTATTTAGTGCCATATTTATGGAGTGATCAACAGGGAATGATATGTTGACTAAATTGGCTATTCTCTTAAAGATTTTCTTCAAGACAGGTTGGTTTAAACGTTGGGATAAAGATAAGTGGGACGCTGATGTTAGCAAATTAAACGCTGACACGTTTAAACCTTAGACGCTGACAAAGTTTGGAATTGACGCTGACAGGAAGAATTTTGACGCTGACAGAATAAGTCAACACTGATAGAGTTGACAGTGTCGTCCGATATATGAACTTCAACGCTGATAGGTATTGTCCGATATTGGACAATACATCTGACCAAGATGTTGGATAAAGAAGGATATTGGACAACACAGGAATTGCTGCTGTTTGAGAAAATTGGACGTTTTAAGCACACAAAAAGGAGGAAAATACACACAAAGGTACATGGAATCTCCGTTTTATTTAGAATATCATGTTGATATTTATGGCTCGGATATTTTTGAAAGGGATTAATGATCTTAAAGCGAGTTAGCAACTTTTTATGGGAATTTGATGGATATTTTAAACTATGTAATCGAGGTAGCCTTGTAAAAGAGTTATCCATTAACAAACTTTTACATATGGTATGAAGATGTTATTTCATTAAAATCGTCATGAAGAGGTGTTGGCTTAAGGGGAAGAATTCTTATGGTAAGTTTGATGATTGAAGAAGATTTTCGCGAGATTGTGTTCTATCATATCTTAAAGTGCCGTAGACTTTAAAGATAACTTGTTCGTGCTTTACATGTATGGTGACGAAGACTTGTCATAACACTTGAAGGAGTTACATTATCGTGCTCAGTGTCTCACAAAGGATGAGAATATTGACAAGGGATCGAGGTCTACTTATAATTTGCCAGGTATAAGTTCTTAGTCACATGGATAGTACAAGACATGGAACACAAGATTGGGTTATTCTACTTCTACATCAAGAATATCTTATTTATTTTTCGTCAAGATCATTACACAGAGCCTACTTCTGGAGAATCTTCAACATTGCATACATTGTTTACTTTCCTGTTGATGTGACAAAAAGGGGAAGAAATACGTGCTACATTTGAGGGGAAGCAATTTGAAGATCATGTATAACTTACAAGAGATACACATAGAGTTTTGCCACTATCAACTAGGGGAAGATTGTTGGGTCAAAAAGTTGATGTGGCAGAAACTCAAAAACGAAGAAAACATGAAGAAATTGTCCAAGCGTTGTCAAGAGTTAATCAAGCGTTGACATGTACAATTTAGGCGTTGATAGCTCAAGAGTTGTCATGTACAATGTAAGCATTGTTACATGTAATTCAAGCATTGACAAAACGTAGACAAAGAAGCTTATGGAAGCTTCTATTTAGATAAACATGCAAAAGATATTCTGCATAAGTTTATTTAAATAGAAGATTTACTTGTTTATTCATCCTTATCTCTTGTAAACCCTAATCCTTACACTATAAAAGGAACCAAGGGTCATAGGTTTTATTCATTCAATTCATTCACAATGTAAACCTGAAGTGTGTGTCGACTAGACGTGGGATTCAATGTATACACGTCTAGTGGATGTTTGTTATTAATATAATGAACATCCCTATTGTTTTAATTCATGTTATTCGTGCTTAAACACCTTGTTAATGGTTGTTGTTCTAATTCCGCTTTGATTGTATAATCATATGAACAATGATCATTCCTAGTAGCTTAAAAGATCCGGAAACCAAGGTTTCCACAGACAAGGGTGTAGCAATTGTTAATGCTTTAATCTTGCTGATACCTTCATAAATCCTATCAACTAGGTTTTCTTCATATTTTAGTTTTCCAAAAAGAGAGGCTAGATCACAAACTTTAATCTGATTAGCATTTCTCAAGCTTTGGCAAAAACTAAGCCACTTATTTGGCAATACATTTACAAAAACTTTGTTGATTTCTAACTTTGAAAGTTAAGCATCATCATTTACTAGTTCATTCATCAGAGCTTTATATCTAGTGAAAGTTTGAGTAAGAGTTTTCCCTTCTTTGTGTTTGGAGGTGTTGTATGATAGCTTAAATCCATTATTCTTGTTTCTTTCACATCAGAGGGTCTCTTATGATACAATATTAGGTCCTCTCATGTAGATTTAGCCATTTTACAATGGGTTAAGTTCATATATTGGTAATATACTATTCATGGTTTACACATCTAGGTAATGTACTATTTTTATTACTAATATCGCTATAAAACCGACTAAACTTTTCTAATATAGGTAATGTAACCGGCTATGACAGGTTAGAACTCGAAATTTGGAACAAAACAATTACTACCTCAATAAATTGAAAATAAATATACTCCTAAACAAATTCTTAGCTTGTAAATTGGTTGCTAATGTCTGATATAAATATCTAGCACGCGTGTGCTTGTCAAATAACACTCAAGAATCGAATCTTGTGCTTCTAAAGAAACACGATCAAGTTATCAGCATTATGGTATTTGTAATATATAAAAGTTTTTATATAGAAAAGCATTATAATTCAAATTCCATGGGTATTAAATAGTATCCATTATTAATTTATATTTTTTTGTAGCAGGACAATTATGACCACGGGGCTCCATTGGAGTTCAAAAATAAAACTATAACATTATCACAGATCGAGCATCTAAATCTGGTCATATTTTATGGTTATATCGATCATGCTGGTGAGCGTATTATCATGCTAAAATATGTTATTAACGGAAACCTTCATGAACATTTAGATGGTAAATGCAGCTACATGGATCTCGGCTATTGGTTTCATATCCGAGTATAAATTCTTGTTTTTTAAAGATTTTTTGAAAAAAAATAAGCGTTTGTTCTAGAAAAATGAAGCGTTTGTTCTAGATGAAAATATGAAGGAGATGAAAAAATGAAGCGTTTGTTCCTAATTTGAGTTGTAACCTGTCCTAGCCGGTCACATTACCTATATTGGAAAAGTTTACTCGGTTTTTATAGCGATATTAGTAATAAAAATAGTACATTACCTAGATGTGTAAATGATGGATAATATATTACCAATAAATGGACTTAACCCTTTTACAATTCACAACGAAATTCATTTGGTCATCTGAAAGTACGGACATAATGAGACTTTTGAGTCTCTAATCATGGTTAGCAGCTTTTCTCTCATCAGCAGTCCATTGTACTTTGGGTTTTACATTGTCCCCAACCATGGGAAAATGACCGTTTTCAATGATTCCAAGGAATTGGGATCCGATCCCAACCATGTGGACAGTGAACCTTTTCTTCCAATTTGTGAAGTCTGTCACCTCTAGAATAGGAGAAACATTGAGTACGCCACCCCTATATTCTAGGGTTTGTGGTATTACTTGAACCATATTGGATCTTGATTTTAAAAACTTGGATGAGCAGTTTTATGAAAATAAAATGTTTTATAAATCAAACAGCTTTGATACCACTTGTTGGTCCCGGTTAACTCGTTACTACTTATCAACCTTAAGTAGTAACTCTTTACTAAGATTCATTGTGTTTTTTCTATCAATTGATAAGAACTATAAACAAATAAAACAACAATACCAAGATACTTTTCAACGTATAGACTTTTATTAAAACTCAATAAAGAATCTATAACCCACTTTGTTTGCGGAATAACAAAGTGGTTAAATGACAATGTTGAGATGATCTCCTCTACTTAAACTACAAACCAAAGTCAAGAGTTTAAGTCTCAACCAAAACGTTCATATGCCTTTAGCTATATGGTTTGGTTGATGTTGGGAGAGAATGGCTATTAAAAGATTTCAATCTTTCTAGTTCCAAATGTTAGCCGATTCTCTCGCATATGTATTCCTTTTATTGAAGAAGCATATTAGGAGTTTACATGTCACATGTTCACATGCATGTGTTTATCCAGTGGGTGGTTGAATGCCCATGCTGGATAAACAGTACATAGTACTATTAAACTAATCTAAGAAAAGATAAAGGTTGTACTTATAGTTAACTTTACAAGCAACCTTTTTCTACTTTGACTTAAAGTAAATCTTTTCCCGCCTAATGTAAACCTTCATAATACTGAAGTATCTTCAGCATCCTAGAGGAGATCGACGTCATTTAGTTTGGTATTGTCAAACCAAACTGAATTGAAAGCTCTTCTTCAGGACTTGTTCTTCAGCAACTAGACCGCCTAGTCACTAAAGCAAAGACTCATTTGTCTTCTAAGTTCTTTGTAAGAGAAAAGCCGAACATCCTTCAGCAAGTCTTTCTTTAGTAGGAATCTTGTTCCTCTGGTCATGCTTCAGCAGAACCACCATTCTGCTGAACATGAAATACTTAGGGGGATTTTATATTCAAATCCTAGAGTTGCTTTAGTGTCAGTAAATACTTACCAACACAACCTCTTTTGGAAACACAAATTCTTTAGTAACCATCTCATCTGGAAACACACCACCATTAGTATCAACCTCATTTGAAAACACAACACATTCTGGAAACTCAACAGCGTCTTCATCCATTTTTTACTTATAAAAAGCAAAAATGTCTTCCACATCTTTAGATTGAGTTACTTGTTGAAGCTCATCCATTGCTTGATCAATGTCAACAAACATGTCACTTATCTCTTCAGGCTAATCAACAAGATGACATGGATCATCATTCCAATCAATATCCATGTCTTCCTTCAATTCTTCAGCACTGTCCCATGTAGGAAAATCCCATGACTTTTCACTACTTTTATCACAATTATAAGTATCATATTAGTGAACATCCATCCCCATATCAGAATCATCAAAATCAGCCACACCGAAAGAGACATCATCATAAGAGCCAATGTTTGAAACTTGTTGTTCATCTTGGCTTAAATCATCAAAGCCAAACTCGTTTTCAAGCTCTTCCAATATTTTTTTTGAACTCAAACTCAACACTCATCCTTCTAGACATATCTTTAAACATTTTTTTCGTAGACCATGGTGGTGGGAGCTCAATGTGAAAGTTTATGGACATAAAATTAAATAGTCGTGTGATAGGATCGAACTCGGTATTACGGGATTGCACACAATACGTAAAGGATTAATTAACTTTAATAAATATATTTATTTATTAAAATAAAAATCGAGCTTATTTAACGATCGTTAATAATTAAAAGTTAAGTATAAACGAGTGTCATAGAATTATATAGAAAAGGAAATAAGAAACGAAAAGTTTCGGAAACCCCTTGGGTGTTCTATAGCCGGCGGCTATAAGGAAAAAAAGTGAAGGAGGATTAGTTTCCTAATGTTAATTTGGGCTTGGAGAACAAGTATTGTTATCCTATAAATACCCCATCAAGCCTTCATAATTTGTGTCTATTCCCCTCTTTCTTGTCTTGCGATCGCAAACCCTAACCCACACAAGGTTTCAGTTTGATTTTCGATTTAGCAATAATTCACAAGTATTGAAGCTCTGGTTTATTAGTGCTAGCCTCATGATTGATCCGTTGCATTACGTGTGTACAAGAGCGTAATATAGTTTCATTATAAACTATATCTTGGTGTTCTTCATATAAACCTTAATTCGTGATTCACCGGTGTTCTTGAAGATTTGCTCTAGCTAAAAGGTATGTAACCCTAACTCAATTAATTATGAATGTGTTACTAATTATGATCTTGTTAAATCGCTTCCGCTATAACGTGCTTTGATCTTAATTATGATTATATAATTGTTATGAGTAATATAAACCTTCAGTGGCATCGAGAGCCGTTTTAACATGTTATAATTATCGAGATCTTAAGTTTTTTTTAACTAAAATTGGTTTGAGTTAAAATCACATGATGTTTTTTTAGGTTTTTTTTTAAGTCGGCTTAGCCGAATTTTTTTAAAAATTTTTTTTTTTTTGAAACCCTAAAAATTTATATGGTGATTATCTTTAGATGTTTTGCATGAAGTAATTGTTATGTCATGTTTGGTTACGATCCGTAGAGAGATTTAATTGTTTAGATTATGTGCAGAAGATCCGTGAACATGCATGTTTTTTCACGGATCATATGATTTTATATGCTATTTGCTTTATTTGGTTCAAAAGTTTTAAATTAGGGAAGACTTTTTATGTTTATAAAAACCCTAGATTTTATAGTTTGAATAAATTGTTATGCATGTGGCTATTTGAATTAATTTTTTTTGTACCTACTTATTTTCATACGTTTTTATATTAATTGTATGTTGTAAACAAGGGTAATTTTTTATAAGAAAAATTAATATGGACTAAATCATATAAAAATTAATGAATTGTTTTTGAGATCTAATTGACATATGATTTGCGTTATTGGAATTGTAATAATAACTTAACGGCCTACTCAACTTTGGCAAACTATAAAGTGGGTTAATGTATGAGATTTTGTGCAAATTCTTTTTATGTCTATTTTTTCTTTCCTCGACTCACTCGAATTGATATCGGATTTAAACACAAGATTAATTGTTCTTGGTAAAACGTACTTTGTTTGGTATTTTAAAACTAAAAACTATTTAATCTAATTAAAAAGAAAATATTTAATAAAAACTACTTTTTCACTATTAAAAATTCTAATAAAACAAATTTTAACAAAACTATTTAAAGACTAATTTAAACTATTTAAAATAAAACTATTTGAGACTAATTTAAAAATAAAACTTAAAACTAAATTTTAATCTAATTAATATTTAACTAAAATTATTTATCTAAACAAAATCTATTAATTTTTAAAAAACAAATTTTATATAAACTAAATTTTTAAAAACAATTTAAATTCCTAAAAATAATAAAATATTTATTTTGTTTTTATTATTAATTTTTTTTATTTTTTTTTAAATTTTATAAAAGTAAATATATAAAAACTTTTTAATTAAAATTAACTAACTAAAACTTGTAATTAAACTAATTTAATAAAACTGACAGTTAATTAAGGGACTATATTAATGAAAAAAGGCTGTATTAAAATCAAAGGAAGAACTAGAACAACTGGCTATCACGTTGGGCAGTTACACTGGGGGTCACGGGTTCGAGTCCCTGAGTGGACAATTTTTTTTATTATATTTTTTTTTTGGAATTTATGAAACACACAGACCAACTGGGTTTGTTGCTTTATGCAGCTAAAATCAGTAACACATCAAAACCAAATAAGCAGATAAAACTTAAACAGAAAATAAGCAAATCAATCTAAAACTTAAAACAATAAGCTAATAGGTCTTAAACTGAAAATAAGCAAATAAAACTTCAACTTAAAAATAAGAAAATCTAAAATAAATAAGCAAGTCTAATAAGCAATAAAAAAATCAGTAAATCATATAACATCAGCAAAGTATTTAAGCAAATAAAGGGTCAGCAAGTAGCATTTAAGCAAATCTGACTATAAGCAATTTATATCAAAGCAAAACTACTATCTGAAATCAAATAAACTAAATAACAAAACTACTCAAACAAATTAGAAGCAGATAAGCTAATAAACCTAGTAAAGCAAACTTATATCAACAAAATGCAAAACCAAAAGAAACTGAAATCAAATAAAGCTTAATATAGAGACCAGTAGACTTAAAAGAAACTAAATAAACATCAGAAATACCCAAACAGCTTAAATCTAAAACATCATACGATTTAAACAAAACTTATCAGATAGTCAGATATATAACACGCAATCAAAAGTAAACTCAAATCTAAGCAAACTTTAACAAGAGCAGATAAATAAAAACACAATTTAACTAAAACACATCAAATAAAAAGAGAATTAAACCTTGTGATGATACCGTTGAGCCGAAGGAGAGGCGCTGAGCCCCCTTTTAACCAAAACGAGACCACCACCTTAACTTCGAACCATGAACAATCACCCAAACGAACCATAAATCTATTCGAACCTCTTTTATAAGACTTCCCAGTAGGGGAAATTTATCAACCACTTTTATTTAATTATTTTAACCAAAAACAGATTAAAGAGTTAATTACAACAAAATTTAAATAATCAAAGAGACAAGATTAAACTGAAAGAAATTTTTTATTAATAACTAAAAATTGGATTACAATACTGAGAAAATTGCAATTACAATTTAACCTAAAAAACTATTTTGCATAAAATAAAAATTGGCACCCTAAACATTACAGAATATGGGGGTATTTATAGCCAACCCCCAAGGCTTGTTGATGAAGCTTGGTGAGCAAGATCTTCAATCTTGGCCCCTCTTTTCTTCTTCTCTCATTCTCTTTCTTGATTTCTTCGATCCAACGGCTGAAAATGACACCCCTTGCACACGGATTGCCAACGTGTCAAGGGGTGTGTTTGTTGTGTTTCTTCAATGAGGACGTGGCCTCAATTGATTGGAGGAATGGGTTGTGGTGAGGTGTGAGAACCAATCAGGAGAGGGGAATAGGCCATGTTTGATTTGAGGACCATCTTCTACCTCCTAAATAATGGGGGAATTAATTAGAGGTGCGTGTGATTCACACGCTTGATTTTAACTAAATAATGAAATCCCCAATTTTTAGGGTTTGGGAGGGGTGGTTGCGTATTTGGTTGTGAGAGAGAGATGAAAAGTGAGGGTAACATAGGTTGTATCGTCAAGAAGTTTGTGAGGGTTGACCAAAGTGAAACAAATTTTTCACTTTTTATGTATTCATCCATCGTCTCAATGTTTATTAGCTTAATGGGCTTAGGCTAACATAATTTCCATACGTTTCTTTTAATTGGGCTTTTGATAAACTTGGGCCAAAATTCTATAACTCCATCCGTATAGTATATTAGAATTGGGCTTTTGTTTGGCTATTGGTGAAAAAGAAGATACTTTAAATCCACTATTGGGCTTTTGGGCCCAATAAGAAAATGTGGGACCTACAAGGCCCAATTAACTCCAATAATATTAAATCCACTAAAAACGAGCTTGATTTCGGCTTCCTTGTTCTTTTCTTCAAAACCCGTGTAGATTTTGCCGTTTTTCGTGATCTTTGGCACACTTTTGGTTCTTTGACTTTGTCTTTGTCTCTTTCTTGGACTTTTCTTTAACAATTGACCGTGAAATCCCGTGTTTTCTTTCCTTTTGATCTTTTGTACCTATTTATCACAAAAACACAAAACCACGCGTAATTCCGACATTTACGATACTAAACACATGATTAGGTCTTGTTTTTCCTTGATTTTAGTGGCAAAAGGATAAGTGTTTACACACTTATTATGGGTATAACGCACCGCTGGTCATGAACCCGGTTAAGGAAGGAGGTGTTATGCTTCAGCGCTGACCAAATTCCCGGCTTGCCTGTGCGTCAAAGTTGGAATTACCTACGGTTATTATTTACATAATTCCTTAAGGTTGATTTAACCTCAAATTCACATCCGAAACACAATGAATAAGGTTATTGCTTTTTGCTTTAGACAAGTTCTAGGAACGTGATATTAATCACCCTCAAGTTTCACGTTCCCTATACCAAGCTTAAAAACGAGATCATTGTTTACCATAAGTTCTTAAGTTAAAACCACTTATATAAGATAATTTTGTAATACTCTTTCTCCAATTCCTAGGTTGTATCTCTAGCTTTTAAGGATTGTCATTCACCCGTAGGCTTATTTGACTTATTTGAAATTATTAGTCCAAAAATGAAGGCAAAATGGTGCAAACCCGACACTCAAAACCTAACCTCGTCCTCAAAAATGTTGTCACTAAAGTTGTGACACCCTAGGAAAATCCCACATCGGCTGTGGCCAGGAGAGATCCATGGTTCATAAGATAACAGTCCCCTTCTCATGACACAACGCGTTTTGTGGTCTACTGCAAGTGAGGTTCTTAGGAACTGGCAGTTAAGCGTGCTCATGTCAAAGTAGTACTAGGTTAGGTGACCAGCCGGGAAGTACTTACAAGAGGGCCACAAAGCAAAGCCGTGAGCCTGCGGGCAAAGCGGACAATATTGTAGTCTGAGTAGGCGGGATGTTACAAGTGGTATCAGAGCCACTCATGAGCCGTTCGGGATGGTGGGGCAAACCTCATCGGGGACGATGAGTCCCGAAGGGGGGGGGGGGGTGATTGTGACACCCTAGGCAAATCCCACATCGGTTGTGGCCAGGAGAGATCCATGGTTCATAAGATAACAGTCCCCTTCTCATGACACAACGCGTTTTGTGGTCTACTGCAAATGGGGTTCTTAGGAACTGGCAGTTAAGCGTGCTCATGTCAAAGTAGTACTAGGTTGGGTGACCAGCCGGGAAGTACTTACAAGAGGGCCACAAAGCAAAGCCTTGAGCCTGCGGGCAAAGCGGACAATATTGTAGTCTGAGTAGGCGGGATGTTACAAAAGTAAGCCCACATCAATGATAATTTAACACGATTTGGGGAATAAATTCCCGGATCCAAAATTTGGCCAATAGTACTACTTATTAATTATTCCTCCAAAGCCATGTTGACTTTATGTGGAGTTTAGCAAATTCACATCATATACCCTTAGGCTCTTTAAGATGTAAAAATTCTATTTATCTATTGTCCACACCCTAAGGCTCCTTGAACGATAAACAAGGGAATTGATTTTTTGATCAATTTTTATTCAACACTTACCATGCCATACACCCTAAGGCTCTAATGATAAGGTTCGTGCTACATGCCCCACACCCTAAGGCTCCTTGAGGTCATGTTTTAATCTTATTCTTTTATTTATGATATATATATTAGGCCAAATTCCGCGGTCCCATGGTCTGAATACCTCCTACTTAGTGGTTATGAGCCACCTTAGTCAGAAGTCCACAACACTGGCACCCTCAATGTGTTCATGCTTTAATTACAAGGAGATAAAAGATTTGGCTAAGAGCTAAGATACCGAATCTACACCGCAAAAATCCTCATTTATTAAGCAATTAAATATACAAGCGGGAAGAAAGAGCCACAAAAACTCATATAAGCAAGAATTAACCTTTAAACTTATTATCAACTCTATCATCTCTCGTTCTCCACAATTTAAAATGTCAAGGAATGAGACTCATGGATGCTTAGCCTAATAAACCAATTAAGGTCCATATGGTTAAGGATACTAGCTAGAGTAAACTTGGATAAGTAAACTCGGGTTGAGTCAAAATATTCATGACGGGCCTAATATATCAAAGACATCTAAACTTGTTAAAACCATTTTATTCATTTATTTATTTTTTTGACTTTATTCTTGAAATGGATTTTATTCATATGATGCGATGGCAAAAGGAAAGAAAATAAAAGAAAATTAATGGAAATACTACTAGGCCAAAATAGATCAAAAATTTGAAAAACGTTGAAAAAATAAAATTTCCGGTTAAATGAGGTCAAATTCATGGAAAAGTCCATTAAAATTCGATAGAAGTCCCCCCTACACTTAATATAAACATTTCCCTCAATGTTTAAGCATGTGGGAAAATAAACTCCCCTACACTTAGGACATTGAGTACGTTGTTTAAATCAAGCTAAGGAAGAGACAACTAAAGTGATTACATTTATTCATCTTATTTATTTACATGTATGAATCACAATAGCAAAAACTTATCGAAGAAACCGGGTACACGGGAACACGGGTCGCGTCAAAAGCACCAAAAGTGGATCATTAAAGCACATATCCCTACACAACATCACAAAACACAATGTAAAACTCGTATTTGAAAATTTAGAATATTAAATACGCAGTTTTATTTATTAAAAACTATTCATATAATTCAGAAAATACTTATTAATGTCAGAAAATAATATTCATGAATATTTATTCAGAAAATAAATATAATGCATTTCAGAGTTGAAAGAAAGATTAAATCACGTACACGAACGTCTAATATTAAAGCACGAAACGAAGCAAAATCAAAATATATTTAGATATGCATGTGTTGGGCCGGTTTTGTTTTAAAAAAAAAGAGGAAAGAAAGAATGGGTTGCGGCCCATTTGTTTGTGTAGCCAGACCGTAAAAAAAGAAAGAAAGAAAGAAACGGGACTCTAACCCCCATTCCCTTTTCACACAGCGAACAAAAAAAAAGTGTTAGGGTTAGGAATTGGAAGCTGCCGACAGAAAAGACAGAAGAAAGAGGATCGGGATTTGAGTATGATTTTTATTTTATTTTTTTTGTTTCCTTTCACGCAAACCAAGGTAAACCTAATCGTTTTTTTCCTTATTTCTGTTTGTTTATTCACGATCCAAACAGGGGTGTCGGGATTGTTGGTTTCACGCAAGCCGAGACCAACAACGGTCTCGGTGGTGTTTTTTTTTATCAGCCACGACCCATAATGGGTGTGTGGCGTGTTTGACTGATTTCGCAGCCCTAAAAAGCCAAACAGCAGGGGCGTTTGGCTGTTCGAACAGCAACAACAACCTGCAGGGGTGTTTGGGACTAGTAACAGGGGGCATTTGGGGTTAACATCATTAAAAGGAGTGTTTGGCTTTGTAAACAGTGAGTACAACAACTAGCAGGGGGAACCATGTACACAGCAGTGGGTAGAATAGGCTGCGTAGGGGGAACCGGGTGCTAAGGGAACTCTCGGTGGGTACTTAAATAACAAACAGTGGGAACTCGACCAACAGTGGAACGATAAAACGAACAGTGGGAAATAAAATAATATAATCAGTGGGAACGAATAAATAAGGTAGTGGGAACTTAATTATAATCAGTGGAAAAAAAACCTAGGACAGAAAATAGTGATTTTAAATGAAGTTAGCGATAGTTTGGTGACCATAATTTTCTGTCGTAGAATTTGTTTATTGACAGTTTTAAAAACTCAGTTTTAGTGACACTTTTAGTGACACTGATTTCTGTCACTAATCCATTTAGGCAGATTTTATATAGTTTGGTTGAATTGTTTTAGTGCGACCGAGAAGGGGTATCACGGTAGGCTCGGGATATAGTTATAAAAATAAAAAGGAAGATTTTAGATTATACCTTTTTATTATTTATTCTTTTTATATAAATGTTTTAATTGTATATTTTAATGAATTAAATTAAAGTAGTTTTATAATATTTAAAAAGGGTATAATTTTATTAAGTAAATTAAATTATTTTGGAAACTTTCTAATTTAGGAAACTTTCTATTTTTAGCAGGTTACTTTATGTAGTATTACTATAGCGTCAGAAATACGTGTGTACCGAAATTGATAGTAGTACGATAATACATTAAAATGAATTACTATAAGATCAGAATTATCAAATAAATACACGTACAGAATTTCATAATTTAAATAAATAAATCAGAAGCCAATAAGATCAGTAAATTAGATAAAGATCAGATAACTTATTCGCGTTATTATTATTGTAGCTTCCGTGAAGCCCGAGAAGTGTTCGTTCAGTCTTCATTCAGTCAGTTACTGGACACGAGGTACGGATTTTCCGTCCTTTCAGTAAGGACTTCCTTTCTATGCATGATTAGGATTCCCCGTCTGCAGCCAAATGTTTTTCCCCAGTATATGTTTAAGCTTACCAGTAATCATGTTAATAACTAAATAAATTGCCTGAGCATTATATACAAGCATGACCAAGATTATGTACTAGTTACGGAGGTACCGTAACCATGACACTAGAGGCACCGGTGTCGTGACTCACATACAGGAGAGTGATATCCTGCATCGTCCCACTCATGTTCAGTTTGGCCATTTTTTATATGTATGTTTAGTGGGGCGTATGGATGCATCCTAGGCTTATCAGTTTACAAGTTATCAGGGTGAATGTGGTGTGTGCTCTACATCCTTCACATTGGAGCTGATCCCTCCACCCAGCATAGTATTTAGAGGTCACCCCTCTACAGTTATTTAGAGGTCACCCCTCTACAGCATGACAAGGACACCCCTCCAGTTATTCATGCACCGTTGTTACAGCACATGACCTATATAAGCTCTGGCAATTAAAATACAGTAAATGCATGTTTTTAGATTTAACAGATAACAGTTCAGCTTTATTATTTATGAATCAGACTTTATAGATTATACACAGATTTCCACTGCAACATTTCTTATCAGTCTTATAGCTTCAGTATATTATCATCTTCTTCATTTCAGTATTTCCTTATCATGCTATATATCCGTTCACTGAGCGTTATGCTCAGCCGTAGTTCCTTTCATGTTCTAACGGCAGGTACACCAGGACGCTCTTAGGATTCTGAGAGCATGGGCATGTGGATGGAAGCTTTACAGACTTCTTACTTTATGCACTTCTTACGTTATTCTGCTTATTTGGACATTGTTTAGTCCTTTCCTTCAGTATTTACTTTTCATGTTTGAGCTTATGTTGGATCACCGATGTTTGATTCCGGTATTTCCTTTATGGTCAGTTAATGTTCTAGGACATTTACCTTATGCTTTGATGACACGCCATAAATACACGTAACGGTCCACTTATCCAAGTGGGGTGTTACACACAACCTACTTGGCTCCCCCTACACTTATTAGTGGAAATAGGTGAAGGCGAAAAAGGGTGGAAAGGATGGAAAAGGTAAAAATCTAACCTAGTTAAACGATGCTTGATTTATTTATCACGAGTCTCTAGCTCGACTCGATTTCCCGAATATCATCATTCAAATGGGAAAAATCATGGAAAAACCGAGATTTCCAAGGGAGGAAAATCTCTCCATGATAAAGGGTGAAACATAGTTATATAAGGAATACCCCATGAAAATCCACCCGGGTCAAACACATAATTTCCATCACGAAAGGAAATAAACCCCGAGGTGGTAAAATCACACAAGATAAAGAAAAGTGGGGTACCCTTAGTCAAAAGTCTCTCATAAGGAAGGGTAAGGTGATTTGGAAATGATAGCACTAAAGTCTCTATTCCGGGATCAAACACCGATTCCTTGACGGGAAAATAGAAAGAGGTGTTGACATTTAAGCTCAAAATATCATCATAATCCAAAGTGGAAAGTCGTCCTCTTCCAAACTTGATGTGAAAACATAAGTATCATCGGAGTCATAAGAAAACTCATCCTCGTGAGGAAAATAGGTATTTAGAAAGATATCTAAATCCTCCTCAAATGGAATGTCCTCTACAGTAGGAATGATCTCTAAGAGTGGAGGATCCTCCTCAAAAGTCATGACTTCTAAAATTGGGGTATAAAAGTCAAAATGAGTCTCCATAATGGAAGAATCACTCATAGAGATATGAGGTGCATTAAGATCATGGGGTGGGTTATCCAAAATAATGAGATCACTTAAAGAAGTGTCATCATCGTAAGTATCAAAGATTGGTGGGTCAAAAGTGGGTGGGTCAAAAGATGGGTCTTCTAAACCGAAGATAGTGTGATCACTTAAATAAGTGTCATCACTATAAGTATCGTAAATAGGAGTTTCAAAAATTTGAGGCTCTAAGGGAAGGGATGAAGTTATCACAAAATCATTTTGATTAGACTTTTGAATTCCAAAAGGATTAATAAAAATCTCTTCATTATCATAATTAAGAACATCAATCATATTGACCGACTCTTTTCCATTTGATTTAGATGTGATTTTTCCCATTTTAAAAACTTGTTGTTCATCCCTAACCCTAAGAATTAACTCCCCTTCGGCCACATCAACTAAGGCTTTTCCGGATCTTAAGAATGGTCTACCAAGTATTAACGGAATACGAGGATCCATCTCATAGTCGACATCAACAAAGTCCACGTGAAAAGTGAATGTACCAACTCGAACAAAAACGTCCTCGGCAATACCAACGGGGTATGCGAGAGTTCTATTAGCTAAACTCGAGAGTCATGCGAGTCGGTACAACGTCGGGTAATGATAATTGTTTCCATACCGAGAGTGGCATAAGATTGATGCTAGCGCCGAGATCCGCTAAAGCCATACAATCATCAATTTGAGGAAACGATCAAGGTAACACGAAATCGTCCGGGATCTCCTAGCTTTTCGAGAAGCTCTTTGAGAAGAATCGCGGAACAATTCTCGTTTAAACGAGTGTTAACGAGCTCAACCATTTTTCTTTCTTATTATGCAAATCTTTGAACATCTTCACAAATTTAGGCATTTGAGAAAGTGCTTCCATAAGGCTAATGTTAACATTCACTTGGGAAATAATTTTCAAAAAGTTGGAAACATGAACGTCATCTTTGGTGAGCACTTTAGCCTTGTCTAACCTAGAGGGATAAGGGATATTGGGCTTTGAAGTTGAAGGTTGAGAAGGAGAAGAACTCGCTTCTTGAACAACCTTAGGGTTAGGCTCATTAGGAAATGGAGAACTAGTACTAGGAGTGGTAGTGGGAGGAATCACCGAGGGGGAGTAGGATTACTCATTACGACCTTCGGGCCTTGTCTCTCCTTTATGGGCGAAGAGATGGAAGGTCCCACTAAAGTGGCTCCACTTCGAGTAGTGATAACACTCACATTAGCACGAGGGTTAATCTCAGTATTAGAAGGTAAGGCTCCTTGGGGTTTAAGGGCTTGCAACATTTGCACGAACTTCTTATCGGTGGACTCTTGCATTTGTTTCATAGTTGTCTCATGTTCGGTCAATTTTTTTAGAACCAAGTCCATTTGAGGATTATGCATGTTCATTTGATTATACCCTTGATTGTTAAACCCTTGATTAGGAAAACCTTGGTTATTACAGCCTTGATTTTGAGTATTAAACCCTTGGTTTTGCCCTTGAAAATTCCCTTTATTTTGGTTAAAATCCCTTGCATTTGAATTCTCTTGAAAATTACCCATTTGAGGACCTTGGTTCCTACTTTGGTATTGGGTATTTTGGGCGGGTTGGGGTGGTCTTTGTGGAGCTACAAAACCCAGGGGAGCCAAATAGTTAGTACTCTTATAAGACAAATGGTTAACATCAACATTTGGTTTAAAGTGAAACCTCTCATTTGCATTGGTGTTATAAGCATAAACTTGTTGTTGTTGATTGTAGACCTTGTCACAATTAAAATACGAATGTGGTCCACCACAAGTCTCACACGTTTCACAAGTCTCTTTCAAGGCATTTACTTGACCATTGATGTCTTTGGTATTGTTAGCGGTTTGTAGAGCAATTGTTTCAACAAGAGAAGTAAGCTTATCAATTCTCTTGTCGCTCTCACTAGTACTAGCACTTGCCATAGTAGCCCTAACACTCTTGGTTTGTACTTTTGCTTTGTTTTCAATTATTGCCCAAGCCTCGTTCATGGACTTCACAAGAATATTACCCCCCGCGGCACTATTAAGTGAGTCTTGGTCATTAAGAGTTAAACCATTGTAAAACGTATTGATTTGATGCACTTTAGTGAAACCATGTTGTGGACATTTTCGTAAAAGCTCCTTAAAACGATCCCAAGACTCACTAAACGTTTCCCCATATTTTTGTTCAAATGTAATGATGTCATTCCTTAAAGAGGTGGTCCGTGATGGTGGGAAAAAGTAGTTAATGAACTTGGTCTCTAAATCCGCCCATGTAAGAATGCTTTGGGGTGGTTCCTTATCAAGCCAAATCCGGGCTTGTCCTTCGAGGGAAAAAGGAAAGAGCAACAAACGTATTGCTTCTTGAGTCACCCCATTGTATTTCACCGTATTAGTCAAATGGATAAATCTCTTAATATGATCATAAGGGTCATTTTGGGAACGGCCCAAAAATGGTGTAGCGGAAACCATTTGAATAAAACCCGTTTTGATTTCAAAATTATTTGCTCCAATTGCAGGGACAACGATAGCGTCTAGGGATGGCAACAGGGCGGGCTTGGGGCGGGGTAACCGTCCCCATCCCCAAACCCGATTAGTAAAGTTCTTCCCAAACCCGCCCCGATCCCCGTCGGAGATTTAATCGGGGTGCCCCATTGGGGCGCAATGCTCCCTCAAACCCGCCCCGTACTAATCGGGGATCTTATTGGGGATCTTATCAGGTACCCTCTTTGGGTGAAATTTTCTATCAAAACCGCATCATTTTACATTTATTATTATTTTTAGACACTTAGAAATAACCTTTAAGTATTAAAAAATTACTAATTATATAATAATGAATTACAAACAAGAATTATAAAGTTTTAAACGATACTATTATACATAAATAATAATATGTTACACCACAAAGTACTTACAATAACATTAAACAAGTTTATGTAATAACAAATTGCAATATTGAAAAGATAAAATACTAGAGAAATATTTATTATGACGTAAATAGTAGGAAAATACTATATAAAAATAATTACATTTGTATATGTGTATATTAATCGGGCGGGGCGGGTCGGGGACCTTAATCCCCGCGTTTGCCCCAAACCCGATTAAAAATCCCCGTTTAAGCCCCAAACCCGCCCCATAACACAATAAAGTTAACCCGCCCCGCCCTAATTATTCCGGGTTTCGGGTTTCCCCGTCGGGTTTGAGTTTTTTTGCCATCGCTAATAGTGTCATCGTTTCCCTCAACATGTGATTGCAAAATCTCGATCATAGGTCGGTTATCCGTTGCCATCGTATTGTCGAAAGCGCGATTCTCGGGATCGGCTTGAGTGACGGTCTTTTTGTTCTTCTTCTTCTTTTTGGAAGAATTAGAAATATTTGGTACACCACTCGGTAAGTGTGCACGCGCGCGAGTGCGCATACAACTAAACTCAAGGAATGAGGTAGGAGACCTCGGTCGACTTTGAGAGGAAAGGGATTATCCCTCTCGAGGTTCAATATGAAAAAGCTACAAAAATATATACCTAATACTACTTGAGTTGGCAAACCAATAATCGGTCGTCCCTCTCAATATACGGACAACCAAGCGGGGAAACGAGGTGGCACAAAGCACTTAAAAACCTTTTTCCTTAGACGGTCTTTTATAGCGAGTCGCCTTATACCCACCTTATAGTTTGTATAAATCGAGTTCAAACTTCTTACTAGTATTTATCTATTTTGCCTTGATTTTTTGTTTTTGATTCGAATACAATAGCTAGGTGATGAAATCCCAACTAAGGTCTTATTTGAAAGTAGGTAAATTAATTGTGCTACGTAATATAATATAGTAAAAGAAAAATCTTTTTGTATTTTTTTTAGAAAAAATATATATTCACAATAAAAAGCGAAAGAAATCGAAATAAGAAAAATAACAATAATACGTAATATATTTGGTGTAATACTTTAGGAAAAGTATTACTTTTGGATTTTTTTTATTTTTTTTGTTGCAAATCTTAGGAAAGAGTTTGCTTTTGATGATTTTTATTTTTTTTGTATTTTTAAGTTTTTGATTTTTTTATGTTTTTGATTTTTTTTACAAGAAAATAACGTTCAAAATTGAACGGGTCCTAAAATCCAAAGCTTCTCACGAAAAATCGTCAATCGTAACCAGCGAAGCGGCAGCGGCGTCCATTTAATGTATGAGATTTTGTGCAAATTCTTTTGTATGTCTATTTTTTCGTTCCTCGACTCACTCGAATTGATATCGGATTTAAACACAAGAATAATTGTTCTTGGTAAAACGTACTTTGTTAGGTATTATAAAACTAAAAACTATTAAAAACTATTTAATCTAATTAAAAATAAAATATTTAATAAAAACTACTTTTTCACTATTAAATATTCTAATAAGACAAATTTTAACAAAACTATTTAAAGACTAATTTAAACTATTTAAAATAAAACTATTTGAGACTAATTTAAAAATAAAACTTAAAACTAAATTTTAATCTAATTAATATTTAACTAAAATTATTTATCTAAATAAAATCTATTAATTTTTAAAAACTAATTTTATATAAAACTAAATTTTAAAAACAATTTTTAAATTCCTAAAAATAATAAAATATTTATTTTGTTTTTATTATTATTATTATTTTTTTTTAATTTTATAAAAGTAAATACATAAAAACTTTTTAATTAAAATTAACTAACTAAAACTTGTAATTAAACTAATTTAATAAAACTGACAGTTAATTAAGGGACTATATTAATGAAAAAGGTTGTATTAAAATCAAAGGAAGAACTAGAACAACTGGCTATCACGTTGGGCAGTTACACTGGGGGTCACGGGTTTGAGTCCCTGAGTGGACAATTTTTTTTATTATATTTTCTTTTGGAATTTATGAAACACACAAACCAATTGGGTCTGTTGCTTTATGTAGCTAAAATCAGTAACACATCAAAACCAAATAAGCAGATAAAACTTAAACATAAAATAAGCAAATCAATCTAAAACTTAAATCAATAAGCTAATAGGTCTTAAACTGAAAATAAGCAAATAAAACTTAAACTTAAAAATAAGCAAATCTAAACTAAATAAGCAAGTCTAATAAGAAACAAAAAAATCAGTAAATCATATAACATCAGCAAAGTATTTAAGCAAATAAAGGGTCAGCAAGTAGCATTTAAGCAAATCGGACTATAAGCAATTTATATCAAAGCAAAACTACTCTCTGAAATCAAATAAACTAAATAAGCAAAACTACTCAAACAAATTAGAAGCAGATAAGCTAATAAACGTAGTAAAGCAAACTTATATCAGCAAAATGCAAAACCAAAAGAAATTGAAATCAAATAAAGCTTAATATAGAGACCAGTAGACTTAAATGGAACTAAATAAACATCAAAAATACCCAAACAGCTTAAATCTAAAACATCATACGATTTAAACAAAACTTATCAGATAGTCAGATATATAACAGGCAATCAAAAGTAAACTCAAATCTAAGCAAACTTTAACAAGAGCAGATAAATAAAAACATAATTTAACTAAAACACATCAAATAAAAAGAGAATTAAACCTTGTGATGATACCGTTGAGCCGAAGGAGAGGCGCTGAGCCCCCTTTTAACCAAAACGAGACCACCACCTTAACTTCGAACCACGAACAATCACCCAAATGAACCAGAAATCTATTTGAACCTCTTTTATAAAACTTCCCAGTAGGGGAAATTTATCAACCACTTTTATTTAATTACTTTAACCAAAAACAGATTAAAGAGTAAATTGCAATAAAATTTAAATAATTAAAGAGACAAGATCAAACCGAAAGATATTTTTTTATTAATAACTAAAAATTGGATTACAATACTGAGAAAATTGAAATTACAATTTAACCTAAAAACTATTTTGCATAAAATAAAAATAAAATAAAAATTGGCACCCTAAACATTACAGAATATGGGGGTATTTATAGCCAACCCCCAACGCTTGCTGATGAAGCTTGGTGAGCATGATCTTCAATCTTGGCCGCTCTTTTCTTCTTCTCTCATTATCTTTCTTGATTTCTTCGATCCAACGGCTGAAAATGACACCCCTTGCACACGGATTGCCAACGTGTCAAGGGATGTGTTTGTTGTGTTTCTTCAATGAGGACGTGGCCTCAATTGATTGGAGGAATGGGTTGTGGTGAGGTGTGAGAACCAAGCAGGAGAGGGGAATAGGCCACGTTTGATTTGAGGGCCATCTTCTACCTCCGAAATAATGGGGGAATTAATTAGAGGTGCGTGTGATTCACACGCTTGATTTTAACTAAATAATGAAATCCCCAATTTTTAGGGTTTGGGAGGGGTGGCTGCGTATTTGGTTGTGAGAGAGATATGAAAAGTGAGGGTAACATAGGTTGTATCGTCAGGAAGTTTGTGAGGGTTGACCAAAGTGAAACGAATTTTTCACTTTTTATGTATTCATCCATCGTCTCAATGTTTATTAGCTTAATGGGCTTAGGCTAACATAATTTCCACACGTTTCTTTTAATTGGGCTTTTGATAAACTTGGGCCAAAATGTTATAACTCCATCTGTATAGTATATTAGAATTGGGCTTTTGTTGGGCTATTGGTGAAAAAGAAGATACTTTAAATCTACTATTGGGCTTTTGGGCCCAATAAGCAAATGTGGGACCCACAAGGCCCAATTAACTCCAATAATATTAAATCCACTAAAAACGAGCTTGATTTCGGCTTCCTTGTTCTTTTCTTCAAAACCCGTGTCGATTTTGCCGTTTTTCGTGATCTTTGGCACACTTTTGGTTCTTTGACTTTTTCTTTGTCTCTTTCTTGGACTTTTCTTCAACAATTGACCGTGAAATCCCGTGTTTTCTTGCCTTTTGATCTTTTGTACCTATTTATCACAAAAACACAAAACCACGCGTAATTCCGACATTTACGATACTAAACACATGATTAGGTCTTGTTTTTCCTTGATATTAGTGGCAAAAGGATAAGTGTTTACACACTTATTATGGGTATAACGCACCGCTGATCATGAACCCGGTTAATGTTGGGAATAAAATTAGCTAAGTCACTGGAACGCTGACAAGAGGAAATTGGACGTTGACAAGAGTAAACGAGGCGCTGACAGGTGAGACGCTGATAAGAATTATCAAGGCGTTGACAAGAAGAATCGTAACACAAAGACAAGGACTAAATCTGCCAATGATGAATTCTTCAAGCTGGTGGACAAAATATGAAGATAAGAATTCAGAATATATTCTTAAAGCTATAAAAGATTTAGTCAATAAGTTATTTGAGTATGTTTATCTTGTGTCTCTTCCTAAAATAGTTTATCTTAGCTTTTTGTACAAGGCTCCTTAAACCTATAAAAGGAGGCCTTAGGGCTAGACATAAGACATATCTTTTCACACACCTCTTCTACATATCTCATAACACTTTCATTGTAATCATTCATTGATATTGTTAATCAAAGTGAAAGTTTGGTTTACTTTGTTTTGTTCTTTGTTCTAAGTGTTAAATTCTGCATAACACTTAGTTTGTTCAATACAACAAAGTTTCTCTACGTGTTAAACTTGATTTAATCTCGTTAACACAAAGCTAAATCGATCTAAGTTTGGGATCAACAGTTAAGGAAGGAGGTGTTATGCTTCAGCGCTGACCAAATTCCCGGCTTGCCTGTGCGTCAAAGTTGGAATTACCTACGGTTATTATTTACATAATTCCTTAAGGTTGATTTAACCTCAAATTCACATCCGAAACACAATGAATAAGGTTATTGCTTTGTGCTTTAGCCAAGTTCTAGGAACGTGAGGCGTGAATTGTTGTGGGTAAAATCTTTAATTGGTTTAACCAATACCTTAACTTGCAAATATATGGCGAAATTTTTGACTCACCAAAAAGTTTACTAAAAGTTTTTTATTAAACTTATGCTATGGAGATGTATGCATGCTTCTCCATACATGATTTTGACACCAAAATCAATACCCTTAAAATTTAAGTCTTATGCCATCTAATTGACGAACACTTGATGTTACAATTGTCGTCATATGAGATTTTGGACGATTTTGTAATGGAGATAATACTTCATGACTGAATAAGATTGCACATGAAGGTTTTTCGTTCTTTAGATTAGTCGACTTGATTGAGTTACTCAGTGAGATCTGGAAACTTAAGGCATAAAGTAGGGATGAAACATGTTAACGATGCAAAGAGACTTTTGGCAACGTTAATCCCTAAAATATCTAGAAATTGCAAATTTGTTTGTCAATTATTGTTCGACAAGTTACCGTGTTGAATACATTTGTCACTAGCCTGATGTGATAAGTTTATGTCAATATGGATTCTAGTTTTCAAGGAAAATACTATGGTTTTAATTATCGGGGTAATTTTATTTTCTTGAATGGTATTATCGAAAATACTAATATTTTGAACTTATTTCTGTAGAAATTAGCTCAACCCGATAACAATGCGTTAAGTACTGCATTCAAGACTTATCTTGAACGTCAGGAATTAACTGGCCCAAACTTCAACGATTGGTACCGCTCACTAAGAATAGTTCTGAGAGTAGCGGGTACTTATGATTACTTGACCAGGGCGTTTCCTGCGCCCCTTGGCCCTAATGCTACTCCAGTTGAAAGACTGAATTATGAGGCAGAGGTTAAAAAGCACAATGATGTGGCTTGTTTAATGCTCGGAAAAATGGCTCCTTTCCTACAAAGGAAATTTGAGCTATATGCTCCAAATCAAATGCTTGAAGAGCTCAAGGCAATGTATGAGAAGCCTCAGGCTGTGGAGATCTACGACTTGGTAGATGCTTTGCACAGTTGTAAGCAAGCCCCTGGGAAATCCGTTAGTGCACATTATCAAGAGATGAAGGGTTACATGGAACAGCTCATCGCACTAGGGAAATCCTATGACAATGATATGGCAATTAACCTAATCAATAGGTCTCTTAATCGGGACTTCAATGATTTCGTTAGGAACTTTAATATGCATTGCGCGGGGAAGACAGTGAATGACTTACACGTAATGCTCATTGACTACGAAAAGGGTCTAAAGGACAAGGCAATTACATCTGCTCCTACCCCTCCTGTGCTTTATGTGCAAAAGGGTGGAGTGAATAAGCCAAAACTGCACAAGAACAACAAGAAGGGCAAAGGCAAGGGTGATAAGGGCAAACAAGTTGCGACTTATCCTAAACACAAGCAAAACTTTTTCAAGAAGAAATCTCATAAGGATGAGACTTGTCACCATTGCAAAGCAAGTGGTCACTGGAAGAGGAATTGCCCTCTTTATCTCGAAGAGTTGCGAGAAATAAAGAAGAAGGTTGAGCTTGGTGCTGCAGCGTCTTCAGCTAACTTATATTTGATAGAGTTATTTAATCTTACATACAAATCAAATTCCTGGGTATATGATACGGGGTGTGGTATTAACATTTGTAATACTAAGCACGGATTTGAGTTGGAGAGGAAGCTTACCTATGGGGAACAATTTCTGCATGTGGGCAATGGCGCACAAGTAGCGGTTGAAGCTATAGGAACATTTAATCTAGTTTTACCTTCGGGTCTAGTACTGAGACTAAATAATTGTCATTTTGCACCTAATATTGTTAGGGGTGTTATTTCCTTTTCGTGTATGTTGGATCTTGGATTTATTCACACTATTGATAATAATAGAATTTCTGTTTTTAAAGATAGTTTATTCTATTTTGATGCAATTTCTGTAAATGGTGTTTTTGAAATTAACATGCATGATAATAATTCCAAGAGAAAGATTGATTCTGTATTTAGCATGAATAAGAAGAGAAAGTTAGACAAGAACTCTTCTTATCTTTGGCGTTGTAGACTTGCCCATATTGGGAAGTCTCGCATACAAAAGCTTCAATGTGATGGTCTTTTGGAAAATATCAATGATGAATCATTTGATAAATGTGAGTCTTGTATCTCTGGAAAGATGACCAAGAAACCTTTTAATAGCAATATTAAAAGGGCTACTGATCTACTTGGACTTATACATACTGATGTGGGTGGACCACTTAGACATGTGTCAAGGAAAGGTGCTAGCTACTTCTTAACATATACGGATGATTATAGCCGTTATGGTTATGTTTATTTACTTAAGCATAAACATGAGGTATTTGAAACATTCAAAGTGTTTAAAGCGGAAGTAGAATTGCAACTAGGAAAGAAGATTAAAGCTCTTCGTTCTGATCGAGGTGGTGAATATTTAAGTCAAGAGTTTAAAGATTATTTAAGTGAGAATGGAATTGTTCAAAAACTTACTTCTCCATATACTGCACAACAAAATGGTGTATCCGAAAGGAGAAATCATACATTATTAGATATGGTGCGATCTATGTTTAATCTTACAACTTTACCTTTATCCTTTTGGGATTATGCTTTAGAATCTGTTGTTCGTATTCTGAATATGGTTCCCACAAAGAAGGTTGATAAGACACCATATGAACAATGGCATGGCAAGAAGCCATATTTGTCTTATTTGAAAATTTGGGGTTGTGAGGCGTATGTGAAACGTGACTCTAGAGATAAACTCCAACAACGCTCAGTAAAATGTATCTTTGTAGGTTACCCTAAGGAAACTATGGGTTACTACCTTATTATCCGGCTGAGAACAAAGTTGTTGTGGCTCGGTATGGAGACTTCCTTGAAAGTGATCTTTTAAATCAAGAATTCAATGGAGAGATTATGATCTTGAAGGAAATCAAGAAGATACATTACCTTCTGAAAATACTAGCGAAGAAATTCCAATAGAGCCAGAAAGTCTGGGAGCTCCACCGGAATTAATTCCTCCACGTAGGTCTAAGAGAACCGTACGTGCGCCAAGCAAACTATGTCTTAACATAGGGGATGATGAGGAGGAAGTAGGGGATCTTGGTGAACCTGCTAACTACCGATCCGTAATGCTTGATCCAGAAAAGTTAAAATGGATAGTTGCGATGAATGAGGAAATGAAATCCATGAAAATCAACGATGTTTGGATTCTTGTAGATGCACCTAAAAATGATAAAGTAGTGAAAAATATGTGGATTTTCTATTATAGATCCGGTGGTCTAACATGGTGGAATATGGTGGTGGTAGCCATTGTTGAAAGAGAGAGAGAAGAGAGGTTGTGTGTGTAAGATGAAAGAAAGGAAAATGTAAATTGAATGAAAAAGAAACACAAGCAACACCCCTCCTTGGAAGCTAAGGAGGGGTATATATAGTCACACACGATACACTTAACTATACATGAACCTAGTCTAGTCTAAACGTGTGTGACTATGATAACTAATGGGAATTCTTAAATGTCGTCACATAAAGTGAGTTTCCAAGAATCTTCCCCCATGGGACGACGTGTAGAATTCCTTACAATATTTTTTCTAACAAGTACATAATGATAAGAACAAGAGCTTTCATAAAGTGTCCAATGCTGATGAAGTCTTCTGAGGCCTTCGTCTTCAAAACGACTCATCTTTAACTTGTAGTATAAATACTGTAACGGCACGAGCTAAGTAATCCATATACTTCTGGATAAGGAGAAGCTTCTGAATTAAATTCCCCCTAATTCATGCCACATAAACTTGATGTAGAAGCTTTTAAATAGCTTCCCCCTAAATAGACAATCCTCGTAAGCAACTTCAAAGCTTTCAATAAAGCTTAGAATGATTAAGCGCACAATGGAATCTAACAAGCAAATCCCATCATATAACATGATAACGTTGCTAAGAGGGATTGAAAGTTTGGGACACACCAAGTAGATCAACAACTTCTCTTCTCCCACTTGAATAATTCTTTCTGAATTTTTCTTCCCCTGAGAGTTCAAGTTATGCATACCAGAAAGAATCAAGACACTTCTTCCTCCACATAGTTGAAGAAAGTAAATCAATCCCAATTATGAAGCTCAAATACTGAAGTGGACACTTTATCCCATTCATGAAGTTGACATCGTAACACCAGAGTCAATTAAGTCCCGGAAATGCACATATCTTCTTACGGAGATGCACCAGAGTCAATTAAGTCCCGGGAATGCATATAGGATAATGATGATGAATAATTGCAACAACCAAACAATTAAACATCGAATCAGTAGTGTACCGTTTAGAGATTGATAACGCCACGAGTTAAAACACTGATTTTCTCTGCGGCTATAACAAATGTCATCCCGGAATGTCTTCAAATCAAAAGAAGGTATGAAGTTCATCACGTGTACTCGTTGTGCGTTCAATGTGTCTTCTTCTTCCCCTTGATGGTTTCGAAACTCGGAACCATCAATAAATTGTACGCACATGAACCTGAAATCTCGTGAGAATAATAAATAAGCTGAATTATATATTTTGTGAGAATCAGCTGTTGATCGAAAATCTTTTCTCATAAACTCTCCATGGCCACCTTTACCAACCCACATAAAAGCAATTTGAAGTGACCACTGATTGAATGAACCAGATACATCAAACGTGAAACTGAATAAGAATCTTCCGATCTTGTGACTTAAGCTTGCACAATTGTTGAATGAAGAACGGTGGAGATATCTCTAAGTACTCAATGCATCACTGAAGAAGTCTATAAGCACAACACCTCTTGAAATTTTCCACGTCGACTAAGCGCGTGACACTGAGTACAACAATGTAACTCCTTTAAGTGATAGTTATCCGAGTCATCAACCAACCACCCCGAACCCGAAAACCAGATAAACAAGTCTTCATTCTAATATGAAGCACGAGCAAGTTATCTATGAAAGATAAAATAAGTACACGCCTTCAAAAAATCCGTCTTCAACGTCACGTAATTAATACCCGATCCAGAAAAATCTGTAGTCACTAAAAAATCGCCCATTTTTTCTTGGTCTCGTCTCAAATAAATTCTCGTCACATTTGTCACGTCACTTTGTCACTTTTAAAAATAGTTAATCAAAAAATTGAACATTTATCATATGAAATGATAAATAAAATTTTTGATATAACAAATTTTTCCAACAATGACCAAATAACACATAAGGCCCGAGCAGCCCATTGCATTGTTTTAAAAATTCGTGTGTCCATCAAGTCTTAAGCCCAGACCATCAAAGTCTTCTCATGACCCGGTCCAACAACTGGGAATAAAACACTCACAACTACCTAATTTCACTCAACCCTAATCATTTTATCTTCGTTTAATCCGCCCCACACCAAACTCCTCTCTCATCCATCTCTAACCTAGAAACATCCGCCCCCTCCAATCTACTTCTCAAACCATGATCTGCTCTCAAATTCATCTCATAAAAAACGAATCATATACATCACCCCAGTCTCTCATCTCATCTTCACAGTCATCATAAACCTAACGAATCTGAATCCAGTATCCACATCCTTAAGAATAATCAAAGCATACCTTCGAATCATACCAAACAAAACACAAATTTATATGACTTCTTTGAGTTTCGACGAGATGGAAACGAATTTAAGATCAAATAAAGTTGATCTCAGGTAGGTTGATTGTAATGTTTTAATACGATGTGTTTCAGTGTACGAATCAAGGAGGAACAAAAAAAAGTTGTTTATGTTCATATCCTTTTAAGATTCGAATATGAAAGATGTTTTTAGGCATCAACATACGGATCTATGATGAGTTAATTTTGTGATTATAGATCTTAATAGATCTTGGCATGCATGTCAATCACGAAATGAATTTGAGATCTTGATAAAGTTTTTGTTTGAGTCTAGAGTCTATGGGGGTTAGGAGACGATGGGTATAAATTAGTTTATGGTGTTGAGGAGGAATAAGGTGGCAGTTGAGAAAGACTCAGTGAGTTAACTGAGTCAACTCGGTAATTACCGAGTTGACTCGGTTGACTTGGTTTTGTTTTTTGTCACATTTTTGGTCCACTGGTTTAAAAAAAACAGTCCATCGGAATGTCAATAGATGTCCCATCAGAATGTTTTTGTGTTTGAGTCAAAGTAATGTTTTCAGAAAAAATAATTATGCACCATCGGAATGTTTAAGTCTCCATCGGAATGTTGTTAAATCTCCATCGGAATCAAACAAACACCCCATCGGAATGGCTATCCGAATAGCCATCGGAATAACCATCCGAATAGTCATCGGAATAAGCGTATCTGAATTCCCATCTGAATCCCCATCGGAAACCCCATCGGAAAAGGGTTTTGACCCTTTTTCATGGTTTTTCCAAAAAAAATGGATCTGAAAACTTTTGTCCTTTTCCCAATGAAAATAGGTCTGTTAGATCTAAGGAACAAAAAAACGTGTACCAGATGGACAAAGATTTGATGAAAAATACTGATTAATAAATGGATACCACAAACACAAAACATCGTGACAAAGATTGAACACAGATTGAGATTGTTTGGACAAAAATAAGACGTGACAAAAAATTGTGACAAATTGGACCAAAAATATTATAGAACGAGACACAAAAAAGAATTAGACCACCAAATCAAAAAAATTATAACACGATCCAAGGATGGAACCGAAGCTCTGATGCCAATTGTGGATTTGCTATTATAGATCCGGTGGTCTAACTAGCCATTGTTGAAAGAGAGAGAGAAGAGAGGTTGTGTGTGTAAGATGAAAGAAAGGAAAATATAAATTGAATGAAAAAGAAACACAAGCAACACCCCTCCTTGGAAGCTAAGGAGGGGTATATATAGTCACACACGATACACTTAACTATACATAAACCTAGTCTAGTCTAAACGTGTGTGACTATGATAACTAATGGGAATTCTTAAATGTCGTCACATAAAGTGAGTTTCCAACAAAATAGGTAGATTTTCAAGAAGAAACCCGACATGGATGGTGAAGTACAATCCTATAAAGCACGTTTAGTGGCTAAAGGTTTTACTCAAACTTTTGGCGTAGACTACGAGGAGACATTTTCTCCGGTAGCAGACTTACGAGCTATTAGGATTCTCATAGCTATAGCAGCATACTATGACTATGAGATATGGAAAATGGATGTTAAAACTGCCTTCTTGAACGGTCGCTTAGATGAAGAAATCTATATGCAACAACCGGAAGGGTACGTTGATCCTAGATATCCAAAACGCGTGTGCAAACTTCAAATATCTATTTATGGTTTGAAGCAAGCATCACGTCAATGGAATAAACGATTTGATGAAGAAATAAAAAGTTTAGATTTATTCAAAATCGTGATGAGCCATGTGTATATCACAAAGCTAGTGGGAGTGATGTAGTGTTCTTAATTTTATATGTCGATGACATATTGATCATGGAAAGTAACATTCCAATACTTAAGGAAGTTAAGGATTATCTTGGTAAATATTTTTCTATGAAGGATTTGGGAAATGCTGCATATCTTCTGGGAATTAAAATCTATCGAGATGGGAAAAGACGGTTAATTGGTCTTAGTCAAGATGCTAATATTGATAAGATATTGAAGAAGTATAACATGTATAATTCCAAGAAAGGTTTTCAACCTATGGAAGTTAAGCATGAATTAAGTCATGAGTTAGATGCATCAACACCCGAAGAGGTGGCTTACATGCAGAAGGTGCCTTATGCTTCGACTGTAGGATCTATTATGTATGATGTAAGATGCACAAGGCCTGATGTGGCGTTTGCTCAGAACTTGGTCAGTAGATACCAACGGAATCCAGGGAAGCTCCACTGGACTGCTATTAAACATATACTAAATTATTTGAGGAGTAATAAAGATATGCTTTTGGTATTTGGGGGTAAACCAGACACATAACTGAATGTAACAGGTTTCTGTGATGCGTCCTGGCAATGTGATAAAGACGATCCGAAGTCTCAGACGGGTTACGTGTTTGTCATCAATGGAGGAGCAGTTGACTGGAAGAGCAAGAAGCAGACAACCATTGCTATGCATGCAACTCCATCGGATTACATGGCCGCTTCAGAAGCCGCAATGGAAGTTGTTTGGATTAGGAAGTTTATTGGAGATCTTGGAGTGATGCCTTCAATTAAAGAACCTATTGATATGTATTGCGACAATTCTGCTGCAATTATATTTGCCAATGACGTTGGAGTCATGAAAGACGCCAGACACTTATCACTACGTACGAGAACAAGTGGAAGCTCGTGAAATAAAATTAATAAAAGTTCACACAGATGATAACGTAGCTGATCCTTTTACTAAGGCTTTGCCTAGACCAAAGGTAGTTAAGCATGCCAAGGCTATTGGGCTACAACTAGCTAGCGAACTCATGCAATAAATCTGTGATTAGTATTTGGATAAAGGATGTTAGTCATTATTGAATTGATGAAATAAAGATTGAGTTTCGTTTATTTTCTGTTATTTGATTTTGTATTCTATTTTACATGTTTTTATATCCATGAATAAATTGTTACGTTCTAAATGTCCGTCGTCGATTAATAATATGAGAGTATTATTAAACTAAGACAATTCAAAATAGTGACAGAGTATACTTGAAAGTATATTGGTCAATTTTGGATGATATTTGATGGATCAAATATTAGACTTATCCCTACTATATGATTTTACTTTATGGATCTTTGTCATTAAGTAAATCATAATTAGTTATCCTTAGACCTGAGATACCAGGAAACTGTCATGAATGTAGTGTATTTCTGTGAGATAACCTAACGCTAAACGTAACTGGTAGCTATAAGGGTTATTTTCAGAAGTGTTGCAAAGTTCGTAAGTTTCGCTTGTAGTCAAAGTAAGATTTGTTTCCTTCAAAATTATTTTTGAAGTATAATACAGCTGGGCCCCTCAGGGATTAGTAAGATGTTTGTGTGGCCACACCCAAATGTGTTGTGGTAATCTTGCTATATCCGTTAACGAGAAACAGAATGGTTAATGAAGGAATGACTGAGATCCATATCCTATTAACGTTGTATTTGAAATGAAAGGATAATAATAATGATGATGTATCATTAAAAGGTTTTGTCCAGGAGACCTTCTCGAATTGTACTAGTGACATTGTTAATGTAACTAGACGCTAATCAATGTGATCACGATATTCAAATTTTGTCCAAGTGGGAGCTGAAAGTTTATGGACATAAAATTAAATAGTCGTGTGATAGGATCGAACTCGGGATTACGGGATTGCACACAATACGTAAAGGATTAATTAATTTTAATAAATATATTTATTTATTAAAATAAAAATCGAGCTTATTTAACGATCGTTAATAATTAAAAGTTAAGTGTAAACGAGCGTTATAGAATTATATAGAAAAGGAAACAAGAACGGAAAGTTCCGGAAACCCCTATGGGTGTTCTATAGGCGGTGGATATAAGGAAAAAAAGGGAAGGAGGATTAGTTTCCTAATCTTGATTTGGGCTTGGAGAACAAGTATTGTCATCCTATAAATACCCCATCAAGCCTTCATAATTTTTATCTCTTCCCCTCTTTCTTGTCTTGTGATTGCAAACCCTAACCCACACAAGGTTTCGGTTTGATTTTCGATTTAGCTATAATTCACAAGTATTGAAGCTCCGGTTTATTAGTGCTAGTCTCATGATTGATCCGTTGCATTACGTGTGTACAAGAGCATAATATAGTTTCATTATAAACTATATCTTGGTGTTCTTCATATAAACCCTAATTCGTGATTCACCGGTGTTCTTGAAGATTTGCTCTAGCTAAAAGGTATGTAACCCTAACTCGATTAATTATGAATGTGTTATTAATTATGATCTTGTTAAATAGCTTTCGCTATAACGTGCTTTGATCTTTATTATGATTATATAATTGTTATGAATGTCATAAACCATCACAATGTCATGATCACAAACACGAAAATCGTTAACAACTATAGTTTTGTCCCTCCCAACATAACTTGTTTGACAAAATGTCACCATTTTCTCACTGTTGTCACTATCAGAATCTAACTCTTTCACAACATCATCACCTACATCATAACCAACATTTTCTTCTACCACCACAACCAGGGGCGGACCTATAGCTTAGGGACGGGGTGGCGGCGCCCCCCATAGCTAAACCAAAACGACGATATTACAGTGTAATTTTTCCTCAATTTCGAGTGTTTTTTTAAATGCCCCTCACTCGAAATTGAAATTGCCCCCCACTCACACACTGAAGTCTAACATTTAAGAATGTAAAACCTAAAAATGCTTCATTTAAGTTAAAATACTCGATTTATTATTCAGATTTTAGTTTTTTCGCCTTACTATCATCAAAGAAAAAAATTTGCCCCCCACTATTCAATTTCCTACGTCCGCCACTGACTACAACGCTACCCTTACGTGCCTTCTGCTCCATCAGGTGTTGTTGTACCAATGAAACACATGTTTCAATATACACCTCCATTTCTCTAAACCTAGGAACATACATCAAAAATCTGTTAACGTCTTCTTCAGACGATAATGGTAGAAAACCTTCGTCTAGTGACTAGCCATGTATCCTAAAATGCGGGAACAAAAGCACACCTTATATGTACCCGAAATCCTTAAACATTTCTTCAAGTGTGTACATACCAAACTTGTTACAGTGAACTAAGTCAAACCAATTTATAGTACCAAAACGATATATTCTTTTTGGTGGTGAGGTAAATTCACCATTGTGATGGATTTATACAATAAACAATTTTTGATTCGATTCTGTGCAACAAAAATAGAAAAGAAACATAAACAATCATAAGTTATGCAATGTACATAAGAATATGGGAATATCCAAACTAAGCTTACCATATACAAGACCTAAAGGATACAGAAGCTTACCATAAAATGAGAACAAATCAAAGATGGTGGTACTGCGAGGTCGATTTTGCCAAAACGTATCCATTTTTTTTTATTATTGTTCTTGGGAGATAGATACAGATTGATGGAAGAAAATGAGATGATGTAATATATAACATTTAATGATGGATAATATAAATTGAAAATTCAGACCTCAAACGATTATTTTTCAGGAAAGAAACAGTGGCTGGTGGGAAAATGGTTTCGAGGACTTGTTTCGCACGAAGGGAAAGTTGGGATGGGCTGACGCGATATGGACGACTGAAAATGACGAAAATGCTCTCACGTGAGTGGCACGTGAAGGAAATAACGAGGGTTAATGGGAAAAAGTTAGTTTTTAACGTTTAATAGATTTTTTCGCACCAATATAAGAAGTTCGTGTACATGTTTGCACCAAGTTTGCTGTTAAGAGTTTTTTTTTTTATCGATTTCACGATAATCAAAAGACAAAATTTATACTTTACCCTGATTTTTATTGAAAATTACTTTTCTATAAATAGCAATACACAAACACACACGCATTATAAAGAGCAAATCCAAACTACTCCCTATCTAAGATTTACATGTACAATCAATCAAAAACTTATTAGATTCGGTTTACCAACATTTTAGATAACCAATTGCTTTTGGGCAAAAGATTTAGCCAAACCCAAACCTGATTTAACATGACTGATCAGATACCTAAATAAACCAACAATTTTACTTAAATAAAATATTACTAGAATCTTTGTTTAAAAAAGTCAAATGAAATAAAATTACAAGTGTAAGCAAAGACAGACAGACATACAGTTAATGAAAAAAGTAGTAGAATGATATAATCTAAGACACCCGACGGTTAATCAACTGCCTTGTGTTATACACTTTAAAACCACTTTTAATCCATTAGTACTTTCATATACTTTACCAAACAACCCATGATTCCATCACAAACACTCTTTATAATATGCTTCTAAATATACTCTACTAATTATTGAATTCTTCAACATTTGGGGTCTTTTTTTATGGCTTTTTTGTGTTAAGATCTTGATAAGTTGCTGCTGTAATGGAACCACCAAGTGGTGTTTTGCTGTATTTATGGAACTTCATTTGCTTCCTGCCTTATTTTGTTGGTCTGCTTCTTGTTGGTGTTCTTAAAGGTAACTAATTTTTATGTTTTATTACATATGTGTAATATGTTTATGTTTTTCTTATATATGTTTAGTTGAAGAGTTTGCTTGAGGTTAATGCGGTATTTCAGGCACATTTCATTGTACTTATGTTCTTTGGTGTAATATAATTTACCGGGCTGGATCCCCTTTTAACAAAAAAAAAAAAGTACTCCATTTTTATCATTAATGTTGTTGAACACCATTAATTTTCATCCATTGTTGTATTAATTCAAGAAAACAGTAAATAATTTTACTTACATTTAAATGGATATATATTAAGTATTACTGTATTAATTAGTATTATTATTTTAGACGTGTTATCAACTACAGTACATATTTAATTTATTTTAATTTTCAGGGATTATTGTTGCCCCCATAGTTTGTGTAGTGATGACAGTTGGGAATTCTGTGATTGTTTTGGGGTTGTGGCCAGCACATGCTTTTTGGGCTTATTTTTGCATTTTGAGGTAATTTAGATAGTTATGTTTTCAAGTTTAATGTACTTTATTTATTTACCATATGTAATATGTAAATACTTTTTGTGACATGTGGCAGCGCGAAGCGGCTAGGGCCAGTGATGAAAGTTTTGGTGTGTATATTGGTTGCGCTACCACTGGCTTTATGGCCTGTTTGTGTTGTTGTGGGTAGTATAGTAGGTGGCTTAGCTTATGGCTTTCTTGGTCCGGTTTTCGGCACTTTTAAAGCTGTTGGTGAAGGGTATACCGATAAGTTTCGTCATTGTCTGATTGTAAGTATATTACATAATGTTGTAGAGGTGGCAAAATGACAGGAGGTATTTGGAACTGGTCATTTTTGAGTATGGGTCAAAATGTATTGACTCTTATAATTATCAATTAATATGATTAAGAAACTAATTAGACAGTACAATTTATAATATTGATATAAAAAGATACAGGAGTTTTTACTTTTTATGCAGTTTGAATACACTCCGGTAACTGTTAACTTATTTGTCCCGTTTTTGACAATTCAGAACCCACATCGACCCTTTAGCAGAATGAAATTGCCACCACTAAAAAATGTTTTGGGCTGTGTTTTTTTATGTTCAGTTTAGTTTATAAAATAATCTTATGAAATGTGGTTATCAGGACGGAACATGGGATACCATCAAGTGGAGTTTAACTTTCGTTAGGGACTTAACGGATGTATGCTTGTATTCATACTTCTCAATGCTCGATGATCTCCGGAAACAAGACCCTCCAGGGGGTAGAATTGAGATAAAGTTAGATACATTTCCTTCTTAAAAGCTGAAAACACGGGTTACTTGGGCTTGATTTCATGATGTATAGCTCATTGTTGTGTTGTTCTGCAGGGTGCTTTATGTTCCTATAGCCATTTTGGTGGGTTTGCTAGGGTTCGTGATTGATTTTCCGGTGATCACAGTTCTTGCAGCCCTGAAAAGCCCCTACATGCTGCTAAAGGGATGGCACCGTCTATTTCATGATTGTATAGGCCGAGAAGGCCCATTTTTGGAGAGTATATGTGTCCCATTTGCGGGTCTCGCAATCTTATTATGGCCTTTTGCTGTTGCTGGAGCATTGTTGGGGTCCATGTTGGCTAGCATTATTCTTGGATTTTATGCAGCTGTTGTTGCCTATCAGGTCACCATTTAATTCTATTTTATATTGTTGATTTTTATCGTCAAGCAAACAATTTTCAGGTTTAGTGATAGTGATGCATCTTGAAAATGCTAGTCATTAATTTTTTTAGTAAAATCTGTCCGAGTTTTGAATATAAAAAGTAACACGTTCAAACTTTAAAACTTTGACCTCTGAAGCAAGTTATCTTCTTTTTAACTTCAATATAAACATTATGAACATAAATTCTTACAGTTTTTCGTGAACGTTTGATAAACACTTAACTTGACCACATAACAATCCACCTTGAAATATTTGGTCTTGAAATTGTAGTAAAGTCCATCTCAATTGAATTTGAAATTCTGCAGTTTTGACTTCCTTGACAGTCAAATCTGTACCTTTTGAGTTAGTTTCTAACTTGGTGTGTAAGTTAACAGGAATCGTCTTTCTATTTCGGGCTCTGCTATATTGTAGCTGCATTATCGATCTACGATGAATACAGCAACGATATTCTAGACGGGCCTGAAGGATCTTTCTTTCCAAGGTACAATCACCACTCCTGACTCGTTCTCTCTAATCTGTATACTCTATAACTTCCCAAATTTGTTAACTGTTGAAGCATTTTCATATGAACAGACCTAAGTACCGACGTAATGGTGGCTCACAATCTGGCTCAAGAACACCTTCCTTTTCAAGACCGGCTTCCTTTAAAAACCCACCATCTCGTGCAAGTTCTTTCACAACACCAATGATCGAGTTAAAGCCATTAGTGGTTAGTTACTCAAATCCTCAAAGCGGGTGCTTTTATAGATAGAAATAATCTCAACATAAATTTTTGCTAACCTTGATCTGATGCACAATGTCATAGTTAGTTGATAGCTTATTTCAAGAATGTCGCCGACAAGGTGAATTCATGGTTTTGGAGGGATTGATAAGCGTTAAAGAGATTGAAGATGCAAAATCCGGAAAAGCTAGCGGAAGAGTGATTAGTATCGGTCTTCCAGCTTATTGTCTCTTTCAAGCACTTTTACGATCAGCAAAAGCCAATAGTTTTGGTATATTACTAGGTAAAGAAAATCATGCTGTATATTTCTTAATGAAAATAGTACTAGTATTTTTCTTTAACTGTCTTATACTAACAACGAATTTTTGCTATCATTATGTACTCCAGAGGACAATGAGACGGAGATAACAAGTGCAAACAGACCGAAAGATGCGTTCTATGACTGGTTTTTGAACCCTCTTTTGGTCATCAAAGATCAGATAAAAGCTCAGAATCTGACCGAATTGGAAGAGGATTATTTGGGCAAACTTGTTTTGCTGAGTGGTGATGCTGAGAAGTTGAAAAACTCGAATATTGGTCCACCTCCCGAGTCTGAACTCAGACGGGCTGAGCTTGATGCATTGGCCCGGAGGTAATAATATATCTCTGTTTTCTATTTGCGTATTCAAAATGTATTCCCTAGAGGTTAAATACAGGTTAGACCACAGTCAAAATGGGTAAGTTTTGTCTAGTTAAGAAAGGTATGGCTTGACGCTAAACACTTTTTGTTCAATATATGAAATCTTATTAAAAGTGGATTGTGTTGATAATATCTCTTTTGTATCGATTAACTATGTGGTTTTGGGCCACTTTGACATGTTTGAACTACTTGAATATTTCTTACACCTCTAGCATATACATTCCTCGGTTTTGTACTAATGAATGTACATTTGTCTTGTGGAAGGCTACAAGGAATCACAAAGTCGATATCAAGGTACCCGACATACAGAAGGCGATTTGAGAGTAGCATAAAGGCAATTTCGGAGGAACTTGACAGGAGGAACTCAAACGGACGTCGATCAGCATCAGGATCAGAAGGTACATTCGGTCGGATGTTTAGCAACCAAAGATCTTTTAAAACAAGAACGAGTAATCAAGAAGATGACGATCAAGACGTTGAAAGAAATATTGATGTTGTATAACTAGATTTTATTTACTTTGTTTATATGTTAGCTTAACGGATGGAAGGGAAATATGGGTATTGGAGTAATATTATTAAGGTATTTACTGTCCAATTTTTTTTTATTACCAATGAGTTTTGCAGAAGTAAATAACAATATAGCAAAAAGTAAAACCTCTTATAACATGTCAAGAGCTACGGAAATCTGGCAGGAACACAACAGACACAAACACGAGAGAAGCTTTCAGGGAAATTTCACTGAAGGAAAGGTGCAAAAAGCTTTCTGGCGTAGCGGTGTCTCACTCCGAGCGGGAAGGCCCTAAACTTCCGCTCCCCTCCTCGTATTGGTGCATGCTGCATACACTCTCGTTTAAGGGGTCAGTTTTTGACACGAAAAGAAAGAAGATAAACAAGTATGAAGCTGAAAAGTACGCGTAAAAAACAAGTGAAACCATTTAAGTATCATGCTTTTGAAAAATAATTACAGTATGCAATTGGATTTTGATGGAGGTTTTACTAGATATAAAATCGACCTGGATTAAAAACCGGACCGGACCAGATCGACTCGAACCGGTTCTTATAGTTTCGGCCCGATCTTTGGTCCGGAGTTTTGATCATTTCATTTTCGGTTCAGTCCGGTTCCGGCTTACAAAAATCGTATCGATTATGTTTAATAGGATCGGACCGAACTGGACCGGACTGACCCAGACCATTTTGGTTCGGTCTCGATCCGAGGTTTCGAACTATTTCAGTTCTCGATGTGGTTCGGCCTTAGCTTGTCCGGTCCGACGGATGCTCAGCCGTAGGTAGAAGTGGTAACTGGTAAGATATAACTTGTAAAACGGCTCAAATTTTTTATTGGTGGATGCAACACATAGTTAGGAAACACATCTGATTATTTATTTTCCTATATACGCCTAAAATGGCTGAACTTAAAAACCTATACGATGGTGTTTATTTGCTTTTCTACAGTTCTACTTGCTTTTATGGCACGAGAATAATGTTTCAAAAATCGGCTTCCGCGATCGATTAATGAAGGATAAATAGCTTAGCGGGATTAACTGCCATAATTTTCATTAATCGACCTTATTAATCGGTTGGTCAAAATTGGTCAAATATCGGGGATAAATCGGTCAAATCTTAAAAAAGGAATAAATCGGCCAACTTGATTTCGAATATAAATCGGTCATATGGGAAAAAATCGGATAAATCAACCTAATCGGGCATATACTTTCAAAATTTTATAATTTTATACATAAAAAATCCAATCCGATTAATCATTGATTAATCCCAGCCAAACCGACTAATCGATTGGCGGTACCCAACCGCCTAGCTAGCGTCGAACGATTTTTGCAACCTTACACGAGATGATTTATTTTGCATCCTTATATTTTATTACATATCTTTTGTTTATTTTCGATCTAATAATAAAGATAAACTTAAAAAATTTTAAAAATACGAAAAAGCTATTTTTATTAAAATATATAGAAGTTGTACAATTAGCGGATGAACTAAAATTATAAATATGACGAAATAATAATTTATTACTAGTGATATTTCACTAGAAAAACAATAGAATATCATAACTGCTAAAGTAATAATGTATCACTCACATATTACACATTAACTATGTTAATGAAGTATTACACAATAACACTAATGATATTTATTGATTTATTACTAATGATATTTTATTTTTTTTATAAATAATGAAATATCATTTATTATAACAATTTTTCGGTATATTTACATTTTAATCCTTCTACCGCCTTTTTACAACTTTTTACATTTTGACAAAAATGACATTTCCACAATTTTTTTAATCTTCTTTTATAGATAGCTAAAATTTATCTCTTGAATTTTAATAAAAAACAAAAATCAAAAATAACTTTTGTTTTTATGACACACATACTCGTTAGAAGCAATGTTCACTAACAGACATCAACACCATGGTTATGACTTAATCGCTTTACATGTCTATTATTTATACATAGCCCACATCACTTTTAAACCTAAATTAATTGCATCAAATCAAATTTATACATTTCACCTGAAATATCAATAATTTTAAATCTATAATACATTATAAAGCATTTAGAATCTTCTAAAAATAATAATGTTAAATTTTTGGTAAATTTTACTTATGAAATATAATAAATTGATAGTGTATTTCTCATATTTTATATCATATGATCTTTTCTAACGATCTTTTATAACAAATTTTAGTAACAATCTATTAAAACAATATTTTTATTTTAAAATAAAATATTTTTTATCTATTTATTATTTTTATAATTTAAATTCATCATGTTTTTTAAAATTTTGTGTTCTTTAATCCAATATCTATTTCGATAAATTTTGTTAACTTTTAGTTTTTAATTTTTTTAGTAGGTTTATTTTGATTTCATATTTTTACCCCCTTTAACATCAACGAAAAATGATGCCCGCGCTTCGCCGCGGGTGTTTACAATATTTGCGTTATTTTTGTCACGTTAGGAAATTAGTTATAAATCAAGTTGTTGCATTATCTGTTTTTCTAGCAGCGTGATTGCTACAAGTTTAGTTTACAGGTACATTTAGATTATAGTTTTTGATACATGTCAGCTCTTTTCAAATGGGAGTTTAAATGTTCCTTTATACTATTCTCGACACGTGAAAAATGATTAATAAAGATGCGTAGTGCAATAGCTTTGTATACATCCTGGTAACAAAAGTAACTTGGTACCTAAACTTTATATTACAATTATTGTGGTACAACAGCTTTGTAGAAACTAGAGGGGGGGGGGGAGGGGGGGGGGGGGGAGGGGGTGAATAGTTTCTTAAATTTGCTTGTTAAACTTTGGTTTTTAAAAATCTTTTTTTCAAAAACTTAAGCTTGAGTATTTATGTGAAACCTTCTTATACATAATATGAAGAAGGTATAGTGCAACTAACTAATAATCACAAGTATAAAGAATAATGAATGTAACTAAACTAATAATCACAAGTATAAAGAATAAAGAATGTAAAGAGATAAGGGAAGGAAAGATCAAACCAAACACCAAGGATTTATAGTGGTTCGGCAACGAAGCTCACTCCTCGTTCCTACTCCACTCCTCGAGTACTCCTTACTCGAGAGTTCACTAATCAACAAGCTCCTTAAGGTGGAGAAACCGTACACAACGTCGCTTAACCGATTTCCGACTCTAAGCTAAAAGTCGAGCCCTAATCTTAGCTAGGACCAATCTACACCAATATACTTTGAGGACTAAGTATTAACCCTAATACATACACAACTTCCAAATAGACACAACTACTTGGATCTTCACAACAATGACACACAATGAATAAATAAGTTTTGATCTTCAATGGATCTTTGAGGTAGACACAACACTTCAACAATGTAGTGTTCTTCTCTTTGCACTTTGAGAGGAAAAGATGGGAGGAGAAAGATTCACTTCTAAACAAGTAGTAATCAAACAAATGATCAAGGATTTGAGTGATTTAAAAAGTATGTAAGAATCTGAAAGTTTATGTGCAAAAGAGGTGGACTGAAAGTCTGAGAATGGTCCACTATTTATAAGACAAATGTCCAACAGCTATATCTGCCCGCGGTTCTTTATTACAGCCCGCGGTTCCTTATCGATAAGGAACTGCCGTAGGCGCTAAGGAACCGTCGGCGTAGCGTCCGCTCCCTTTTGTCTTTTAGTGGGTTGGATTGAATCTGAAGATTAAAATATCTTGAAAGGATATTCCAAACCAAGATAGAATATGCCATTTTCAAATTTCAAATTTTCAAATAATTAATTTAATAAAACATTTTCTTAAAAAGAAAGTTTAATAATAAAACTTTGTCACACTTAATAAAAAGTGAGTTTTAAGAAAAGAGTAAATCCTTGATCACTTAATTAGTATAGTTACTTGTTTGTTCATACCTTAAGTGATAATGGTTGAAATAAAAAATACTTGATCTCAAGAATTCGTTTTTCATTGTTTTTGTAAATGCTTGTTTTTACATATTGTCGTAATCAAAACAAAGCGAGACCGAAAAATGTAAGTAACGTTTTTAGGCATCATTGCATTAACAAGCTTGTTACAAAATAGAGGTGCATTTCCTTAACAGCAGCAACTTGTAAACATTTGAAGCAAGCCAAAAATAATTCCCACATGTTGACATAGAGTCTACTTTTTTATCTGTATAAAAGCCATACTATTTATTCATGGAAGCACATAGAAACAAACCACATAACGACCCAAAACGTTTGTTATAGCAAGCTGAGATGTAAATACCCAGGTTTGTAATTTGACCTCCATTCTAGTGTATACTCCAACACCTTCTTGGCTCCCGAAGATCCCAATTTCGAGCTTCCAAGTACCTCATTAGACGTGCATCGATACAAAACTTCGAGGCGCGCCCATATAATGGTCCAATTGCAGTTCAAAGGTCTTTGATCTGTGTTCGTCTATCTCGTTTTCTTTAGAGATAGCCTGAAGCCCACATGTCGCTTTAGCCTCTAACTCATTAGCATAAGAGCTCTTTTCCAACCATACAACATCTCGCCTGCAATTGTGTTACGTACTTTCTACAACATGAAAATAAACAAACCTGGTGAGATCAAGAGTTTGTATATGTCAAATATCTACATTTTCTTCAATTAGTTCTAAAAAGCATCTATTATTTTCAGAAGGGATTTAACGATATGTAACAGGTAGATATATTATATAGAAATGATATTATGTTTATATTATAGACGAAAGTCTCCCAAGAATTAATTATAAAAACTATTTTCGGCATTCATATTTGAATCTGTGACTTTGAGGATGACTTGTTAGGGTGAGTGACCTCTCAAAGCTCATGGGTCGATATTCATGCTTTTGAGACTCAGGTTCGATCTTCCTCCAGTGTTCGAAAGACAACAATAGGCTAGCTGTAAAACCCGCATTAAAAACCTATGAACAGTACACGTGAACAGTAACTTACCAAAACACGATAAAATTTAAACTTTCTATTTATAATATTAATACACGTGTCACGACAATAAATAACGAACAATCATGAATATTATAAATGTGACATGATCACGAATACCAAAATCACGAATATTAAATCACGAACATACACGCTAATTGTTTTTAACACAGAAAAGTTACGGGTTACCCCTTGGTGGGCCCCATATGCCGCGGTAAGACAAAGAAGGAGGCCAAGTGGGCCTTTTGGCCCAAAATCAATTTTATTAAAAACATCAGGAGAAAACATTTTTCATTATTTTAGGTTTTCAGAAAAGTTTTTGTCTCCTCCTTGTCCTCTCTTGTTGCCGCCGACCTACATCAAGAAAAAGGGAGAACCGAACGATTTTTGTTGCTTGTATTTATTGTTCGTGATCATCTTTTCGTTCTACACGCGTTGGTATAATCAAACCGTTTTCTTTTCTTTTTAATTCTTTTGATTTCATGTAATTATTTAATTAATCATCAAGAACACAAATAAAAACATGTAATGGATTAATTAAATACATGGGACGGGTTTGGTTTATGGTTTGTGGTTCGGCCGAGACACCGAGACCCCCATATGGGGCTCGGCTTGTTTTCTTCACCACCACCGAGACCCCGAAGGGGCTCGGCTTGGTTGGTTTTGGGCTCGGCGCAGGAAAGAAACCCCCGACCGAAGGTTGGGGTGTGTTTGTTTGTTCGGTTGTGTGCATAGAGGCACCACCGAGACCCCCTAAGGGGCTCGGTTGGGTTTTGTTGTTCGGACCCGAGACCAAAGGGACCCCGACATTAGGTCGGGGTATGTTTACCTGTTTGGTTGATTTATTTAGTGTCAACCGAGACCCCTCCAAGGTCTCGGTGGGACTTTGATTTTAGCTTATTTGATTCGGCTTATATATAAACACGGGCTCGAGATTCGGGTTTTTATGAAAACTATTTTTATAAGTCAAGTCATATTAAACTTTAGGTTAATTAATTTATTAAATTAATTCATGTATAACTTAAGGTATTTATACTTAGTCATTTTAATTAAAACATGTATTTTAATTAAAATCATATAATGTATTGTTTAATTAAATTAACCAGTTATTTAATTAATGAACTATAACCAAGACTTGTATTGTACTATTTAAACTTTAATTATTATTTATAAGTCAGCTTATTTCTAAATATGGAAACTTACTATTTTTGGAAACTTTCTATTTTTAGAAACTTACTGTTTATGGAAACCTGCTATTTTTAGAAAGTTACTATTACAATAAAAGTATTATAATACACTAATACATGAAAAATACTCAACAGAACATCAGAATAACCACAGTTAACACAGTAAACAGTAAAACATGACAGAATACGTATAATAAGCTAATAATACACAGAACCAGTAAAACACATGTAATTCAGACAACTCATACACATCCATATTTCTTATGTAGTGTTATCCATCGAGGCGGATTAGTCTTCATCATTTTCTTTAGCTTCTACTGGACATAAGGTACGGATTTCCCGTCCTTCAGTAAGGACAATCTCTTCCTTCATTAGGATTTCCCGTATGCAGCCAACTTTTTTCCCCAGTAGTTACAGATTAAATGCTTATGTTTTATTAGTTACCTTAGCCATATACATGCATGAACAGTTTCACCTAGTTATGGAGGTACCATAACCATAACACTAGAGGCACTAGTGTTATGACTTCACCACGGCGGAATGATAGCTCGTGGCGTCCCTTTTCAGTTATTTGGCCATTTTGTTATTATATTATCATGTGGGTAGTATGGGTGCATCCTAGTTACATGTTTCAGTCAGGATTTCATGGTGAATGTGGTGTGTGCCTTGCATCCTTCACAAGGAGCTGATCCCTCCTACCCACTTACCAGTTAATTAGAGGCAACCCCTCTAATTGCATGATGAGGTCTCCCCTCCAAGTATTCATGCATGTTGTTGACCTCATGACCTATATTGGCTATTATGGTACATTAACTAATACAGATTTTTATAAGTAACATACGCTATGTTTTCTGAACTAAAACTAGTTAATATGAAAGACTACTAGGTTTTCTAGGACTTATTCATTTCCGCTGCCATTCATGCTTTATACTCTTTATATGCCTTCATATTCTATGTCTTCCATGCTTTATTGTACATCCGTGCACTGAGCGTTATGCTTAGCTGTCTACTTTTGCATGTTCCCAAACGGCAGGTACCCAAGGACGCAAGTAGGAAGTCCAGAGTATGTGCATTCGGATTGGAAGCTATCCGGCCTCTTTTACCTTATGCATTTATTCCTACTTTACCATACTTTACTTCTTTTGGACATTGTTTAGTCCTTTCCATTTACAGTACTTATATTTCTTGTGTGTTAGTTACTAGACTACCGATGTTTGATTCCGGTATTTCTATTTATGGTCATGAATGTTTAGACATTTACCTTGCATGCTTTGATGATACGCCATAATTTACTGTAGCATCCTATCCTATTAAATATGGTGTTACAAATATGGTATCAGAGCCAAAGTTTCGACTCGTAGCTCTGTAAAACATGACATGTGACTTACGGGTAGTCACCAGTGTCTTCCTAGAACTGACAGTTGGTTTTCATGCATTCATTCATTTTCATTTTATTGCATGCATTCATATCATTGTAGCAGGTTTATGACTAAGTAATGGTTGGTACAAGACTGGCCCTATTTAGTCGCATGTGATTTTATCTAAACTTTTAACTTTGGGACCGACCCATTGGCGTCCCCGCGCCATGTCTTTTGTTTTGATTGAACTGACCATAGGCGTTCACTCCCGTTCATATAAAAGTTTTATAAACTGCGTCATGCATTTTTACATTGTTTCATGCATTATAAACTACTTCTTTGATTTATACATAGTTCATGATTCTTATGTCATCTCATTTCAGATTTATGATTTATGTTGCATTTTGTTGTTTTAAAATGTCAGATGGTGAACAATCGCAATACTCCAGATTTGACAGCAACTGTCAATGCAGCTGATAGGTGTGAAAACACCCATCTTTTTACCACTTAATTACAATAATAACCAAGCCAAAACGTGTATTTTATGTCGTAAATGTCGGAACTATGCGTGGTTTGTGTTTTTATTGTGATTTAGGACGAAAAGGTGAAAAGTGGAGAAAACACGGGCATTCACAGGCTTTTATAGAAGAAAACGATAAAAGACGAAGTCAAGAGTGCAAAAAGAACGGAAGTCCAAGGCCTATTCTGAAGATTTATCGAAGAACAAGTCTAAAAGACAGAAGTTTACTTAAAGCCGAAGAACTCGAGTCTAATAAATAAATAAATTATAAGACGAGTTTAATTAATCCCGAGACAAAGTCGATAAAGTCGAAGAACTTAAAAGACGAGAAGACGTGAAGAAAGAAAGAAAGAGAAGGCAACACATGCACCCCCCATTTCCTATAAATACCCTCCTAAATTCATTTAGGAGGGTTGGTTAGATTTAGTTTAGCTTAGTTTTTCTTTCAAATTTTGTAGGTGATTCTAGAGAGAGAAAGTGACAGTTTCTCTCACTAGAATCCCAATCTTTCATCTTCCTTTCTTGTTGTTTTTAATCAAATCTTTACTTTTGATAGTTTAATTCTTGTCTTAATCTTAATCTTATTCTACCTTTCTTGATCTTGATTCATCTTTTATCCGAAATCTTTATGTTTTTTTTGTTTAATTGTGATGTTTGATTAAAAAGTTCATCTTTTTCTTTCCATCTAAGTTTTCATACGAATCAAGCTTTGAGCTTGACATGCTTATTGGCTTAATTTGTGTCTAGCTTATTTGTTTTAAGTTTTCTTAAAAGTTTTTATATTTTAAAGTTTGCTTATTTGGTGTTTGCTTATTTTGTGTTTTTATAAAGTTTATGAATTTCATCTTTTAAAAGCTTTCAAATTTATGTTTATCAAGTTGTTTAAGTTTCGGTGTAGTAGCTTATTGTCCGTGCTTATTGATTTTCAAGCTTAAATTCATTTTCGGATTATTGCTTGTGCTCATCGCAATATAAGGGTTTATACACATTCCGACGGGCAGCCTATGTTCTATCGCAATAACCATTCTTGGTTCTACTTTGCGATGGCTTGTGTTTCATCCCCTTATTCCGATCGGGATTGCGATCGCTCATTGCGATCGCATATTCCGACGGAGTTTAAGGTTTCTTTAAGTCGAAATGCTGCCCAATTTTTTATAGCCACTTTCCGATGGATTTTGGTACTTTAGTTATTCCGACAGTTTTTATTTTTAGACATTCCGATAGTTTTTTTTAGCTTACATTCCGATAGTTTAAGAAAAAAAAAAAAAAAAAAAAAAAAAAAAAAAAAAAAAAAACATTGCGACACATGAAAACCCATTCCGATACAATGATTGCGATGGACCATTATGCTTTGGCGCCAATTTGAGCTAGCAGGTTGCTAGCTTGAGCTAGCTGCCTGCTAGCTTGTTTATTTATTGTTTTTCTCCGTAGTTGTTTAGTTTAATCTGAAAGTTGTTCTGATTTAATTTCTGAAAGTTACGTATTTTTAGTTAATTTTATCGTCTAATTTTAAAATTAATATTTTTTCGTAAAGTTCAAGTTTTATCTTTTATTAAGTACCCGCTTTAGGTTTTGCCTCGTTTAGCTTTAAAGTACCATTTTAGTTTTATTCTCTCCTTTTTTATTAAGTAAACTTTATTTTCGAGTCGATAGTTAATTTCTCCGTTTAGTTTTATTTTTATTAATTGTTTCGCTTTAAATTACGTTTTATTATTTGTTTTACTATTAGTTTTAATATCGTTTTAACTTTTAGTTTTTAATATTCACCTTGTTTTACTTTTATTATTTGTACTTGTCTTTAGTTTGTTTTTAAATACTTTTTGCATTTACTTTTTAATTAGTTATAGATAATCAACTTCCCTTTTTCTTAACCAAAAACAATTGAGTCACACATTTAACCGGAAATCAATTCGATTAGACACCGAGAAAACGAACTTTTTCAACGAGTAAAAATTTAGTTATTAGCAGCTCTGCAAGCCCTCCTTCCCCAACTTCGCAATGAAATCAGAGATGAAGTTCAGGCGGAATTCCAGGCTCATGGCAATCACAACAATCCTCCTAATCCTCCCCCGGTTACTCTTATGACTTGGTTGGAGAGATTCAACAAACAACGAACCCGTTCGTTTGAGCAGACTGACAGCCCCAACGAGGCTGAAGCTTGGATTTCTCACATCGAGAAGATTTTCGATGCAATGGGTTGTGATGGTGTTTTCAAGGCAAGACTAGCTTGCTATAAGTTTGAAGGTGATGTGCTGCAGTAGTGGAAGTCAGTCAAGCAGTCCAACGGTGGTGACAATTGGGTTGCACAACTGACATGGGACCGGTTTAAGGAGCTATTCCTTAATCAGTACTTTCCACATGCCGAGCAAGAGAAGCTCAAGAGGGACTACCACAACATTCGGCAGATTACTGGTGAAAACAACAATGAATTCATGCAAAGGTTTCTCCGTTTAGCAGGATTTCTAGGTCCAGCCGCAGGAACTGCTGCGGAGCAGGCTGAGAAGTTTCGATGGGCACTTCGCACTTTGGTTGCCAACAACTTGGTATGTGCTACTTTCACTACGGTGGCACAGGTGGCCGATGTAGCCCGTAAGCTTGAGATGCTTCAGGAACGAGAGGAGTTCGGTGATGACAGAGTAGTGAAGAGGTATCTTCAATCACCAATTGTAAACAATTCATTTCCATCAGTATTATTCATTTCATATAATCCTCTGTTCAACATTATATTCCAGGCAGAAGACTGATGACCGTAAGCCTACGACCGCTCAGCAGCAAGCATCCAAGGGAAACGGTCAAACTAACGACCGTTCTGGTTCTGAGAGGCGTGGCGGTAACGAGGGTTACCGTAACAACGCTAACAACTCGAACAACAACAGGTCCCTACATTAACCTTCTTCATGTTCAACTACTTTATGTTATGGTATTCTGACACTCCAACAATTGTTGATTCAGGAACAATGGAAACGGCAGGGATCAGGATCGTAGGGGTTCACAGCCTAACCGTTCTACCTCATCTGGTAATTTTTACACCTTCTATGTAATCATGTTTATGTTCCACGATCATGTATCATGCATGTAATCCTTAAACAGGCTCTCAGCTAACGAGGACGTCTGTTGGAGGATTCACGCATCCTGTCTGTCCTACTTGTTCGCGCAGATACTCTGGTATTTGTCGCCGAGGTACTGGTGGTTGTTTCAAGTGTGGCCAACAAGGCCATCAGCATAAGGACTGTCGCCAAGGTGAGATAGAAGGCACATCTGGACACGCCGATACCAAGACACCTCCTACTTCTGGTCACGATTTCACTACTACTCGAGATCAGGCAAATAAGACTTCAGGTACCATCACCGGAAATCTCTTTATGAATGGTTTGGCAGCATGTGTTCTATTTGATACTGGAGCGACGCATTCAGTTGTGTCCACTACTTTTGTTGTACGTGTTAGGATTTCCACGATGCCATTAGATAATGCCTTATGCATTTCCACGCCACTTAGGGCTCTGTACGAATCACTCAGGTGTACAAAGATCTTCCCCTATAATTTGATGACAAGATCCACAGAGTTCACGCACTTCCTTTGGACATGTGCGATTTTGACTTGATTTTGGGCATGGACTGGTTATCCAAACACCAGGCCACGATTGACTGCCACACTTACCGGGTTATCTTCGGTGATGTTAAATCTCCAGAGTACATACACCATGGTTTTCTGCCAGGGAGGTCAGTACATATTATTTCATCCATGGAGGCGCGTGCATTGCTATCGCACGACTGTCAGGGCTTTATAGCTAATATTCATGACATTACTGTCGAGTCTCCATCACTCCAAGATCAGCCTATTGTGTCAGAGTTTCCTGATGTATTTCCAGATGAACTTCTGGGCATACCACCTGTTCGTGAAGTCGAGTTTGGAATCGAGCTCATATCAGGTGCAGAGCCGATTTCCAAAGCTCCTTACCGTATGGCTCCTATAGAGCTTAAGGAACTAAAATATCAGCTGCAGGAAATTCTTGAACGAGGTTTCATCCGTCCCAGTGCATCGCCATGGGGTGCACCGGTACTGTTCGTGAAGAAGAAAGACGGCAGCATGCGTTTATGTATAGACTATCGTGAGCTGAACAAGATCACGATCAGGAATCGTTATCCTTTGCCGCGTATTAATGATCTATTCGATCAACTTCAGGGCGCCAAGCATTTCTCGAAGATTGATCTAAGGTCCGGCTACCATCAGTTACGGGTTAAAGAGCAGGACATCTCCAAGACTGCTTTCCGTACACGTTATGGGCACTACGAGTTCGTAGTCATGCCATTCGGACTCACTAATGCTCCAGCTGTCTTCATGGATTTGATGAACCGTGTCTTCCATGAGTTTCTGGAAAAGTTCGTTATTGTGTTCATTGATGACATTCTGATATTCTTTAAATCCAAGGAGGAACATGAGGAACACCTTCGTACAGTCTTGCAGATTCTTCGTCAGAAGTAGTTATATGCCAAGTTCTCTAAGTGTGAGTTCTGGTTAACCAAGGTGGCATTTCTGGGCCATATTGTATCCGCAGAGGGGATCACCATGGATCCTACCAAGGTTGAAGCTATCACTAAATGGCCGAGACCTACATCTGTAACAGAAGTTAGAAGTTTTCTGGTTTTAGCTGGCTACTACCGCAGGTTTGTAGAGAACTTTTCACGGTTAGCCTTACCTTTGACTAAGCTAATGAGGAAATGATAGAAATTTGTCTGGACGGAAGAGCGAGAGAAGAGCTTTGAAGATCTGAAGCAGAAGTTAGTGACTGCACCTATTCTTACTCTCCCATCTGGCTCAGGTGGATTTCAGATATATAGTGACGCTTCAAGAAAGGGTTTAGGCTGCGTTCTCATGCAACATGGGAAGGTTATTGCATACGCATCACGACAGCTGAAACCTTATGAAGAGAACTATCCTACTCATGATTTAGAGCTTGCAGCAGTTGTTTCTGTGTTGAAGATCTGGAGACATTATTTGTATGGTGAATCATGTGACATATTCACCGACCACAAGAGTCTCAAGTACATCTTCACCCAAAAGGAACTGAACATGAGACATAGGAGATGGTTAGAGCTATTGAAGGACTACGACACCAACATCCAATACCATCCTGGTAAGGCGAATGTGGTGGCAGATGCTCTTAGCAGAAGGTCGGGTATGGTTGCTGGCATTTGGATTGCAAAGGAGATCATTCGTGACCTAGAGATGACTGATATTAAGTTTTGTGTACGAGGACAGCACGGTTACTGGGCTAATCTTAGAGTGGAACCAAACTTACATTCTAGGATCAAGGAAGCTCAGAAGTACGATGGTGAAATTTGGGCTATCATTCAAAACCTTGATCAGTAGACGGAGTTTCGTGTTGATGACGACAGTATCTTATGGCAGGGCACTAGACTAGTAGTTCCTGATGACTCTATTCTCAGGGAAGCTGTGTTGACTGAGGCTCACATTTCTCCATTTACCATACACCCTGGGTCTACCAAGATGTACCACGACATCAAGCAACAATTTTGGTGGAGTGGTATAAAGCAGGATGTTGCCACCTTCGTTTCTAAGTGTATGATCTGCCAGCAGGTGAAGATCGAACATCAGCGAGCTAGTGGTTTGTTGGGAGTTATTTGTTAAGTGTCAAGTACCGTCAGTGTAATTTAAGTATTGTTAGTATTATGTAAGTACCGTTAGTGTTAACGTGGTACATAGTAAGTACTGCTACTTATAAAGTAAGTACTGGTATATTGATTAGGACGAATATATCTTTGTATAAGATATGTCATAGTTATAGTCAGAATATATCTTATGTGATATACTTAAATAGTTAGAAGATTGATAATATATCGTTTGTGATATAGTTATCTTTATGGAATATTCTAAGGTTTCTAGGGTTCCTTACTATATAAAAGGAACATAGGTACAATGTCTTTCATGTACCTCATTCAAGTCGATTAATAAGAGAATCGAATAGTTAAAAGTAATTTTGTTCTTCTGGGCTTTATAAGTTAGATTCCGCATAACTTATTAGTGTGAGTAAGAGTTCTCAAAGTGTTTTAGTTTGATTACAAACTATTATACTAGTTCTTAACAGAATATAGATCCAATCAAAGGGATCAACAAGTGGTATCAGAGCTTGTTGAGAAACTCTGAAAAAGAAGAACACAACCCCAAACACTTCACACACACCAAAACTAAATGTCTCAACTAGAAGGTGATGATGCTCACTTGGATGATGTTTAGAACCCTGATCCTATACCACAGGGACAACCACAAGTTGTGCATCCTGCACCAGTACAAGGTGTTCAAACCGTGAATGTTGTAGCTACCTCTACAACAACACCTTCTCATACTCTATCTGCTGTTAAACTCTCAGTTCTCAAATGTGCCAATTATGAGACATGGGCTATGTAGATGGAACATTACTTGAATCACACAGATCACACTGTGTGGCAAGTTATCAAGAATGGGAACACACCTAAGAAGCTACACTGGTTGCCAGACAATACATGCTATGCTCTACCTGCTGTGACTGCTGAGGAGGTACAAGCAGAGATCAGAGAGAGAAAATCCATAACTGCTTTGGCTATGGCTCTTTATGAAGACATCTTACCAAGCTTTCATCATTATAAAGATGCTAAAGCTATGTTGGATGCTATAAAACTTAGATTTGGGGGCAATGACAAATCTAAGAAGATAAAGAAGATTGTTCTTAAGCAAGAATTTGATAACTTCTCAATTTCCAGTATAGAAGGAATACATGGTGGCTATGGAAGGTTCAGTAAGCTGCTTATTCAATTGCCAGTTTATGGACAAGTAATTCCTAATGAAGAAGCTAATCTAAAATTCTTAAGAAGTGTTCCACCAGAGTGGAAAGCAATGGCTATGCACTTCATCACAAGAGATGATATGGAAACAATTCCTTTTGATCATCTCTACAACAATCTTAGAGCATACGAGATGGATGTGAAAGCAATTGAAGTGACTAAGGCAGCGACTACTATAAAGTCTAACTTGGCTTTTATGTCAGAGGGAAACAGCGGTACTTATTTACATAATACCGCTAGTGGATCAAGCAGCGGTACATACTTCACAAATACCGCTGGAGGACTTACAAGCAGTACTTACCCACAAAGTATTGAAAGCAGCCCCACAGTCTCTCAAAATCCACATGGAAGGTCTTCACCATTGTTTAGTGACAATGATGCCTTCTCATTCTTTGTTGGATAAGACAGTAGGCCAAGATTAACACTCAATGACTTGTTCCAAATGGATGATGCTGATGTTGAAGAGATGGATCTTAAATGGCAAGCTGCTATGGTGTCAGTAAGATCTAATAGGTTCTTCAAGAAGACTGGAAGAAAGATGACTGATGATCCTAATGAATCATTAAGATATGACAAGTCCAAAGTTGAATGCTATAACTGTGAAGGAATGGACACTTTGCAAGAGAATGCTCTAGAGACAAAGCTGAGAGTAGCAGTCAGAAGTCCAAGCACAACTATAGAACCAGTACAAGAATAACTGAAAGTTTTCCAAAAGGAAACAGTAGGAGTCCTAAAGGAACCAAAGCATTGGTAACTGTAGATGGAGTGGTGAATTGGGCTGAAGAAGAAGAAGAAGAAGAACTTGGTCTAATGGCTCTCTCACATGAAGATACCGAGGTACATCCTTGTTCTAAAGACTGTGTTCTTAAGTTTAATAGCTTACAAGTAGAACTAGAGGAACAATATCAATTGGTTAACACATGTACTGTACAATTAAATGCTTTTAAATAGGGTGTTATTAAATTAGAAGAAAATATAGTTTTGTATAAAAAGGCTCAACAAAACTATGAAGAGAAAATAAGAATTTTAAGTTTTCAAATGAGGGAAAAAGATGTGGAAGTTAAAGCTTTTGAAAGACAACTTTTAAAAATATCAACAGAAAATGAAGCTTTAAAAGCCAATCTTTATAATGAAAGGGAAGTGATTAATCATTGGCAAAAATCCTCTAAAGGATTAGGAAAATTGATTAATTCACAAATGGGGTATTATGATAAATCAGGCCTAGGATATATTAAGGACCAACCTGGGATAACTTTAACTGACAAGGACTTATCAAAAGGGATTTTTGATAGTTCTAGTGAGGTAGATGATACACCTGAAAATGATAGATATGCTGAAGGAATGAAGGCAGTTCCTCCACCACTATCAGGAATTTTCATGCCCCTAGTAATGATACAAGTATAGAGTTAGAAAAACCAAAGGCTAAAAATACCTCAAACTCTAGTACTTTGTCCCAAGAAAAGACTGTTGTGACAAAAAACATTGTTTATCCACCTTTAAAGAACAACTTTGTTTCTGAAGAATCTAAGACTAGTTCTGCTCTCAAGCAGGTAAAAACTCCTAGCAAGACATCGGAAAACAATGTAAAACATAATAAAACCAAAAGGGGTGGGCTAGGTTTTGAAAAAGTTAAGTCAAAACAACCTTTTGGGTCTTCTTTAAGAAGAAAAGGATGTTATGTTTGTGGTAGTCTAAGTCATTTTATCAAAGATTGTAATCTACATAAAGATAAAATTGTAAAACAAAAGGCTGCACAAAGGGTCATGAAAAACAGTAATGGGAAAAATGCACAGGTTAATAGGAATCAGAAACTTAAGAATGACAAACCTAAGTTTGATCACTCAAGGGTAGCCAAACAGATTAAATATAACCCTGCCAAAAGTTTTGTTCCTAGGGCAGTACTTATGAAACAAGGCCTAGTACCTTTAAAGTCTAGTAAACCATGTACCGGCAAGTCTAGACCTGCAAGTACTACTAGACCAAACTTAAGTAGTGTTGGTTTAAAGTCTGTCAAACCAAAGTTCTATAAGACTTCTAAGAATGTTGAAAAAGTTAAAACATCTAGAAGTAAGGATAAAAACAAACCAATGCAAATGTGGGTTCCTAAAAGAGAAAAATCATGTGTTAAAGCAAGTACCGCTAAAGCAGTACTTAAGGCAAAGAAGTCTGAGCACATAGAGTCACCCTATGTCTTTGACTACATAACTGAAACCATGAAGTATAAGAGCAAAAGTAGCATTACTGGGAATGCTTCAGAACGAACTCTTAAATGTGTAGGTCCCACAAGATCCGAGCCAAATGTGGCTTGGGTCCTTGTTAAAAACTAATGAGTTTATTTGTGTGTAGGGGCATCTAAATGATGAATTGAAGGATAAAGGTATAGTAGATAGTGGATGCTCAAGATACATGACAGAAAATAAAGATTTTCTTGCTGAATTTGAAGAATTCAGAGGAGGACCAGTAGCCTTTGGAGGTAGCAAAGGTAGAATCACTGGCAAAGGGAAAATCAACACAAGGAAGTTAGAATTTGAAGATGTGTTCTTTGTGAAGGAATTGAATGAGTTCAATCCCTTTTCTGTATCACAAATGTGTGATAAGAAGAACAAGGTGTTGTTCACAAACAAAGACTGCTTGGTGCTGTCTAAAGACTTTGAGATGCCTAAGGAATCTCAAATACTGCTTAAAGTACCCAGGCAAGAAAATATGTACACCTTTAATCTTCATACTATTACTCCAACAGGTGGTATTACATGTTTGCTAGCTAAGGCTTCTTTGGCTGAGTCTAATTTATGGCATAGAAGGTTAGGTCATGTGAACTTCAAGAATCTTAATAGATTAGTGAATAGGATTTTGGTTAGAGGTTTACCTAACAAATCTTTTCAAAATGATTTCACATGTGCTGCCTGTCAAAAAGATAAACAACATAGAGCCTCTTGTAAGACCAAGACTGTCAACACTATGACAAAACCTTTACAGCTTTTACATATGGATTTGTTTGGTCTAGTTTCTATAAGAAGCATTAGTCATAAGACCTTTTTTCTAGTCATAGCTGATGATTATAGTAGATTCAGTTGGGTTTTCTTTTTAGCTCTTAAAAATGAAACAAACGAATTACTTAAGGATTTTATCACTTTGGTTGAAAAGTAGTTCACTAAACAGGTTTTAATCATTAGGACTGATAATAGGACAGAATTCAAGAATGCTAAATTGATGAATTCTGTAGGTCTAAAGGAATTAAGAGACAATTTAGTAATCCTAGGACTCCACAACAAAATGGAGTAGCTGAAAGGAAGAATAGGACACTAATTGAGGCTGCTAGAACTATGTTGGCTGATTCTCTTTTGCCAAATACCTTTTGGACAGAAGCAATCAATACTGCATGTTATGTGTTAAATAGAGTCTTAGTGACCAAGCCTCAAAACAAAACACCTTATGAACTTTTGACTGGTGTAAAGCCTACCATAAGTCATTTAAGACCTTTTGGGTGTCATGTATCTATACTAAATACTCTTGATTATTTGGGAAAGTTTGATGGAAAGTCTGATCCAGGATATCTTGTAGGATATTCAGTGCAAAGTAAAGCATATAGGGTTTATAATTTGGCATCTAAAAAGGTTGAAGAAAATGCTCATGTTAATTTCTTAGAAAATAAACCCAATGTCCCAGGAATAGGTTATGCTTGGATGTTTGATTTAGATTATCTAACTAACTCCATGGATTACTATTCTTTGTGAAAGGATTGTCAAACTAACAATGCAGGTGAGGAGTCAAGTGAAACTAATGTAGGTACTCAAGAAGATGTTTCTTTATCAGATGATGATGTTCATATCTATGTGCCCAATATGCCTACTGTTACTCCCATGTCTGTTACTCCCAAGAAGCAAACCATGCCATCAAAATATGATCAAGCCTCCCAAGAGCTTCAGAGGCTTCAAGATCAAGAAAAGAATGCTACATCTACTAATAAGCATTCAGGAGAAGAATCTTATGAGTCACAACACTCAGTAGTACATACTACACCTAGCGGTACTTCATCTGCAAGTACTGCTAAGTCAAAATCTGCTAAATCTGTTGACTCACTAGAAGAGATTTTACAAGTTATGGACGATGAAGACTTATATGCTAGTCCAGCTGAATGAATCTTCTCCAAATCTTCCTATGATGAGCAGGGTGCAGTAACTGATTTCAAAAATTTGGAAACAGAAATTCCAGTTAGTTCTATTCCCACTCATAAAGTCAACAACAACCATCCTACTACACAGATCACTGGAGATCCCAAATCTGCTTTACAAACCAGAAGACAACTTCAAACCAATATTGAAACTCATGCACTTGTGAGTTATGTCAAACAACAGCATAGAACAAATCATAAAGGTACTCAGCATTGTTTGTTTGCCTGTTTCTTATCACAAGTAGATCCCAAAAACATTTCTTAGGCTCTTGATGAAGAAAGCTAGGTAGATGCCATGCAAGAAGAATTAACATAGTTTGAGCTACAAAAAGTTTGGATTCTTGTGGATCTTCCCTCAGGTAAGAGAGTAATTGGTACTAGATGGGTTTTTAGGAACAAGAAGGATGAAAGAGGAGTTGTTGTGAGAAACAAGACAAGACTTGTTGCTCAAGGCTATAGACATGAAGAAGGGATAGACTATGATGAGGTTTTTGCACCAGTGGCAAGGATAGAAGCCATTAGGTTATTTTTGGCCTTTGCATCATATATGGGTTTTATAGTCTATCAAATAGATGTGAAAAGTGCCTTTCGATATGGTACTATTTCAGAGGAGGTATACGTCTCACAACCTCCAGGTTTTGTAGATCCTAAATTCCCCAATAGAGTCTACAAGGTTATTAAAGCACTTTATGGTCTGCATCAAGCTCCAAGAGCCTGGTATGCAACTTTATCCAATTTCTGCTAGAGCATGGATATAGGAGAGGAACCATTGACAAAACTATGTTCATAAAAAAGAATGCTAAGGATATCATTCTAGTTCAAGTTTATGTTGATGACATCATTTTTTGTTCTACCAAGAAGACATGGTGTGAAGAGTTTGAAGCTTTGATGAAAGGAAGATTTCAAATGAGTTCTATGGGAGAACTAACTTTCTTTTTGGGACTGCAAGTCAAACAAAGGAAAGATGGAATATTTATCAGCCAAGATAAATATGTTGCTGAAATCTTGAAGAAATTTTCATGTATGGATACAAGGAGTACAAGCACACCTTTTGAAGCTAAGAAGTCCTTATCAAAAGATGAACATGGAGAAAATGTTGATATTCATCTATGCAGATCAATGATTCATTGATGTATCTTACTGCTTCAAGGCCAGATATTATGTTTGTTGTGTGTGCCTGTTCAAGGTTCCAAGTTCATCCAAAGGTGTCACATCTACACGCTGTGTAGAAGATTTTAAGTATCTTAAATGTCAACCCAATTTAGGATTATGGTATCCTAGAGATTCCACCTTTGAATTGGAAACTTACTCAGACAGTGATTATGCTGTAGCTAATCATGATAGGAAATCCACAATAGGAGGTTATCAATTCCTAGGCAGAAGACTCATATCATGGCAGTGTAAGAAGCAAACCATTGTTGCTACTTCTACAACTAAAGCTGAATATGTAGTTGCTGCTCATTGCTGTGGACAAGTACTTTGGATTCAAAATCAATTGTTAGATTATGGGTTTAACTTCATGAACACCAAGATTTACATTGATAATGAAAGTACTATATGCATTGTCAAGAATCCAGTCTTTCACTCCAAGACCAAGCATATTTAAATAGGACATCACTTTATAAGAGATGCTTATGACAAAACGCTTATTCAAGTCTTGAAGATTCATAAAGACAACAATGTAGCTGATTTGTTGACCAAGGCATTTGATGCAAAGAGATTTGAGTTCTTGGTGACAAATATTGGTATGCTCAACCAATAGACTGTTGCATATGTTGAGAGGAGGTAATAACTGTACAAATTTTTATAATTTTTATTGTATAGTCTATGTTTTGTCTTTTTGATGTAATTGCAGGTTAATAGAAAAAGATAAAAGAGGTTACAATGATAGTGGAAAGCATGAACTGGTCAAAATTGTGAGGTACCGTTATAACTCCAAGTACCGCTAGCACAAATTCAAGTACCGCTTATATTCCATGTACCGCTACATGTCCGTTGTACTGTTAAGGGTCTCTTTTGTAAATTTGGCGGTTTCTTCGCGCTTGGGTTTGTTATTTACTTAAATACTTACTCCAATTATAAAATTGATTCACCTAAACTTTTATTTTTACCTCTTGATTCTATAACCTTCTCTCTAATTTTTCGATCATCAAAAATACTAATGGTTGCTTTACAAGTGATCTCTAAGCATAATTTGGTTGTGAATCTTGCTACGAATGATGACTCTCTTGGTTTCCATGAGATTGTTGGTTTCCTATCTTGAAGTCATGTTCGCTTTGCACTCACTATAAGTCGAGTTGTCTCTATTTTCATTGTTGAACAATTTTGGAATACTGATGTGTTAGGTACTCGGTTTAATCAACCTTGCATTAAGGCTAGGGTGAATCATAGAAATATATATGTAACTGAGGTACTGCTAAGGGCAAGTTTGAGATTAAATGATGAAAATGGACTTAATATGCTTAATAATACAGAGATTCATGATGGCCTTGCAGCCATGGGCTATGGAGGTGGTAGGGAAAGTCTTACTTTCTTTAAAGCTTTATTTTCACCTCAATGGAAATTGCTTTTTCATGCTATTATTCACTGTTTAAGCTCTAAAAGTACATCTTTTGATCAAATTCTTGCTGCATTGGCATCAGCTGGTATTTGTCTAGCAAATAACAAAGTTTTTAATTTTTCAAAATTAGTTTTTAAAGGCATGACTAGGAATTTGGAAGGAACTAAAAAGTTTTTGACGTATCCTAGATTCATTCAGACTTTAGTTAGTGACCAAATACCTAACGTACCAGAGTTAACTGATACATGGGATGTTCCTACATTCACAAAGATAACTTTCTCTTTCTTGACCAAACAAGGTAATGCCTTTACAAGAATAGTTACACCATTGTTTGCTCATATGTTAGCCCAACCTGCCAATCAAGAAGGTGAGGAACCTAGAAATGCTAGTGCTTCTCAGCAAACTCCTTCTCACCAGAGTTCACATTCCCTAGAAGATTCATAATCTTCTTCTCACAATGTTGGTGCTCCACCAAACAATGATGAGATAATCCACACACCTTCTGCTTCTATTGCTGCTAGTGGTTCCCTACAAGCACAAGCACCAGAGGTGGTGGATGTTGCAAATTTAACTGCTTTGTGTACTAGGTTGTCCCAACAGGTACAGGTGTTGCAGAAAGAAAAGCTTGTTCAAGACAAGAAAATTGTTGAATTAGAAGGTAGCCTAATCAAGTTGAGGAACAAAGTATCACCTTGGATGAGGCAACATAGATCTATTCAGAAGGCTGCACTCAAGAAGCAAAGATTCAGGAACCACAAGAAAAGGCAACTAAATACAACCAACTAGGGGAGGAATTATGAAGAACAACCACCTTCTTCTGATAATTAGACAAGGATCTCTAGAAATGACATCAATTTTGAGTTGGATGAAGATGTCTTGGGGACTTATGAAGATGGAACTGGTTTAGAGACTGGTGTGGATGGACCTTCAAACATGTAGATTCAACGGGAAGAACCACAGCCTACTCATGAGGAGCCACAAGTTGAAGAAATGATGGTAACTCAGCCAACACCAACACCTCAATCACCACTTCAAGTGAATTGGAGTACTTTCTATGAGAAGTTGGAGGAAATTAACATTCAGATTCCTGTATCTTCAACACCACCAAAAAGACAAGTATGGTTTCAAAGGAAACAGACTTTGCAAGTACTGTCTAGATCAAGAATGAGCAATGGATCAGACAAGACTGAAGAGGTGAAAGTTGAAATGATGGCTTCTATGGAAGAAAGGGTATCTGGGGATACACAAGTGATCAAAGAAACAAGTGTGTCTAATACTGGTGAAATCAACATTGTTGAAGATCCAAGTACTGCTAAGCCAACTAAGCCGACTACAAGTACTGCTAACATTGTTGAAAACCCAAGTACTGCTAGGCCAACTAAGCCGATTGCAAGTACCGCTGGTGATCATCCTTCACTAGAAAGTCAAACTCCTTTTGGAGAGGATGAGACTTTAGCCCAACTATTGCTTGACTTAAGAAAGAAGAATTCAGTTGAGAAGACTAAACAAGCAGAGGCAGAGAAAAAGACACAACAAGAAGTTCTTGCCAAAAAGAATCAAATTCAAGGTAAGAAAGTTCAAGCGTCACACCCTACTAAAGGTATAGTTATTAAATAGCAAGCTGATGAGGAAAGACCTTCTAAGCTGAAGAATAAGCTACCTAAAATTAATCCAAAGGATAAGGGGTAGAAGCAAATATTATCAGAATCTGAAAATGAAAGTGATTTAGATGATGATATAAGAAAAGTCATGTACATATTTAATCAATTGGACCATGATGAGGAATATGCTTTCAGAGTGCAAGCACAAATTCGTGAAGAGAAGAACTTGCAGCAAAGCAGCATTTGCTAGAAGCTAAAAGAATACAGCAAGAATGGAACATACAAGAGTATGATAGGATTCAAGCTAAATTACATGCAAGTGAGCTTCTTACAGACTCATTGATAGCTGAAGAGAGAGATGCTTATGATGAAGAAGAAAAATCAAAGTTGATTGATGATCTGGTAAGGGAGCAACAAAGATTATTTGCTGAAAAGAGAAGAAGAGAAAAGATTAAGCCTCCAACTACTATGCACGTTAGGAATCAAATGATGAATTTTCTTAAGAGAGTTAAGGGTTTTACTCATATTCAGCTGGTCAAGAAATTTTTTGAAGAAATCAAGACTTTGTATGAGCAAAATAAGAGAACTGAATTAAATTTTGTTGAGATTGGATCTGAAGCAGATAGAATAGCTGTTGAATGAAATAGAAGACATCTGCAACAACAAAGGCAATTTGGATGTACTGCTAGAATTGAGCCAAGTACTACTGAACCTACAAATACATCTCCACCTATCAAGACCACTTATGTGAGGAAGAATAGAAAGGAGAAGGTAAGTTCAAGGGAGGAAGAGACTGCTCAAAGAATGAATACAGAAGTTGAAGTTTAAGATATTGCTCAGACTGAAAATGTACAAGCAGTACATACACAGTCAATAGTACATACCAAAGAGACGGTACATACAAACTTGGAATAGGGTTCAACAAAACTTGAGGGAATCTCCAAGGGTGTTAAAAGGAAAAGGTCAACAAAGACAAAGAAGAAAGCCAAGAGGGCTAAATCAACAGCAGAAGATAGTGATGATGATGAGAGCTTGAAGAAGTACTTGAAGATTGTAAAATTTGAAGATCAATGTATTGATACAGATATTTTTGGAAAGAGATCATCTATTGCTAGATGGATTTACTCTATGGATCAAGGACTTGAAGCTCATGGAATTCAAAGAACTGATGGCACAACAAGGATATTCAGACTTTTGGAGGATATTCTTCACATTCTTGACAGACAAGACATTCAGGATCTTTTCAGGTTAGTTCAAGAAGCCAGTGCAGGTAAACCTAAAGTATCACTATTATATAGGGAATTTATCTTTATGTATGAGCCACACAACTGTGATCAAGAAATGTTGAAGGAATTAGAGAATCAAGTTCCTAGTTACTAGAGTATTATAGGTCATGTGGATTGCATATTTTGGATATAGATGATGTTACATACTATATGCTACAATAGAAGACTTACCCTTTCAAAAGAAGATTGTTAAAAAGGATGTTAGAACAACAATTGGAAATCACAGAAGAATCTGTTGATGCTTTGGAGTTGATCAGAATGGTTAAACAACAAATCAAGGATTTGAAAGATGAGGAAGAAGCTGAGAAAGAGCCTTAAGTGTTTGACTTTCAGTCACACTTCACAAATGGTTCTCAGTTCACCATGTCTAACACACGTAAGAACTGGCTAGTCCATAAGCAAACGGTTTGCGGTAAAGACTTATCAAATCCGTTGAAAGCTGATAGTTTGCTAAAAGTTATATGGTTCTAACCCACCTTGTTTCGAGACAAAGAGTTGGCTAGTCCTAGACAAACGGTACTAGGTAAAGACTTCATCAAATCCGTTAATGGTTGACAATTTACCAAAAAATGTAAGGTTATCAGTACACCTTATTCTTTATGAATAAAGTATTGGCTATTCCAGAGTGTATGGCTAACTGGTATAGAATTTATCAAATCCGTTGATAGCTGGTGATTTGCTAAAAATCATGAAGCCAATACAAATTGGTTTTTGTTGTTAACTGTTTTATTTCTGGTATGGAGATTGCAAGCAAAAAAGTATTCAAAGAAGAAAATACTTAGAAGGTTTTGTCTCATCAAATTAAGACTGAAGTTCATGATTCAGAGTTCACAAATTTAACTCAAGAAGAAAATTACTGTTCCTGCAAAGATTAATGAATGTTTAGAAGACACAAAGAAGATCATAGTTTGAAGACAAAGATGATATTCATGATGTTTGAAGATTATCTTATCAGAAGAAGGTCTACATTTGAAGTGTTTGGCTACATTCAGTTGGATACAAATACAAATTACCAAGTTCAATCCAAGGATGAAGGAAAGAATGAAGACATGTATTTTAAATACATTCAGTACAAGAGAAACAAGAAGACAACAAGTTATCAGTCTTGTTTAGGGGAGAATTGTTGGGAATTATTTGTTAAGTGTCAAGTACCGTCAGTGTAGTTTAAAAACTGGTAGTATTATGTAAGTATCGTTAGTGTTAACGTGGTACATAGTAAGTACTGCTACTTATAAAGTAAGTACTACTATATTGATTAGGACGAATATATCTTTGTATAAGATATGTCATAGTTATAGTCAGAATATATCTTATGTGATATACTTAAATAGTTAGAATATTGATAATATATCGTCTGTGATATAGTTATCTTTATAAAATATTCTAAGGTTTCTAGGGTTCCTTACTCTATAAAAAGAACATAGGTACAATGTCTTTCATGTACCTCATTCAAGTCGATTAATAAGAGAATCGAATAGTTAAAAGTAATTATGTTCTTCTATGCTTTATAAGTTAGATTCCGCATAACTTATTTAGTGTGAGTAAGAGTTCTCAAAGTGTTTGAGTTTGATTACAAACTATTATACTAGTTCTTAACAGAATATAGATCCAATCAAAGGGATCAACATGGTTTACTACAACCATTAGATATTCCAGCATGGAAGTGGGACAAAATCTCCATGGATTTTGTTACTAGTCTTCTGGTTACTCAGAAGAAGAACGACGCTATCTGGGTCATTGTGGATAGGTTGACTAAATCTGCTCATTTTCTGCCAATTCGCAAGGAGCATTCGATCAACAAATTAGTAGACACATTCCAGAGGGAGATCATGAGACTACATTGTACTCCATCATAAATCATCTCTGACAGAGATCCCCGTTTCACATCACGGTTCTGGCAGAGTCTGCAGAAAGCTTGGGGCACTAGACTTAAGCTCAGCACTGCCTTTCATCCTCAGACCGACGGACAGTCGGAACGTACCATTCAGACATTGGAGGACATGTTGCGATCGTGTGCTCTAGAGTGGTCAGGAAGCTGGGATGACTATATATTCCTAGTAGAATTTTCATACAACAACAGCTGGCACGCTAGCATCACGTGTGCTCCCTTCGAGATGTTGTATGGTAGAAAGTGTCGCTCCCCAATCTGCTGGGATCAGGTGGGCGAACGACTACTTGAGGGTCTATAAATGATTGAAGTGACCAATGAGAAGATCGTTGTCGGCAAGGCAAAGCTTCAGGAAGCTTGTGCTCGTCAGAAGAGCTATGCTGGTAAACGTCGTAGGGATCTATCTTTCAACGTAGGTGATCACGTTTTTCTGAAGGTATCGCCTGCACGAGGAGTTAGACGTTTGGAATCAGAGGGAAGCTCAGTCCTCGCTTCAACGGACCGTTCGACATCATAGAACACGTTGGTGAAGTGTCATACCATTTAGCGTTACCGCCTTAGCTATCACACATTCACAACGTGTTCCATGTGTCCTTACTCAGAGGATACAACTATCATCCAGTTCATGTGGTCCAGTATCCACTTGATCAAATTCGAGAGGATCTTTCATACGTCGAAGAACCCGAGAGAGTTCTTGAGCGACAAGATCGTGTCATGCGGAGGAAGACGATCCCTTTCGTCAAAATCCTCTAGAGGGATCATCCTGAGTGGGAAGCCACTTGGGAGACGGAGGAGTCTATACGGACTTCTTACCCTCATTTCTAGTTATAATTCGGGTATGTTTTCTTTTAGTTTACGTTTCTCTAATTCGAGGACGAATTGTTCTTTTAGAGGGGAAGAGTTGTCAAACCCGCATTAAAAACCTATAAACAGTACACGTGAACAGTAACTTACGAAAACACAATAAAATTAGAACTTTCCATTCATAATATTAATACACGTGTCACGACAATAAATAACGAACAATCACGAATATTATAAATGTGACACGATCACAAATACCAAAATCATGAATATTAAATCACGAACATACACGCTAATTTCTTTTAACACGGAAAAGTTACGGGTTACCCTTGGTGGGCTCCATATGTCGCGACAAGACAAAGAAGGAGGCCAAGTAGGCCTTTTGGCCCAAAATCAATTTTATTAAAAACACCAGTAGAAATCCTTTTTCATTATTTTAGGTTTTAGAAAAGTTTTTGCCTCCTCCTTGTCCTCTCTTGTTGTCGCCGCCCTACATCAAGAAAAATGGAGAACCGGACGATTTTTGTTTCTTGTTTTTATTGTTCGTGATCATCTTTTCGTTCTACACGCTTTGGTATAATCAAACCCTTTTCTTTTCTTTTTAACTCTTTTAATTTCATGTTAATTATTTAATTAATCATCAAGAACACAAATAAAAACATGTAATGAATTAATTAAAAACATGGGACAGGTTTGGTTTGTAGTTCGGCCGAGACACCGAGACCCCCATATGGGGCTCGGCTTGTTTTCTTCACCACCAACGAGACCCCCAAGAGGCTCGGCTTGGTTGGTTTTGGGCTCGGCGCAGGCAAGAAACCCCCGACCGAAGGGGCACAGAGGCACCACCGAGACCCCTAAGGGGCTCGGTTGGGTTTTGTTGTTCGGACCGAGACCAAAGGGACCCCGACATTAGGTCGGGGTATGTTTACATGTTTGGTTGATTTATTTAGTGTCAACCGAGACCCCTCCAAGGTCTCAGTGGGACTTTGTTTTTAGCTTATTTGATTTGGCTTATATATAAACACGGGTTTTCATGAAAACTATTTTTATAAGTCAAGTCATGTTAAACTTTAGGTTAATTAATTTATTAAATTAATTCATGTATAACCTAAGGTATTTATACTTAGTCATTTTAATTAAAACATGTATTTTAGTTAAAATCATATAATGTATAGTTTAATTAAATTAACCAGTTATTTAATTAATGAACTATAACCAAGACTTGTATTGTACTATTTAAACTTTAATTATTATTTATAAGTCAGCTTATTTCTAAATATGGAAACTTACTATTTTTGGAAACTTTCTATTTTTAGAAACTTACTATTTATGGAAACCTGCTATTTTTAGAAAGTTACTTACTATTACAATATAATTATTATAATACACTAATACATGAATAATACTCAACAGAACATCAGAATAACCACAGTTAACACAGTAAATAGTAAAACATGACAGAATATGTATAACAAGCTAATAATACATGGAACTAGTAAAACACATGTAATTTAGACAACTCATACACGTCCATATTTCTTATGTAGTGTTATCCGTCGAGGCGGATTAGTCTTCATCGTTTTTGTTAGCTTCTACTGGACATAAGGTACAGATTTCCCGTCCTTCAGTAAGGACAATCTCTTCCTTATTAGGATTTCCCGTATGCAGCCAACTGTTTTGCCCAGTAGTTACAGATTAAATGCTTATGTTTTATTAGTTACCTTAGCCATCTACATGCATGACCAGTTTCACTTAGTTATGGAGGTACCATAACCATAACACTAGAGGCACTAGTGTTATGACTTCACCACGGCGGAATGATAGCTCGTGGCGTCCCTTTTCAGTTATTTGGCCATTTTATTATTATATTATCATGTGGGGCGTATGGGTGCATCCTAGTTGCATGTTTCAGTCAGGATTTCATTGTGAATGTGGTGTGTGCCTTGCATCCTTCACAAGGAGTTGATCCCTCCTACCCACTTACCAGTTAATTAGAGGCAACCCTTCTAATTGCATGATGAGGTCTCCCCTCCAAGTATTCATGCACGTTGTTGACCTCGTGACCTATATTGGCTATTATGGTACATTTACTAATATAGATTTTCATAAGTAACATAAGCTATACTTTCAGAACTAAAACCAGTTAATATGACAAACTACTAGGTTTTCCATGACTTATCCATTTCCGCTGCCATTCATGCTTTATACTCTTTATATGCCTTCATATTCTATGTCTTCCATGCTTTATTGTATATCCGTGCACTGAGCGTTATGCTCAGCCGTCTACTTTTCCATGTTTCCAAACGGCAGGTACCCAAGGACGCAAGTAGGAACTCCAGAGTATGTGCATTCGAATTGGAAGCTATCCGACCTCTTTTACCTTATGCATTTATTCCTACTTTATCGTACTTTACTTCTTTTGGACATTGTTTAGTCCTTTCCATTTACAATACTTATATTGCTTGTGTGTGAGTTACTAGACTACTGATGTTTGATTATGGTATTTCTATTTATGGTCATGAATGTTTAGACATTTACCTTGCATGCTTTGATGATACGCCATAATTTACTGTAGCATTCTATCCTATTAAATGGGGTATTACACTAGCTAAGTAGGGCCAAAGTCTAGTGTTGATTATTTGTAACAGCCTCGTAGTCCTTGTAAGTCTGGTTGAGCCTCTCATTCTCAAAAAACCTGCAATTTGTTTGAACCAACTTTAAAGTTATGATGTTGTCTTAAGATATTTCACTACTATAAACCAATAGGTATTATTTATGCAATCATATAATATCAATGTGCATTAAGTTCTTTGAACTGATTCTAATTAAAAACATTTAATTCCACAAATATTGAATAGCTAGTGATTTTGTGTTCAAACTTGAATGAATTTGAATTCCAATATTTTAAGTTTCAAACTCCATAAATTAATTCAAGAATTAAGCTACATAGTATGACACTGTATGACATTGTATGACACCAGAGCCAAGCGAAAGGTTCATTAGTGTATGAAAGTAAGTAATCAGAGGCGGTGTCGAGTTCTTTGGCAATTGTAATTCACGAAAAATAAAGTAAGAATATATATATAGGTAAAAGCTATAAAATAGGCACATACTTTTTATTTTGTTCCATTGTGAAAAACATACTATTTTTTGTACTCATTTGATCAACTTACTTTCAAATTTGACTCGATATCACCAATTTGACAATGAATTGACTATAATACCCTTTCAAAAGTTTATCTAATATTTCACTCCCATCTTTCTAAATAAAATTTCAAAACCTTAACACATCAACACACACTCCCTTTGATGTTTCCGGCGCTGCTCCGGCCTCCATTACCAGAATCCGGCCGCAACTCCACCACAACAAATCTGTCACCATAACAATCACCACTCTTAAATCTACACACCACCATAACACCTTTATCATCACCACCCCAATCCGCTATCACCAGCACATAAACACCACAACCACCACTACCATCTCCACAACACACCCTCTACTGTTCGCCGGCCAGCCCACGCAACACCTTCACCATGCTGCCGCCGCCCATAGCTCGAATCTCGCTCCACCAGCCACCATAAGTCGCTGGTGTTACCCACTACATCCACATATATATCATCACCACTGCTACCACCGTGATGAACCACCATCACCACAAGAAGCCACATGCACCTCGTCAGATCTACCTCACCACTGTCTAGTTGTCTAAAACCATCCTCACTACCTTTACTGTCCCTTACCACATCATTGTGGCCCTACCCTCAGCCGCAACCATATGACTTGCTTACCATCATGACACCAACCACCAACGACCGTGATGACCATCATCAAACCCGTCCTCGAGACCACCCCCACGATGTGGTGTTTGTTTCGGTTATGTGCAGCCCTACGTGGTGTTTGTGTTTTATAAGGGGTGTTTGTGAGTTTTTTTCTGGGTTTTTTAGAAAAAAAAGATTAATCAGAAATTTAATATTTAAATGAAAAAGAAATAGAAGAATTTAAAAGGGTATTTTGGTCATTTAAAAGGGTATTTTAGTCATTTGATTGTCAAATTGAAGATATCGAGTCAAATTTGAAAGTAAGTTGATCAAATGAGTACAAAAATAGTATGTTTTTCACAATGGAACAAAATGAAGAGTACGTGTCTATTTTATAGTTTTTACCCTATATATATATATATATATATATATATATATATATATATATATATATATATATATATATATATATATATATATATATATATATATATATATATATATATATATATATATATATATATATATATATATATATATGTGTGTGTGTGTGTGTGTATGTGTGTGTGTGTGTGTGTTCATGTGAGAAGACTATTTTTTGTGAAATGGTGAGATGAAATCCTGGCCACTCATTTATCCCCTCCTTTTTGAGATCTAGTGGCTTAGATTATTTATATATATATTAATTAGTAACATGTGTCATTTAAAAATAATTCGAGAAATTTTTTTACATAAAAATTTTTCGAAAATTTTTTTTTGAAATTTTTTTTATTTTTTTTCGAAAAAAATTTCGATTTTTCTGAAAAATCGAAAAAATATCGATTTTTTTTTAAAAATCGTAAAAAAATTCGATTTTTTTTCGAAGAAAATTTTCGAATTTTTTCGTAATTTTTTTCGACAAAAAATTTCGAAATTTTTTTCGGGTTTACGGTTTAGGGGGTTAGGGCTAGGGTTTAAGGTTTAGGGTTTAGGGTTAAGGATTTAGGGTTTAGGATTTAGGGTTTAGGGTTTTAGGGTTAGGGTTTAGGGTTTATGGGTTTAAGGGTTTAGGGTTAGGGTTTAAGGGTTTAGAGTTTAAGGTTTAGGATTTTAGGGTTAGGGTTTAAGGTTTATAGGTTTAGGGTTTAGGGTTTAGGGGTTTATGGGTTTAGGGTTTTAGGGTTAGGGTTTAGGGTTTATGGGTTTAGGGGTTTAGGGTTTAAGGTTTAGTGTTTTAGGGTTAGGGTTTAGGGTTTATGGGTTTAGGGTTTAAGGTTTAGGGTTTAGGGTTTAGGGTTTAGAGTTTAGAATTTAGGGTTTAGGGTTTAAAAATTAGGGTTTTAGGCTTTTAGGGTTTTAGGCTTTTAGGGTTTTAGGGTTTAGGGGTTTAGGTTTTAGGGTTTAGGGTTTTAGGATTTAAGGTTTTATTGAAAGACACAACTTAACACATTATATATATTTAGTCAAATTTAAGCCACTAGATTTAAAAAGGGAGGAGGGAAATGAATGGCTACTTGTCTAGGATCTCATCTCACCATTTCTTGAAAATTAGCCTTCTCACATGAACATATATATATATATATATATATATATATATATATATATATATATATATATATATATATATATATATATATATATATATATACTAGTTTCGTAACCCGCCCAACGGGCGGGTATGTTTCATTAATTTTTTTTGAAAACTTGTTGGCCAATCTGTTTTATTGGTTGGCAGTTGAAGATAGAGTTTTTAATTGTTTTGTTTTGAAGAAACTAACCTTTGATTATGCTTGAGCTTGACCCACACAACGAACGAATTTTTTCTCATGTTGATCTTTCGACAAATATAAAAAACATAGTCCTTGTTTAATATTTAAGGAATGTTTCATATAAATAATAATAATATCTAAATGCGTGAAATTAAAAATATTTTAAAATTAGGGACATACATGAGAGGATTTCTATTTATATTTTTGTTATTATGCATTATTATTAAAATGAATTGCACATTCACTGTTATTATAATTTCTTATAAATATCACTTTTATTTGGGCTCTAAAGATTTACAATAAATTAGAAAGAAACTAAAATATTATCTGAGCCCCATTTCTTTAAAGGAATAGCGAAATTAATTCTATTATTCTTTTTCATATAAACTTCACTTAATTAAAATGATAGGATTTACAAAAATATAAATAGGAATCCTTTATTATTATTATTATTATTATTATTATTATTATTATTATTATTATTATTATTATTATTATTATTATTATTATTATTTTTATATATTTTTTAATCTTTTATTTATTAATCACACAAAATTGGAAGGGAGCCGTGAAACAAGCTGCGCTTAGAAAATAGAAAAAAGCCACTTCTAGCATCATTGGAATGACAAACAGATAAGCGCTTGAGACGCGAAAGAGTAACCAAGGCTTCCTCTTGAAGCTCCCCAAAAGTAGAGAAGGCAAAAGGGATGAACGAATAACCGACAAATAGAAGAATACTTCCTCCTTTTCTTCTGAGCAGCAGCCCGCAAAGCAATCCCAGGGACCCACGAATCCAAACCCGCACCAGCAAACGGTGAAACGCCCGTGACATCCAAGCAAGCGTCTTTGCCTTGAGACCAATTATGCAACAATAAATCCGCTGGACGAAGATCTCATCCATCAGCTGAAAGAAAACCCATAAGAGCCTCTTTCTAATTGTGGATATTATTATTATTATTATTTATTATAGACACCACTTTATTAGAATAATAAGTTTTACAAAGCCGAGATACTATTTAGGCTCTCACTCCTTTAGCAATAGCGAAACAGATCCTATTAAATATATGAACGATAGCACGTGCTCGAATGTCTTGAACCATAAAAAACTTTTAAATACGCTTCAATAAGGCCAACAAATTAGTGGAAATCTAAGATATAAAGTTCTAATAGCTTTGTCAATGCCACTTCAATCATCCTTTATGTTTTCAGTATTACCTGTTGTAGCCTGAAAAATAGAATTACACAAGTTCTAATAGTCTCATAAGTGCAATAGGTATAAAAAAATATATACATTCTTCATAGACATATTATTAAAATTCCATGTATCACCTGCATACCACCCAAAATGAAAAAGAACCACGCCTACGCTTGCTGTTACGTAAAGAACCCTTTTCTCACCTTTAGACATCATAGACTGAACTGCCTCAAATATGATTGAGCCAAACCTGATACGCTAGATGAAAATTATTAGAGGTGGCAAATCATGTCCACATGTCTGGGCTATTTGGACTCTTTTTTTAACTAATGGACTAAATAGATATTGATTTTTATTTTAGTTGGACTATTTGGACAACATAAAAACATTGGGTTAAATAAATGGGTATTATGAACAATATGTGATCGGGTATTTTTTGTCAATAAATTAATCTTGATTCTATTTGTTTCTCCTTTAATATTGTCTATTTGATCCAAGTCCATTTGGTCCAATGCCATTTAGCCCAAGTCCATTTGGTCTAAACATTAAAAATTTTCCATTTGGTTCGCGTCCATGGGCCAACGTCCATTTAGCCTATTGCCCATACCCCTTCCTGTCCACCCATTTAGCCAGCCCTAAAAATTATTAATTATTCGATAATCCGAGGGATAATAATATTGACCAAAAATTCGTATACATTGCATAGCAAGAAACGATGAAGATCACTTAAAGAGAAAAGTACAATCCTTACATACCTTATCTCTAAATGTCATAACTTAAGAAATGCATGGGCAACATGGTGAATTTATGCAGACAAAGGGACGTAATATGATATCAAGCAATATATTAAAAATGTAGGTTTAACATGAAATTTTTACTATATATTTATGGGAAAATAAATATAATGGTCATTGTAAATTCTTAACTTTTCTAATTAATAAGCTGAAACTTATCATCTCTCACATTTTTTGCGCAGCGTATGTGGCGACGGTAGGAGTAGTAGTAGAAATTGTTGGACCATCTGAAATATACACGTTGTTTTCTCAATGACAGGAATTTATGCAGATTAGACAAGTATTTGGTAAACAACCCGTACCCACTTATAAAATTAGTAAGGATTAGTAATACAAATAAGAGAACATAGGCGGGTAATACATCCTTGATCCTTCTTGTACAAAGATCAAAACTCTGTGATATCCCAAAGTCTTATTAGAGTTTATTTTTCTTTTTATTCTTTATATAGGTCTAGTATCTTCCAAGCAATTTGACCAGTTTAGAAGAAGCGCAACACAAGTCAAGATTCAAAAGAAACCAACGTATCATTAAGGTTTTCAAAATAAGATATATACATGTCTTTTATGTTTTCTGCATGAGTAAGTTGTCTTTTAAGATTTGTTGTATGACCGATGTCTCCATCTTCCAAACGTCAACAACACCTTTAATCCCTTTGCTACCTTGTACTTACAGCAAACAATACACACATGACCCCCCATCCCTCTTTGGCGGGGCATGGGAGATAATTTAAAATACTTTCTCCTGATGCAGAAGATGAAAGTACTTACATATATTTTCTTCTAATATAGGAGATGATAGATAAAGTTTATAAAGAAAGGACAAAAAATAATCGCGTAGATAATGAGTCAACCACTTGCGTTGCTGCAACATCTTTATAATCTAAAACCTGCAACGAAATTGCCAAAAAAACTGTTTGAAAGGTCGACCAACCCTGGCCTATTTTGACCCACACTAAAAAACTACATCATTCGACCCCAACGTGTGGTGACCCATAACCCAATTTCTCTGTTTATCTACTACAACAATAAATGATCAAATAAACCTCTTCGAAGCCGCGTCCAGATCTTGCGCTTGCTTGTAGTTAAAAGCTTCATCAAATCCAAATTTACCATTCTCGTTCACGCTGCAAATGCTAGATATGAAGAAAGATGGGTGAGTGGTTTCAGATTTTTGCTTGAAAGCAAAACTACTACAACCATGTGACATCTAGTTACAAAATATTAGCGGATTATAGCTCTAATCCACATAGGCATGATGTAATTATGTTTGTTACAAACATCTTAATTCTACTTTTTGTTACTAACATCTTAGCTCTTTAGCTTCATATTAAATTCACCTAGCTTAGACATAGATAAGTGCCATATTAGCATACATGTGACACAAATACGTATACCAGATCCCGAGTCTGCTCATCCAGGTGTGGTGGAGCACAGTTGGTTCGACCAGGTACCTACATAATAAACACAAACCTTGTGTCATACCTTTTTCAGAAAACTGCCGAACACTCCAAGCTATAATGAAAATAATGTTTATTACATTACCCAAACAAATAATCTTTATTACATTACCCAACCCTGCCCATTGTGCAGCTCTTGCTAACTCTATGAATAGCAATGTATGCACCTCTTTTCATATCCGTATAAGAATTCTATCTTTTTTATATTAAAGGTGCCATATTGTATCTTGAACGCTGGAAATAATTGAAGTATTTGATCCTCACTAAACTTCGTAACAGATGGCTCCTGTCACGACCATAGAAAAATAATATTATGTTCTTGTTATGTTTTGCAAAGATTACTGTTGCAATTATGACCCATGTATTAATGAATGGGTCGATTTAGGTTTTTCTTAACTACACGTGCTCAAGTCAGTTGGCCAAAATTAGATCATTTTAAATGGATAAAATTACTCAACAGGTTCAGAACTTATCTCGTCAGTCTGTACAGACCTAATATCTGGTGCTTTTTGCACTGTAACATAATGTATCACATTAAAACAAAATTTTGTAATGAAAAATTAACTAAGTTTGTTTATTTCTGCAAAGGGAGTATGACTCATTCATTACTATGTGATGTGTACCCCTTTCAATTTATTATCTGTTTAGTATGAATTTTGGTATGCTAAAATAAAATGAACTGATAAATCACATATAACTGATGGAAAATACTTTACAAACCTATTCCTTTCCCGCAACATCAAAAGTTAGAGCAATTAAGTTAAATGGAACTATAGAAGTAAAAAAATATCAGCAGAAAGTATCCACCGAGAGTACCTCATTTGACATACGGTTTCAGCTCATATTAATCAGTTTTTAGGCTCATTTTAATCAGGCTCGAATAAAATACCGCTACCCCACAACTTCGAATTTGCTGCAAAACTCAATAATTAGTTATTAGAATATATAACTTCTACAATCATTGTAACATGTCATGTTTGAAAAAAGTAAAAAACATGCATACCGATAGTCCATCACAAATAAATATATCGGCCGCTTGTATTGCTACGGCATCGGTATGTTCAATTTGGTTTCTCTCCTGCTAATATTGCAGCCGCCTCCATAGCTTCTCCAATTGACCTGATCACCATCGCTTATTTAAATCCTACATATTGATTAGTGTTAGACGATCTACTTTATTAATCACACTTGGAGGTGAAACAAAAGTACAACTGGAAAATACGAAGAGTGGTAGGAGCATGATCAGATGTTTCTGGTTATGCGGCGCTAAAGTTGCCACTGTGCTTTGGTCCAGTCATCATACGTGATCATCTTCATCTTTTACAATGAAGAAAAACAACGACTCAATAACCTATCTTAAGAAACAACAAAATATATAAATTGAAGCATAAACTATGACTCCCTGAACACATGACACACGATAACTTGATTTAACAACATACCATAAACAATACTACAAAGGATTACGTTAGGACTACAAACACATAAAAACAAAGCACATAACTTTCATCGTTATGGTTTTATTTAGGGACATGGCTTTCTTTGCTATGGTTTTATTTAGGGTTTTGAGAAGGAGGAGCAGGCTTTTCAATCTTAACAGTCTCATCTTTTAAAGTAATCTCCATGAACCTACATAACAAAAGAGTAATCTCCATGATTATGGTTGTTAAACACACAAAATAAAAAAGGTCATGAGACAAACGACCACACAAGATCTAATAACATCTAGGGACTTGGATCTAATACCAGTATATAATGATAAAGATTTAGTATCATCTTGTACCAATATAACAACAAACGTATGTTTCGAATACCTTTCCTATTACTTCAGATTGACAAAAATGGGCAGAATAAACACTATTATCTTCACAACTGATCAACATAACTTCAACCTTGGATGCGTCTTTCGTCTCCCACAACGCGAAAATGTAGTTCAAGGTTTTACTCTGTACTGGATATGAAGGACATTGCATTTATTTGCTGCTACTGTCCATCGTAATAGCAAAACTACAGCGTGCATGTACCTGCAAGTTAATCACAATAATCAATTTAACAAAAGAACAATTGGAAAGGGAAAATAAAATAAAAAAAAGAGTATTATGAAAAGGCAGAAATATGTGTAAACTACTAATTGAAACTTTAAAACAAAAAGTGTTTTAAGAAACACACATCTAATATCTTGTCCGTACATCATATATGCAGTGTACCACTCCCTTTAAGTATTAGGCTCATATAGGGGACCAATCGCCAAAAGGAACTAAATACAATTCAATCAAAATGTTACTCGCAAGTTTATATTTAAAACAACATAAAAACAACACACCAAACTTAAACGCTCAGTTCTATTTGTTAACATTTGACATCTTTTCAATGATCTATACAGTAACCAATGGCAGATGTATATAAATATTCTCATTCTTATCTCTTCGATTCTTCCCAAATGTCAGGTTCTATCCAACCACCCCTTATCAGACTCACAGCCAAGTTCCATGTTTCCACCACCAATCAATTCGTGAAGACAAACAAAATTAATCATAAAACAAACTATAGGAACATAAAGTTAAATAATTTAAAATGTTATACTCGAGGATACATATTCAAATTATGGTATAAAATCAATTATCTCTCTGATATGAAGTAGTCATAAAGTTAATAATCATGCGTGATTATTGTAAGATTCAATTTAAAGTTCACCGTTTATTTCAAGTGAATGGATTACAGAATCCAGTGTCGCCAGCTACTTCTGATGGTATTTTGCAAGCCGTAGCTGCACTTTTGCCTGCCTGTGGCTAAAAGCATAAATCTGATAAGCTCGCGAGCCTCAAAATAAGGTTAAACAAACAGCTTCTAATAAACTAAAACCGTAGACCTTTATATGAAAATAATGCCTGACCAAGTAAAAGTAAAAACCTGTTTAAAAATTGTTGTATCTCGTCCCACTATAGAATTATGTGGTTCGGATAAAAGGTAAGCGAAAGCGTTGATCTTGATAAAAAAAAAAGAGAAGCTGGTAGATAAGTAAAAATGAAGAAGAAAAAATTGTTGTATATCTTCATAGGTCAGATTTGAATTGCAAGATCTGTCTCTCCCATGTAATTCTATACTTGTTTAATGAGCTATATAAAATATAATAGGCTAATTGGCTAATACCTTTGATTTATTTACGACTAATGCTAATCACCTCAGGCTCCTTCACTTGAGGCTCAGTTGCAGCAGCCTCTTTTTTCGTATAAGTTGTTTCTTCCTCATTCACTGGAATATCATAATCCACAACTTTCTCCCTTTTAGTAAACTTTTGACAATTCATCATCATATAAATTTTTGAACTTACCCCACAACCCCATCATAATCAAGATCAGCTGCTTCAAGGTCACGACGGCGCCTATGATGAATTGGAAGTGATGAATCTGGGCTATCGTGTGTTTTTATTATGGGTTTGTAATTATATTAGTTAAAATCCGCCGATTTAAAAAAAAAGATTTAGTTTCCAAAAAATATTAGAAATAACCTAATAACCAATAAGAAAACGCCACATAGGATTTGACATGGCGCTATATTATTTTCTTATGTCAAACTTAGCCCCATATATATATTATATATATATATATATATATATATATATATATATATATATATATATATATATATATATATATATATATATATATATATATATATATATATATATATATATCATTCGGTCATTTTACTTTTGCTTACATCATTTGGTCATTTTACTGTTGCTTACATCATTTGGTCATTTTACTAATCCCAAATTGACATTTGTCATAATACACTCATGATAGTCCAATCCATTTTTGTAATAATATTTTACACATTCAATCTACGTCTAATATACGAAAGATTATGAACTAATCACTGACCTAATATGAACTTAGTCCAATCAGAAGGGCTTTTTTTAAATAAAATAAATATCATTTCTTCCCAAGACTCCTTCGCATCAGCTAGTATTCTGCATAAACTCTGCTACAATCATACTGACAATCGCATCTTTTTGCAGCTAGTTAATATAATCTACTCATGTTCTTTTTACCTCCATCTAGATAAAAAAACACACTATATCACGACTTGATTCACAAGATTCCCATAATAACCCGTTAAACACAGTAAATACAACAACAATCCAAGCACTTTAGAAATCCAATTACTAACTACTAATTTTACACAGACAAAAGCAACTAATTAGAGCATACCTTATTTTCACTAAAAAAACATTCTCTACATAAATATGTACCTTAGAAATCACCAAGAACACATGATTCCAAAAACCATTCTCCACAAAAATGAGTACCTAAGAAACTGCCAAAAAATTAAGTATTATTCGAAATTTCTGACACCATCTGATTCAAATGAATACATTCATAAATACTAATACAATCATAATAACTGCAAATAAACTGAAAGGGATTACCTATCCAAGAGTGTCGTGTGAAGATGCGAGCCCCGACAAACCACTTATGTTAGACAAAAAGGTGTTGTCATCGCCCGTAAAAAGTGAAAAGGTACGTATAAGTAAGAGGTTTACCTTAGTTATGAGAAGAACTACAACATGTTGTATTTCTACCTCGTGTATGTTTTTGTCTCCGACTACTAACAGGAGACGTAAGAAGTTAACATTAAACTGGTGGCCCACAGTCTGCAACACCTGAAGAATAGCAACCAATGCCGGATAAGACCCATGTACGTGTACGTTAACCTTGAAACATCATAACCAGATCACCATTTTCTTCATGCTGCCCCTTCATAAAAAACAACCATATAGCAGAATCCTCCCGAATACTCATTTGGACACATGTACTCGGTTTAGATCAGTAAAGGTCAAACACAATGAAAAAAGAAAATATGTTGAGGCTCAGATAAGTCAACAATCATATATGAAATTACGACCACCATGGCTGCAAACTCATCAAGCTTTCCGCGCCATGAGGCACATAATCTGAATTCTAACTGAGTACGATTAGAGATGCTAAAATATTATCATCATCGCCATTATCCCCTTCTATCATTTACTAGAACTGCCGAATTCCAAAGCACGTAAATGAAGTATGACCGTGTTTTGCCAGCTCCCCTATGCATAAGAAAATAATTTATGCAAGGCCAAAGTCAAAAGTATTTAAAAAAGATAAGAATAAGTCTAATGAAGTATGACCCTGTTCTGCCAGCTCCCCACTTTCCAAGAATGTAATTTCACAGAAAAACTATTTATTTTTCAGAAGATGAGCTTATACTTGTTGCAGGAAGCACATGGAACACTTGTCATGGCGGAAACTACAATCAGATTGTGGTTGTCCGGACAAGATGCGTGTGCCCAAAAAATATGGGTCACAAAACACAGACGCTCATCACCATCAACTACATTTTTAAAAAAAAGTGTTAATGCACGCGGCAGTTTAAAGATATCGCGCCAATGGCAAGAAATTCACTAAGATAACGATAGCCTCATTCGTAAACAAAAAGTTTACTCATAATGCTGAGATAGGACAACAATAAAAGACAGAGGATGCACCCACCAGATCATATATGTGTGAGTTATAGTCCATTTAGAAAGCGGACCACGATTCATGCAATGAAATTTAATATCGAGACAAAGTTTCAGAATACCCAGAAATAGACAGGGAGATACGACCGTTCGCATACTCTAAAATGTACATAGAAACTAATGGCCACACGTAATGGCTGGTTACCCCGCGAATGTGTGTCCGTTTTCAACTTTAATTGAAACTATTGAGGCTGGTCATCTCAAACAACAATCAATTTAACATGAGAGGGGACCAGACATAACTACACACAAACATCCTTTAAAAAATACATTTTTGGGGCACAATGGTTATCTCGTTGCTCCTTTCTTATTAAATTTATGCAGTTAATGTCTGAAAATATAATAATGTTTGATACATGTAGGGATCGCATTTGAGGCTCAGGTGTAGAAATATGCAAGTGGTACCCAGAACCCGTCATGGCTGCAAACACATGGTCGCCCCGCCAAGATATGGGTTGTGGCAAACTGCACTTACATAAGCGATCCATACAAACATAAACCATCATCGCCTTTTTTATATGTATGAAACACAATAAAAAAAATTTACTCAATTGTAGCAAAAATTGGGCCACGTGTCCATACAAATAAACCCCTAACAATCAAAACCTTATTCAACCCTAGTTACCAACGCACATACAAACCAGAATAACTAAACTACAAACAGTGGCATAAGATGGTTAAACTTTTATGCGTATGTAGAGGAAAAAAACTTACATTTGACGACATCATCAAAGGCTACATAAAATATAAAAGCTTATAGCAAACCCTTAATTTTCCAGCAAACCAACCGCTAATCACAATCCAATAAATCAAAAGGACCCATAAAGAACATCATCAACCTACCAACAACGTCGCACGGCACAAACGGCGGCAACGAAGAGGTAGGGGCAACGCAACATACGTCGTTATGGCTAGATCAAATCACTCTGATCTGAAGTTAGTTATATTCATAAACAATTGATCTCGAGCTAAGTGATTTGATCAAAGTTTGATCGCTTTCTAGAGAGAGACATATCAACACAGATCTTAGATCTACTTTAGAGAGATAGAGAGATCAAATAAATGTGTTTATGTGAGGGGATGGGGTGGGTAAGACTTTTCACAAACCCTTATCATCAATGGTTACAAACATAGGAAGATAAATCAACGGACAAAAAGTGTATTTCACTCCTACTACTCACAAACCCTTATCAACGGTTCAAAATGTACCAATATGAAATCAACTCTATGGCTGAGATCCAGCAAAAGAGATAAATGGGCGGGATGGATCCAACAAAAATGATTAACGGGTGGTTGGGATCCAACAAAATAGATGAACGGGTGGGATGTAATATTTCATACACTCACTAAGTTTAATCAACGGTTTCCACAGTCACAAAGTGAATCAATGGTTTGTGATTTTTCATTCCCCTATGTATAAAGGGGGTAATGTAAATACGAACTTGATAGATAATATAATAACATTTGTTCGCTTCAAAATTAATCATCGAGTATTTTTCGTCACATTACGCGAGCACTAGTAAACCATAACAAATCTTTAAGCTAACATCACCCATATTAGATAGTTAACCCATCTTTTTTAAGGATATATCCATGATAAAGTTAACATATATTTATGATCCTTTCTTCATTTCAGTTGTAGGTGGGAGTGCTTTGCTTACTGAGGATGTGCGAGATAATTAGGATTATGTACCTCTAATATATATATGTATTGTGTTTTTGTAGAAAAACAAGATCTAATAGCTTTAAACAAGTTTATGAAACAAGAATAAAAACCTTTTATTAAATCAAGATTAAATTGCAAATCAAAAACAAAAGATCATCACAACTACTGTGGTATGATTCTATTATCTAACTTGATAATAGTTTTACAAGATTAAACAAAAAACTGATTTGGGTTACATGATCAAAAATAGAGAGAGAGAGTTTTGATAAAAACACACACACATAAAAAAACCCAGATAGCGTTTGTATGTGTGCGGCTAGGGTAATAAACGAAGCAACAAATGAATAGATCCGTTGTTACCATATGGTGGGCTTGAAGCTTTAACCAACTTGAAAAAAATAGTTCTCAGCATCCTTAGTAGCTTCCATAGAGAGTCCAAAGGGCCATAACTTAAATATAAACAAAGCAAGTTAGTCCCTTTGGTTAGAAAGGGTTAGCAGATTAGGTCCTTCATTTTAACACCCCCTTAATCTGATAACCCATATAGGTTTATCATGCCCAATTTTCTTACAAGGTCACAATGTTGAACTGTATCCAATCCTTTTGTAAGGATGTCAACAATTTGATTTGCAGATCCTACTTTTTCAGTTTTTACAACATCATTTAAAAAATTCTCTTACAAACTGTAAGTCAATCTCTAAATATTGGTTCCTTCATGAAAAACAGGATTGACAACTATCTTAATAGCTGAATTGATATCATAGTAAAGTGCTACAAGTAAAAGATCTTCACACTGTAAATCTTTTAGGATTAAGGATCCAAACAACTTCACTGGTTACAGAAGCAAGAGCTCTATATTCTGCTTCTGTAGAAGGTTTGGAGAGGTATTTTGCTTTTTACTCTTCTAAGAAACAAGGTTATCATTAACAAACACACAATACCGAATAACAGATTTTCTAGTGATAATGCATTTAGCCCAGTCAGCATCAGAGTAAGCTTTAAGAACCATACCAAATATCTTCTTAAAGTGAATGCCCAAACTTGGAGAGCCTTTAAGATATCTTAATATCTTAAAGGCAATTTTGAGATGAGAGTTCAATCGATAGTGCATAAACTGGCTTAAGCAATGTACAACATTGAAAATGTCACGATTGGTGTTAGTCAAATAGATAAGCTTACCCATAAGCTTTTGAAAGTCAACAATATTCTCAAGTAAAGGATCACTATCATTAGGCTCATTAGAAATAGCAAGTTTAGACACCAAAGGAGTCTTAGCATGTTTATAACCAAGCATATCATACTCAGACAACAAATCTAACACATACTTCCGATGATTCCAACAACTACTAGATTCAATATCAACAACTTCAATACCCAAGGAATACTTTAACTTCCACAAATCCTTAATAATGAACTTGGTTCTCAAAAACATTTTAAACTTCTCAATTTTAGTACTGTTGTTACCAGTGATGATAATATCATCAAAGTACAAAAGCAAGGCAAGAAATATATTACTGTCAGACTTTCATTTTGAGAGAGTTCAAGATAAAACTCGCAGCAAGTTCTTGTGGCATGGGATAGACTAGGCATTCTAGAGTGTCCAAGTAGCCTTTCATTTTGAAAAAATGAACGCTAATGGATTATTCAATTTCTTGTCTACCAGCATGAAATGCTTTAGTAGTATCATAAAGCTCATGTTTAGATATTTTCCCCAAACATCATTTTGAGTTCACTGTTCATGTCATATGCGTTGAGTTGTCTAGCATTATTTGTAATTATGGGGACATCGCAGCCAACATGAGACATGCTACATCCTTCTGTCCTTTAAGCAACACATACTATGCGTCACGGACAACTGGTGCTACAAACAGCTCATGAATTAAAGTTATTGGTTGTTCCAGATAGGTCATCCAATCTTCAGGCCTAAGACAAATTCTTAGATGTATCATATGGAGAATTTTGATCCAATTAACTTATCCTTGGACAAGTTTGACCATAGTGTCGCCTCCTTTTTTAGGGCAGCAGACATCTATAAATAAAGTTCAGAAAATATTATTATTTTCAACAATTAAATATCCTATAAAATTAACTACCTAAGTTGAAAATTAAATTGATCAAGAACCTAAGACCTAACTTAAACTTATTTCATTAATGCAATTGATCTGCTAGAAATGAAATAATTCAAAAGGTAATCATCGAATGATAATTGCCACCGGTGTAAACCTTAGCCACTATGAGGCCATGACTACATTTTCTAGCAGAATCATAGTCAAGTCATGTTTTGCCTCATCTAGTACTACGTGCAAAAGGTCTGACCAAACATACACGACGTAAGTTATACAATACTTAGTCTATAATTTTATAGTCTCAAGTCTGACCCTTTGATTACTATATTTCTTTGTCTTGGTTAAGACTTAAGACTGCATTTGATGAATTAATCAAGCTCAAGTGACTACGTACATTGGATAATACAAAATTTACTTTAGTGAATATAATTAAATTCTGAAAAATTAATGACAAAATTTGGTATAGAAGAAAACATGTAAAACTTCATTTTATATCAAGTTTTTAAAATAATGAACATTTCATATTTTTAAAATTTCCTTAAATAAAACATATTCCTCAGGTTGTTGAATCCACTAATGATCAAATTGAGATAAACATTGTTTTAAAATGTTTTACAAGTTTCTTGACGTGCCATAGGTTTGTTCCATCGAGTTTTCCTCACAACTCCTACGAGTACCAACGAAAAACTCACATGGAACCTTGCTACGGTCACATTTGACTCTATGGTGCCTTGGAAGACACAAAAAGGACCCAAAGAAGTTGGGGAGCGTGAAGCTAGTTAAGCACGTCTTTCTTTAGGAACGTAGAGCGATCTGCTCATACCTTTCTAGTGTAGTCTAACTAAAACATTATAAAAATCAAATAAGATCTTGTCTTTTATAAAGCTCTAGGATAAGTAAATATCACGTCAAAGACAATATATTGACTTACCTACTTAATATGGTTTATCTTTAGAAAATATATTTTGCATTTATTACAAACTAAACAAATTTAGAAAATAAATCAAATTAAATCTAAAGCATATAAACAAGACTAAAATATCAAAATATTAACTATAAATAAGTATGTTATTTACCATATAAATAAGCATGTTATTTACCACATAAATAACTAAATTTGACACTAAGATTGGAAAATATTCGAAATCCAATTTTAAGATTTTATTATGATTCTGTTTTGTAAGGTAAAAATCGGCAGGATCAAGTCTTTCCCAGCTTTTGGCTAAAACTAAAAACTTGTGCAGAATCAAGTTTTAGTGTCTTGTAGGTAGCAGAGGCTGAACCTATACAAATTATTTTATAAAAATTATTTTCTGTTCGGGTGTTAAAAATTACGCCCTAAACCAAGCTTATAAACACAATCTTAAGCATGCATACACCAATCCAATTAGAGTTTTTTAGATTCAATAGAATTCTTAAACATGTTAAGCATCTAAAACATAGATCATAACACTTAGCATACATGATTTAATAATTTAAACAATTTAAACATGCATAACATACCGGAAAGCACGTAAATTGCACACGTAGTTGTAATTAACTTTTTGCTATAAACTAAAAATAATGCAAACTCATTTTTTCTAGGTTATTATGGATCTAATTACATCTATATTAACAACTACTAGATCTTTAACTAAACCATAGTAAAACATTAAGAAAAAAATTGTATTACATCATTTTTTAGTCGTTCAATATGTAATTACATGGCATATGATTTGGATCATGATGCCACTGTTGGAATTTAACAACCTAATGTATCAATTATACATGCACCAAGAGTAACAGCATCTTATAGAATAGATCACATGAGTTGGATTATTGTAGTGTAGTAGCTTAAAGTTATTAAAATGAGAAGTCATCTTAACCATTGATTTCATCAATTAACATGATATTTATTTTATATTATACCCAAACAGTAAATCTTAATCATAAAAATTGATATAAACCGTGAAAAATTTGATACGTAAAAATTTATACCTGATACATATGATACACAGTTTTGCTTCACAAATATTATTAGCATAAATAATCATTTTACTCAAAAATTAAGTGGTGCACTATCACAAATTACATTCGAGTTAACAAACAATTGATAAACTATACACAACTAATACATGAAAAACTAGTAATATTAAAAATCATGAACCAACTACAAGTACACGAACAAAAAGTTCCAAAACAACTCGTACACGAACCAATAACTCACAAACAAATCAAAACTAATCAATAAACGTGACGTTTACCCATTTTTTATTGCTTCTCACTTTAACAACTTTAAGAACCTACACCACTTTATCTAAATTCTAGATCACATTGCACATAAGTAATTAACATAAAGGATTAGAAGCGCATACCTTTTCTTGCAGCAATGGTGGAAAAGACTAAAAACACCAATCAAGAAACCCTTATAACCAAAATCAATGATTCACATGACTAAAAACCAAGATCAAAAGATATGATCTTCTCTAAGATATTCCACACAACACCTCAATCAGTTATCTTTAATTGCTAGATCTCGATACTAGAATACTCGATAAACCAAGAGGCAAAAAGAACCCTCTTGGTTCTTTGGTGAAGTTGACGGCCAAAAGAGAGAGGAGAGGGACATATTTTGGTTTTAAACTTATGAAAAAGTAATTTAATCCATTTGTTTATATAGTGCAATAATTAGGTTAAGTAAGGAATATATACTAATTATCAGATCTTTATTATTAAGCTTCTAGATCTTTTTCTCCCATCCATTTTCTTGTATTCGGCTGACTTAGCCCAATACCCATTGGGATTAAATTTTTGAATTTCTAGAATATAATATATAGTAATTACATTAAATATCTTAAAGTCTTAAGTCTTTTAGTTAATCCTCGTTAAACCTTTTAACTTATTAACTAACCATCGTTCAGTATTCATAATTATCAAATTAAGTATATACAATAAATATAGCTATATTACATATGTTAATAAAAGATGATCTCGATGTCTAAGTGTGTGACCCTTTAGGCCACGTAATCCCGACCGTATAAAATACTAACTATGACTTACGCACATCCCAACAATATGTACACGACCGGGTACACTGCCAGAGGGGTTGTAAAACTCCTTTGCGTGAGGGTGTGAACATGAACGCTCATCAAACACTAAAGCATTAACCAACAATCTCATCAATAAGGGTCCATGTAGGTATCTAACCCGAGACACAACCAAGACGGTCGGGGATGTCAATCCTGATAGATCTATCCATATTATCCGCGCTTACACGAGGTAATTAACGATCCATGATAAAGAGCAAAACTATAATGGGACATGTACCAAATGTAATAAGTAAATGTACTTATGTTTATCCGTGAAAATAAAGCAACGTTCTAACCCCAAAGGAGTTTAAAAGAGTAAAAGTGGGGTTGTGAGCACACCTCAAACAATGATAGCGTATCACAACAGTCAACGAAGTAGGACGATCACAACGTCCTAGAAGCAATACCTAGTATAACGAGATAGTCTAAGTTCCATGCGCTCAACGAGAATATGAGTAAATGAATTAACAATCACCCGACGTGTGTGTACTAGTTACAAGGTTCAAAATATCATTTTTTAAATCATAACATTTTGATAAGTCTCGACTCATTAAAAAATGATTTGAAAAATATGTCGTCTTTTAGTGTATTTTGTATTTTAGTGACCCGACGCAATACACGACAAAAGTAGTTAAACTAATCACGTTTAATAATTTTTTTTGCTTTTAAGCTGAACTAAACCTGTAAATTTAGTTGGTATGCTGTTCTGTGCTTGTTTTGTCCTTCTTTATGTGCGTTTCTCTTTTATATGTTCTTTTCGCCTTTCCCGATATGCCTCTGCTCTGCCTAGCTTTTCCTCTGATGTGCCTTGTTTGACCCTTGCATTCTTTCTTTGATATATGTTAATACAACCAATGCCTAAAAACATTACTTGTAATAACTAATCTTTCTTAGTTTTGATCACGACAAAGTGTAAAAACATTTATCGTCAAAGATAACCGAAAGAAGAATTATTTAACAAACACTATTATCAAGGTAATAATCATTTAAGTCTTACACAAACATATCTTATACATGTTTAGTGATCATAGAAAGTGATTAACCTCTAAATTCACATTTATACAAATGTGATAAAATATTTTAATAAACTTTATTTTTAAGAAAATATGTTATTAAAATAAAAAATGAAAATTTGAATTTGGAATATTCCAAATGGCCTAAGAATATACCCTTGAGGTATAAACATTACCAGATGGAATTTCTTCACTAAAGGACAAAAAGGAGCGGATTCTATGCCCGCGGCTCAATATAGGTGCATACGGCTCAATATATATATTGAGCCGCCAACCTATTTAAGGAGCCGCGCCCAGAGAGCTGTTGCTCCTTGTCCGCTATAAATAGTTGATCATATTTTCATTTTCCAATGGACGTTTTTGGATAGATTTTCTACTTCTTATCTTTCTATGTTTCCAATCATTAGTAAATGATCGCTTAATTTATCAAGTATGTTTACTTATGATTATCATCTTGATCCCCTTATTTACTTGTCCAACGAGAAGATCACTCACATATTTGTGATATGATAAAATATGAAGCTTGATAAAGATCATCCTTTCTTAAATCTAGTCATGTTCATCATTTTGTATACTTGAGTCTTGTGTAGATCCAAGGTATTTGTGTATACTTGGATTATTCTTATGTAAATTTAATGTATATGTGCATACTTGGATTAGTGTGGTGCTGATCCAAGTTATATGTGTATACTTGGATGTGTCTTGTGTGTTAGTTCTCACTAAACTACAAAGGGATGTAACTGTGTGTATGTGTCTTGTGAGTTATGACTCAACTTGAAAGTGAAGAGTTTTGAAGATTGGTTCTAGCTTTGGATTAGGACTCGACATCTAGCCTTGTGTCAGAAAAGAAGATGGGCGACGAAGATTGGTTCTTGCATTGGATTAGAACTTGAAATCTAGCCTTATGTCCGAAAATGTGAAGTAGGCGACGTGTGTAGATTGGTCCTAGCTAAGATTAGGTCTCGACATTTAGCTTAGTTTCAGAAAACAATGTATGCGACGTTGTAAGGTTTTCTCCGCCAAGAAGGGAGCTTGTGTATATGGTGAAAATCTCGAGTGAGGTGTACTCGAGGAGTGCAGTAGGAACGAAGAAAGAGCTTTGTTGCCGAACCACTATAAATCTTGGTGTCTTACCTTAGGTTGTTTCTTTCCTTACTCTTTACTTACTCATATTTACATTTATCTATAGCATTTCCATAATCACTAGATATAGCAATTGGTTTGGAACTTGATTTAACGACTATGAAACTAGTTTTCAAGAAAAAGGTAATTTTTGGACAAACCTAATTTTTAATTAGCACCTTAATTATAGAAACTATTCAAACCTATTTTCTAGTTTCTACAATTGGTATCAGAGCGATGGTTACACAAGATCTTTGAAGTATATTGTACTTTAAAGCTTGGATCGATCTATTGTCTCTACTAATTAGAAGGGTCGATTTCTTTAAAGTTTCGTTTTGGTCAAAACTATTTTTCTCTAAAAATAGATTTTAAAAATATTGATATATCATATAATCTTGATTATGGTCTTATTAGTATCTTTTATGCTTTTTAAATTTGCTCTTGAAATGTATCTAATAGTTTAAATCTTGCTTTGTGTAGGTACTCATGAATACTAATTATTAATTTGGCTGTGGATTGAGTTACTTACACTTGTTGAAGACTCGTCTCCTTTTGATCTCCAACATCATAGGATGATGATATCAAGATTGGTGAAGGTGATACTAGTCCTTGAAGACCTAGTATGCAGTTTGGTCGAGTTCGGGTGTTGCATTAGTCAATAGAAGACTTGGGATGCACTTTGCGGCTAAGGTACATTTTCGTCCTTCCACACGCCCTTTTGATCATTACTTGACTATGTGATTGTTCTTGGCATCCTTTCCTTGACATTTATTTGTGGTATGTGAATCTATTCTTTCACCCTCTCAAACCTTCATGGTCTTGGATACTTGACTCACATAGGAGTTGTAGAGTGACTTAGTAGTAGCTTAAAGTATCAAGCATCATTTATATGGTTTGCAACTTAATACGGTTAGTAGGCCCAATATCATGTGTAATATGTGCAATTGAGCTCATCTCTAAAATGATTGATTAATCCTTTGAGATACCAACTACATCATATGTTGTAGTTAGAATACTATACATTTAGAATTGAAATATCCCAACGATATTGTTATTGTGACCCTTAATAATGATATTTGTCCGATCACGTGGGAGAGAAAGTGAATATATACTCTTGCCCATGTGTTGTAAACGTTTAAGACATTTATTAGTAAGTGCTCTTACTCTATATATCAAAAATAACTTGGTATGGTTCATTCTCAAAGCCGTTTCATCTTACGCCAGAAAGGCACGTCTTAAACCACTATATATGATACAAGCTCCTCGTTTCTATAACTTGAATATTGTCATTCATCTCATGATCATTGATACTTGGTTTTGATTCACTCCTCTTGGTTTCTCACTTCTCTCTTATTTCTTATGAGTAGTCGTTTTTCCGTCTCGGTCTAATTCGGTCTTTTTCGATCTCGATTCAACTCGTAATCCTTCACTAAGGTATTATAACCTAGTCTTGAAGTGGTCCAATGATTTCCAAAAGGCTTAATATATGTTTTAAGTATTTTAGAAAAACTTGGTTTGAAAATTTTCTTTCGTTTTCACGGGTAAAACCAATGCTCGACCCGCGGCTCCTTAAATAGGTGCGGTGCTCTGGGCAGTTCCTTAGTAATAATGAGCCACGCCCCACCGAGCATAAAATATATGGGCTTTATTGTTTTTCAATTTTTCAAAAACACCCTCTTCTTGGTTTCTTCTGGTGCGATCCGCATAAAAATACCATGAACAGTACATCACGCAAACATACGAACAAATTAAAACTTTCCATTTATGTATATTAAACACGTGTCACAAACATTAATTACGAGAAACTACGTATATAATAACACACAATAATTATTAAGTATAATAATTATAATCACGAACATTTAAAAACACGATAATTATTACGTATATTAATTATAACACGAATATTAAAGCACAAACTAACACGAACAATAAACACGAGCGTACACAAGTAATACTTTAACTTAGAAAAAGGTCGGGTTTGCCTTTTGGGCTTGTTGTAGCCGCGGACAAGGGAGGACAAGGGGGGAGGCCTATTTTAAATTTAACTAAGGGAAATCAAAAGCACAGAGTTTTCATAACACATTTTTTTAGAAAAATAAAACCCTAGCGTCCTTTTGGTGTGTTCTTGGTCGCCGCTTCCCCAAAGAGACAAGAGAGATCGTGTTTGAGTTTTGACCTTGAATAACAACGTGTTCGTGTTCGTGATCCTAACCTTTGTTTAATCACGTATTCGGTAAATTCATAAACCTTCATTTTATTAATTCTTTTCATTTAATTATGAACATGTGGGTTTGATCTTAAAAACAATTAATAAAACATGTTATGGAATTATATAAAACAGAGTAAGGGTTTGTTTGGTTTGTTTATGGTTCAGCAACCCCAACCGAGAGTCTTACGACTCTCGGTGTCCCCTTTTGATCACAACTGAGACCCCATAGGGGCTCGATGGGTGTTTGTTTCGAGCAGTGGGAACCACTAGCTTATGCCGGTGGCCATTTTGTTCGGACAGTGGGAACCGCAAGGCAGGTAAGGGGAAACCGCCGGCTTAAGCCAGTGGGGACTTAAGCCACGGCAGTGGCAGCCGTCGGCTGCACAACCACTGGCCAACCCACAGCCGCGGCTGTTGGGGGTGGTTGGTGTTCGGGTCGTTTTGTCTCGGGTTTTTGGCACGGGATATTTTTGCTAAATTATTTTTACAAGTTAATTAAATTAATTTTCACGCCTAATTAATTAATTTAATTAAAACATGAACTTAAGTTATATTATTTTTATAAATAATACATGTTTTAGCCTAAGTACATTTTATTATTTTATTTAGACTATAGTTTATTAATTAATTAGTTTAATACATGAACTTATAATTAATTAATAATTCCATGACTTACGTTATTTTATTAACTAATAATACATGTTAACCTAAGTATTATATTAGACTTAATTTAATTAAACCATGACTTAATTAAATTGTATTACCTATAGTTTATTAATTTAACCATGATATGTTATTAATTAATAAAATATATATTTTCATTATAATCAAATATAACATATAGTATCTCTACTACTTATAAAGGAAAAACCCCAAAACCTTGAATGTTGAAAAACTTCTTAATTTAGGAAATGTTGGAAAATTAATTACACATTACTACTGAATTGTTAAAACTTATTTTAAGAAATTGCTATCTTAATTACAATTTGAAATTGAAAAGGGAAAATGAATACACGGGTTAAACATTCTTTAGGACATATTTATAGAATATCAATTGTAGAATCAATCAAAACACTGAAATGTTGACAATATCTTTATTTTATGTCTTATTTATAGTATGTTTGTTATTTCACACTCCATTCTATATTTTATTTATAGTATCTTCATAATTTCACATTTCACTCCAGTTTATTCTCATAAATTCACACGTCTTTCCTTCATACCTCAACCATATGTAATCAATACTTTCAAATCACACACTATTCTTTACCTTTACAAATAACCACCCACCACCACAGTAACCCATAATTTCCCTCACGACCCACAAAACCCATAACTGTTGACGCCACCATCACAAACCGCCTTCTCTCAGTTGATCACCATCAACCGTCACAACCACTACCACCAATAGCCGTAACCACTACTATCATTTGAAACCGCTGCCGCCACCACCAACTTATATAAGATACGTTTGACTGGTATTAAAAGTTGGCAGTTTTGGTGGCATTTTGTTTAGATCTTGGATCAAAACGGTTTTAAGTTTTAGTGGTTTTGGAGGCGTTATTGATTCTTGGTTGGTTGTCAGTGGTTTTGGTGGTGTTCGATTGGGTTTGTGTTTACGAGATGATAAAACCAATATATCTAGCATCACTGCCAATTCATCATCACCAACATCAGCAGTTGTAACAAAGATGCATGGTAACTTTTAATCATGTCGTAATGAATACAAATAACTGTCATAAATTTGTGATATGGTTTGATCTCTTCAAAATGAAATTCATTCAATGATTGGTAGTATGGTTTGGTTCTTGGATTCAAGTTCTATCTTGAAAATAAAATTCAGTTCAACCATAAATTTGGTGTGCACAAAGCAAGGTAAGTAATTTTTTATTATTTGACGTCATCTATACGGAGTATTTCATAAAACCCAATTTTTGTTGCTCATATCGAGACTTATAAGTTTATTTTGTTATAATACACTTATATACTTCGGCTTATATTCATAAGTCGGGAAAATACAAAACAAACAGCCCTTAAAGGACAATGCATCTTATTTTATGGTAAGATTGCCCTTAAAAATTCTATAAGCAGTTGAATTCTAAGGATTGTAATTACTTTTACATGTTTTTTAAAACTTCATATTAAAAACTTTGTATAAAAGCTTACTAATTGGCTATTAAAATGATTTATTTGTTTAGTGGGATCACTTATTAAAATTGCATCGATATATTAATTAATGTATTAGATAATTTTGATTGCTTATTGGTTTTTGAATGTTTATTAGTATAAGCTACTAAGCTATTTCACAGGGCTTGATTTTAGCTCAACTTCTATGGGTCAATTTGGTCATTGATGAAACTTTGGAACACTACACAATTATATCACGAAGGACCCTCGCAGAGGTGTTGCATTTCATAGGTAACATATGTCGAATGGTGGTTAGAGGTGTTGATGCAAAAAGGATTTGTAAATTTTTTTATGTTGAACGTTGTTGATTGAGTGTTTAGGATGGAATGCTGATAATAATTACGGCTACTACATGCTGGTTATTGGGTTATATTACGAACGAGCATTCAAATACATCCTACTGTAAAAACTATGTAGCACATCATAGCATATTTCTTTTTGGAACTAAAAAAATGTTAGTACAAGCAAACACTTCTTGTTGGTTGTAAAGATTGTTATATAAACTTGTAATGTATGAACTTAAAGTCAGTAGTACGTATGAAATTAAAATTACGTTATATAGATTATTATTTATATTGGGAAGCATGTTATTCTAAATTTCTAATATGTGTATAACTAAAATATCACAATAGACCAACTCATGTTATTATAATCCGTGTGTTTCACTAAACAAGAAAATAACATAGTTAAAGTTTATCTACTTTTAAAGTTACACATGATTAAACATCATCAATGCAACATTCTTTTTTTATGGTAAATAAAATTTCAATTTTAACATTATGATATTTTTTTATCTCCCTCCTTTATTTAGAATTACAAATTAGGATAGTACTAAAAAAAATAAACATTGGGATGTTTTATTATTTGAGTTGAATTATCTTTTGGTACAACATTTGCAATTTTATCTTCAAATTTTCGCGTTTATTTTCAACGTTACATAAGACACTTAACACAATATCACATATTATTAATTATCTGCTGCTAGAAATTTCCGCTGCTATGCGCGGGTACTCGTCTAGTACCCTATAAAGGGTGTATGTGAATTGTTGAAAGTTGAATGTTGAAAGTTGAAAAATAAAGAATTTATGGTAATGTTGAAGAAAAATCTCTATCTCTACTACCTATAAAGATTTTATTCAAAAACCTTGAATGTTGAAAATGTGTTTATTTATGGTATTGTTGAAAATTTAATTACACCTATAATACAACAGGCAAACGGATTGTAATTGTAGAAATGTTGTAAAGTTACATCTATCGACTATTATATAATGAAGGAATAAAATTGTTAGAAAGTTGACAATTGTAAAAATAGAAACAAATAAATATGCTATGAAGTAAAACCGTGTAAATGTTGAAGATACATTCAAATCATAAAAAAGATTGACATACGCTATCAATCATAATTTTTTTATATTTGAAATTTAAATTTACACAACCCTATGTCTATATAAACAATTGCTTCTGTGTGTATATTCATATGATCAATACCATTCGTTTTAATTGATTCGCATAGACGAAGATACGGCCATGAAAAGCGATAAAAATGTTGACATAGATCTTGAGGTTGGTTTTCTTAGCATTCGTGTTTAGTTACATTTATGTTTTGTTGTTTTGGGTTATGCTTTGATTAAATCATGGATATTGTGTTCTAATTGTCATCATATTGAGTTTTTACTACTGTTTGTCTCTCTTTATCGTACTTCACATGCCTTTGATTAGTTTATGCCTTTATGGATTACATTCATCTTTGGTTACACAAATCGTATTGTTTATGCAGGGACAGCTTCCTCTTAATTAGCTATTGTAGATGTTGAAGCGAAGATTAAAGATGTCGAATGAATACATAACATAATTCCTGTTTTGTTAAGTTATAGATGTATAGATTTATATTAGTTGTACCAACGTAAGTACGTTGTTAAAACTCAAGCAAATGTATCAAATAATATGTTATTTTCAACGTGTTATCTTATAGTATATTGCAAACTTGTTAGTTTACATGCATTATGTTGTAATGTTATTCATTACTTAAGTTGTATCAAATAAGGTGTTAGTACTTTCTACTGTAATACATTGGATAGATCCATCTAAAACTACTAATTATGTTAAAGTTGGGAGAGAATTATGTTGAAGTTGACATAGAATCACTCTTTTATTTTGATATATATCTTATATATTATATATTTTTTGAATGTTTGAGAGGTCTATTTTTTCTTTTTTTCTTTTATGCAGACAATCTTTTTATCATACCTTAATTTCTATCATTAGACTATATAGATAGCTCCATCTAGAAGTGCTTAATTTAAAATATATTCAAACATGCTAATGAAACAAAGAAAATAATACGTTTTGTCATACTTTGTTTTTCGATGCTTTTCGTAATTTTACCGATGAGGTGGTCTTCGTATCCCTTTATTGTTGATATTTAAATTAAAATTACCAATTATTTTCTTCATATGGTCTAATGGTAGAAATTCTAAAATGAATTGTTGTTATGTTCAGATCTACACGTCGTCTAACAAACAAAGGACGAGATTTCTCAAAAACCGTTAGTACTTAACTAATATAAAATGGTAATTAGCGAAAAGTATAAGAAAATTATTTGGGTGATATGTAGTCCGGAACACCCTCCAACGTGGCACGTAAACATTTGACTAAAGTTATGTGGTCTCGGCATCGTCGCCCGAAAAAATATCCCTCAGGATTCTTTGATAAACTTTTCTCCGACGACATGTGTCCGACAAAACTTATCCTAACGACAAATTGCTCAAGAAACCTCTTTTATCATCGTTGGGATAGTAATAATTGTTATAGTGAGTTTCTCAAACACTTGTGTAATAATTGTTTTGCATAACTATATAATTTATTTAACATAATAGTTAGTTTGTGACGAAGATTGTTAATCTCAGAAATGGAAAAAGAAATCTCGTGTGCATGTCATCATGTATTTTCAAATGGTTTAACCTCAAATGTTGTGTACTACAACGTTTAACGTGGCGACTAACATGCATCATTACATACATTTTAATATATTTTTTTCTTTAATTTCACCTATGTTTTATATATTCTTTTAATACATGTTTAGAATTTTTGTTTGAATTAAATTATTGCATGTTTAGGGTTCTAAATATCTCGTCATAACGGCGGTAAGGTGCACATCACGAAACAGACTAACGCGTCGGCTTAAAGCGTATTGTGAGATGAGTCGTGAAAAGACGCGCTATAGCGTGAGACTGACGAGTTTGTTTTTTTGAACTACGATAAAAGAAATTACGAAAATTGAAGAAAATGCAATAACAATTTCTTAACGTTATTTATTATGTAAAACACTTTCTATAAACTCGATATATATAATATGATGATATTTTTATAATTTGTGCCGTTTTGAGTGACACCTTAAAAACGAACAGGCTTTGCTTTAATCACTAAGGCTCGGGGCTTCATCATGTTATAACTCTCTCTGATTACAATTTAACCTTTTTACGTATGTTACACGAATCATTTATTGCAGTATCGCATATCATTAATTATCTTCCGATATTCAATTTCTGTTTCCTTGTATCGGTACTCACCTATGTTTTCTATAGTCATGCAAGTGACTCATATAATCCATGTCTTGGTCTTTTGGGCTTGTACGCGCGTACATATATAGGTCTGATAAAATTGTTGAATTTTTATTTTTTTTATCAAATATTCACTAAATTTGATAAACTTTTCTAAAAATATCATTTGCCTTGATTTAAATGTCTACTTTTCTATTGGAGTTGCTTCACAAGGTGATTTTTTCTATCGTTCTACACATGAGTCCGAGCCTACAAAATGTCAAACTTGAGTCAAACCGAACAAAAGTTGACAAATGTGTCAATTTAGTCGTTTAACTCTCTTTGACTTTCTAAGTGAGTGCATTGCTAAACTACTATGTAATACGGAGTAAGTTCTTTAGAAGGAATTCATACGACTAATATTTAAGTTGAATTATTCCATGTTAAAACATTTTAAACTTACATTTTCATCTTTTCACGTTTTATTTTGAACACCACATGTAACACTTACCACAATATCACATATCGTTAATTATTTGTTGTTAAGAATTTTCGCCGCTATGCGCGGGTATTCGTCTAGTTTAATTAATAGAATATGCTATTAATTTCATGACTTATAACTTTTAACTAGTAAACACTAGCTTATACTTTTAACTTATTAATCCAGCTTATTTCTATTTATGGAAACTTTCTATTTCAGGAAACTTACTATTTTTAGAAACTTTTTGTTTTTAAAAACTGGTCTATTTTTGGAAACTTTCTATTTTTGGAAACTTTCTATTTTTGGAAACTGTCTATTTTTGGAAACTTACTATTTTTGGAAACCTGTTATTTTTAGAAAGTTACTTATTATTACACTAAAAGTATAATAATACAAGAATACAAGATAATACATAATCAGAAGACATGTAAAACATGAATAATACAGTATACCATTTAAAACAGTAAAGTAAGACAAGAACATATAAAACAAGTTAAGAACATACAAGAACCAGTAACATACTCAGTAATCAGACAACTCATACATGTCCATTATTTATGTAGCACTAGTGAGGTCGGAGTAGGACTTCTCATCCTTTCATCTTTCCTCGTTCACTGGACATAAGGTACGAATATTGTGTCCTTCAGTATAGACATTCTGTAACACCTCATTTTGATAAATGGAATGTCACGCGTGATTATGACGTGTTATCAAAGCATACAAGGATAAATGTATAAAACATCACATGACCATAAAGGAAATACCGGAAACAAACATCGGTACCCCAAAAGTAAAACTCATCATACACAAACATAAGTACTGTAAATGAAAATGACTAAACAATGTCCATAGAAATGAGTATCAAAGTATAATGAAATGCATAAAGTAATGAAGTCTAGGAAGCTCCAATCCATATGCACGTACGCTTAAAGTCTACGAGAGTCCTTGAGTACCTGCCGTTTTGGGAACATGAAAGGAAAAACGGTAACACCCCCAAATTACCACGCAGCGGAATACCACATTGGGGCGCTACTAATAGCACATCGCACACAATCATAGACAACGACCTCAAATGAGACGTTAAAAATATTATACAATCTTGTCTAAAAAGTTTCCCATCCCAATATATATAAAATCAGAGTAGCGTTGGTCCCGAAAACCGTTACCAATCACAATACATTAAATGCTTAAAAGCATTTTATTCATTTCATAGGATGGAAAAGTAAACAAAGATTTAGACAAGTAAGCATCAACTTTCTCCCCACATGCTCCGTTGCTATCCATCTTGATTACCTGAAATACATGTGTAAAATCATCAACACAAAGGTTGAGCAAGTCTATAGGTTTTACAAATCATTTGAACACAAGCAAAGATTATAAGTTTGTGGCATGCTTAATAAGCATCGAATAATAATTTGCATCAACAATATTAATTGTATATAGCATAAATTTCAATAAGCTCATGGAACCGAGCCCTTAGACACTCCCTTTAGAGGTCTGATAAGACAAGAGATTTATTAATTGTCATTACCTCCAGATTATTGGTACATTGCTGTATACTTGACTTCTCAATACAATATGCTCAAACAGTGTGGAGGTCGGGCCTAAGCTTCTATGACAAGTCCACACAAACTGAACCGGGGCGGCTTCCCCCATAGATCTATTAATTTTACTAGCGGTTAACCCATCATAGGTTAATTAACGGTCCATAATTGAGGCTTTAACAAAGGCAATTACCTAATGCAATTTAAAGGCAACCACGGGTCCATTCATAGAGGGACAAGCATACCATAAAAGACTTGTGTTCCAAGTTTATGAAAAACATGTATTCCCCCTCGCGGGTTTAAAAACCATTTACAACATAGTAAAAAGCGAGGCTATAGACTTACCTTAGATGGGATACGAAGCTAGTAGTAGTAGTAATCGCCGAAGTGAAGATGCCTCCCAAATATACACATCAAAAGCCGCCACCTAACAAATAAGGTGCGCGCTTAGCCACATACTTAAGTATTTCAAAATATACTTAGCATAATAAAATCAATGACTCAAAATAGTATGTACATATACATGACCAATCAATGCAAGTGATTCCTTCTAAATCCCACAACATGTACTAGCTTTCCAAGACTAGCACCTTCGATATTGATCCATCTCAAGATGCCAAATCAATACGGTTCAAGTACCCTAAATGGATCTCCAATCTCAGAATATACACCCATACATAAGACTTATATCCTTTTAAAACTTTGAGAAGCTAATAGATTAGCCTCTCGTCTCAAACTATGACGCGAGGTTAAGTACCTCCCAAAAATACTCAGCCGGTACTTACCAAAAGTACTCGTTGTTTTAACATACCTAATCAACTCCGTTTTTGACGAAACTTGGTGACAAACTCACTTAATATCTGTAGAAGACTCAGTTTAAATTTCATCAAATGATTCACATTTTAGAACCACCTGCTCGATACATCTCTAGACATTAAAAACCGGACAGTTTTGCACACTTGTATCGTAAAACCATTTTGACCTTGTTAAACATTTCCATTTACAAAATGGCCACTTGAATTTGAAAATAGACTCAAAATGCTAAGTTTAGAACCCAACAACAGCCTTTGATCAGTTTTAAAACTCAACTTATAGTCCCCGAGATTCGATCTAAATATCGACAACAATTTCGTATTGTGTCAATACTCGTCTTCCGGTACACGAATATTCAAACTAGCATAACTTTTGACTCGTTGAGTTAAAAGCTCTATCTTATATCGAAACGAGCGTCTCGACGCCTACTACAACAATATCTAATAATATCAAACTTTAATCAACAACCACTGTACGAAAAATGGCCTTAAACCTACTGATCTAAGACGACTCTTTAAAAATCATTCCAACAACCATTTTGACCCATTTTTAACAACATCAACACCTCAAATATGCTATATTAATCATTCCTAACCTCTCATATCATTTCTAAATCACTTGCATGATCCATCCCTTCAAAACCCATATCAAAAATCAAGCATGCAACACTTTTAAAAATCAAATATAATAATAATAACACCATACCACTACCTTAAAAATAGATCAAACACTTGTTCATCATCAAAATCTTTAAAAGAATGAAAAGTTCTTGCATGTGGGATTTTCTTAGATCAAAATGATCACAAGAAGATTATAAGGATGGGTATTTTGTTAGATTGTCTTGAATCAAGCTCAAAATCAAAATCCATGGTGGTTTGTGGTGGCGGTTTGGACGGCAAAACAAAGGGAGAGAGAGTGAGAGAGAGAGTGAAGTTGTTGGTGATTTTTGCATGTGTGTGTACAAATGAGGCCTTTTATATGGTGGGTGGGTAGAAATTGCAATTGGTGCATTCTTTTGGACCAAGTTGTAAAATATTAGTTAAAAAGCGGGAAATGACTATTAGTCAATTTTAAAATATTTACGAGAGTCGGGTTTCGTTCAAGGTTCATAAAAATATAAATCTCGTTTGTTAAATCGTTCATTTTAATAATTAAACGCACACAAAACGAAATAATAAAGTTCGACTCGACTTAATACGTAATGAAATAAAAATTTCAAAAATATCAAATATCGAAATAATCTATACTAAAATATAATATTTGGGCATCCTTTGGCATCGCGATCACTATTAGTACTTTTCATCGTCACACCAATTAATTATAGTCACACATTATCGGTTTCAACTAAAACCGTCAAATATAATAATACTCGTTATTACTTAGAAATTACAAATCCGTTATATAATTAGGATAAAATAATGACGTCAAGTTCGGGTTATTACATCCTCGCCACCTTAATGGAGCGACGTCCCGGCGCTCACCTCGCCTCATATTCGTATTGCGTTCCACTAGGAAAAATAAGGGAACTTTCTTCTAAAGAAGCTCTCACGATCCCACTTGAACCTTGATCTACGATCTCCACTGGTTCTTCTTACAGAACACAACTTGTCATCAAGTTGTATCTCACCAAAAGTGGATGAATAAATCCTTATCCACCAATCACTCCTTCAAGCTCGACACATGAAAATTTTATGAATTACACGAAGCTCATTTGACGACAAGAACGAATGATAGGACTTTCGAGTAAGTCCAGTCAAAAGGAAGGTTCAAATTAAAGGAATAGC